>JAGVSN010000016.1:4032500-5281226 GCA_022651745.1 Parapsyche elsis
ATTTGAAATATTTTGGTTGATTTTGCATTATTCTTTCACGCCATTCACATTTTCGATTGTCATTGTGGAATTTCGTCAAAGTGTATAACTCAATAGCAGTGATATTTGTGTACATGTTTTTTTTTATTTTTTGAAAAATAATCTGGTCTTTGTATAGAAGTGAAGAAAATGAAATTCAATATGGTTAATTTTACTTATCTGTAAGATAATCAACACAATGTGTAAAGCCATTTGCATAGTTATCAGATATTGGAATTGTAATGGAGAAAGTATTGAATGTCTTTTGTACACAATGACCGGATTTTTATTGTATAACAAAGGCCATCGTGTATATGCCAAGTATTTAGAAGTGAGACTGTTGGACTATCTGCAATCCTATACTTTTGTCCAATATCAGATAAATCATGTACAAATTTCCTATAGTGTTGTTGTGTTGTCTTTTGCATGTCAGGCAATTATGTACATATGTATGTTATATGTATATAAATGTATGTGTACACATATGTATATACACAAACATACAGATGGGAATGGCTCACTTCAAATATTAAAAAAATGATATATCTACATTGCTACAATTAATTTAGGATTCAATTAAAGGGTTTTATTAGCATATAATGCTTATGTTTGTTATGTCATTGATTTTTTTTTATAGTAGTAACAAATGCCTAGTGAGTATTCGTAATATATTTTATTATTTTTCTTGCATTATTTTAATATATTTTTCTTTGTGGAAATGTGATTATATTTATGGTATAAAGACCATTCGTAAAATTAATATTCCATTCAGTTTGTCAACAGAAATTTTATGTACACTATATTTTTGGGTTTATTTCAGACCTTTTTGGCCTATGCAAATTTAATGATGTTGTCAAATTGATTGGCCTTAGTCTATTGGCCTTTTAATATTTACGAATTTACTGCCAAATTTCAGTTTCTAGTTTTTAATATACTATTTTAAATGATGAAGTCTATTTACACAGTCACTACATTTATGCAGTGATTATGGTTATATTGTTTTATGTATATAAAGAAAAATATTTTACCTGCCAGAAATTATTAACACAATTTAGTTCTAGATTTATGGTCAATTTGCAATAGTGTGTGTATTATATATATACCTGTACAGGCTGTACACATGAAATCAACATACGATATGCTCATGCATACACTTTCATAAATATTATATGCACACTATTGGGAGAAGCACTTTTGCAAATAGAGTGAGACAAATACAAAAAAATACAAATTGTTCAAGAGATAAAAAATAATTTACATACGTATATGTATTAAATATATTATTAATATATTTAAAGACTTGGCCCATTTCTCAAACTATAGGATGAAAATATTATTTTTATTACACTTACATTGTAAACACTCTAAAGAGATAGTACCATATTGTCTTTTTAGTTTCAGCATGTATTTTGAAAGTACAATTATTTGGTGTTAAAAGTATAACAAGATTTTTTTCCATTTATTTGACAGCAATATTTATTTTTCATGAGTTTTTAATTTCATTGTAAAATTTTTCATTAATATTTGACGATTTATAAGATGTGTAATAAAATACATATGTATATGTATGCATGTAATTTATGCTATAATTTGTTACAGCAATTTAATACAGTTTTTCACGATTATACAAGTCATTAGGTATGTACAAAATTTTCATTGAAAAGTGAGTATATTATTATTAGATGCCTATTAATTTATTGTTTCAAACCTTTTAATCATTCATTCAAAAGGAACAGCTTGATTGACATGTTTAGTTGTAAAATGATTAATATACCATGAACAATATATAGTACATTAGTAACATGTAGTCATGACATTACATTGCTTCAAAATAAAAATATTGGCTCTTTGAAAATAATGGAAAGATACTCAGTTTTACACGTATCTTGAAATTAATAATATATACATTTTTTTGTTATTTATAAATAAAATTTTACTAATGTCATACATCTAGTGATTTGTTTTTTTTTTTTTTTACATTAACTGCCTCGAAGGTTATATCTATGTATATGTGTGTATATATATATATACACTTTTATAAAATTATTTAAGGTCTTTTTCTAATCACAAAGTGAATGTGCCCTCACAAAATTTTCAGCAATAAATTATAAATTTTACTATTGTATACATATTGAATCAGTTCATCATTCCATATTTTTTAATGGAATGAGCAAGTGCACAAGTCTTATGAATGTGGGTGGAGCAAAGGTTATGTCTTTTTAGTGCATCCTGCACAATGGTCGTTTCAGCCTAAAGGGCTCGTGTCTTCCGTGTTGTTGAAGGTTGGAATGGAAGATATCCTATTCCCAAAATTATTTTAAATATGCACTAAAATAATTTCCATACATATTTAAATATATATTTTTTCAATATTCCTTCAGTATTTATCAAGGTTTTTGAAAATATTTATTATTATATTGTAGGCATTAGCATGTATAAAATGGTTAAATTTGGTGAGGCAAGTATATTTACTGGAAGCTTTTGCAAGTGACTCGATTGAGTGTGGTGCGAGGCTGACGGGCACAATTGTGTCCATTTAGAGTCCATACTTATTGCCACCTTATATAATTCCTTGTAATTGCAATAATTTTTACAACCATAATAAAACAAAATCTAAAACTGCAATTGGTTTCATTGCAAATGGATACTTAAATATGGTGGAAAATGTTCTATTTAACAATAATCGGTTCTTATCTCTTTAAGTAAAAATGGTTGTGAGCTATTTCCCATTGGATTCTTTTAGAGCCATGTTATGTGCTTGTGCAATAATATCACAATTCAGATTTAGGCTTTTAAATAAAAAAATATATTAATTGTTGATCTAATATGAAAATTTAATATATGATATAAATATACATTATTATGATGTTATTATGTATTTTGTCAAGTGTATAAATTGCATTCCACATTTTAAGCATCGAGTTCAGGCCCCTACACCCTGACTTTTTTTTTTTACTTTATTTTGCATAGCAAAGAGATATTTTTGTAGGGTATTTTTAGCCATCACCTATATCATTTTTCCTTTAGTCAGTACAAGTACAAATATTTTACTACACAAGTCTTAAGATTAATGGTATTTACTTATTTATAGTTGATGTATGTATGTGTTTTCATTGTTATTATGGATTAAGTGAGAAACTAAATGCTTCATGAGGTGGTCACATGTTATCACATGTCAACAAGACACATCTAGCAGCTTATTTCGAATTCGAAACTTTTTTTTTGTTTAATTATTTTCAAGCTCATCCTTGAGCTTAAATGTTTAAGGTTTGATTTTTTTAATGTTGAATATTTGAAAGATTTGTTTTGTGATTTTTCATTATTAACATATCAAATATCCTTGTGTATTATATTCATCCTGGCCACAGGTTGTCTTTCTATTCTCTACACATTATATATATACATATATATATGTAACGTAGTCACGTAGATATGCTCTTAAATAAAATACTTACGTACATATATGTGTATTATATATTATATATGTTTGTATTTATAAATATTTGAAAATTATTATGCGTTTTAGATTTAAGATTGTCGCTAGTTTTATTATATACACATATTAAACAAAATGTCATGTGCTTTTACATGTCATCTATTTTTTGTGTCAAACTATTATCATTATAATAAATAAATTTATTGTGTCTTAGCTGTATGGAAACGAATAAAAATATCCAGTATGAATTTTTATAAATCATAGATTAGTTCATCTCCAAAGATTTTGTTTTAAATGTTTTAGGTACCAACTCATCACATCAGGGTTTGTCTTTTTTATGGACAAATGCTAGTCTGGTAAATGCATCACATTATATATATGTATGTGTATATATATATATATAAATAATTTTGAATAGATGTTAAAATTCTTCATATTAAGTGAGCGGAGATTGTCCGTTCTCTATTTTGTATAATGTGTTACTACGAAATTTAGTGATGTGTTACCAGATTTGTATTAACATATAGTATTTTGTTCGTATGTGTCATATTTGAGCCTTTGTCGATTTTTTGTATAATATATTGTAGATTGTATTTAATTAAGTGACGCAACGTCAAAACGAAATGATTGTGAAATTCTAAAAGAAATTGGAATTTTAATCTATACAATTTGATGTTATTCTCTGATTATTTATCTGTTGTACCTTTGTAGGCTGGGTTGACAACTTGCATCTAATATTGCAATTTATTTTAATAATGCTAATTACTGTTATCATAAATAGCAATTGTGAAATGCAGTCAATTTTTAAGCTACTAAAATATTTTTTATTCCTAGAATTTGATTTATTCAAAATTGTTTTTTTTTTTTTTTGTAACATTTTTTTTTTGATGACATTGAGAGAAATTTGCATGTGTGCACACACACACACACACATACATACATACATACATACATACATACATACATACATACATACATACATACATTCATTCATTAATTTACACCCACGACCACACCTGTGCGAATACAGTAGTTTCTAGAATACATACTTAAAATTGTCATGTGTTAACGAGTATGAGTACTCGCCAGTGGATAGTTACTCGCTATAAACTGCTATATTTCAATCATATTTAATTATTCTCTTAAAATTTCCACTCAACATTTTATCTAAATAATTAATAATTATATACCATAAATGAATAGTGATTTGTATTTACAAGATGCCAAATAAGTGCAACAATATTTGAACATCACAATTTTATTTTGTTCCTAATAAGATATTTCCGCTGTATCTGTGGTAACTATAATCAAACCTTTGATTATATCGTTTGTTATGTAATTAACATTAGATTTGTAAGGCAGGGTATAAATGTTTAATTTTGATTTTTTTTTATTCAATTATCAATAAATACAGGTTTGTATTAATATTTGTATTATTTTCATATATGCCTTATTTTTATATTTATTGTCAGTAATATTCTATATATGTACATACATAATGTACAATGAGTATTGTGCATATTATGTATATATATACATATATATATATATATAAGTTTTCCTGCGTACATAAGTATACATCCTCGTAAATGTTAATTTGTCAGTAAATTCTGAATTACAACTGTATTCGATTATATAATTATATCAACTTTTTGTTTTTCTGCTGCAGTTTAGCTTGTAGAAGTCAGCTGTTTTACAAGGAAGTTGAACAATGTGTATGTTAGTGCATGCATGTAGAGGAGTTTTGAAAGTTGGTCAAATTCTTTTGATAAGATAAATTGCATTAACTTTAGCTCCAATTTAGGATTCTCACTCCTCAGTCGGTAACGGATTAATGTTGAAACACAATATTATATAGGTGGACTATCATCAACGAAACTTTTATGATACTGGATTTAAAACTATTGTGCCTAGATAATAGTCATTCGTTGGTATCATGGTGGATATCTCAATTCTAATATCTGTTTTACAATAAATATTTTGACTATTCGTCAATTAAACGGGTCAGTTAGCATACTCTGCCTAGTTATACATACATACGTATATACATTTACATGCATCTATATATACATATATATTTGGCTTACGACTCTCATTCGGCGAATCTTGCATGCCCAATTTTGTTTGCAAGAAATCGAAGAGTCTGCCTATTAATTTTATTGCGCTTTTTTGTTCAATTGATTTATGTTGAGTCATAGCGTTTTTTTAAGTAGTCTATTTTAATTAAGAAATAATTATAAATAATACATTAGCAGGGTTGTATTAAATGCTCCTGCATCTTAAAAATTTTTGGAAACTATTGACCTTAAATTGTACTGACTTTATAAATATATTTACTTTCAATAAAGAGGTAAAAACACATTTGATCTTTTAATTCTATATACCTATAATTTATTCATTCAGTTATGCCATAATTATAATCGTGGTAAGTACCGATGTTACATATATTGTATTGTAATTAAAACAACAGGTAAATTCGTATTATTTATATGGTCCCTTGATTTACATTTTAATATATTTGTGCATTTTACATATTTAAGTTATGGATACTATTTTGATTCATAAACACACTCTCCTGCAATCCATGTCGACAATACTTTCAGTTCTTTATTTAGTATCACAAAATCAGCATCGGCTCCGAAACAAAGAGAACCCTTTTTGTTTTCAATTCCTAATGCTTTAGCTGGGTGTAATGATGCTGCTTCTAATGCATATTCCAAAGAACAACCTAAATTTAAAATAAAGTTATTAGCAAAAGAGCACAACTTCATTTAAAGTGGAAATGTGTTTTAATGTTTACCAGTGGATTGATGAAATACTTTAACGCAATAGTCGAGTGCTGCTGTGCTACCGCACAAGGTATCTGTACCTGCCACAAATGCTTTCCCATTTATAACATCTATTGACATTTGACCTATGTGGTGACGTCCTTCTGCCAATCCTAATGCTGAGATGGCATCGCTCACAAGCACCAAACCTAAATATGGAAAACAAAATGTTAAGTGCTCCAAAAGAGAAATCATCTCCTTTCACTACAAACGTTTACTTACCGCTAGGATGTGTTTTATATGCAATTCGTAGAGCTGCTGGGTGAGTGTGCGTTCCATCTGCTATAATACCGTAGAATACATGGCGATTCTCTGGTATGTTGGTGGATGCGAGCAATCCGACTAAACCGGGATCCCTATGGTGAAACTGTAAATATCGTTAGATTTGCCTATATTATGTATCTACAGAAATATTACGGGTACTTTCTGAAATAGCCTTACCGGTAGCATGGCGTTGAAGAGGTGCGTGATGAATGTTGCTCCAGAACACACAGCTTTTTCTCCATCAGCCAGATTGGCCATTGAGTGTCCTAAAGATACTGTAATACCTCTTTGGGTAAGCTGCTGTATAACCTCGTGACTATTGGGCAATTCTGGTGCTAAGGTTACCATACCGATGTCGTCCAAGCAGCCGTACGTCTCTTCTAACGTAATCATACCCTGTAAGAAAATACATTTACCAAAGGTGCAAATAAATAGGGTGTAGTACAATGTTTCAACGATAATTACCTTTTCCAATTCTTTAATACATTGAATGGGATGTGCTCCTTTCTTTTCTTTGTTGATGAAAGGTCCTTCTAAATGGATTCCTAATATGGTGGCACCTTCTTTTCCGCCCTGCTTCTTTTTTATGTGTGGCAAAACACTGTGATACGTTTCCAGCGGAGACGTGACCACAGTCGGGCAAAACGAAGTGACTCCGTGCTCCAGCAATTTTTTAGCTACGGTCGATACGCCGTTCTTGACATGGGTAGTATTGTAAGAAAAATCTATACCCCAACCACCTGGAAAACAATTACAATTACAACATTTTTCCCCTTTCAATCAAATTCGTTAGAGGTGTGACTGGCATGGTCATTAGAGTAGAGGAGTAGAGCATCCCCGTTGAAACTCCTGTTCATCATTATAAATGGGCACGTGTTCAACGGGGAAATACTAGAGCGACTCCAACTGTACTCTCGAGACGTATATTGTCGTGTACATAGTCACAAGCTATTTGTGGTACCGGGGTGCTTATGGGGTCCAACCCGGTGACTACAGACTGATGCCTTCAAACTGATCAATTCGATGTGGGCCGATGTTGAGATTTTCAAGATCAGCCGGCCGCAGTTTGCAATCAGGTTGGAAAATTGTAAATTATGTTTGTATTTTTGGTTTTTTTACTTTTTGTAATTTGGTTTCTATGTATGCATGTACATGTTTGTGCTTGTTTATTTTGCTTTTTATGATTTCTAAGTATGTTGTATTTTGTGCTAAATAAAAACTTCTTAAATAAATAAATAATATTGATTGATTTTAAAAGAAAATGATTGTAAATATTTGCAGTATAAGTTTTAACATAGTTGTTTTAAACACTTTGAAAGAAAGCCAAACAATGTGGAAATGCATTTTGAATGCGTACCGTTGATCTGCACTTCTATGAATCCCGGTGCAATGATGGCTCCTAGACAGTCCAGGGTGTGCACAGCCTGGTTTTTTTCAAAAAAAAAAATGACTTCGGGGTCGATGATGAGGCCATCCCTCATCCAGAGGTCCTCACGGATTAGTTTATGGTCTCGCAGGATGTGACAGTTTATCAGCCTTCGCAGACGTTGGCGATTTTCGTCACCTGCCATTGCTAATTGACTCTTGAGAGCAACACTTGATGAGGAATGTAGAAGTGCGAACAGATTGCGAGTGCGACATTGACAGTAGTCTGCTCCCACCCACTCACTGGCATCAGGGATCGTCCATTGTGGTACACGAACCGAATTTATTATAGTTTTTAATTCTAAACGTATGTATTCTTATCACGTTCGTGTAGCGTATTTAGTAATTTGATAAGAAACATGAAGTGTGAATCAAATTTCAAACTAAGGAACGCTAAATATAAAATTTTATTAGATCTTTTTATATGTGTAGATACTTTTCATATTTAATTTTTTTTGTGATGCATCATACACATACATACATACGTGCATACAAATGTTGTTCTTTGTAATTTTACAAAATTTCGAAATAAAGTGACGACTACTTTTTGAATATCACAACATTTGTTGAATTTAAATCCAAATGTTTATGTAATCCATATCATCATCATTTTCAGCTGTTCACCATCCACTGCTGGATGAAGACTTCTTCAATCCCCTTCCATTCCTGTCTGTCTTGAACAATCTGCACCCACGACTCTACACATTCTTTTCATTCATCGGCCCATCGTCCACTCGGTCTACCTTGCTTTCTTTCACATCCTCTCAGATACCATTTCAGTATTTCTCGCTGTGTCCACTGTGTCCACTGCCACTTCAACTTTTTCACACGTTTCGCTATATGTATCTGCCACTTTGGTTTACGAAACAATATTGAAAATTCGCTGTGATTCCCATTTATTTATAATTTTAACATTAAAAAACAGTCCAGAGCCTTTCTTGATGAAATCGATGCTGAATATAATGACCTATTGTACTAATGCGAAGTTCGTTGGTTAAGCAGAGGCAAGGTTTTGAATAGATTTGTGTTACTTTTAAAATAAATCAAAATGTTCATCGTTAACAAAGGAAAGTCTATCGATATTTTGGAAGATCCTCAATAGCTGTGTGACTTGGCATTTCTGACAAATATTACAACACACCTTAATGATCTGAATCTTCGATTGCAAGGGAAAAATCATTACATCTCAGACTTCCAGGAAAAACTTAAATTGTTTCATTCACAGCTGAGAGAAAATATCTTCCCGCACTGCAAAGAAATGTTATCCTTACATGGCATTGATTCCAGCCAAAATTATGCTTGCCACATCATCCGAATTGAAGTATCTTTTGAAAGGAGATTTTGTGCGGCTCGTGAACAATTAGAAGATGGATAAATTGGCCCTTCTATTAAATAGGTTGTGCACCACTGGTATAAACTATTGTTTATCTAGCGATCGTAAAGAAATCCGATTGGAATTTTTGGCAACGATTTTTTTTAAAGGAAAACTTTCAAAAGGTTGACGACAACATATGCATTATTCTTTCAAAGTGTAAATACATACATATTATGCATGTACAAATTTAATACAAAGTAAAAGGACATAAATTTTTTTCAAAACACTTAATTCTTTTGGAAAGAAGAAGAAAGAGAAAACAAAATAATGTACATAATTGGGCATCAATGTGCCTATTTTCAATTTTCTTTAGCGGTTAAAGACAAAATACAAGCTTTCTTTAATTTTTCCCAGTAGGTATGTGTTCGATAACCGTTTTAGGCGATTGTCTACCTATTTTATATTGACGAGACGCCGCTGGCAGTTAACTTAAAATGTAATTAAGAAGACATAATTATGGTTATTTTATTTTGATTTGAAGAAATATATCGATGTTTCTAAATTTTATTCGAAAAATTTGGAACGCAAGTTGTGTTTATCATATTGAAAATACCTTTAAGGCTCACACACACTTACCACACCACACGTGATGTGATAGCATCACGCGACGCCGCTACTATGAACTGTGACGTGGGGTGGGGTGTTGCAAGTGTGCGTCTACGCCATACAAAACCAAAGAAATTCATTTCGTCAGAAGACATGTGTGGTGTGGCGTGTAGCAAGAGTGTACTAGCCCTTACACGGGAAGTGTTAATTAATCGCTTAGCAGGAGGAATAAGCATTACACCTACATATGTAGTTGATCAGAATGGTTACATCAAAATTATTGTAGTAAGAATTGAATTTATCCCAAAATCGAAATTTTCAGTCTTATCAACACTGACGGGTTATCAAAAATGGAATACATACATATATAACACAATCGATTATTGTGTTATTTCGAATGCGCCACACATAACAAGATTAGTTTCAAGCAGGCGTGTGGATATGTTGTGGTGCGTCACACTTTATAATATTTTATTTAAGATCCTACCATGTTTATAAGCACCTATCTTTTTTCAAGAAAGGATTACCAAATGTATTTAGGGATTTAAAAAAAATACACGTAAAAAGTTATTAGCGTGTGATAGCGCTTTGGCAGAATAGTTGGGATTGGGATTTAAGTCACATTGGATTTTATAGATTATGGATTTGATATCAATAGTGAGATATCGACACTAGCATTTCACTCTATCGTGTTGCGTCACATTGCCCGCTGTTGACTTTTTTGAAGGGACTCCAAAGCACTATCGATGCTGAATTTACGCCGAATCACTTCTTGAGCTAGTCCTTTGTATAATTTCAAATGGGAAGGAACATAGTGAGATTTAATACACATTGATTCAGATTATTTTGAGGAAATTCAAATACGACGATTTACACACAAAGCGTAGTTTTTCCGAGTTGAAGCACGAGAGTGCGATAAAAATGTAATTTAGGAGAAGGGTGTAGGCACAAGGTCAAGGGTCTCACGATCCCTTCTGATGATTTTCTTTGGAGCATGTTCGACTATGGCCCACCCTTGCTGAATACAAAAGAGTGGATGTGCTTGCGAAGCGGCTCGCCATTCGGTCGGATGCAAAAGGGCCCGATAAATGGGACGATCGGCGAGATTAGAAAACTGAGGCCTAGTGTAGACCGACCTGATCGATAGGCCATTTCCCTTTATTTTGCCGCTCCCCTGTAATGTAATGTAATGCAATAAGTGTCGCGAGAAGATCAAAGTCCTCCCAGAGGAACTCTTCTTCGCTGGCACTCACAGCGATAATAAATAATTAAAATACATCGTCGAAGTACACACAATTGGTGTATTTCCCATTCACGCTTACAAGTTGTATTAAAATGTGGTCGTGCTTGCGTTTCAGTATTAGAATATATGGAGCAGTGTATGCATTCCAAAAGTGGGCCGAGGGGTCTGATCGAAACTGTTCCAGAACTTGTTGTAAGAACCGGTTTTTGGACAAATGACGACTTTTTTTTGGTTCACAAACGAGATATAACTTTTCTTACAGATTTTATGCACAATGCAGACTAATTGTAAAATCTTTACGCGTATGTGCAAAATCTAATCCAATTGGCGAGATTGGAAAAGTCAGGTACAGCTTAACTTTCGTACGATTTACTTTTCCATGGAAGTTAAAATCGTTACGTGTGTTGCTAAATATACTGTTCATGTGTTTCGCGGTTAAAAATACATACTGAGTATGTATGTACAACAATAAATGCCTTCTGGGTGCGAAAATTCACGACCGTCACCGTGAAGATTGTTGAAAAAACTGTGGTTTATTAAAAAAATCGTTTTAGATTTATGAGAAATGGAAACGGAGTAAAAATTTGAAAGTCTGTGGGCACGATTCGACACGACACTGTTGGAAAAATCGTATTGTACTCGGTAGAAAAAAACGCAACGTGAATGGGTCCTTATAGTGTATTTACAAGGGTGCTCAACCTTTTCCAGTTTGGGAGCTACTTCCATGCAAGAATTTAGGAGTTCCGTATATAATATACATAATAATAAGAATCTTATATGAATTTAACAAAATTTCTTGTAAACTTTTTTTAGTTTTTCAAAGCTATATAAACCTATTTTCAAATACATTTATAATTGCTTGTAACAAAACTCAAACAGTCATCTAGGTGGTCATCAGTAAAACGTGTCCGCATCGCTGAACGCAGTCGTTTAAATATAATTTATCATAAGAACACGTGTTTTAGATTAGCAATTTCGAAGAAAGTGTGCGGTATTGTAAGTTTCAAGAATTCCTCTTGACCTATTTTGACAAATTAGAACCAACGGTTAAGCAAATTAAATATAACGTTCCATTCGTTAACGAATAAGCACGAGCCCAGGAAGACCGTTTAGTCATTGGCCAAAATTTAACCATTGTAGTAAATTTGAAAAACGTAAAGTAATCATCATCATCAACATCATTTTCAGCCGTTCACCATCCACTGCTGGATGAAGGTCTCCAATCCTCTCCCATTCCTGTCTGTCTTGAATAATCTGCATCCACTTGAATCCACACATTCTTCTCAATTCATCAGCCCATCGTATTGCTTTCTTTCAAATCCTCTCGGATACCATTTCAGTATTTCTCGCGTCCATCTGCCATCCATTCTTTGCTCTTTGCAGTTCATTGCCACTTCAACTTCAAACGGCACGGTTTGTCGCGGCTCCTTTGTCAACCGCGCCGATAAAGGAGCCGGGACAAACCGTGCCCTGTGAAACCGCTCTTAGGGCGGGTTCGCACGACAAGGTTTTACGGTTTAATAGCCCGAGCCCTCGTTTTTGGTTTGCGTTCACATTATATGGTAAATATGGACGGGCTGGCAAAGAAACCAGCCCCTTTCCAGATGACGGGCATACCGGCATAATGGGTGACGAAACTCGACTGATGATTTTTCGTAAAAACTAGCGAAGGAAGCATAGATTTCAGGTAGCAGCGTGGGTGGTCCCCGGAAAGTGACAAGTGACAAGTACGGGCTGTAAACGGCGACCGTAGCCGTATCGCGGCCAAATCTTGACCATGGGAATACCCTCATCCAAAACAACGTATCACTGGAGTTACCCGGTTTATATCTGGAAAAAACGTGCCGTAAAACCGCATCGTGCGAAGCCGGCCTTAGTGCGTCATCGAACAGGCAGCCACATACATTTTCTGACATCGTTGTGGTCGCCGCGGCCATGGCTGCGCAGCCAGGCAGCCAAGTGCGTTGCGGGCCTTATTGCTCGCTCCGTTTGTATGGAACGTTGGATGAACCGTTTTCACTCTACCGAGCGAAATGAAGTTTTACTTCAAAAAGTTGGGACGGACACGATGAAAGTGGGGAGCGGGGGCATGTCCACGACGATGGCGACTGGGGCGGCAACAGTTGCTGCCTGGTCGACGATTAATTGTCGGATAGGCACTGGAGAGCGGCTAGTTGTGGCACAATTAGTATATATATTGTATATATGCGGGGGTGGTTTTGCGCAGAATCGCGGGGGTGAATCTCGGCTGAGTCGACTAGCGTTTGTGGGGTAGGCAGGGAAGGCAGTTGCTCGCGCGCCCCAGTCGCAGTCCCACGCGTGGGGCTTTAGGGCTCAACGGGAAACACGAGGGCTAAAAAGCCCATAAATACCCCTATCGAAATGCGAGCCCCATTGGTGGCGGCGCTACGGTCCCTTCGAGGGTCGCCGCCCCGCTGCCCTCAATTGCACTTGTACCACTTTTGAAACTTGCCAAAAAGCCCGCTCAAAGCTCAGTTTGAGTAATGTGCGCCACACGAAGGATAACCGCTGAAACAGAGTGTGCGTACTCGTGGTGAGTACACCGTACAAATACTTTTGCAACTATTTCATAGATACATTTTAAATTGCGAATTTTACCGTTGCCTTTGGGGGGGGCTAAGGCGGGTCAGTTCGTTTCGATTCCACTACTTGACCGTCTCGCCTATTAGCCTGCACAATATAATTGCCCGTTGAAGTTAACTATTCGGAAAACTTTCGCTCGACACTTAATTGAGCGCGTGCAGGTCGATTAAATCACTGTCGAACAAGATTCGAATTTTCGTTGGAAAAATACCTAGAGGTTAATTTATTTACAGTTTTATTATAGTGAATGTTTGCGTTTGATGGTTTTGATAATTTTTACATGGACGATTTTGATGATATAAAAGATAAATCACCTCAGTTTTGAGGTGATTTATAACTTTAAAAGATCAAAAATCAAATTTGATTGAGGACATTGGAGTTGGAATTGGAGTGATTGTAAAAATAGCCAATTGTATCGATTACGTTAAAATATGTACATACATTAAAATTTTAAATTGATATTATAGTTGCTAAAAAAAGTTTACTTTTAAAATTTAATTACATATTATTTAAAAATTAATAGTATAAGTATATTGTTAATGATCGTAAGATTAAAATAAAATGCTAAAAACTATAGAAAATTTGAATATAAATCTTCGTAATAATATTTTAACCATCTATTGTAGAATTTAATTTATCAACGTCAAATATTTCAGTTAAACCATTAATCTTTATTTTATTACGCAGATAAGACGATATTTTTTCAACAATGAATTCAAAAATATTTTCAGATTATTTTAAAGTTGACAAATGAATACAATTGAAATTAATTTTTAATACTTTTCTGTCTTTGTATTTAAAGGATCACGGTCAATTTTCGCACTGGTTTTGGTTACATTGTAAAAGAATTTTCACGGTATCTATTCTGGGTAAAAGGGAAGATACGCTGATCAGCTTATTCATGAGTTGGGATGCAGGTGATCCTTTGTTGTGAAACCTCTTTGCTATCTTGATTAAATTCTCGTTACGTCGCCCAAATCAGATTACACCAACTACAATTATTACAAACGGACGGAATATTTATATTTCAATTTAAGTGCGGGCTTACCGCCAAATAATAAACACTGTTTATGAAGGTCTTATCGATGCTATCGACAACGAAATTATCAAATAATAACGAAATTATCAAAATAAATCAATAATAGAAACAATCTAGAATGGACGTTTGCATAAATTTTCAGAACAAACTGTGCCCACCTCGGGTAGGTATGTTTTCATTTTAGCATTTTATGAGCGCGCGATTTAAAACGAATGTGTGTCCTGTTTCTGAATGCATTAAAACGTACACTTTTTTTATATCGGTTTTATTTCGAGGAACGCGCAATAAAACGAAATTTATCATTATAAAGCTTGGAAAATTTGCATAGAAGTATAATATTCGCCTTTTTTATAGGCGACATTATACATACGTGCGCATGCGCTATTGCGTACATTTCATTTAATACTATCATTCGATGTACATACATATGTATGTACATAAATTCGTAGAAAAGAAATTTCTCTTCAGTTTAGATTTACGATATTCTTTTTATTGAAGTGGCGAAGGTACTCGATATCAAGCGTTGTCTTTTCACTTATCGACAAACATTTTATTGTCTGCCATAGTGCAGTTACAAGGTAAATGTACTTTTCAGCGGTTTTCCGTTTTCCTTGTCTTCTGGTAGGAAAAGAAATAAAGGACAATTTATTATTGGTAGGTAGGAATTTACAACTATACAACTAAGTCAGATAAACTTGGCATACTATGTTTTCAGGTAAAAATTCGTAAAACATGTAAAAATTGAATCTAAATAGTGATTGATTTTGTACCGTAATATGGTACATAATTTGAAGCACCTCATTAACTAAAGGTTTGTCAATTTATAGATGACTTTGAAAGTTCTATTTAATATTTGACTAGGGATTTGCTTTGTGATTATATAAGGATATTTTGAAGCTATGTACGTATTGTATGTACATATGTATGTATGTTGGTGAGTAACACAAGCTTTACCGAATTACACGTACAATATGTATACACGATAATTAAGAGCATCGGTGTAACGTGAGCGTCGTCGAAATTTTTAATAATGTCTGTCCTGTCCGTCTGTGTGCTTATTTGTGTTTTTTTACGATTTTAAAACGACCAAGTGAACGTTGCCATTAACATTCCGACGTCGACAATGATGGCGCCCTCGGGAGCCTGGCTTGCATCGGCCGTTTTTCCATTTTCCGGGCGCGCGACTTTCCGGATAATACGCCGCAACAAATTTGAATGATAAAATATACTGAAAAAATAAAGGCGCACAAAGAATGGCGCTCCGAGGCGATTTCAACGTAAAAGAAGGACGCCCGAGGTGAGATTACGCCAGAGAAAGCATCGTATAAACACGTGCTGAGCGAAAATACAACCGAAACTTGCCGGGAAAAATATTTCCCCACACTCAGTTTTGGACCGCTTTTTTCATGAAACGAAACCGCATTGATTCGAATATCAATATGAAATTTCATCGACTTTAAACTCTCTCCTTTACACGTTCAATAATCAAACAACATAACAAAATTAATTGTTTTTTATTTAACATTCAAATTTGTAGTGTCACAAATGAAACCAGGTCAAACGAGCTGCTAATTTTAGACTGATAAGAATTTTACGCTTTTTAATTGTGTTTATAACGGAACGCGATAAGATGTTACATGAATTTAAAAACGAAATAATGTATCACTTCAATATATGTACATACGTATGTATGTATGTATGTATGTAAGTACATAGTATAAATTGAATTTGAGCCCAATGTAAATTTACAGTTCGAGTCGACGGCGAAATTCGACAATGCGTTATGTTCAAATCCGTTCGGGATATCATTGATTTGACAATCACGTACTAAACTTTAGTTTGGGTTTAGTACATAGTTGTTACTTCACTGCCTTGTGATTCAAATTCGATTTAGTCCGCACTACCTTGTGTAACTTAGATTATAGGCCATTATTAATGTAGCAAAATTCGGAACAGTTATAGTCAATAACAGAAAAAATGATGTATAAAATGTTCTATGTATGTATGTATGTATGTATGTACAAATCAACTGCAATTTGTTCAAAAGTTCCATAAGTTGAAGCATTAATGATGAGATTACATATGTACATTGTATATCGGTGCAATTTTAGAAATATCGGACAAATTGTGTATTGTATAGGTGTGTACATTGTACATACGTGAACGTTGCAGAATCAGTGCGAGCGAGAGGTGTGGGCAAAAGAGCTTGTGCAAGCGAGATGGTGAATATGCCTAGTGAGCCAACATACACATACATACATATACGTACATATATTTGTACTGACAATGAGTCAAAAGTGAGCATCGCTCGGTCGCACACAGAAAGGGCTGTGGAATCGTTTTCTGCCTGGTATAATAATATAAAAGCTTTTCTGAGACGGATATGGTTACAATTTTCGTCGTGCGCGCTCACTCTAATTACATTTCCATAACCGTGTTAATATGCAAATTTGCACACGCGGACACACGCTTTCTGAATTTCAAATTATGCAACCGTCCTCTCCCTTTGCCTCATTCCATTCCTGCGTCCGTCCATCCGTCTGTCCGTTTGGTAAGCTTTAAGCTTTTGACCGTTCTTCAAGTTTGGAGCGGGTGGACCCACAGATATGTATGTATGTATGTATATATTTATTTGACGATGAGAGCAAGCACTTGCATGTATTTTGTATGCATAAACAGAGTATGGGCTACTGCATGCAATCGTAATACGAGTATGTACCTACCAATCTTATGCATAATCTACGTATATCTAGAATATAAACAGCCCCAAGTCTATGAATAAGTTTTGTATTAATGGAATTTTATAAAAAAAAATTTCAACTACATAGATCAATTAGTATCAATTAGAAGACTTTAAACAGTGATTGACAGTAAACAGTGTTTGAATATAAAATCTTGTTTGATTTCTGTGAATTAAAATAAAATACGTTATACATATTATATTCGACGCGAAAGTTTAACTTGTATGTAGTTGTAGCTGCGTTACGTGCAACGAAGGAAACTCAACCGTTCAGCTGAAAACGATTCTGTGGGTACTTGGGACGTTCGATGAAAGTTTTAATGATAGAAAATAGCCGACACGAAGGCAATATATATTAGATTTTTTTTTCATTGTTCATAACATGAGCGTGGGTAATTTAGGGAATTTTCCCGAGGGGTTTCCACCGAATTTTCTTTCAACGGAACGCCCCATTTTAGTGGTTGTTTTCGACCAAATTAGACCGAAGTGGGCTGATAATTATTCCACTTCGTATTTAAAAAAAAAAAATTGAGTGTATTAAACAACCAAAGTGACTTTCAACTAATACAGTTCTCATTATTCATATAATATTACATGGAACCAAAAAGACAACAACGTTTTAAGAATGAATTCTTAAGCGTATACATAGTTTCAATTTTAGCACAACTGACAAGCATTTTTACTCCGAAATCGATAACCGCATTTTTGATACATGTAAACTGTAATTTTTTCCACCAGACTAGAGAAATGGTTTAGCAACTAAGCTGTAGCTATAAAAATAGCAATATTTTACAAAAAAAAAAAAAAGGAGGCAAACATGCGCATTTATCTAAAGCCAAACGGCCATAAATTATATGATCCGCGAATTTAATATGTCCGCGATAACATTCGATAGTATACACGTCATTGTACCGTGCCGAAAATGATTCTATCCACAATTTCGAACTAAAGGGATTATTAGATGCACTTAAGCTGATGGTGAGATAAATATCTACATACCTACATATGTATGTATAATTTAAAAATGTATTAAAGAAAATGGCGATGATTCACCGGGGAGCTTCAAATTGGCAATTTGTCACCGGCACGGAATGCTCGAAATGTACGATTGCCAGTGGCACATAGAGGCGTAGTGAATGAGAAGAAACCTTTTGAAAATCAAGACGGTCAAAGATCTAAAAGTGTTTATTTACGAATCTCGGCTGCAGAACTCGAGAGCGACTCGGCAAATAAACGAAAGTTTTTCCTTTCTGAGCCCCGGCGCTAAACTACGATTAAACACGAACTCGTATTTCAATTTGGAACGATCAAATTTTCCATTAACTTTCCGCATTTAACTCCATTGACACTCGTAAAACGACTATACCTACATATATACACACACACACATAATAAACGACATACATATTGCATAATACATTTGAAATTTGTGTGTATCTTTACGATTTCATCGAACGTAGTAGGCACACAACTTACATACTTACACAACTTACATACCACGGGTAAATTATTCCAAGTAAGATACACGCGCTGAATCGTTCAAAAGGATTAGGGATTGATTTAATTTGCATTGGTAAACTTGACGGTATCGAAAGCGAGATACGACTGTGGCATTTTATAATTGGTTTATTATTTTAATCAATTGCACAAAATTTGTGAATAATTTATGCGATGATGCACGAACGTGCTAACACGTAAACCTAACATAAAATCTATTTTGAAATATACTTCGTATACTTATCGTTAAGCTGTAAGTCACAAAAAGTTTCCGAGACTTTAGAGTGGAAAGTTTCGATAGTTTAACGACGCTTCGTTTTTTTTCCTTTTTATCTCGTATCCATCTACTTCAACGTCCTTTCAGAGTTACGTGCAAAAGAATAAACATTTTTGAATTAAAAATTAACATAACATTTAATTTGCATAGTATGTTTTTGTTAAATTTATCAATATAGTCAACTAAATGTTGATAGGTATGCTAGTATTAAAAAGATGATGATTGAATTAGATTGGTTGAATGTGAATGATACTTTGAGGATTTGTATGTTGGTATTTATATTTAAGTTAGATAATAATATTTTAGTAAATTTATTGTCAGAGGAATGGATGTATGTGGAATGAAAATAATTTTATTATAAAAAAAATGTTAGAATAAATAGAAATAGGAGAAGCATCTTGTACAGAGGTGTTTTGGAATATAATAGACTGCCGGATGGAATTAGAAGTTCCAAAACTATTGATAAATTCCTGGCAGTCTTAAAAAAAACATCTCTCTATAGGTGCTTAGTTAAGGATTATGTAATTAGCTTTAGCTACTATATTATATAAATAAATAAATAAATATAGGCACACACAAGTACATATGAGTCGCCTAGTTCCAAATCCCGATAAGTCCACAATATATAAAAAACGAGGATAAAATATTTTCTGGTTCTAAGAATGTTTTCAAACGATGCCTTATACTTGAATTATTCCAAATACCGCCAAGTGCGCCGTAAAAAAATATTGAAAATCAGTGTTAGTTCCAAAAACTGACAATTGCACCATGATAAAAGCTGATAAAAGCTATATTTAGAAACAAACAACGAGAGGTCCATGTTTCTAATCTCAATATTTTGTTTAATATCAACAAAATTAAGTTTAAATGAGTTTAAACGCCATCAAGCAAATAAGTCTGTAGCAGAAAAACCGCGTTTGCGAACAAGTGAGTTTTATGGACTTATCGGGATTTGGAACTAGGCGACTCATATGTATTACTCGTGCATAATCAGATCAACAGTGAGCCCTACATACATACATATTTACATTCTGGAGGCTTTCAACAAATAATAAGCATTTTTAAACTGAATCCGATCGCGATACAGATACGGCGAACTCTGTACAATGTTTGTATTGGATTTGGAGAAAAGTATCTACTTTCAATATTTATAGGCGTATCGAGCGGCATTTTTACGGTCTCATTGTAAAGCGTTCGGCCGTAAATCAGCGAAATATTGGATAGGTTTGGCCGCATTTTACGTCACTTTTATATCCATGTTCCTTTCCGCTCACACCACTACCGGTTACCATCATCGAACATGATTGACGCAAAGACAATAAAAATGTTTTTCAATAAAATAAGCGGCGCGAAGAGTTCCGCGTTACCCCCGTGCGAATTTGGTACACAGGTATGCGCGAAACGCGGCTCTTCCATCAGATGGAAAAAAAGGGGAATAAAGAGAGCGGCAAATCCTCGTCGGATAAGAGGAGGAGATTGGATAAAAGGTGGCGCTAGGGATGACTGGTACAAATTAGATACAGGATACGAGCGATTTTATCGCAATGGTACATGTTACGTGTGAATTATGAGAGTGTCGGCGACCATCGCCGCAAATGCTTCTTGGCACAGAGGATCAGTGAGAGGGCCCTCAATTATTCCCCTTTTTCCAAAGACGAATAGCAAGATTTATGTGTGTGTGCGTGTATTTTCCATTTGCGAATACGTTGAATAGAACACTCCGGCCTTACTAAATACGGACAGCCAGCCAGCGAGAGCGTAGTGAAAGGTTTAGTGATTCAAAACTCAGTGGGTACATATAGATTTATGTATGTCTGAATGTGTTTCTGTTTAACTTCAGTGTCCGTCGCCTCGAGAGTTAATCTAAATTAATACAACTAATAAATTACCAATAAAAATACTATGTCGATAAATTATTCAAGAACAATACGTTGTAGTCCTTAAAGGTGCCTGTAAACGATCAAAAAATTTCGCGCCGTAAAAAAATATTGAAAATCAGTGTTAGTTCCAAAAACTGACAATTGCACTATGATAAAAGCTGATAAAAGCTATATTTAGAAACAAACAACGAGAGGTCCATGTTTCTAATCTCAATATTTTGTTTAATATCAACAAAATTAATACAACTAATAAATTACCAATAAAAATACTATGTCGATAAATTATTCAAGAACAATAGGTCGTTTACAGGTGCCTGTAAACGATCAAAAAATTTCAGCAATATTGCTCGTCAATCATCCAGCAACATTTTCGGCATCACATGCGCAATATGTGTCGCAGTAATGTGTGGCTCAATGATGGCCGGCAAGTAGTTGCTGTTTTATTATTGCTCAGATTCGCCGAAGGTGTACACTCGTGTCACCTTCAGCAACAGAGACCCGCGTATGTAAGAGAGCAGGAAAGAAACGTATATTGCCGCGTATTTTCGCGTATCATCGGCAATATGTCAACAATACTCGCCAACACACTGCCATACTAGCAATAGTGGAACAATAGTGTCGAGAAACACGACTATATTTCCGGCCCACATCACCATATTGCAGTAATATCACCGGCAATATATTGCCGTGAATATGTTGATCGTTTACAGACACCTTAAGAGCTTATATGTATGTATGTATGTATGTACGTTTGTGTCTCTCTTGTTTGATAGTATAATACATCATTAATTGTTTGTTAGTTTGGGTACACAGAAATATATTATACAAATGTAATGATAACGACGAAAATTTCGCACGTGAATTTAATATTATGTCTATATGGTATTTTTCTTTCTGTTGTTTCCAGTGGCGTACCACGCAATGTGGCAGTTATTGATGGGACTGAGCTGGATAACTGTCACGCTATCAGATAACTTCTTCACCTCCTCCATAATCACTTGTCCCACCGAGTGCATCTGCCTTTCTCAATCGCAGGTTGTATCATATTCATTAATTTGATTTCATAAATTATGTATGTACATATGTATATTGGGGTGGTTCCCGTTTTACAAATTCAATTGATTTTAAGCCTCAGAGTCTATTTTTTTTTTTTTACCTTAAGAGTCTGGAATAAGTATGCAAAATTTTATAATTATTGGTTAACTGTAAACCGACGACCCTCCGAGACTTTGAAGTTTGGGTATAAATAAATGGTTTCATACAATACGTATTTAAAAATCTTATAAAATGTAGTTTATTCAAGAAATAATTACAATATTTGTGTGAATACATTTAAAATTAAGCAGAATTTTTAAATAATCTTCCCTTCGTACTGTATGAAAATCACTCCAGTTTTTAACCACCTTCAATACAAATCGCGTTTGTTTTTCATTTTTTGACAATAAATTAGTATTATTTCATCAGTTTGACACTCATATCCGCTTTAATATTGATTACTTTGATATTCTTGACGATTTGAAATCCTCTATAAAAGGTTAGACTCGAAGCCTGACCAAAAAGTAATTAGAAATTTTCCCTATACAATTACTGAGAACCACGCTAATGTACATACATACATACATACATAATATGTATGTATAGTTATAATGTACACCACTAAATGCTGATCATTGAGAAATTTTAAAATTCGGTTTGAAATACATATTATTAATCGAATATTTTTTTAGTATATGGAAAAATTTACATTTATGTGAAAAAGTATTTAGCTTTTTAATGCCTTGAGCGTTGTTTGTGATTCATTAATTTTTTTAACTAAGCGCGTTATTGAGTAATTTATATAAAACATACCGATTATATTATCAGAAAATGTTGCCCGTTTATATTTTAGGTGAATCTAAGTTAAATTTACATACCTCCCACATTATAAATGTACATACAATATAGAATATAAATAGAAGTGCGTGCAAAACGTAATAATTATAAATCTCATCGAATACATACTGTTTGATTAATTGTGCGATTGTCAATGCTTCGTGTTTACTTAAAGCGACGATTTTATTAAATGATTAATGATTTGTATAAGAATAATGATTTTAATATCTACTTATTTAATATCTACTATCAATATGTTAAATTTTTATTGGTGTTTTTTTTTTGCATTTAAATGACCTTACATCGAACAAAGGACATCAAAAGATGTCAAGGTTTTTTTTGAAAGTTTTGCAATTGGATCAGTAACATTATATAATGAAATCAACAAAGAATTGAGCTTGAACACTGGCTTGTTTGATGTCACGTGTCAAAGAGCTTTTAATGGCTTTGTGCCAGCTCATGCGAAAAAATGATATTTGAGCTGTCATACGAAATCCGTTAGCAACATGTTGTAACCGGTATACATTATGTACCTACCAATTTGAAAATTAATTAATATATGTTATCTGTTGATGCTTTTCGTCCACTCTCGTTTTCTTCAATTAACCCTTTGGCTGATGTATAATAAATGGGGCAATAATAATTCCATTAGGGCGATTCTTTCATTTATAATTTAGGCGTCATTGGCATTCGATCGGAACTCGAATGCGAGCCCACAATTTTTTTGATCCCCTAGCGAATAAAAAATAAGAAAATTTGTATTTTCACACTACAACTACAATTTTTTAAAGTAAATTTTACTGAATATCATACAATTAATTTATATAACGATTTTATCATTTATACTCGTACGTATAAAATTAATAAATACTGCATTGAGTGTACACACTTTATTTATGTAATAATAAAATATTTATAAACCTATAATTATTATAAATAAATATAAATATATAAATTATTTATATATAAAATATATTTATATTTAAAATTATTATAATAGAAAAACAAAATGAAATACTAATTGTTATTATTTTCAGAGTTTTATATTTTTGTTAGTATCAGTCCTTAAAACGACGGTACTTCAATGTTCATATAATACCTATGTAATTGGTTGATTTATGGTCCAATTTCCAATTGTTTGATAAAAATTTTAATAAAAAAATGATAGCATATTGTAGATTTCGATAATGCAAAGCCGAAAATTAAATGTAATAATAGCGTTGGATTACTGTTTAATTAATCGAAATTGCGATTTCAATACTCGCGATGTCGACTATTTTGAATTTCGTCTGTAAATGATGACAGTAATTATTGTATGCTGAAATACGTAGACACAAATATAATAATTTAAATTTTATGTTGATGAATTTGCGCGCATTATCGGTATCGGTTACAAACACGCTCATTGTCAGAGCTATATCAATATATTAAAAACTCGTAAAAGTTAACATGAGTATTATTTAACGTTGAATATTTTCTGCCTCATGTATTCACAGTTTTCTGCGAGTGCCTTATAATTTTCTACGAGCCTCTCTGCGTATAAGTATTTTCAAACGTAGCGCTATGCCATCGAAAGTTTTCACATTGGAACGTTGATCGAATATAAGATGGGAAACGTGTGTAGCACACACACACACATGTATGTTCATATAATATATTGAACTAATAGGAAATGAGCAAAAATCTATAAGGTTTCCAGAAAGTAAATTTGAATTTAGGTATTTAGGTATTAAGTTTTACCTAAAAATGGAGAAAGCATTGAAATTAAGTGTATGAGAGTACACTTTTTCTTATGTTTGTAAATAAATAAACACGATTCATAATTAATTTTTTAATATGGTTCGTCGCAAAATCTTGTGGGAATCTCTCATGTCGAAGTTACTTTGATGTTGAAACAAAATATTAATTTCATTTCACGCTCAAGGCTAGTTGCTAATTCATAAATGATAATAATACAAGAACAGAATCTTTTAGTTCAAAAACTAAATGCTTAGACTAATAAGGCACACTTTTCTGCTATTAAAAATACACTACAATAAATTTGTACAATGTACAGGGTGACGCTGAGCCGATTTTCACATTTCAGAATATTTTTATCCGAGGCGAGGGGTGGAACTTAAGGTTTATAACTTATGACTGTATATCAAGTAAGATGTTATTTTAATTGTTTCGATTTTTATTCTTTGGTCCTAAGGCCCTCCGCACACGGGGCAACAAATCAACGAACAACTGGTTGCGTGCGATCGTTTACCCCAGTCGCAAAACAGTTGAGTTGCATGGTTGCACGTGTCTTCACAAGTACAAGAAATGAGTGATCAAAAAAATGAACATTATTTTTGTTGGAGAGGTAGAAAAGCATGAAGTTCTGTATAATTATAAACTCGATATTTCTCTGTATATGTATAGAGATGACACCAATATTCCTTTCTTAATGCTCTTCGTACTCTGCGGTACTGATAATAGGCAATTATGTCTTCTTCATCTGAACTACTACTTGACATTTTGCGAAAAGCAGCTTTGTGACTACAAACTTGTAGAGAACTTTGCTTCGAATGATCCAGAATCAGTGGCGCTCGTGTGCGGTTCCATTTTGATTGCAAACTGTTTGTGTGTGTGACTAGTATGCAACCAGTTTGAAACTTGAGTTGCAAATCAGTCGCCCCGTGTGCGGAGGGCCTAAGGGAGAGGTAAAAAACAATATCACTCTGAATAATGGGCCACAGAGTTCTCATCGAGATACCTCGATCAAACTTTATATCTTACATGATTTATTTCAAAATTATAATGCTTTGTAAATTTGTGTACCTGTGGTAATTTTTGAAACACCTTATGGTGTTTCTTAATGATGTCATGTGCCTGTACTAAATGCATGCTCGTTTTATAGGTTTTATGCAACACCGGTGGTCTAATCGAGATACCACTGCGCTCGCTGCCCACAACGGTGGAGCACTTGTCGCTGACCAGGAATAACTTCCAGACAATCAGAAGCGATGCCTTCAACGGTCTTAAACTGCTCAGGAAGATATCCCTGGACGGCAACAATATAACGGCAATCAAACCGTTTGCATTCCGCGGTCTGCCGAGACTCAAGGAGCTGTCCATTCAACACACACCACTGGCCACTGTTAATCAGTTCGCCTTCGCTGGTCTCCAAAATCTCTCGTCGATATTTCTCGGCCACAACAAGATCGTCCAAATCGAGGGTTATGCCTTCGCCGGCACGAATTATCTCAAAGCGATCATGCTCAATAACAATCCGATCCAGAAGATCATGACGAACGCGTTCTCCGGTCTGACCAACGTGGAGCATCTCGGCTTTCCTTCGGGGATCAGATCGATAGAGCCGGACGCATTTTCCGGTTTGGACATGGTGGGGTTGATCAGATTGGCTTTCATGGATTTACCTTCACTGAGGCCATATACGTTCAGGGGAATGTCCCACATACACACTCTCTCGCTCCAGGAGTCTGATCTGGGCATCATCAGGATAGCCGCCTTCGACGGGTTGTCGTACGTGGAGAACTTGAACATATTGAACAACAAAATAGACGCTGTACAGGAGTTGAATATCGGTTATAATAATAGTGTGAGGGTGTTACGGTTGCATGGAAATCATTTGTTGGAAGTGCCAGCTCCAGGAGTGGTCACCATTGAGGGTGTTGATGTGTTGAGTGTGAAAGGAAATCACTTTCCTTGCGACTGCAGAGTGCATTCGCTTATAGAGGGACCCTTGGGAAATGCTTCGACAGGTGATTTCCTCACTACTAACTTTTGCATATCACCTTTGGAGGTGCACGGCCACGCTTTGGCCGATGTTAATGTCGACGAGATTGGCAGATGTCACGAACATGTAACCAAAGGTAATTTGGACTCGTCAAAAAATGGTGTCGCGAACGAGGCCGCCATAGTGAGATGTACCTATATATTCACGCACCTATTTATATACTGTGCTGTATTTTCAATTTTACTGAGACGTTTGTGACAAGAACACTAAACGGACCTTAAGTGTCATTAATAATATTTAAATATCGCAAATGGTGTATTAAAGCTTTTTTGTCAAAAAAAAAAAAAAATCAATCGTCAATATCAACATGTGCCAATTAAAAAAAAATCATTTGATTAATGTGTTATCTATGTAAAATTAATGGACAGTAAATTTTTATGTATTGTATTGTAAAAAAGAAGACTGTCGGTATTTGTAAATAAAATAATCTCGTATACGAAAACATGCTGTTTATGTTTGAATATATTGTTTATATTCGATTATGTCATATTAACGTTGAAAATAAATAGAATATTAACGGTAACAGTTTATCTGTATATTTATTATTTTTCCAAAATTCTGTTCTACATATTTTGAATAAAGTTGTGTATTTTTCAAAACTCAGTAATCGAATAGCACATGGTTTTGCATCAAAAGTAATAACACACTTAACGTTTAACAAAGAATACGAAAATTTGCGGTCAAATATATACAAGTGAAAGAGTGAAGAATATCAAGTTAATTTTTAAAAATTACAGTCATGATTTTAATACATAATACCGATATTTGTTACGTTACTTGAATGTTGCCTGTTATTATATTGAAATTTTTATAAAATATCCACTGTTTAGTAGTAAGCTGATAAGTATTAAATATTTTTCTTTATCGATGTATTAAAATATTTTCGTTTACTTTATTTGATGTTAGTCAGAATTTGTAATCTCAATATAATGTGAAGTTTTAAAAATGATAATTTAAAAAAAATTAAAAATACATTTAGAGCAATGTCTAATATTATATCATCCTATAAATCTCGCTTTGATGAATATTTTATGTGTGTGTAATTTTTCATAAAAATCATGAATATTTATATAAATGTTTTCCGTGCTTTGTTTGATACGAAAGAAAACGAAGGACACAATTGTAAAATAATTATGTCGATGTAAATAATAGGAAATGTAAAAAAATGTTCACTAAAATATTTATTATAATATTGAAAAATCGTTTTGTATAAATGTTGTACTAAATAAATAAATAATTATCAATTGGGGTGTTAGGTTAATATGTTGAATTAAAATACAAGTTAACAAAGTACTTTATACTTGTTTTATTTAACATAAGCCAATAGAAAAAAAAATGCGGCGAATTTTCACGGTAAACAGTGGCGTAAGCCCACATGCAAAAATCACCAAAGTCTCCCCCCCCCACTTCCCCTAGCGCTTATTTCAAAATGGCAATCTTTATTTCATATTTTTTGATTAACTCCTATATACAAAATATATTATTATTTTTTTTACAATTAAAGTTTAGTTCAACAAAAAAAGTGTTTAGCACGAATTCCATTTTCGTAAACTTTAACTATACGAAAATGAGCAGGGCATTATGGTATCAATATGAAAGACGGCAACACAGGTGGTTTTTTTAAAATGGGGAATCAATAAAAATATTTAGAATGAGTTTCGGGGCCCCTTTATCCATTCAGGGCCCCCAATGCAGTGCATTCCCGTGCGTCATAGTAGTTACACCACTAACGGCAAGTACTTACAATATTTTCATTTCAGAAGAGAGAAAATTACATTTGAATTATGCACGGGAAAATTTCAAGCATGTGCCAACTCTCGTATACTATACACATGGTTTCGATTTGGAATTTTCAATAAATATGCCATTTTCAACCATAAAAATCAACTTCCAATACGTTATTAAATTATTCAACTCTCACATATGCATTTTACACAGAAAATCGCTTTCTAGGTAAACCCCTAGAGAGAAACTGATTTAAAATATTTTTGAATATCTACCAACGTATGTATGTACGAGTATGTATGTAAAACTATTACCTTTATCTTACGTACATTTTCAGATGTTCACCATCCACTGCTGGATGAAGGCCTCTCCAATCCTCTTCCATTCCTGTCTGTCTTGAGCAATCTGCATCCACTTGACTCCACACATTCTTCTCAATTCATCAGCCCATCTTCCAATTGGTCTACCTTGCTTTCTTTCACATCCTCTCGGATACCATTCTAGTATTTCTCGCGTCCATTCTTCTCGCTGTGTGCAGTCCATTGCCACTTCAACTTTTTCACACGTACTGCTATATCTGCCAATTTGGTCATACTTCTTACCGATGTATTTATTTTGCGATAAATAATAAATCTCTGTGTGCACTGGATCTTACGTAGCATTCTTGAATTTAGCGTCCAAGTTTCACATCCATACGTCATAACTGGCAGTACGCATTGGTCGTATGTACAATGTACATGTATACCACATTGCCTTTATTTATGAGTCGATTTTATGTAATGTATAAATTTTACAGCACCGTAATCATTTATTACGAATAGTAAAACTTTTGTGAAAAAGTTTCCATGCACTGCATGAAATTCGTTTTGATAATAATTTTGATAACACAGACAAAAGTTTTGAAGTAATAAAGTTTGCAAAGCAATGTTTATTTTAGTGCTGGGAACGAGTCGAATAATTACGATTGTGGATTGTACATATTACTATCGCGGATGCGATAGTTTTAAATTATTAATACAAAACATGCAAATTGGAATATCGTAAATACGTTTACGGCAACGATAAAAGTCCACGTACCACCTTGAACATTTTAATACATATAAATTATCTACAATAATTTGAGGCACATTTTCCATTAATCACCAACCGCCGAGTATTTCGACGATACGTCGCACATCCGATACCGAAAATAAAAGCAAGACAACGTATTATAATGTACACGTGTGTATTGTATCGTGTGTCTTTTCTCATGGGGTCATGACGATGTGAATCCGGATAAAAGGTTGTACGTGTACTCTCGACATACATAAATCATAAAATTTCAACGGGAATTTGTCGTGTGACTAGTGTACCCGCCAGGGTGGCCAACCGTCGACACCGAAGCGCTAATATTTTTTTATTACAAAGTTCAAACAATAACAACCTGACTGGGTGGGTGGGGTGACTGTGGGGTCAGTGGGTGTTTTTTGGGAGGTGCACTTAAGTAATTCGGGCGTGCGGTCTCGAGCCGGCTAATTGAGACAGATGGGTCCCGGCAGTGCGGCCCGCGCCCGGATTACGGCCCCCGTATCGTCCGGAAAAAAGCGATACCCTGATTAAAATATACATCGCAGCCGGTTTTTGCAGGCCCCCGGCGATCCGCTAACCGGATGCGTAAAACACGCAACGCCTAATTCGCACGATCGTAAATCAAACGCAAGCGTTAAAACCGCCCCCCCCCGCTCTCCTGCATCGGTCTATCGTCGCTTCTGGCGACACTATTCTGTAGATTCTCGATCAAATTTATTCATAAAAAAAAAAATCATCCATCTACCCATCCGTTATACATATCTATGTATGTACCTACTAGCCGAATTGCACGGCGTTGCTCTTACGGGTGAATTCATTATTATATTTATTTATTTATTTACAGGCTAAACGCCTAAATTAAAAAATTAAAATCAATTACAGGATAATAAAATTACAGTTGAATTAAAATTACATATTAACAAAACATTAAAAGTACAAAAAAAAAACATAACATCCCCGCTCAGTATCCTCGCTAAATTAAGCTTAAGATATGACACAAAGCGAGGATAAGTAATGGAAAAAATGTCCACATCATCGGTTGCCAGAGCATTAAATAGTTTTAGAGCCTTATTAACGGGAGAAACTGCCAATACACTAGATCAGTGGTCGGGAACCGGCGGCTCCGAGCGCGAAAATTGGCGGCTCCGTTTATAATCCAACACGTGAAACGTAGAAACGTGTTAAAAACTAATTTTATTGTGTTATTTAACCTGAAATAATAAGCTTTTTTTTGGGTTGCAATTTACAACGTAACACTTTAACATTTGTTCCAAAAAATGAGTTCAAGGAAGAGAAAAAATGCAGAAGAAAATAGAGGTTTCAATAAAATATGGTGAGATCCATTTTCATTTACAGAAGTTAATAGAGGGAAATCTCAATGTTTGATATGTAATTTACAATTAGAGAACAACAAATCCAGTAATATAGAGCGACATTTCCAGCGAAGACATTCCGACTTCGGTGAGAAGTATCCCGATGGTGATATCAGAAAAAAGCTGTAATGGAATTGAAAAAAACAACCAAAATCAACAATGTTATTTTACAAATTAGGTGAGATCTTCGTCGAATACAATTGAGGCAAGTTTTTCCTTGTCGCTAGACATCGCAAAAGCAGGAAAACCCTTTACAGATGGGAATTTTATCAAAACCTGCTTTTATAATGCTTCTGAAAGTATTTTCAAAGAATTTAACAATAAGAATGATATAATCAAATATTCAGAATAATCGGGAGACAATAAAATTCATGCTCCATCCATTGAAATGTGATTTAAAGCTAATGAATTTAAAGGCGTTTCCTGGTATATCTATTCTAGAACTTGGTTTACAATCAATGAAGTGACAAACGTTTTAATGCACTGATACAATTGAATAACACTAAATATGTACGTTCCGAATTTATATAAACTGTCCGAAAATTCAAAGTTCAAAAAACAAGTTCAGAAGTCGCATTAGCTGTTAAAAATAACATTAAAATCCGTTTTCAGAAAAAATATTTATTTTTAGTGCTGAATTGTGTAACGTTAAGTAATATCGTGTACACGACTAATTGTATGAACTTTACAGTCTCCAAGTGAGTAAAATTTATTTATATACATACATACATACATAGGTATATTACCTATATATATTTTTTTTTATTAAATAAATATGTGGCGGCTCCGAAAATTTGCCATTTTTTGGATTTTTCGCCGATTTGGCTCCGGGCTCCAAAAAGGTTGCCGACCACTGCACTAGATCTAACTAACGGCTCATTAAGTAGACGATGTGTTCGTGAACGAATATAATTATTCGGCACAAACAAGCCAATCCTCTCCAACACTTTAGGATTCCAGATGAACCCACGAAATAAAAGAAACATATGTCGTACAGTAATAGCCCTATTCCGTCTGTCTGTCTACTGATAACGCTCGCCTCGGTAGATAATTAAAAAAACCAGAACGTTGGACGAGTGGGATTTGAGCCCGGTACCACTGATTCAGAACAGAGCGCGCTTGCGCGGTGAGCCAAATCAGTTGATGCCGGACAGGCGTCAACGTAACTATTTATAGCCGAATATACTTAATATGGCTCGTGACTTTGCTAAATTGTTACTTTGTTATTATAATGCGCTATAGATGGCGCAACATATTGTTGCATAGGCAACAACTATAAAAACTATTAAATTTCATATTTTTTAGTACGGTTGATGAGAACGCTCCGTTGATATTCAACGGGCTTACACTAGTCATATATATATATATATATAATAGCTCTATTCCGTCTGTCTGTCTGTCTGTCTCCTGATAACGCTCGCCGAGGTAAATGATTAAAAGCTTAAATGATTAAAAGATTTGAACCCGAGATCACCAGTTTGGAAGAGGGTGCGCTTACGCATTCATCCAAACTAGGTAATGACGGGCCTGATACAATTTGACAAGATTAATCCTCAAAAGGTTCGCGACTTTGCTAAATTGTTACGTTGTTGTATTGCCCTTACCTATTAAGTAGGATACTTCTACATTGTCCCCCTAGGCCTGTCAGAAATCCTCCATTGTTTCATTTGAATCTTTGTTCCACAAATTATTCACTAAACTCCTTCATTTATAGATCCCGCTCGTCATTTAACGAAATCCCGGCACATATTGATCCTTTTCTCTATTCTTTGCCCTCCTTTAAATTATCTTTGCTTAAGTTCCTTTCCAGTCCTAACTCCTAAGTTCTTTTCTTATTTTAATCTGTTGTTCGTTTGCAACTATTTTGGCTGTAGTGTATTGTGTGATATTAATATTATTTTGTATTTATATTTTATTGTACATATACTATAAGCTGTTTGTTGCATGATTAATTAAATAAATAAATAAATAAATAAATAACGCGCCGTCTATGCAACAACTATTAAATACACTCACCCACACAAATATTCGTTGATATTCAACGGGCTTACACTACATAATACACAATGAAACAAATCAATATCCAAATAAACATTTATTCTCCAGTACAAACAATTTTTTTGTATGGGGGCTCCTTGACCCCGTGCTCCAACCCTTCCCAAAAACAGTCTTCGTGTTTAAGTTACAGTATCGTGAGATAGTATACCAAATAAAACAAACCCAACAATGTGTTTAGATATAGAAATAGTATCATTCGAATGAATTTTTGTATTCTAGCTTCTAGGAGCTTGTAATTATAAACTCGTCAATAATTTAAGTAAACAAATTCCCTAAATGGAAACTGGATTTACTTTTTCATATAAGAAAATTATTCGTGCACATTTCAGTTTTTACCTATTCCAGATATACATATGTATGTACATAATACTTATGGCTTGGTTTGACGCTTGGCCGACGCAGTTTTTTATAGTATAGAATTTGACAGATGTAGCGCCTAATAATAAATAAATAAAGCCAAGGGCTCAGTAGAGAGCCGGGTTAAAATTTAAAGAAGAGCCATTGTCTAAAAATTTTAGTTCCTGTAGAAACAACAATAATTAATCTACTATATAAAATTTAATGTTTGTTTGTTTGTTTGTCCGCTATGCAAATCTACAGTTTTCAAATTTGAACCACCAAATTTGGTATACTATCTCATGGTACTCTTAACTTAGACCGTAGACGGTTTTTTGATGGTGTCGGAGCCCTGTGCTAAGGCCCCCCCATACAAATTTTTTGTAGTGTACATAAATTTTTGTTTGTACTGGAGAATAAATGTTTATTTCGATATTCGTTTTTTGTTTTATTATTTGAATTCACCGGCCCGAGCAACGCCGGGCAATTCGGCTAGTAGTAGATAGATATTATTTATCCACGTAGATAATAAGCAAACTTTTCAGAAGTACTTCCTATATGACATTTATAAGTATTTTTAGATGATTCCAGTTAACTACGGTGTATTTTAAGTTAATAAATTATGTATCATAAAGAAATTCAATACAAATTACACTTAGGTATACCCGGATAAAGCCGGGTACTACAGCTAGTAATTTATACCTATAGAATACTAAATGTCATGTCCAATTAAAAGCTCCGGTATGTATGTACATACATACAAATGAAATAAAATAATAAAATAATGTATGTGGACATACACACAATGTAATATACCCAATTAAGATGCAAATATTGTATAAATGCATTGTAAAACACTTTCAAAAAGTCGTGTACGTACTTCGTGGCCTTTTTTTGTTTTCTTTGATTATTTCCGTTTCATGTTTTATGGATCCATTAGAATTACAACCCTTCAGTTGTATAAGGTGTGGCAAAGAAGTAATCAAAATGATCTAAAGATTTTTTTTATTGTATGTACTATTATGAAAAAACAAATTTATAGGTAATATGTGTTAATAAGCAATGAGAAAATTTAAATACAGAAACAGAATTATTTCAAAATGTATACGATAATATCATCTCAATGTCGATTGTGGTAATAATTCAATGTCAGTTGTTCGTACTATTAAAAATGAATTAAGAAACAACAACAAAAAATATCTATTCTATGTATGTACATACATATGTATGTATGTGTGTATGTATTTCGATTCTGAAATAAATTATTGAAGCTTAATGGTTTTTTCTGCTTTGTGATCGAAATAAGAAAACTCAATTTATACGCGCATGGAATAAAATCGTCAGTGAATAACAATAAATAATGTAAAATTACAGCGCAAATAGGGCGCCGTTACAATTATCAAAATATATTGTTTTTATTGTCGACCGCAAAAACGGTTACGGCCGTTAAGAAATTAACGGCACCCTGTAGGTTAATTCAATTTTTTTTTAAACTAATTTTTGCAATTATTTTTGATTTATTACGTATTTTTTAGTCGCTTGTTATATTCTTAATACACACATTTATATTAAAACGTTATCGAATTGCGAATTTAATGTACTTCACATGTGTGAGAAATTTTACTGCATATAAATAAAATTTATTTACCAAGTAGAAATTATTCGGACGTATTCAAAATTTCAATAAGGCTAATGGAGTAGAAATTAAAGCAAATATTATGATATTTGCATATGCCTTGGTATTTGCTTCCTCAATACCATTTGTCTACGACTCAAATTTGGATATATACATATAATACATATGTATAATCAGACGAAGAATTTACCTATACTTTGTGTATTTGATTCCATTTGGTTTAAATTTGAAAAATTCAATTCAAGTTAACACGAAAATAGTTTTTTTTATGAGTGATTGATTTGTTATTAAATATAAAATATATTGTTTGAGAAATGAAAATATTTTCCTTAAACATCAATGTTTCTCTTGGGGGCTACACGGTAATAGGTTTCAGGAAAAGAAATTCTATATGGAAAACCCATTGTCCCTTGAGAAGTTTTCTATATATTTTTATAGTATTTTATATTTATTCTAACTACGTATAGATAGGACTCTCATTTTTTCAAAATAAAAAACCCCCAAGATTAAAATTAAAATTTAAAAACTACAATACACCTTTTTCTTCGTCTACATCTTCAAGACCTTCCTGTTTGTGACGCTGGTTAAACATGTCGATTTCAAAATGAGTGTATTTTTATTAAACGGTCTTTATTTGTGTGAAATAGCTGTGAACACGACACATCCCGAAAATGAGTCTTTAATATCAAGATAGATAAGATTGATTTTATTGTATCCGATTGAAGGCTATTCCACTGATGAATTTTATCCTGGCATAGTTGAATAAAAATTAATAAGCTGTTCTATTTCGCTGAGGTGGATCTGTTTCTTCTTGAAATGAGTGTACATTTTATTTCAGCAGGAATGAATGATGTCATCCGGTTATAAATTCGGTAATGGCATTGCAATACGACGATTCAACACGCACTAGCTTACTAAATTGACTAAATAATAAATCGATGGGTTAGTGCACAGATATTGTATGTCAAGTTTTTACCAACATTGAGTTATCATACACAAAACGACCATCTGCATCAAACCTTCTAATCCTTCTTTACACATTGGCACACGTAGAAAATCGATGTTCTTTGTGCTGTGACGTGAACTGTAACTGCATGGTAGATTGAAATGGATTACGTATAATTTAATCCGTCACTTGGTTCTAAAGAGGCCAATGTTACAATGTCCACTTTCGATAAATTGGTGTAACGAAATTTGCGACACGAATATTTTATCTCTGCTCGTTGGACATACGTACATACATATCGATGGGTTAAAGCACAGATATTGTATGTCCTGTTTTTACCAAAATTGAGTTATCATACACAAAACGTCCATATGCATCAAACCTTCGTGTTTAAAAAGTATTGTATGTCCAAATAGTATATTTGAGAAGATATTGCCTTATTCAAATATATAATATGTCCATTTCGTCCTATATTTTTCATTGAAAAAGAGATGTATGTCACTTACAATACTTTTAAAACAAAACTGAACATACAATATCCGTGCACTAAGCCCATCGAAATGCTGTCACGTTTCTCGCGGGAAACAATTAAAATAGCTAATTTTTGCCATCCCGTGACACATTTATCGAGATAGGGTAAACCGGGACGTCTGGGACTCCTACATATGTACATACGTAGGTACAGAGCTAAAAATGAAAACATTTAAAAGAATTTAACTATCACAATTACACGAAAGATATTTTGCTCAAAAAAAAATATAACGGATCCGTATCCCTTAACAAATCGCACAATAACCGAATAAAGTCGGCCAGGGGCGCACACACGCGGCCCGGAATTTCAGATGAATTTGTGATTGCCGGGATTTATATACGGACAGGGCTGCGGGGGGGCGGCTTATGCCCAATTCAATTTTCTCTGTTCTATTTTCCACCGTTTCGACCAAAACAAATGTCGGAAAATGCGCCCCCTGAAATTAGTCTCGGCGGTCGCGACCCACCGTTTGTTCTTCCCTTCCCGCCCCTCTCACATTCCATTTCTTCTTTTTCCACCGAGTCATTGGAAAATCGACAATATGCAAAGTGTGTTTTCTTTTATACCGAGCGTACAGCATTATGAAAATCGTGTTAGAGTAATAAGTAAACGGGGGGGGGGGGGGGAGTGGGTGGTGAATATATAATTTAAACAAATGCGAGGCAATTCTCCCACGTGAAATATTTGTACGTAAATTTTTGGCTTAAATTTTAGGTAATGTATACGAAATTTTGCGCCATGTTTGGCGCGACGAGAGAAAAATTTATTTTACGATTTTCAAAGCTTAGATGAGTGATTTATTTATTTATTTAATATTACGTAACAAACAGCTCATAGAGTACAATATAATATTAATTTCACATAATACGCTACAGCCAAAACAAAACAACAGATCATAACAAGAAAGGAACCCAGAGCTAGGGCTGGAAAGGAACTTAATTAAAGATAATGTGAAGGAGGGCAAAGAATAGTGAAAATGATCAATATGTGCAGGGATTTCGTTGAATGACGAGTAGGATCTATAAATGAAGGAGTTTTGCGAATAATTAGTGGAACAAATATTCAAATGAAACAATGGAGGATTTCTGACAGATCTAGGGGGACAATGTAGAAGGATCCTACTTTTTAGGTAAGGGCTATCTGATAAATTATTTAAAAGCTTAAATACAAAGCAGAGATCCGAGACCGTCCTCCTGGTTTGCAGAGAGACTTAATCACGGTAATTTGCAGAAGAAGAAGAAAGGTGAAACCTGGAAATGGAGTACGTATGGAACTTCTTATTAATTTTTTACGATTTATTAATAGAATCTTAGTAAAACTGATTCCATATAGTACTAGCAAATTCTAGGTGACTTCTCACAAATACATTGTATAGTAGTGACACGGTGTCAAAGGACTTAAAGGGTCTGGATACTCTCATTATGAATCCCAAACTCCTAAAAGCCTTATTGACAGCCGTATCAATGTGGGAATTAAAAGACAATTTACTATCTAATAAGACACCTATGTATGTAGGTCTCTCACACAGTCAACTCTCAATACTCGCGTCTGTCCAATAAAGAAATCAAACAATACAGGGAAGCAAGTTTGGAAAAAGTGATAGTATAACAAGACAATGCGGCGTTGAGTTTACTGCCTATTTTCTAGCGATACATAGTTTTACGTTTAAAATGAAAGTAATGTAATATTAATAAATGTATCAAAAAGGTGATGAGGGGTAATAGGAGGGGGGGGGGGAGGGTCTAAAGGATTGGCAGTACCGTATTTAGAATTTGGGCCGCTTGTCGTCGACACCGTCTGGAGCCGTCTAAAGCTGGCCCTTTCCGGATTCGTTTTTGTCCCTTCCATAGCCGGACCTTTTCACGCAGGGCCGAAATGGCACGCGAGTGTACGCAGTGCTGAATTGTGGGCATTTTCCCGCAAAGAAGATTAGAAAGTTTCCATTATAAAGGGCCACTTCGAATGAAACGCCCCCTTTCACTCCCATCCCCCCCCTGTCCCCAACCAACAATAGTCCCTACCCCTCACCTCTCGCTTTTCAAAAAAAAAAAAAAACTTAAATAAATGAAGTTATTTACTGGAAATTTTAAGTCGCGTCGGAAACGTGACCGTATCGCGTGCGCGATATTATAATGAGACCACAATTGCATCTAGATTTTAATACATAATTTTAATATAAGCTCATTCGCGTGTAAAGCGGATATTACACAGGGATAGTTTACTCGCGACGATCTCGCTGGTTTACTGACCGGCACGTAGAGCTGGTAGCGAGTAGCTAGTAAACCTAGTACACGTGTCAAGTTTACTCGCTAAATGTTGCCACTCGCTGCCGCTAGAGGCGCTGTCATCAACTTGTGAGTTGTCAACGTGACAGCGCGCGTTTTGCGCCCACCGTCAAAATGCCCGTTGAATTTTCAATATCGTAAATGTATCATGTCCATTGAAGTGTACTGTGTGTGTTGGGAGCTGAAAATGAAACGCTTAACCTCAAACTGTCAATGAAGTGACGTCACACGAGCCTCAAACATTCAAACATTCGAACTTCACTCGCGCGGTTGAAAAAGTATGCTAGTTTACTAACTTCACCTATTACACGCGGCTATTTACCAGCGAGATCGTAGTAAACTATCCCTGTGTAATATGTACCCCTATGAGTCAGTGCCAACATTATTTTATTTGTTTTAATTATTTAATTTTTCAAATGCAAAGAACATTATTTGATTTCAATACCTATACACAGAAATAACTGGTAAACGATTGTTATTAGTTATTATTATTTTTTTAATTTTACAAAAGCTGCATGAGTATGAACCTTTTCGTTGATGTGTTCCGAGTTTCAGCTGTATACATATATAGACGACGATCAAAGCGAATCGATATGAGAAACAGGGGATGGGGGTACCTGACAGGTAAAAAGGAAGCGTCCGATATTAAAAACTTTTACCCGTTACATTGTTCATTTGGTCGAAGTGTCAAAGTTTTTATGTACGTGTGTTTTTTGTTTTTTTTTTTTTTGCCCGTTTCGACAAAAAAGCTTTTTATTTCGTGTTACTCGTTACGTTTAGGTACGTCTACGACCACTGCGGCGAGACTTTTGCAAAGTATCAGCGGAGTTAGGTACTTGGACAATTTCCACGTCGTGTCATCGCGTTGATAATAAATCGACGTGAATATGTTGCATATTTCTATATATACTAAATCAAGAAATAAAAAAATTAAAAAGGAGTGTTTCAATGTAGTAAGCTGTAAGGGTTCACACACACACACTTACCACACCACACGTGATGTGATTTAGCAACGTGACGCCGTTGGTATAAATTGTGACGTGGGGTGGTGTGTTGCAAGTGTGTATCTACCCCATAAAAAATCATAGAACTTCATGCGTTTAAGATTTCGTCAGAAGACGTGTGTGTGTGGCGTGGCGTGTGGTAAGTGTGTGTGAGCCTCAAACCTCGCCCGAGAAGAAAATTACACTTTGATAACGTTCAAGTTAGAAGTGATTACGGCGAAGGCTAAAAGTGCATTTGCATGCAAAGTTGCATTGGAAACTGAAGTTTGCGGGTTTGACCGAATGCATGACACGTTTGTTTTGTTTCATACTGCAGTTCACCGTTAAAGCTGGGAATTAACGGTTATTGAGCATAGTTGTGTAACTAGTCGCCAAAGTGAATTGTCATACGCTTAACAAGGAACATATTGAAACAGTTGAAAACTAATATTCGTAAAAGCGTTTCATCTGTATTGCAGACGATTATTATTCATTTTTAGTGAAAATATATCACTGTACACGTATCTGTAGATAAAAATAACTAGAAAGTTAAACTGTAGCAAAGGAGTATGCTTTGAAACCATGCAAGTCAGTTGTATCATTGAATGGAATTGAGGCATAAACAGTAAAATGTCTTTGTCGTATTTTTTACTTTATCCATATTGGATAAAGTATTGTGATCGTGCAATAATTCAACCTCGAGATTTTTTTAGAACTTTTTAAAAATACTACGATTGACCCACCTTTAAAATTACGAATAAGGTGATGTAAAATTAAAAGTAAGCGGTGTAATTTATTATTATGTACAATGTACATGAGAATGTTCGCGTGATGATTATTTTTTGAGTATTCGTTTTGATAAAATTTGATTGTGATAATTTTACGAAATAAAGATAACCACCTCGATCGGTATTAGGGTATTGTATAACGGTAACCTCTACGAGTGCCGGCTTTTATAACCCCTGCATCGGATTGTGGTACGATTCGCAACGATATTATCAGACCGTGCGGATAAACAGCTACATGTATGAGATTTGCGTTTTGTCAGCACGCCACATTGCTTTCCACTTTTTAAATTTTGTTTCTAGCGCCTTTATCGTGAGGGCTATTTTGTAAAAAATGAGCGATGCGATGAAAAATATAAAAAAAACAAACGGGAAAATATTTTAAATTAAAAAAAAAGGTTAGGTTCTCGTTAGCGAATCGATCCGCCAAATGCGCAAATGTCGAGCGATTCGCGCCAAAATTAATTGCTTCGTGGTCCGACAGGCGGCGCTGGCGAATGCGCTCGTTCCCGATAAAGCGAACTTCGCAAACAACGACTTGATCGAGTGAAAACAATTAACAAAGTCTAATGGAGTTTTGCGCGAATGTGTTCCAGCGCCGTCGCTCGTATTAAATTTTATAATATCGTAAACGATACAGACCGCAATAAATGCAATAAGCTCGCGTCTATTCTACAAAGAGAAGTACCTATATATATGTACATAATTCCATAATTGTATATAACCGTGGGTGCTCAGCCGGTCGATCGCGAAGCAAAATTTATCCGATTCCGAATACGATTTCGCATTGTGAATTTAGAAATGAATATCTGAGTCGCCTAGTTCCAAACCCCGATATGTCCACAATATATAAAAAACGAGGATAAAATATTTTCTGGTTCTAAGAATGTTTTCAAACGATGCCTTATACTTGAATTATTCCAAATACCGCCAAGTGCGCCGTAAAAAAATATTGAAAATCAGTGTTAGTTCCAAAAACTGACAATTGCACTATGATAAAAGCTGATAAAAGCCATATTTAGAAACAAACAACGATAAGTCCATGTTTCTAATCTCAATATTTTGTTTAATATCAACAAAATTAAGTTTAAATGAGTTTTAAACGCCATCAAGCAAATAAGTCTGTGGCAGAAAAACCGCGTTTGCGAACAAGTGAATTTTATGGACTTATCGGGATTTGGAACTAGGCGACTCATCTATTGCTTTCTTTTTTTCAAATTTTCTATAATGCGATGGTTCAATTTTGTTTACTAAGCCCCGACCAATGACCAATCGGTATTCCTAGGCCCGTGGTTATTTGTTAACGAAAAGGATTAATGGTCAAAGGAAGGGGCAGTTATTACTTTTTATTTTTTCGTGAAATGCATTTGTTGCATTGCATTGGTTCTCAGGTACACTAGGTAATTAGTCAAAATAAGTCGAGAGGACTGCTTGGAACTTTTAACATCTGCTCTATTACAATACCGCACACTTTCTTCGAAATTGTTAATCAAAAAGGCGTGTTTTTATGAGCAATTATATTTAAACGACTGCATTCAGCAATGCGGACACGTTTGACTGATGATCACCTATGTACATATGTATATGACTGCGTTTTGATAAAAGTAATTATCAACCTAATTATTTGAAAATAAGTTTATATTTTTTATATTTTTATCAATAGCTTTAAAAAACAAAAAACAGTTTACGAGAAATTTTGTAAAATTCTTATAAGATTCTTTCCCTAAATTTTCGCATGGAAGTTGATCGCCATGCAAATTAAAATAAAAAGTAGTTTCCAAACTGAAATAGGTTGAGCACCCTTGGACTATATATGCATGTACATATGTATGTATGTGTTTGAGAAAATATATGATTCACGAATTGAATGAGAATTTTAATTGTTATTTATTATTTACTAGCTGAATTGCCCGGCGTTGCTCGAGCGGCTGAAAGTTTATGAATGAAAAAAACCCCCGACCTCCTGATCCGACCCCTTCCAAAACCCACCTACGGTCTGAGTTAGGGTATCATGAGATAGTATACCAAGTTTGGCGGTTGTAAGTTGAAAACTGTAGATTTGCATAGCGGAACGACAAACAAACAAACATTGAATTTTATATAATAGATTAGAACCAGTCTTCATAGACTATGTTTTTAATTTTTGATTAATTTTCTTTGGGTTGGACGATGGATGACCCATTGGTCATCTCCATATCATTGCGATTACACGGTTATATCACTTGGTTCTTTCTTTTTAGTCATTTAAAATCTTTTGTACTTTAACTTCCTTATTAACCTGTGTTTGAAGCGTCACTTCGTGCTTCTTGGCGAAGCGTTTTATCTCACCGTTCTCAGGTCACAGTGAATGTCGTCGTTTCAAGCGTACCATGGTGCATTAACGATACTCCTTAGGACTTTATTCTGTATTTTTTGAATCAATATTGGTTTCCATTCAGAATTCCATATGTTCAAATTGGTTTATGTATGTGAGTTGCTTATATAAACTAAGCTCGAATGAGATGACAAATATTATGGGTGATAGATAGAGACCCGTGTTTTTCGCATTTTGCGATAAATGCGATATATATGCTAAAATTCAGGATATATGCGAATTTATGCTAAAATCCTAAAATATGCGAATAGATGCTAAAAATCACAAAAATTAATTAAAATTAATTTTTTTTAAAGAAAAATATTAATTAAACAACGTTGAGACTTGTTTGTACACACTAACTAGCGAACTAATAACTGAAAGTTAACAGTCGTGTCCATATTGATACGTTGGGTTGTGAATACCTGGGTCGGCAATGATGAGTTAAAGAAAAACTCATACGAAAATTGTACCCAAATAAGTTTTTTTTACCTGGAGGCAAAAATTGAGATGGTTTTACCCAAAGTAGTTTTATTGATGGGAAATATCGAAAACTATGCAGCATGCAGTATTATTTAAAACAAATTTGCAAATAAAAATCAGTTCGTCGTTTGACTTCAGCAAGAGTCGTTCTTCTTGTCTCGCGATCGGTCTCTTACGTGCGTGCAGTCGTGAACTTTTGAAGATTCTTGAACGTGAAAGATTTTTGACTTTTTTGGACTTAAGGCTAGTATTTATTTACATTACGAATTTGCCATTTTCATAATTTGTTTTAACTATAAAATTCACGAAAATTGACCGTAATTTAATACAAAATTATTTTAAAGTATCAATGTTCAGAAATTTATTAAAATGTAAAATAATTTTTTTTAGCTTCAGCATGGAGCGTACTAATATTAATCTTTGTGACAGAGCAAATCCATACAAAGCCCGCGGAATTTATATAAATTATGCTAACATTTTAATGTGCAGACATTGTAATTGTCGAGTGGAGTGGCAGAAAAAAGGATAACTTGGAAAAACATCTGAAATCTATAAATTATCGGAATGCAATTTCAAAACTTACTACGAACAATACCATTCAAGCATTTTTTTTAACGATTTGTAGCAAATATAAAAAAAGTGGGTTAAAACCTGATATACTACAATTGTTAATGACCACAAAAAATTAAATATGAAGAATTTGGTTCTGCTGCAATAAAATCAATTTGGTGTCCTGTAAATAGTGTGGATGCAGAAAGATTTCTTAGTAAATATAATTTAGTGGTAACTGATCGTCGTACTAACCAAAAAAGAGTCTTTCGTGGAAATATGTTCCATGCTAAGTTTTAATAAATTTTAAATTAATGTTATATTTTATTTTTTTTAATTCATGATTTTTATCTCTGCATTTCTCCATATTGCTATTTCTTAATAATTTTCTACTATTTTTTATTTGTCACGTTAGTTTTAAATTGTTTGTATATATAAATTGTGTTACAGAGTATTGAAATTGATCTGTATTTTGATCTGTATTAAAAAAATAATCTAATAAAAATAAATGCTAAATAGATGCTAAAATCAAACACTTTATTCGCTACAATATGCTAAAATGACAGATCAAAATGCTAAAATCGATAAAAAATATATGCGAAAAACACGGGTCTCTAGTGATAGAGTATGCAGCGAAAAACATTTATTTAAATACTATGAAAAAGTATGGTAAGCCGAACGCTAGCTATCTGTGGTAATTAACGATGAAGTTCTGGGTGTGTGTGTTGGTTGTAGACAACGTGACAAGTGAAAGGCAGGGGTAGCAAACCGGCGGGTCACTCGTTATCTGACGCTGGACTCTAATTGGGTGGAAAACTCCGATAAGAATTTTTCCAAAGGCGGGAAAAGCCCGTCTTCATTACGAAAAATTCATTTCGCTCAGTGCAAACGGGACCATTGCACTCATACCGTTAAACTGAATTAGTCCTTTCAAATTTATATACATAAGTACATTTTCATCTGTCGTCACAAATAAGGCGTGTTTAGTGTTTATTTTTCTGGCTACATTTGATTCGATTTTACATTGAGTGGCCCATATATTGTCTAAATCCTAAATCCGCCCCTTTTGTCGGGATGAATTCCTCGTTGCGGTAACAAAGACGCTCTTTGGCTATTCAACGGGGTATATTTGCGCCGTGGCTTAGTGATAACAAGATGGTGGTATTAAGTTCAGTTGTGTTCGATTTGTTATTTATTTAGTGGGATCAGCGGGGCAACAAATGCTCCCTTATCAGACTCGACTACGTAATCAACTCCGCTGTACACTTGTACAGGAATGGTTCTCGAAATTGTCACAAACTGCCGTTTCATCTTCACTCCCGTATCGTCCAGATTTAATGTATATAATTAATTTAAATAATAATGTGAAGCGATATCGGTTAATTATATAATATTGTATAATATTTTTTGCGAAGGTATCGAACGTTTCAAATGTCTTGAGATATTTAATATATGCATAAGAACAAAGGGACACTACTTTTGCTACGAAATTGGGGAACGGCTGGCGTTTTGCTTTGTAGCCAGGGATTCGCCATATTTATATTTATCTTGTCTTTCACGGTGGTTAAAGTCTGTCAAAAACTTGAAATAGGATCTGTGAGTGCACAACGGGGGAATGATAATGTAAAAAATATATAAAAATAAAAATGAAATCTATCCCCGAGGATGCGTAACCTCCCCATTTCCCCGAACGCGAAAGCATAACACGAAATTGATTTTTATGTGAAAAATGCGAATGCGGTCGTTTTGATTGATCGTTGCCACCACCGACCGGCAAGGGGTTAAATCGTCGACAGTTAATTTTGATTGTTCGCCTGGCTCGAGTTTGCCGCCTCGCAATATACGAAAAGTCATAACCTAATTAAACTGTACGCCTGTAAGCTCATGCGCATATAAAATTATCACTTTGTAGTGAGCAGCTGAACGTGTGCCTACTCATACAATATACATACATATGTACATATGTATGTATGTATGTACGTATGTACCAATGCATACATGCAAATAAAAATTAGCTGTAATATATGTAGTTGTGTTGTCAACAATATAAAATCCGACCAATAAAGCTCAAAATTCCACCAAAGTAATGATAAAGTCAACACATGCGCAATTAGCAGTAAAGATAACCGAAAAGCAATTCATCATCATAATTTTCAGCCGTTCACCATCCACTGCTGGATAAAACCCTCTCCAAACCTCTTCCATTGCTGTCTGTCTTGAGCAATCTGCATCCACTTGACTCCACACATTCTTCTCAATTCATCAGCCCATCGTCTTGCTTTCTTTCACATCCTCTCGGATACCATTCCAGTATTTCTCGCCTCCATCTGCCATCCACTCTTCTCGCTATGCGTGCAGCCCATTGCCACTTCAACTTTTTCACACGTTCCGCTAAATCTGCCACTTTGGTCATGTATTCCTTTTACGATCTCTTATTGTTGTACCAAGCGTACATCTTACCATGCCTCTCTGTATCCACCGTATCTTATGTAACATTTTTGAATTCAGCATCCATGTTTCACAACTGGCAGTACGCATTGGTCCTATGCCTTCTTTTGTAAGCATAACGGGATGTTGGATTTAAAAATTATGTTCATTACATAGAACAAAATAAACGACTCACACTTGTGGCCGGAAAAACAATCGAAAAGGGAAGACACTGTAAGTACATTTAAACCGGTGGCTCCGGAGCCGCATGCGGCTCTTCATATCAAAACCTGCGGCTCTCGCTTTTGCGTGAAACACAAAACGTCGACACGCAATTTACACAAAATCTAAATGAATCCTATTTATTATATGTACATACATAGCGTCATGGCTAGAAAATGCTTTAAGATCGTTTTTCAGAATAAACTTTATAATACTTTTTAGTAATAAACTGTTAGACACCATGAAGATAACTCATATTCTTAGAGTTATCCATTTCATAAATGAGCAACATTTAATTTGAAAATAATATGTTGCGGCTCGCAAACTTTATCAATTTTGCAAGGTTTTCCCTAATATGGCTCTTAGCTCGAAAAAGGTTCCCGACCACTGATTTAAACGAATAAATGACGCCAAAACACTTAAGCGAGCTTCTCGAACGATGATGGCTCATTTCGGCATTTATTTATTTAAAAAAGCTTTTTATTGTTCTTATACTATGTTCACAATACATCTTAAATCTATTTTAATAGCTACTGGTCCAGTGACCATTATCTATTTTACACATTGTTCATTTTGTTAGTATTTATAAGAATTCTTTTATTTTAATGTTAGTGTTTAAAGCATAATACATAGGAGAAAGAGCTCAAAAACCTATTTACAATTCTTATCAAATGTTTATAATATATTTTACATAATTAAATACTTTTTAGAGTCGGCGATCTAAAGAAAATTATGTTTAGGTACTTTGTGTTTATACCTAAAGGGTAAAGACATCTTGCTATAATCACCGAGACCTTTCACTAATTTGTTAGTGTGGTTATTGGTAATTCTATCATAGAATCTACTGGTTAATCTGTTAGTGACATCTACGACTAATGGGATGTTATACTGGGAATGTAGTATTTTTAGGTTAGTATATATGGGCGTGTTATAAATGATTTTTAATGATTTATTTTGGACTACTTGAAGCTTTGATTGGTTAGTATTGGAGGCATTATTTCATACGGGAGCAGCATACGTTAGTAAGAGTAGTATGAGTGCGCGATATATTTTAATTTTATTATGTAGTGATAAGGCACTATGTACATATGTCGATTGAATATAGGGTACATTGAAGATATGGCGCGAATTGCTTTGCATTTCGCCGCCTCTATGTGGGGGCCCCATCTCATTCTCTTATCGAATGTAATTCCTAAGTATTTTATTTGTGTTTGCCATTTCAGACTTTCTCCAGATGGGATTTTCAGATCTGAATTTGGTTTATGTTTTCGTACACTAAAGAAAATCGCGTCTGTTTTGTTTTGATTAATTTTAATTTTCCACTTAGTGAAGTGGTCCGTCAGTGTCTTTACGGCTAGTTCAAGGTTTTTTCGAATAGCCTCTGGTTTGATACCGCTTGTGAAGCAAGCAGTATCATCTGCATATAGAGCTATGTGACAGTTTTTTGGGATGGGTATGTCATTAATATATGTATGTATATGGGCCTAGCAGACTTCCCTGTGGGACCAGTGCTCGAATTCAGCGGGAGCGGCAGGGAGCGGGCGTTCCCTTTCGTGAAATCTGTAAATTTAGCGCTCCCTTTCGTAAAAAACCAAAATTTCCGAGCTCTTTCAATAATTATTGCCGAAAAAATGTTAGAAGGTGAATTTTTTTTAAATTTATGACTCCTAAATCACAACCTTTGACTGGAATTCCGACAACGGCATCTTATCTGTAGCCAAAAGCCATTTAAAATATTATTATGCTTTGAAAAAGCTGGATGCACGTGTGTTACTCGAAGATAACATTTAGAATTGGAAGGTTTTTAGATTCTATTTATTTTGGTCGGTTATGCGTAAAAAGTTTTATTTAAAAGTCGAACTGCAACGGGCCTCTCTCGATAATTTACGATATCTTTCTTTGAATTGTCGGCTTTCTTATTTTAACAAAATTTCTAAAGCAGCTGTACCGCTACCATTATACTAATTAATAAAATTTCTGACGCCCATATAAAATCGTTGAATATAATAAAATCGGCCAATAATAATGAAATCGATAAATTTGTACAAAACAGTCAGAATGCTCATATTTTAACAACTTTTTCAGAACAGTGTATAGAATGTAAAAAATCAGAGACCATTTTCAGATGTACCTGTTGAAGTTGACTTACAGACATTAAACGATATTAATCTTGATAAGATTTTGCATTTCGATGAATATATACATATGTATAGGTATCTACACACATATAGTTAAAAAAAAAAGGTCGTTTGATATTTTTTGAAAATTATCGAGCGCTCCCATTCGTGAAAATTTCCATTTCGAGCACTGTGTGGGATTGATTTCGGTGAGGATATTTCAGTATTTACGTTAACCACTAACTTCTTGTCAGTTAGGTATGATCTGATGATAATCATTTCGGCATCGAATGACCCGCACACACACCTGACAATCATCACGCGAGCACGCGAAATTGATTGGTGCGAGTTTTCGCAAAGGTGTATGTGATAATACTTTATACAGGAATTATGTGCCGTCGAGCATATATAAAACGGTTTTCAACAGTACCTCCGTATTTGCGAACGTAATGAGATTATATTCCTCGGCGTGTTCACCGTCTAATGAACACGTATAATATATTTGTTTTTCCGTGTAGCGTAGGTGAGGTATCTCTAAGTCCCTGTTTTGTGGGAAAGTTTGGCGCGAGTTGCGCAATAGCTCGGTTTTCCATCTTCGTCCCGCGGGATAATTCGCCATGAGACGAAATTCTTACTGTATGGGGTTATTGTTGTTGCCAAAACGAATGACTGATCGATTCGAAGCCGATTGATTGGTGGGGCCGTCGTTGGCGATTTATTTCTTTCGCGTATTCGGTCAATAAATACGGTATGAGAACTCTATTCGCAATCTCATCTTCGGTAAATTGCTCAATAAATAAATATATACAACGAACGTCCATTATAAAACGCTCGTAGAAGTAAATAGACTACGCTGAGATGCAGCATTATCGAAGATAATTGAATTTTCACGAGAAACGGTACAGTGTTTTCGTATGTACGTACGTTTGTTCAGTGACAATCAATTTATTCCACTGTGAACGGATTTTGGTGGAGAAACATACAAAAAAAAAAAAAAAATGCCTTGCAGCACAATTTTTAATATGTCTCGACAGGTTAACGTTTTCATTTGACACATTATATCGCAGCATGTACCGCGTGTTTTATCAGTTTTCACGTGCCATTTCGATATTAAAAAATGGTATAAAAAGAACCCACCCTCCGAATGCGGAAGGTGCAAATAAACTCCGCGAAATAGGGGAACGTACCGGGAAAAAATTGGGAATGTTAGTTTACGCTGTCAACTTTCTTTATCCGCGGGACTCCAAACTAAGATTAACGTTGTACGTAATCTATCAACGTGACACGAGATTATCACTTCCATATCAAACCTTCCACGTATATATACCGCCACCTAACCCAAACCCCTGTGCCCGGTTCGAATATAGGCACCGGTGCCCTGAAGTATAATGATTGATTAAAAAAGCGAAACACACGTGTAATTCGCAACATATTGCACGAAGTACGTCGGCATTCGTAAAGGCGTAAAAAAAAATTCAAAGCAAATTTTTAACAATTTTAGTTGATAAAAAAGTAGGAATATTATGTCGGCTTAGAAGATTATTATCTAAAGAAACTAAAATAATAATTTATAATGTAATTGTCAGACCACATCTTATATATTGTGGTTCATTATTAAACGTGTTAGATAAGTCAACCAGAGATTGATTACAAATATTACAAAATAGAGGTATGAGATGTATTTTAAATGTTGATAGGTATGCTAGTATAAAAAAGATGATGATCAAATTAGATTGGTTGAATGTGAATGATATTTTGAGGATTTGTATGTTGGTATTAATATGTTACCATCATATTTCAGTAGATTTATTGTGAGAGGAATGGATGTATGTGAATATAATTTAATTATAAAAAAAAAAGTTAGAATAAATAGAAATAGGAGAAGCATCTTGTACAGAGGTGTTTTGGAATATAATAGACTGCCGGATGGAATTAAAAGTTTCAAAACTATTGATAAATTCCCGGCAGTCTTAAAAAAACATCTCTGTATAGGATTATGTAATTAGCTTTAGCTATTATATTAAATAAATAAATGAGACGAAATTCAATCAATACCTCAATTGCTTGATGCATCGCGGGAAGAACGATAGCGTTACACAGTTCCTGCTAAGATGCTTTTGAAAGATCCGAAATTAAAATTAATTCATATAATTCATTAAGGTGGATCAATATGCAAAAAGTTATAAAGGAAATTTAAGTTATTTTTAATGAATAATTTATTTGTAATACAATTGAAAAGTACGGTAAAAGAGCGTATCTGAAAAAATACATCTTTGAGGAAAAACTTTTCAAGATTTGACTGAGGATTATTTATTTTTTCAAATATATTTAAGAGAGAGATATGTATGTATGTATATACATATGTATGCACGTTATAACGTATGTATGTATGTATATGTGAAAAGGTAATAATGCAGTTATCGTTTTCTTTACAGAATGACCTTTTTATCAACTTTTTTTCAATAAAAAACTACAAACCAAAATGTATCGATTAATTTCAGAATAAAAAATCGGTATATTATAGAAATATGATTTAACATTCAACGGTGTATTCTAAAGCCGTAAACACATTTTGCGCCGCAACGTATCGATTCGCGACTTTGCTAAATTGTTACGTTTTTGTATTATATAGCGCCATCCATACAACAACTATAAAAACTATTAAATTTAATATTATTTTTCAGCACGGGTGATGTGAAACCGCGCTCCGTTGACATTCAACGGGATTACACTAGTATTGTAGTATTGCATAAGTAGGTACACGTTCAACTGCTCACTACAAAGTGATAATTTTATATGCAAATACTGGAGTGGTATCTGAGAGGATGTGAAAGAAAGCAAGGTAGACCGAGTGGACGGTGGGCTGATGAACTCAGAAGAATGTGTGGAGTCAAGTGGATGCAAATTGCTCAAGACAGACAGGAATGGAAGAGGATTGGAGAGGGCTTTATCCAGCAGTGGATGGTGAACGGCTGAAAATGATGAAAACAGCGATATTCAATTTCAATCTGTTATAGTACTAAGGATTCTTTATGAATCACTAGTGCGAACAATTTTTGGAATTTTATTCTATTATATGGAGTCCTAGTAATAGGACCCATGTATTAATTCTGGAAAAAGTTCAGAAGAAGTTTCCAAGGTACTTGTACATGGTGGAATTTGGGCGCTATCCTTGGTTGTAGTTGCTGATTGGTTTGGTGCACAATCCTCAGATCCCAAGAGAAATGAAATGGTGGGTACCGAGCCAATTTCGTAATTCCAGGCAGCATATGCTGCATTTACTTTTCTATCTACCTGAGGAACGAATCAATATGGTGTCGTCTTTTCCGGTGGCCAGAGCAATCAATCTGCTCAATCGGGCAGCTGTCTCGTTTGATATTTTCTTTGGAAGTTACAGTTGCTTGCAGTGGCGAAACTTCAAATTTTGGGCATCCCCGCAAAAAAAATATATGCCCCCCCATATATGTATACAATTAAAAAAAAAAAAATCCGGATGGTGGATGGAAAAAACACAGTAATCATGGAATAATTATATAAATTTATTTAAATTATATAATTTACATAAATTAAGAAAATTCTTAAAATGTAAAATCTGTAATTTGCAACTGTAATTGGAAGTATCAGTTGAAGTAATATAATAATGCGGTTATTACTTCCGTAAAACTAAACGCTAGACTAGAATATTTAATAATTAAGAGTTCGGCGAATTCTCAACACATGTTTTAACAAGTTGTGTTTATTTTCATTAAAAAAAACTTATATTTGACTGAAAATGGGCTCCCTCTGGGGACGGGCCCCCCCCCGCACTGCGGGGTCTGCTCCCACCTAGTTCCGCTACTGGTTGCTTGCTTGAGCAGATACTAAGGGTCAAACGATTTTGTGTACATTTTGAATGTGTTATATTATGTCTATTTTTTGTAATTTACCCACCACTACGATTTCGTTAATCTGTTATGTCGCGGTGGGTGTTTTTGTAATAAAATAAAATAAAATATAAAATGCAACCATTTAAAATCACACAAAAGTCACTTTCGCCCTTCTTTTACCCACTTCCTCGATCATGAAAAAGTTAACAACAATATATTTCCTATAAATTTAAATCAACGGATGCAAAGCTACTCATGTACATAGTGATCGAAGTGGTGGGGTGTGAGAATGGGGATGCAATGGGTGCACGATACAAACGTTGTTTGGTAGCGCGTTTATGGGGGCGATAGATCGAGATGATAAATGGGGAGAGAGTTAGGGGTGGGTGGTAGGAGAGGAGGGTGGCTAGCACTTAATTTCCAACACCACTGAAATAAATGAGGATCGTTTTGAAGAAGAAGAGCAGCTCGGACGCCGATCAATCACTATTAGCGCTGAATATTATTGAAAGTCGGCGATTTGAATGTGTCGATGCGCTATCTGGAGGCTATGCTCCAGAAACACAACATGATGAATGGCTGCCGCTGAGCGATTACGCTAAGTGTTCACCGTCGACACTTTCGCCCGATAATACGCCACACGTCTTCTATATTATTTATATCTAATATTGTGTGAGAGATGGGGGAGAAATTTCCGCGAGGATTACAGCTGACGTATTAAGATATTGTTTTTTTCAAGTCGTCGATAGATAAACATACATACATACATATGTACATCATGTACTCTGCGATAGATTCGAGACAGACGGAGTGGTTTCTCATCACTCGTACTGTGAGTGTTTGTGTGGTGAGTATATGTGTATTTGATAGTTTTTATAGTTTTTGTATAGATGGCGCTTTATAATACAACAACGTAACAATGCATCAATGTCGCGAACCTACTAAGGATTTATACGTTCAAATATCGGAGATCTCGCATTACTAAGCGCTCACTGTTCCAAACTGGTGCTCTCGGGTTCAAATCCACGAGTGGGATTTGAACCCGGATTGTTCGTGTCTTTCAATTATTTACCCCAGCGAGCGTTATCAGCAGACAGACACACAGGCTATTATATATATAATAGCCGAAATCCGTCTGTCTGTCTGTCTGCTGATAACGCTCGCTGAGGAAAAATAATTAAAAAACCAGAAAGAGTGGGGGATCGAACCCAGGACCGCAGGCTCGAGAGTAATCACGCTAACGCTATACGCTATCGCCCTTGGTCAATTTAGTCCTTTTATTTACCTATAATTAAAATAAATAGGAAATGAGGAAAAATAATTAAAAAACCAGAATGAGTGGGGATCGACCTGGGACGCCAGGTCGGGAGTAATCGCGCTAACGCATACGCCACGGCCCGTTGTTGATTTGGTCCTTTTTTTTTTTAAACATTACCTATACAAGGGATCGTGACTCTGCTAATAATACATAGATGACGCTATAAAAACTATTTTTTTTTTTTTTTTTTTGATTTTTACAAAATCACTTATATGATAATTAATTATATATATGATAATTAATAATTATAATATAATCGATACTACGGGATTGCTATAATACATAGATGGCGCTATAAAAACTATTATTTTTTTTGTCACTTACAACCTTGCGATCAATTAGTGGGGAACTCTATTAAAAAAGCGCTTTACGTAATTTAAAATTCAGCGGGCGTTGATATTCAACGGACTTACACTAGTTATATATATAATATTGTATATTGTATATTGCATATGTATATTGAAATAACTATCGTAAGTTAAACGAAAGATTTATTTATACTCGCAGTTTAATTTTGTTGATTTTTGTTACATTTATAACCTTATTGTGTTATTATACTCGTAGTTGCGTGCTTTATCGATTTTGCGATAGTACTACATATACTTTTCATATAGCCGTTATAATTCGAAAGCATTTTAATTTGGATGATAGCCGAGCTCTGAAGAGGCCGAGGGCGAATGTGTCCTCTGGGAGGACAACTGCTAATCAGATTTTTAAAGGACATTCTTATTATTTGTTGGGCGCAGCGTCCGTGAGTAACGCGACCACCCTGCGGGAGAGATGTCCTTTGAGCGGAACAAGAAGTATAAAAAAAAGAAGGCTAGAAAAAAATATAACAAAATGGAATAAGGGATAAGCCGAGACAATTACTTAAATTGAGCCGGCGTGCGTCCTTTTCGTCGGGACGTCTGGTCCTGTTTATTTTTTGGGGCCCCAGCCACAAAAGGCCATATTGCTAATTTGTCCGCCGGCCGTCGCTCTAATTAATTAACCATTTTCGGCTGATTCACTCCGAACGACTGCCATTTTGGTTTTTCAGCTCTTACAGAAATTTTCAGACAGTCGACTGATATACATAGAAAAAAATTAGTTATTTTTTTTTTTTTGTTAGCTTCGAAGGGGCTTAATGCACGTCAAATTTTGCGGCAGATGTCGACATTATTCCGACATTCTGACGGGCCAAATAAACAAATACAAAAGTAATAATGCGCATTTCAATTTATTTTTTTTATTATAATATTGTGCCAGTCGTGTGTACAGCCGAGCGGATGATATTATTAAAATATAAATTGGACAAAAACATTGTCACAAAGTATTAAAAAATAATGCGATACCCATAAAATAAGTGAAATTTTATTTATAGTTGAAAAAAAAGCGCTTTTTAAGTATGATACATAATAATTGGATTCATTTAAAGAGGAAGTGGCCAACCGCTCAAGTACGATTCCCAGACATATGAACACAACACAACTGAACACATTACAATTTAACACATCGACAATTGAATACATACAATGATAAATGAACACATAGACAATTGACCACAAGAAAACTGAACACAAGACAATATTATGCCGTTTTAAACTGAATTTACGTAAATATAGTGTAGGTAGATTTATATAATTGATTTTAAATAATATGAAATTAAATAAAACAGGGTAAACAGGCAAGTCAAATTAATAATCATTAATTTCCATAAACCCTTGCCACAAACATAAATATTTAAATTGAGTTTAAAACGGCATAGTATTGTCTTGTGTTCAGTTGTATGTCTGGACACCCCCAAGTACATATTACAAGTGGAAAATTGCAAAAACTTATCAAACATTAAAATATTTCAGTTTCAGTTCGACAAATCTAATTTTTTAACGAAATCACCAACAGACATCTACGGCATACAATGGCGAAACTCGCTCAATGTACGATATCTGATTCATATCATTTAACGTTACTTTGCGTATTTGTATAGAGAGGCAACGGTTACATTTAATGCTCGAAGCATTCAGTGCCTAGCTTCTTCAAATGAGTTTAAAGTTTAAAGCTACATTTCAGAGTCGATTAAATCTTTGCGTAGAATATTTTACAAACGTACATATGTATGTACTTACCGACATTATGGTGAAATGAAATGACTGAAACATCGCACAAATATGTAGTGCTTATTAAATGAAATTAAAGCATAGCACTTGGCACGACTGAAGGATAGTTTAACGCGCAATAAAATAGAATTCGTTTGATTCATATTTCATAAAGCGTCCTCGTTTCGCAACATTTCCACTTCCAAGTTTTACCGTGTCTTGAGTATATTTTTAGTATTTCGTTATGTTTGGATAGCCGGGATGTTCACAGAGCGGTATCTAATTTATTTGGTGGATAATAATTGGATACACTTACTTGAACGCGGTGCAGACTGAACGTTGCACTGGAAATGTGCATCTCACTCGACATTCTCAACTGGGCACTGGAAGAATAATAATAGAAAAAGAGCAAAATCCCGTTTTTCTGTAAATATGATAGCTCGGGAGGGATTACGCGGCCAACCCCGTGGGAAGCACTCGCGGAGAATATTTCACTGCAACAGCAAATTACTTATTTATGAGCTTTCAGCATATCAAACATTGTATGTTTTACTTTTTAATTAATAGAGAATTCCTTTGGTAATTTTTAAATGCGCTTTTTATGTACTCCATCAGGAAAATCGCATAAATTGCACAACTTGCACGAATAGGCTTTAATTAATGGTATAATATTGTAGATACACTGATTTTTAAATTTAAGGTTGTTGTCGCTTTTTATTTATTTATTTAAAATACATGTGCAGGCGGCATAGCCGATGGAGCCCAGGGGTCTGACATAACTTGTACATACAATTCTTAATTATTTATATTTAAAGGATTACAAAAATTCCATTTGTGTTCAAAATTTGTATTTTCGAAAGTTACTAGTTGATTTGGCAGACGGTTCAAAACTTTGACCATTCTATTTGTAGACGACCATCTATGTCAGTGGTCGGGAACCTTTTTTCGAAAAAAAAAAGAGTCTATGACAATTTTGTTCGATTTGTCTTTTAGTAATTTCAGTGTTAGCTTTTAAGTTTAAGTTATTTATTCAATTAATTCAGTGAAGTTATATGTAGAAATAAGATTCATTTTGATTCTGTGTAAATTGTGTGTCAATGTTTTGTGTTCGCGCAAAACGTTGGACGACAGTGAGAGCCGTAGGTTTTAATACAAAGAGCCGCATGAGGCTCAACTAAAAAAATTGTGATTTTCGAGTTATTACCATGAATGAGCTAATGATCGAACGAGTTAAGTAAATATTACCCTAACAATGATCAAAAGTGAACTAACTGAACTTCATTATCTGATTGGTAAATAATTTTTAGCAAAGTTGAAAAATTCATACTTTACTGTTGAAAAACTTTTTTTTTGAGTTGCGTCACTTTTGAATACACTTTGTCACAATACATACATACATACATATGTATTGTATGTACATATGTACTTTTCCTTCATTAGCAGCTCTACACAATCCACCAATGTGTCTTATTCACGCGTTTCTTCTTATTTAAATGTATACATACATTTATATCAAAACGTTTCAAATACTTAATTTGATTTATGATATGATTATATTAAAATTATTGCGTATTCATTCATTGTCAAAATAATAATTTAGAAATAACTGTTTTGATTTTCTCTGCGATATTTCAAACAATTAAGATTAATTAAGTTGGATAAGCAGTAGCTTTTGACATGAATAAGATCCATGGACCTATGTATGTATGTATGTATACAAAAAAAAATGATCTGGAAGACAAATGAAAAATTTTCAACGAAAAAATTTCAGTCGTTCTCTCATTCACCGAGTGTGAAAAAACGTGCGCACTTTCGACTTTTTTTAATTCGTGCGAATTTTTCGCAAAAAGCGGCATTTTTTTTTCATGCGTGCGGAGTTACATACATACATACGTGGATATAAAATAGGCACTGTGTATATTTTATGTACGGGGGCGCGCGCTCCAAATGTCCATCTCTAAAATGCGGGATAATGTTTTAATTAAGGTCGAGGGTTAATAATCATTAGAGCGAATGGGCATCCTTAATTATTTGTTTTATTGCAGTTTTGAAAAGGCTAACGAGAGGCGATTTTTCAGACGGGGACAGGACTCTGGCGTCGAGTATACCGAGTCCGGTCCGTGCGCCAATTTTCGGAAACTAATGAAACTCATTTGCAAGATAATTATGGTTGATGATTTGTTGGGGGGGGGGGTGGTGGTTTGTGGACCAATGGAGCCCTGGTAAAATGAGGCACGGTTCATAATTGATAAATCAGGGCAGCCAGTGGCGTAGTCGGTCTCTCTCCGCGAAAAAGGGACTAATAAACGTTTAATTGAATAATTTTCGCCAGTGGCTCGTTCCATCAACACTCCCACCCCCAACCCGTCATTCGCATTGTGTTCATTTATGACGACCATTACTCACTTTTATCATCCATTGATCGCAATGACACGACTGTTTCTCGCCGCAACAATGACGTGATGTATTCCAGGTGTCGGTCTTAATATACCACGTACACACCGACGGTACTTGTACGGTGGCAATCAATCGTTAGTTTGCAGACGGTGAGGTTGCTTCGGAGGCCAGGGATACTCAAACTGTGGATATCTGTGGATTCCAACGAAAAGGCGCCCGCACACCGCTGCGAATTCATGTAGGAAAACCGCGCGAATTTCGCAAGTCTGTATCGCACACACTGGCCCGATAATCCGCACTCTACCGGCCTGCGGTTTCTGTCACTCTGACATAACCTATCAAACTACCATCTGTCACCTCGCTTTCGGAACGTTTGTATTTCACTCACGATTCTGACATGGACTCCTGTTACGAAGCTGTTATGTTGGCCGCATATTTATATTTTAATTGTTTTTATGTAAGTAATTTATAACGGTGTGTCATCGAGGATCGGCTGACTGTTGACAAAATCGTCTGATTTCTGTCAATCTGACAACCTATCAAAGTCAGATCGTACAGGATGGGATACTTTTTCACCGTCGTGAATAACTTTTCCACAAACGTTATCGAAATCGAGCGAATCGCCGAAAATTCGCGGACAACAAATTCCGTTACGAATACCCTCCGTTTCGCGGCCGGAAATCCGTCGTGGTGCCAACCTTGCAATTTTCCGCAATGCGAATACGAATTCGCAGCGGTGTGCGGGGCGGGCGCCTTAAGGCTCTTTCCATTTTCCATACGTGAACTTTCCGTACGCAGTTTTAAAATCGGGGTCAGCGCGCGCGTACATAAAAGTTATGAGGCATTTTCGCCGTTTTAATTACATTAATAAAAGTCAACGTGGCTACGATGTTTTCGCATTTCGCGGACCGGAAGCCTTTAATTTATAAAAGGCGAAAATCTTGAGGCTTTCACTTGAAACTTTCGTGTCCATTATGGCCGGCGTTCGTTGAAAACTTTCGCACCTTTTGTTTTTTTTTTTTTTTTTTCTTCTTTCTTCGTTCTCTCGCTCGTTACGTATTCAGAACCATTTAGATGAAATGATAAGCGGCTTCTACTTCTTTCTTTTTTTAATTTTATTTTTCATTCTTTTAAAAGAAAGAAAAATCTGTTTGAATATTTATATTGTTATACTGTCGGGTTTTCTTCGGTGCCGCTTTCGATATCGGACTTTTGCGTTTAAATGCCAAGGGAGGCTTTGCTGGGCGCTGTTTTCCACGCTAACAGGTGACAATGAAAACTGACGGATTTTCCGCATAAAATAAATTTATCATTATATTTAAATACAGCTCCCAGATTCATCTCGCACAAGTCGGAGATATAATATTTAGATATGCAAACCAAACACATTTCAATAATGGTGCCTTAAAAAAAGTTTTGAACTACATTTAAAATCAATTAAATAATATTGTTTAAATTTATATTGTGCTGGATCGATTGCAATTATAACAGACATTAAGTGAGTTGGGAACCATTGGCGCGGACGAACGATAGAGTGTGCATCTTGTGAAATGAATCATATTTAGTGAGATTTAGTGCGATATGGTCATGCATTCTGCACCAGTCGCGAGCTCTCCCCAGTTCACTTTTTCCAAAAGTTGAAAGTCGTACTCTGCTTCAGACAGTGCATTCCTTCTTAATACGAGTTTCGGTCCTTTCGTTCCATTTTTTTTTTTACAAAAAACAACTGTCGAATATTATCTATTTATTTATTTATTTATTTATTTATTTATTTATTTAGGAGAAAGAAACAAGTATACAATTAAAAACAAAATATAAAAGAAGCAAAGTTATGGCTTACACCAAAATAGTTTCCATAAATAAATTAGTAAATATAAAATCATAAAATTATATAATAAGGAGGGAAATTGTTAAAATAAATTTTATGTGTGAATGGAATTAGGAATTGGAAAGGTATACGGAGATTTTAAATGTTGAAAAATTGGCAGATAATTTATCGATAGAGCATAGTATTTTGTTAAAGATATCTATATATATGTACATATATATAAATCAATGTCTGTCTGTCTGTCTGTTTGTTTGTCTGTCTCTCATAGGCTCCTAAGCCACTCAACCGATCGCGATGAAACTTTCAGAACTTATTGTGATCACGCCGGGGATGGTTCCTGTTGAAAAAAATCGGGAAAAAACGGGAACGGGAACGGGCCTGCTCACGCGTCAGAAAACGTACTAGGAACGGGAACGGGAACGGGATCGGGCATTGCAACGCATGCCGGGTCAGCTAGTTTTCTATAAATGAACAAATTGTGAGAGATTAGGATTGTGAAATCTTTCTGAAGGACAATTGAAGGAAATTTAAAAAATGATATAATGGCTGTCAATCAAATTATTTAGGAGTTTAAACAAGATTCGTTTATGTTTGATAGGCGGAAAAGTGAACTTTTCAGGAGAGTCAAAAAACTAAAGAAAATTTGCACTACATAGTATGACCACCTTTATTTTGAACTGTTCATTTCGACAATTTCCAGAAGGAATGGACTCGTGTGCTTTGGTGTGAACCGTGGACAACTTGGGCACTAATCCCGTTTTGACTAAAATTTGACTTGTACGCTTGTAAGGTCGCCGATCAAATTTATAGTTCATATAGTTTCTGGTGGGTTAGGATTAGAGTTGGACAAGGAATTAGGAGTACCTAATAAGGGTGGAGAATTTGAAAATTTATATAATAATATAAATAAAACTAACAAAGACTAACTTTTGAAACGTTGTCCCCATATAATCCACAATCCACTGCATGGCACAGCACTAAGCCAATATCTGCAGTATTCGAATTCAGCGGGAGCGGCAGGGAGCGGGCGTTCCCTTTCGTGAAATTTGAAAACGTAGCGTACCCTTTCGTGAAATCTGTAAATTTAGCGCTCCCTTTCGTAAAAAAACCAAAATTTCCGTGCTCTTTCAATAATTAATGCCGAAAAAATGTTAGAAGGTGAATTTTTTTTGATTCCTAAATCACAATCCTTGACTGGAATTCCGACAGGCATCTTATCTGTAGCCAAAAGCCATTTAAAATATTATTATGTTTTGAAAAAGCTGGATGCACGTGTGTTACTCGAAGATAACATTTAGAATTGGAAGGTTTTTAGATTCTATTTATTTTGGTCGGTTATGCGCAAAAAGTTTTATTGCTTTATGGTCGGCACTGTCTGTCACACTATGGTCGAACTGCAACGGGCCTCTCTCGATAATTTACGATATCTTTCTTTGAATTGTCGGCTTTCTTATTTAAACAAAATTTCTAAAGCAGCCGTACCGCTACCATTATACTAAAGGAACCAAAATTTTAAATTAGTTCAGTCTTGCCTGTCCCTTCCGACGAGAGAACTTGAATTTAGCGAACGTATTTGCAATTTCAATCTATCATCGGGAATCGCTTGATTATTTTTTTTATTTATATTTTATTACTGCACTTTATCACTAAAAAACTTAATTTTGTAGATTTACCATCATGCTGGACTCGGACACGATTTGATCATTTTAAAATATTAATGAATGGTTAATTGTAGAAAATAAAGGTTTAGGTTGCTTTTCTTGTAGATCAGTTAAAAATTTAGGAATCGATTCTGATAAAAATTTACGACTGTCAAAATCGTGGCAAAACTGTTCTGTGTTTCCCAGGCAGTACGAAAGAAAATTAATAATCTTGTCTAAGGAATAAAATACACCTACATAAAATTTCTGACGCCCATATATGAATGAAATCGATAAATTTGTACAAAACAGTCAGAATGCTCATATTTTAACGACTGAAAGAGTTTTCAGAACAGTGTATAGAATGTAAAAAATCAGAGACCATTTTCAGATCTACCTGTTGAAGTTGACTTACAGACAATAAACGGTATTAATCTCGGTAAGATTTTGCATTTCGATAAATATATACATATGTATAGGTATCTACATACATATAGTTAAAAAAAAAGGTCGTTTGATATTTTTTGAAAATTATTGAGCGCTCCCATTCGTGAAAATTTCCATTTCGAGCACTGAATATCTGCAAATTGAAACTGAAAAATAAATTGAATTTCGTCCATTAAAAAGTTGTTTCATTGTTTAAACTGTTTGAATTGCCAAATGCACCCACGCTGAGTATTTACAGCTCGTTTTGAATAAAGAAAAGATCCAATCTCTTGAGAATAGACTCGTTGATTGTTTTTTTTTTTTTTTGTACACTATGCATGTACATATAAATTCGTATCGACGGTCAGTATGTAGGGGGTATAAATTTCGTTAGCGTAACGACGCGGCCGTAACGAGTAGGAGACGGATTCAGAGAAATTAAAATGCGACCGAGAACCTTCGTTAAACCGGTCGGATTTGGGGTCCACAGCGGAGACAAACGGCGGGCCGCAGCCCTCCATCGGCCCGGAACGGCCGATTGTCGAGGCTTTTGTTCGGAGAACGAACGTGGTCCACGCGTATCCTACCTCCTCACTCCCAAACTCTCCCACTTCTGCCACCTGAGGGCTTCGACCATTCGCGTTCTGGCCCTTCAGCTCAGATCCGGCCGTGCGGACGAAGGAGTGTCGGAAAACCTTTCGGCTGTGAAGGCACGCCGAATTTGCATCACCATAGTGGATTTTACTTAACTTTTACATGTACAACGCAAATACACTTTGGACACATAGCTAGCCACACAAGCATGTACAAAATACAGCAAGATGGAAATTTTGACTTTTTTCCCTACAATATATCTACCTATACATACCTATGTATGTATATAATATATACGGTATTTTGAGAGAGTGGTATATGGTGAAAGTGGTAGACGGGCTCTATTTTTAAAAATTTTCATACATAGGTACTATATCTGATGGAACGAATTAAAACTAATTTCTCCCTTCTTGTCTTTAAAAATAATTTGTTATAATTTGAAGAATAATTTACTAGCTGACCCGGCATGCGTTGCAATGCCCGATACCGTTCCCGTTCCAGATCCCGATCCCGTTCCCGTTCCTAGTGCGTTATCTGACGCGTGAGCAGGCCCGTTCCCGATCCCGTTCCAGATCCCGTTCCCGTTCCCGATCCCGATCCCGTTCCTGATCCCGTTCCCGTTCCTAGTACGTTATCTGACGCGTGAGCAGGCCCGTTCCCGTTTTATCCCGATTTTCACAGGAACCATCCCCGGCATGATCACAATAAGTCCTGAAAGTTTCATCGCGATCGGTTGAGTGGTTTAGGAGCCTATAAGAGACAGACAAACAAACAGACAGACAGACAGACATTGATTTTTTATATATATAGATTACCCTGGAAGTCTATTCAAGTAGTAACTTTAGTAATTAGTTATGAATATCAACATTTTCTATTGGCAGTAATTTGTACATGATTTAATATGGAAAAAATAAAATATTTTCAACACTATATGCATATAATTAGGGGGGGGGGGGTTATATATTTTGTACAATGGTAAAAGGGGGAATGGAGCAAAAAAGGTTGAGAACCCCTGATATATATAATAGCCCTATTCCGTCTGTCTGTCTACCTGCTGATAACACCGACTCGATGATGATGATGACGATACAAAATTAGCCGATGTCTGTTAAATTATGGTTCATTTCATAATGACTAGATTGACAATTTGGCGAATCGCATTCGTGGCAGTTGAATGTAGACATTCATTTTATACATACATATATAAATTCTATGAATTTCACTTTTAATTAAATGGTCTCATATTGCAATGCTTTCTCTGTTCACGTACGGCACAATGTGTAATAAATACTAATGAGAACATTTGACTGTACCAGTAACTCGAGATGTTCATTTATATTTGATATTCAATGCAAAACGTCCAAATATTACTTCAATATCCAATATACAGATATTTGAGTGTAAAATTAAATTGGGTACGTAAATTTGGTATAAATTTCACAACTACCAAGATATCCGTATTATACGTACATACATATGTACATATACATATATTATATATAATTTCAATCTTATAAGTTACGGGATTCAATATTGTATAAAAATTATATTAAATAGGTACTACTATTAATAGTTTAATGTATTTTATTTACATATACATATCTCCAACATTCTTTGTTTGGGATTTTATTTTCTAGCTTGAAGTATCGACCATTACATATGAAATATTCTACATATGTATATACCGGCCTAAGTCATTATATCTATGTACCTATAGGTACTCGTATGAAACAGTCTTCACATATTTTATGAATAAGTTGTCGAAACTTTTCAATTTTCTCAAAATTGTATGGAAGTGCAGTCAAAACGCGTAAAATATATTATAATAAAATAATCCTTTTAACATCAACTTTTAAATTTCAATTCTTACGTAAATTATCTTTTTAAATAAATAAAAAATATATACATACAATCGGAAATTAAATGTCATATTTCATTTGGAAACTGTCTTTATTTACTGCACCCATAACCGCAGTGGTTTAGTCGTCGAGGACATTTCCGGAATGAAAGGACGTTGCACTTAAGTGGTATTTGAAAATTTCTTGGGGACTTCAACTTCCATATTTCCATTATGTAGTTGAGAATGCAACTGTCGCCACTGGGAAACCGAAATATAGCGATTACGATAGAAATAGTATACACGTTAGATTCATAATATAGATTCACCGGATTATCTCTTTGATTCATTAAAATTTCAACTTACGGTACGGTCTACGGTTCGACTTCGAACAATTTCAGATATGTACTTTATATCGTATTTCCACGACTCGAGCGTTGGCGATGCACATCGTTATCTCGACTCTTGTAAATATTCGCCCAAGTGGTTTCAGGGTTGATTAATGAATCGAAAACTGAACTCGTACCGGAAAAAAATTTGAAACTTTTTCGTTTTGTAATTAAACCGTACCGTGTGCCGTTCATTTTTCACGCGAAAGCTCTATTTGAGCTTTCCCGTCGACCGGTATGCAAACGTTCCCGCAAACATTACCGAGTATTAACCTTTGTGACTACCGTTACAGTGGGTGTAAAGGGTTTATATGTACATAGTGTGACCCAAACTCAAGATTTAAATCTACAAAATTGACCAAGAACCATATTTATATATCATATGGTATTATTATATTATATTAACTAGCTGACAAGGGGAATTATTATTTACCATTGCGCATATTCTCACTTGTGATTTTTATCAGCAGACAGCGTTATCAGCAGACAGACAGACAGACGGATTTAGGATATTATATAATACCATGATATTGATAGCACGTTTACGATTTTAATGCGATTCTGGGAATTAGTGTCACGTGTTTCTAACGCGTAAACTTCTATGCGTTGACAGTTTGCATTTACATAGAACGGTCAAGTGAGTTGCACAACACTTTGCGTGCGGCTAATAGATTTCGATATCGATTTGTGCGCTTTCGTTTATATTGTTTTCACGCGATCTTGCACTCACGCACGTGAAAAAGAACCACCGTGGTTACATTTTTGTGTAACGATATTGCGTATGTCATCGTTTAACTATTAGTCTAAATTGCACCGTCATCGGCACTCGTACACCACTCGACGTGTAATTAATGTGGCACTGGAGTCGAAAGGGTTTAACGGCATATGAAACTTAATAAGTATTGGATATGCTGTTAATTTGATACACAGCCTGTATTTGTATACGTGATTATTTTTTTTGGACATTTATCATATGTACATACATACATACATAAAATGGAAAAAAAATCATCTATCTGCATTTGAGGCGTCTTTAAGGTGGTATTTATCTTATGTATTGTGGTTCATTATTAAATATGTTAGATAAGTCAACTAGAGATAGATTACAAATATTACAAAATAGAGGTATGAGATGTATTTTAAATGTTGATAGGTATGCTTGTATAAAAAATATGATAATTAAACTACATAGATTGGTTGAATGTGAATGATATTTTGAGGATTTGTATGTTGGTATTAATATTTAAGTTTGATAATAATATGTTACCATCATATTTCAGTAGATTTATTGTGAGAGGAATGGATGTATGTATGTGAATATAATTTAACTATATAAAAAAAAAGTTAGAATAAATAGAAATAGGAGAAGCATCTTGTACAGAAGTGTTTTGGAGTATAATAGACTGCCGGATGGAATTAGTTCCAAAGCTATTGATAAATTCCTGGCAGTCTTAAAAAAACATCTCTGTACAGGTGCTTAGTTAAGGATTATATAATTAGCTTTAGCTACTGTATTATATGTATAAATAAATAAATTTGATTTTGGTTTATGCGTTCATTTAAAAAATTTTAAAAATGATTTAGGTTAGGTTAATATTCAGATACTCCGTACAAATTTAGTTTGTATCGTGTATTACATTATCTTCGTTACGGCCGTGTTTGTTAATTAACATTAGGCGTCTCAAGAATTCACAACTATGCCAATTACATATGTATGTACATACATACATTCGATTTATGTGTATGTACAAACTACAGCTACTCAATACATAGTAGTTCAAATACATATATTCGAAATTGATAAAAATAGGTTTGGATGTAAGACGAAAGTGAGGTTTAAAGCCCGCTACTATACAGTTTATATGTGTATGTAAAAAGGAAGAAAGAGGATGATAATGGAAAAACGATTTGCTAGAAAACCTCCCCTTGGAAGTCTATTACCGCTGTCCGTCCGACCGATTGTCTGCGGAACATCTTTAACAATTTACAAACGTTTTCCTCACCAGACATAAGGCTATTTTCTTCGCTTGCCTTCTTTTCCACCCCCCCTGTATCCATTTTTCGGTGCATATTTATTTATTTACTACCCACCGGTGGGTATTTGGGCTGTTGCGTGAGCAAAATCGTAACAGTCGCGTGTCGCCGAAATAATTTCATACGAAGTATGCAATCATTTTTTTTACGATGATTCTACAAAAAAAATTCAACAACGTGTATGCGTTTGTTTTAAGGCATTTTCGCGTCAGCGTTCGCTCGAAAACGTCAACCTATCGCGTCACTTAAAACGAAATCGGAAAATTTCAACACACATGAATTTTTCCGTTCTAAAATGGTCAACGTTATAATGGGGAGGGGGGGGGGGACAAATTTTGAATTATTAATTAATAATTATTTTATAAGGCGGTAATTAACAGATTCAAAATAGCCGGTAGGCCGAAGCCTCTCGGTAACGTAACGTGCCAACGTGCCAACGTGGCACGTGCAAATACATATATAAAAAAACATGTTTTTCTTCAAAGCGTTGGATAAGCACTTATTCAAAATTCAAACACACTCATTTTTGGTTAAAATTATACGGTATATAAAGATGTCCCAAAATTCACGGAAGAAGTAATTTTGATAGAAAAACACAGTTTTTTAATTAAAAATTATAATTTTTTTATTGATTCATAGAGTATACAGTATAGGGCTATCTATGTATGAAGTAGCATAAATAAAAAAAAAAAAACAATTTACAAATCCCGAAAGTTCACATGTATTCGAAAGTTAATCAAACTTTCATAACTCTTGAATTGAACAAAATAAAATTGTTACTCTGAATAGTCGAAGGCCTTTCTTTTTTATTCACAAATTATGCTTTGTCGTTACAATGTGCACTAGTGATTTTGAATGAATCAAATCACTGGAACTTCACCGATACGGTTCAGGACAGTAGCTTATGTTCCACTGTAGGATGGTTCTTGTTATGCCGGCGCCAGACATGTGTTCAAAGATGTGATCAAATAAGTGTTCACATGTGTGGCACGGGCATTTGATACTATTGTCACATATTTGATCACTTAAGTGCGCTTTGCCGTTCCGTGTCGGTATTTTAGCGCACATCAAAGGGATAAAAGTCCAAATGTTTGTGTGCCTGCCACACTGACTCATATAACTAAGTCACTTTGGAAGGAACAGCTATTCTCCAGTTTGTGTCTAATTTTGAAATTAAAAGAGAAACTTTTTGTAATAGTATTTCAAAGTCTTCAGAAGACATTCTGCAAAAATTACTGAAGTAACCCACTGGTCTAGGTCGTCCATGTTTTGTGAAGTCTATTTGAAAACTGTGAGCTTAAAGGAGTGATCAAATCTTTGAACACATATCTGGCAGATACAACAATATGTGACCAAATGTGTGAGCAAAGTCTTCAAAGAAGTGATCACTTCTTTGAACTCATGTCTGGCGCCGGCATTAAGAATAAACCCCAATATGCTACTTCACACATAACCCTATACTGTATAATTTATGAATCAATAAAAAATTTACAATTTTTAATTAAAAACCTGTGTTTTCTATCAAAATTACTTCTTGCGTGAATTTTGGGACACCTTTATATCATATACATAAAATCATATTTTACATGAACTTACTCGATTTTCTCAAAAAATTGGCATTGGGATTTTTTTACAACTAACCGACAAATAAAAAGGAAACGCTTTCTTCTGGACTGAGACATTTGACTCGAATAGTGGTGTTAGTGTTATTGTTCGTTCACCATTACTGCGTCAGCCTCTGGAACAGGCTGTATCCTCACGTACGACCTTTCTCCACCAGAGAAAGGGTGAGTTCGTATGACAACGCAAAACCGCTGTCACAGGAGCTGTCGTCTGTCGGTGACACTGTCACGTACCCCTTTCCTCGTACTACTCATCCACTTGTCGACGGGACGAGGTGACATTTGAGGGTCGCCGATCGCCTTGACATCTACCTCGTATTCTCTCAGCGTCGATCTGTCAAATCATAAGTATTACATGTAAGTATCAAACGAAAAAAAAAAAAGTGAAGGGTGTAAAGCGGGCGACCGGACCGCGTCCCATTTCATATAAATAATACTACATTGTGTTTACTATTCACTTATCGCTTGATTTATGAACGTATACATTACAAAGTTCACAAAGGCAAACAGAAGTTAAGGTCCAATATATTATATCTGAATAGAGTCGGTAATTCTAACGACAAACTCGGCGAGGCCTCTCCGTCGGTTCGACCTTCTGAAAAGTTCAGTGACTTTTAATAATTTTTCAACAAAATTTCAGCTAAAAAATATTTTACCGTGTCTTGGTATTGGATTGAAGTTTAATAACGTTATATGGATCGTCTCGGTTGAATTGTCACTTCAAGAGTCAGCCGATCGTGTTTAGACACGCATACACATCCCAAGGGCAATGTGTCACTGAAAAATGTCTGGAATCTAAACGAGGCTAGACTTTGAGTATAAGCAGTTTTTTTTCAAAGCAATGACTTTCAAGTTGCACACGAAAGACCTCTTTGAAATTGAATTTGCAGTCAAACAATAAAAGGCATACCTGCCTTAAATTTATTTCATTATTTTTTCAAATTCATTCAGATGTTCATTCAATAAATAATTTAGATCAAATTAGGCTCAATTAAGGCTTTCCCAATTTTTAGTCAATAGAAAATAACCAGAAGAGAACTTAGAAAACCATTCGTCATATAAAAATAAAATAATCCATATATATATAAAAATCAATGTCTGTCTGTCTGTCTGTCTGTCTGTCTGTTTGTTTGTTTGTTTGTCTGTCTCTTATAGGCTCCTAAACCACTCAACCGATCGCGATGAAACTTTCAGGACTTATTGTGATCATGCCGGGGATGGTTCCTGAAAAAAAAAATCGGGATAAAACGGGAACGGGCCTGCTAATGCGTCAGATAACGTACTAGGAACGGGAACGGGATCAGGATCGGGAACGGGACCAGGATCTGGAATCGGGAAAAAACGGGAACGGGAACAGGAACGGGCCTACTCACGCGTCAGATAACGTACTAGGAACGGGAACGGGATCGGGAACGGGATCTGGAACGGGAACGGGATCGGGAACGGGAACGGAAACGGAAACAGGAACGGGAACGGGAACAGGAACGGTATCGGGCATTGCAACGCATGCCGGGTCAGCTAGTGTGTCTATAAAATTTCGTTCGTTATGAGCTTAATATTCTATTTTGATTTCACCACTAACTTTTCTCTTTTATATTATACTAGCTGACCCGGCATGCGTTGCAATGCCCGATCCCGTTCCCGTTCGCGATCCCGGTCCCGATCCCGTTCCCGATCCCGGTCCCGTTTCCGTTCCCGTTCCTTGTACGTTGTGACGCGTGAGCAGGCCCGTTCCCGTTTTTTCCAGATTTTTTTTCACAAGAATCATCCCCGGCATGATCACAATAAGTCCTGAAAGTTTCATCGCAATCGGTTGAGTGGTTTTAGGAGCCTATAACAGACAGACAGACAGACAGACAGACATTGATTTTTATATACCTACATACGTACATATATATAGATGTAAGATTGAGGTTCAAATTCAGAATCTAAGAGAATTGATTATTTTGATAGATTGAATTCGCAAGAAAATTTTGGAATATATCTACAATATGAAATCCGTATGACTTTATAATATCATCATCATCATCATTTTCAGCCGTTCACCATCCACTGCTGGATGAAGGCCTCTCCAATCCTCTTCCATTCTTGTCTGTCTTGAGCAATCTGCATCCACTTGACTCCACACATTCTTCTCAATTCGTCAGCCCATCTTCCACTTGGTCTACCTTGCTTTCTTTCACATCCTCTCGGATACCATTCCAGTACTTCTCGCGTCCATCTGCCATCCATTCTTCTCGCTATGTGTCCAGCCCATTGCCACTTCAACTTTTTCACCCGCTCTGCTATATCTGCCACTTTGGTCATACTTCTTACCCATGTATTTCGTTTGCGAATTCTTCTTTTTATGCCAAGCATACATCTTTCCATGCTTCTCTGTGTGCACTGGATCTTTCGTAGCATTCTTGAATTTAGCGTCCAAGTTTCACATCCATACGTCATAACTGGCAGTACGCATTGGTCGTACGCCTTCTTTTTTTAAGCATAGCGGAATGTTGGATTTAAAAACTATGTTCATTCTTCCAAAAGCACTCCACCCTAGTTTCATTCTTCGTTTTATTTCTTCTTCTTTACATCCAGTCATATTTACCAATTGTCCTAGGTATAAATAACTATCAACTATCTCTACAATATAATTATCTACTGTGACTACGTTTTGCGTGCAGAATTCATTAAACATAATTTTAGTTTTGTTAAAATTAATTTTTAAGCCTTCTTTCATACTTTCGTTGCTTACTTTAATATATAGGTATGTAATACAATCATGTGACTAATTATAATTAAACGTTAATTGCGTATTATGAAATTTTGCAATAAAATAAATTAGCAATGAATATTTTGAACATTCCCATATGTTCACACACCTGTGCGTACTTATCTACCTGTTCAAAGATAATTACAGTTGGAGAAAGTGGAGGTTAACCAGGTGTGAGGTTAATAGGCGAAGTAATCGTGTAAAATGTATCCCATTAAAAGTTTGCGCCATTTGCTATGCCGTGTGTGCGATAGCGACAACCAGGAAGCTTTTCGTTAAAATTTTACACACAAAAAAAAAAACACAACATTATTTTTTGACATTCTGTAAACACGTTAGGTGAATTTCAAAACTGAACGTGCGAAAACTACTCACGCGAAATACGATACAGTAAGTGATGTTGTGATCGGCACTGTCGAAATAAACTAATTGGCGCATGCTACTCAGATAGGGGTAACTTGATCTATAGACTTTGGTGGTGCCTCAATAAACGAAATCACTTTTGAAGGCAACTTGCCTAATGCGGGTATTACACAGAGTTTACTCGCTACTATCTCGCTAGTTTATTGGCCGCTAATAAACTAGCTCGTGTAATAGGCGAAACCAGTAAACTATCTGGTTTTTTCGGCCGAGCGAGTGAAGTATGTATGTATGCTTGAACTTTACTCGCTACTATCTGGCTAATGTGACGTCACTTCATTTTGACAGTTTGAGGTTAAGCGGTTCATTTTCAGCTCCCAACACACTTATATCAAGGTTTAGTCAAAATTGTATTATTAAAAAACGCATATTTCGATGGGTTAGTGCACAGATATTGTATGTCCAGTTTTGTTTTAAAATATTATAAGTGACTTTTGCATGAAAACTATGGACGAAATGTACTATTTGGACATACAATACTATTTAAACATGAAGGTTTGACGTGTGACGTTTTGTGTATGATAAATCATTTTTTTTTAAAACTGGACATACAATATCTGTGCACTAACCATATTTATCCTAAAAAATGTATAAAAAAGGAAGTAAAACAAGTACTGTAGACTGTGTACAAAGACTTTAAAACAAGTTGAAGACAGCGCCACTGGCGAGTACACTAAACACGTGTAATACGATTACTAGCTCTACGTGTCGGCTAGTAAGCTGGCGAGATACTAGCGAGTAAACTATCCCTGTGTAATACCCGCTCAACTGAAATTGTATCATCACAGATCATAAGTACATACATATATTCAGAGATGCACTCATTTCAATCGTAGTTTTTGGGTTTTGATCCTCTTTGAAATATAGTTATCAAGATTTCAGCGATTCACCCGAATCACGGTTGTTTCAATGGTTTTTCTGGTTCCATTCGAAACCTATTTGCATATTTGATTATTACTTTCGAACGCCGTAATAGATATAAAGATTGCCAAGTCAACCACCCCAGTCCCCTTCCCTCCATTACGGATTTAATCTCGAGGTGCCATTCGGTTTTCATATGCGAATTTTGCGCCCTTTGACTGCTTGCTATTCAGCGAGATTTTCATTGTAATGCAAAAGGTTCTTTTGACAAGATGCGGTATAACGCTCATTGTTATGTCACTATCACGACAAAATCCGGTCGCGAATCACACACATCCTTTATACGACAATGTAAATATTTACAACGACGTTTCGCATTACTTCCTACTAACACCGAAAAAAAAAAATAAGGATTGCTTAATTTTTAGCAGTCGAGTATTATCGTGGGTTTTTCCGCTAAGGCTTTGATCCGCTCGCGTCACTTTGATACGGGGTAGCTCGTGTGAGAAGTTAAGGACGTCTTGCTTTGCTCGTTTCCTCAGCAGATAAGGGGTTGAAGCCGTTGGCTAATCACCCTGGAGGGATCTCCATTATCGGTAACCGAGGTCGACAATGGCTGGGTGCCTGCTCGCTCCATTAGGAAGTCCGTAAGCCGAGAGGCTTATCTAGACTTTAATTGAAACATTGGTATTAAGCGCGGAAAAATGGCGTACACCAACGTTAACCGGTTCATATTTCATCGAAAAGCTCAATGAATTATAAACTTACAACGTTTTGCAGGGGCATTTTCTCATTATATAAAATGCGTGAAAGTAATGTGTATTTTGCTTTTGGTATTTATCGCACTTGATATGTTATTGGATTGGACTTAAATTTCGATTGGGAAATTGTTGATCGAGTTTTTCACAATTGAATGAAATATTACTAAATCAATAAAAAGTATGCGGCTTCAAGTAAAAATGTACTTTTATTTATTTTATTTAAAAAACATGGCCGATGGAGACCAGGGGTCTGTTATAATTTGTACATACAATTTTTAATTATTTATATTTAAAGGATTACAAAAATCCATTTACATACATACATATGTGTTCAAAAACTTATCGAGATGATTTTTAAAGTGATTTTTATTTTCAGAAGTTAGTACTAGCTGATTTGGCAGGCGGTTCCAAACTTCGACCACTCTACATATTTGAAAAGAAAGTGTCGCTGACAATTTTGTTCGATTTGTGTTTTAGTACATAGTTTCAGTGTATGACTTCTGAGATGTGCGTTTTAGTTTATTTATTATTTATTATTTTGTACACTTCTATTAGATCGCCTCTTAATCTTATCGTCTCCAAAGATGTGAGACTCATTTTCTTCAACCTTTCATTATAGGATAGTGATCGAAATTCAGATGGTATATATGTACATACATATGTACATATGTATATGGATTCATTTCAAATAATTTTCATTTGGAAACTAAATAAATAATTCGTTAGCTTTCATAGAAATAAATGAAATCTTTAATACTAAGCGACTCATTTTCAAGAGTTATTTTTATACCTACTATGTATGTACATATTATACATAGTTACAGCAGCACTTGAGTTAATGAATTAACAAATAATAATATAACGGAAATACAGTAAAAGAGGAATAATTAATCAATTTTACACAATTAGCGGAAATTTGTACACCAATGAGAAAACTCAGAAAAAAAATAAGATTTAATAAATTTACATCATTGAATCTTCTACATATATTTAAATGATAATTTTCGTAGTATTCGCTAATGCTTCATTAGTTCGCGAGTGTCGTCAACAAGATTAAACATTTACAGTCGTTTGTTTTGTTCCTGTCAAGTACCAATTCCTCCGACCCAAGAATTTATCACATCAAAAGACTATATAACACCGGGGGCGTTCCAAAAACATAAAAAAAAAATCAAATTTCAAAATGACAAAGAACGAAAGCGTATCTATAATAATCCAGTACGTAAAACATAGGAAAATAAAGCGGCGAAACGTTCTCTTTACGTTCTTACGACATCACTTCGAGCAGGGGTGTTTCAATAATCTTTCTCGGGGGTTGGTTGATACAAACACACCCATACACACTCCGTAGCTTCAGCCCCTTCAAACACTCAATATTTGAAGCCGGTCGAGTCGTTAAGTGTTTTGAATGTTCGGGCCGGGCTTATTACGTCCCGTAAAATGGAACGTAAAGAGCCGCAACGTAGCCCGCCTATATTATAACATTATAAGTATTATCAATACTGAAATTTTAATGCACTTCCCCGCCCGTAAACGTCCCGAATAGAGATCGATTTTTTTTTACGGATAAACGTAATCTGTACAAGACCTAATAAAGTATCTTTATTGTGTTATCGTTTCCTTTATTTTTTTTATACAACATTTTACCGTTTGTCACAGAAGTACATACGTACATATACTCTTTGATGGTTTACCGAGGGAGAGGAATGAAGGAAAGGACAATGAATTGAAAAATGCTGACAGCACGTGGCCAATTTGAATTTATGTAGTATGCAATATCCAAATCTTCAATTGGTGAATATGACTGGTTGTAAAGAAGAAGAGTCCAAGGCGATCAAAATGTAAAAAGAAAGCGACTTTTGAGGCATATGGCGTGTTGGCCGTCTTCGTACTATATTTATTATACTAATAGTGTATTGATAGTTATTTATACCTTGGACAATTGGTGGACATGACTAAATGTAAATAAGAAGAAATAAAACTAGGATGGAGTGCTTTTCGAAGAATGAACATTGTTTTTAAATCCAACATTCAGCTATGCTGAAAAAAAAGGCATACGACCAATGCCAGTTATGACCTATGGATGTGAAACGTGGATTCTAAATTCAAGAATGTTACGCAAGATCTAGTGCACACAGGGTGAGAAGCGTGACCAAGGTGGCAGATAGAGCGGAACGTGTGAAAAAATTTAAGTGGCACTGGACACAGTGAAAAGAATGGATGGCAGATGGACGCGTGAAATACTTGAATGTTACCCGAGAGGATGTGAAAGAAAGCATGGTAGACCAAGTGGACGATGTGGGGAGTCAAGTGGATGCAGATTGCTCAAGACAGACAGGTATGGAAGAGGATTGGAGAGGTCTTCAATAATATATTTTCACGCCTTCTATGTAAGTGCACACAGAGAAGCATGAAAAGATGTTTGCTCGGTATAACAAGAAGAGATTGTAAGAGGAATACATGGGTAAGAAGTACAGATATAGCGGAACGTGTGAAAAACGTAACTGGGACACATAGTGAGAAGAATGAATGGCAGATGGACGCGAGAAATACTGGAACGGTATCCGAGAGGATGTGAAAGAAAGCAAGGTAGACTGAGTGGACGATGGGCCGATGAATTGAAAATAATGTGTGGAGTCGTGGATGCAGATCGCTCGAGACAGACTGGAATAGGAGAGGCCTTCATCCAGCAGTGGATGGTGAACGGGTGAAAATGATGATCCAAATTTTAACAACAGCGATAGCAGCAGTCGAGAAAATCTTTGTACCTGCTTGGATTACTATAGAGGTAGACCATTGCTCCACCGCTGAGCAATGAACTCGGTTATATTTCCTTTCCTGTTTAATTTTTCCGCTTTCCTGTTTAATTATATATACATACATATGTATGTGTGCTAGATGCCCTCATGGAACGTTCGGTAGCTAATTACGTTTCAATTAAGTTGTCAGGGCGCGCGCCCCAGCAGACATCTGCGACGTCACGCTGGAACCTCCGCAAGGGGTACAGTAATGGCTATGGGAAAGTGGGGGAGCCCCTGCACCTCCTTTGGGGGCAACTGCGTGTCAATTAACCAGAAGGGCCTATGCGAGAAGTGTGTCTAATAAGGCCCATTCCCCTTCACCGATAACGCACCTAATTACAGACACCCCCCCCCTCAATCCCCCCCCCTCGCCAATCCCAAAATCGTCAAACCACCTGATAAAATATTCACAATCAATATTTGCGAATGCTAAATTAAATTTCGTACCGAACGAAATAAAATGAGCTTTATTAGCTTTGCGAAATGTTTTATTTGGCATTAGGCCCGTTTGATTATGTCATGCCGTAGAGTTTACAATGATAAAATTAAACAATGTAAAATTTTGTTTGAATCGTAACAGTTTTTCTGCATTGAATTACATTGAAATATACGGAATTTATAATCACTTTGCCACTGGTTGGACAATGCTGTTGACATATCTATTCGTGGATTTGGCCCAATGGTTTAATCTTGTTAGGGGTAATAAGGGAGACAATTTAGACGAAAAAGTTCGTTTTATTTTATTGGAAAACAGCGGTATAGACAAATAGAAAAATTACATTAGAAATGACAACGCCAATTAAAATAAGTAAAAACAAAGATGAACAGAATTGCAAAGAGAAGAAAATAATGTACAAGGAACAACTGAGATATAATGTAAAAAGGAACAACTAAGATATAACAAGAAGAGATCGTAAAAGGAATACATGGGAACGTGTGAAAAAGTTGAAATGGACACATAGCGAGAAATACTGGAATGGTATCCGAGAGGACGTGAAAGAAAGCAAGGTAGATCGAGTGAACGATGGGCTGATGAATTGTGAAGGATGCGTGGCGTCAACTGGATGAAGATTGCTCAAGACAGACAGGAATGGAAGAGGATTGGAGAGGCCTACATCCAGCAGTGGACGGTGAACGGCTAAAAATTATGATGATGATGATATATTATTCAACTTGCGCAATAGCCGTTTAGGATATCATTGAACATGGAATTTAATCAAAGACTATTCAATGTGAATAAAAATATGTATTGAATAGATGTTAGTACAAGTTAAGCAATTATTATAGGAAAGGAAATAGTAAAATTCACGAGTGTCAAATTGAATTTTATAGAAAAGTATGAGCAATAGTTGTAAAATTGTGTAGGTTAATTAAGGTAATAGCGGTTTATTTATTAATTTACGACCAATAAATGATTTTACAACTCCCCTTTATCTGAATGTATAATTACATTGAGTAAATTATCTCGAGTGCTTAAACGTGTATACAAACATCATATGTATGTACATACATATGTATCTATATGTAATAGCCCTATTCCGTCTGTCCCTCCGTTTGTCTGTCTGTCTGTCTGTCTGTCTGTGTGTGTGTCTGTCTGCTGATAACGCTCGCCTCGGTAAATAATTAAAACACAAGAACGTCGCGCGAGTGGGATTTGAACCCGGTATCACCAGTTTGGAACAGTGAGCGCTCACGCTGTGATCCAAACTAGATAATAGTGGGTCTGCTTCAATTTGATAATAATATCTTAGTGGCCTGCGACTTTGCTAAATTGTTACGTGTTGTATTATAACGCGCCATCTATGCAACAACTACATATAAAAACTATTAAATACACATATACTCACCCACACAAACATCCGTTTATATTCAACGGGCTTACACTAGTACCTACATATATGGTACTAGTGTAAGCCCGTTGAATATCAACGGAGCGGTTTCGATCACCCGTACTGTGAGTGTTTGTGTGGGTAAGGCGTACACTAGTTATATATATAAAAGCCGAAATCCGTCTGTCTGTCTGTCTGTCTGCTGATAACGCTCGCTGAGGAAAAATAATTTAAAAAACCAGACAGAGTGGGGGATCGAACCCAGGACCGCAAGCTCGAGAGTAATCACGCTAACGCTATACTCTATCGCCCTTGGTCGATTTAGTCCTTTTTTTTAAACTTATAATTAAAATAAATAGGAAATGAGGAAAAATAATTAAAAAACCAGAATGAGTGGTGATCGAACCCGGGACGCCAGGTCGGGAGTAAACGCGCATACGCCATACCCCGTTGTTTATATGGTCTTTTTTTTTTTTTTAAACATTACCTATACAAGGGATCGTGACTCTGCTAATAATACAAAGATGACGCTATAAAAACTATTATTTTTTTGTTGTTTTTTTTTATTTTTACAAAATCACTTACAAAATTATAATTATTATATATATAATATAATCGATACTTCGGGATTGCTATAATACATAGATGGCGCTATAAAAACTATTATTTTTTTGTCACTTACAACCGTGCAATCAATTAGTGGGGATCTCTATTAAAAAAGCGCCTTACGTAATTTAAAATTCAGCGGGCGTTGATATTCAACGGGCTTACGCTAGTAGTTTAATAATAACTATTACGTAATGAATATGTATATACATATGTATATATATTATATGCTTCCCCTGTATTGTTTGATTTTTTTATTGGGCAAACGCGAGTATTGAGAGTTGACTCTGTGAGAGACCTAGGTGTCTTATTGGATAGTAAATTATCTTTTAATTCCCACATTGATGTGGCTGTCAATAAGGCTTATAGGAATTTGGGATTCATAATGAGAGTATCCAAACCCTTTAAGTCCTTTGATACAGTGTCTTTACTATATGTATAATGTATTTGTGAGAAATCACCTGGAATTTGCTAGTACTATATGGAACCTGTTTTACCAAGATTCCATTAATAAATTGGAAAAAATTAATAAGAAGTTCCATACGTACTCCATTTCCAGGTTTTGTCTTTCTTCTGCAAATTCCCGTGATTACATCTCCTGCAAACCAGGAGGACGGTCTCGGATCTCTGCTTTGTATTTAAACTTTTAAATAATTTATTAGATAGCCCTTACCTACTAAGTAGGATACTTCTACATTGTCCCCCTAGGCCTGTCAGAAATCCTCCATTGTTTCATTTGAATCTTTGTTCCACAAATTATTCACTAAACTCCTTCATTTATAGATCCTGCTCGTCATTTAACGAAATCCCGGCACATATTGATCCTTTTCTCTATTCTTTGCCCTCCTTTAAATTATCTTTGCTTAAGTTCCTTTCCAGTCCTAACTCCTAAGTTCTTTTCTTATTTTAATCTGTTGTTCGTTTGCAACTATTTTGGCTGTAGTGTATTGTGTGATATTAATATTATTTTGTATTTATATTTTATTGTACATATACTATAAGCTGTTTGTTGCATGATTAATTAAATAAATAAATAAATATGTATTACAAAAAAAACAAACAGACGAGCCGTTGATAATCGGAACGTTTGACGTCGACTTTAGTTTTCGCGTAGGTGCAATTAACGAAAACGGCAAACTCGCAATCGGATCGCGCCGCGTCTTCTCAAACCGTGGGACTTCTCCCGTTTCCGTTCCCGGTTAATATCGCGCACGCAATAAAGGATAACGGCGTTGTTGGCGTTAACGTCGTTACTGCGGCGGCAATAATCGCCGCCGTTACTTTGAATTACGACGCGAAACGTTTCGAATACACGCTCTGATTAATTGAAAAAGTCGAATTTGAATTTACGGCGTCGACCTTTGTAGAAGCGCTGAATCGGACGTCTTCGTCTTTTTTGAAAGGTTTCGGTTCGCGTGACTGGGATTTGCTCGTTGACGAGCTTTCGATCCGAAAGTCGATTAATATTCTAGCGTGACTTTGTGGACTTTTCCTTCGGATGCCGAGCTTTCATTAGGATGACGAATGCCGTTTGTTGTGTGATGAATTAAGGACACCTGAACAGTCGTGACGTATCCTATGTACATACATACATACATATATAATAAAATGTGTATTTGAAACCGTATTACAATAGAACAAAAACGTTTCCTGTGTTCACGCTTTTCCAATTGATGACGGTGATTTTTAATTATTAAATTACAACTGAGGTGCTGTATTACTTTAGAGACGTCAAAAATATTTAATTTGTGAGTTGGCTAGTTTGCGAGAATAAATAGAAAACAACATCTAAATTTTTGTTTTTCGTTTACATTTTTTACTCTAATACCTAACGATATTTGAGAAGAAAAGCCTCAATTTTTTTCATGATAATATGCTTAAAGAAATTATAATAATTATAAAGTACATCATCGGTACAAATTGACTGTTACAATTTATTTATATTAAAAGCGCGTTTTTGCAGAAAAGCTCCTCTTCAGCTCATTAATTAATATAATTTTTGAATACTTAAATTTAATTAGACGAAAATATTGAATCATACGTAGAAGATTCAATTAAATTAATTGTATTATTACAAATATTAAATAGTCAAATGAAAAAAGGGGCTCGAATTGATTTCAACAGCGAGTAAACTGATTAGACGGTAAATTTAAAAATTGCAGTACACTTTATATTATAACTAGTGTATGCCCGTTTAATATTAACGGAGCGTACTGAAAAATCACCCGCACTGAAAAATAATATTAAATTTAATAGTTTTTATAGTTGTTGCATAGATGGCGCGGTGTAATACAACACGTAACAATTTTGCAAAGTCGCGAGCCTATTTTGCGAGCCTATTATCGTGATCGTGCGAAAATTCGACCTCGAGATTTTGACTGATTTGTATCGAGTATCATCCCCTGATCACGTTTTCATGATTTCTGGAAAAAATGTCTGTGTGTCTGTGTACTTATGCGTGTGTGTGTCTGTATTCAAGGCTAAAGCTGAAATTTTATATCTATTATCGGTAGCCATAAGGAATTTGGTCAACATCAGTGAACCGGAAGTATTTAGAAAATAAAATTTTACCACAGAATATTTCCGAAACGGCTGCGGCGAATTTTATTATATAAATTGTCAAGTTGAAGCCAGCCTATTATTATCTGGTTTGGCTCATCGCTTAAGCGCCCGGAGTCATAATTTGAGCACATAATCTACATACATATGTATGTGTGAAACAGGACGAATGTTCACTACAAACACACATTCATACACGAAAAGGATTAGAAACGGACGGTTTTGAGTGTCGTCCGCATTTAAAGCAGTTTTTGCGTCAGTCATAAAATATCAAAAGATTAAGCGGGGTCATACCCGACTCGTCTGGTTATCCCACCACCCAACCCCACCCACAACTCATCCTCCAGAGCAGTTTCAATCAAAGTGATCCCGCCAGGATCAGCTGCGGCATTCGGGTAGCGTTACCGCGGGCTTTCGGGCTTATCTCCTTACTCGGGTTAATGTGATGAAGGTGGACACAGTCCATTCCTGGTGAACACAACCCGATCCCTCCTTCCTCATCTGACACATATTCTCATATTTCTAAATCAAAACTATCCCAATCGACGTTTGGAAGGAGGGTGGGCGGGGGGGTGGAAGGGGGTGTCATGTCATCATAATGATAATAATCGTCAGTCTTATTGTCATCAATACGAGCGAAATTCTGTCTGATGTAAATGGATGAGACTGCGAATGAGCGACATTTAATTTGCTTTTATCTTGATGTGTCGCAAATGTCATGATCCATCTTTCAACTGTGTCAAGATGTACATCGGTATATGTACATATATGTATATATATTGGTCGCCACAGTTCAATTTTGATTATACATATCGATGGGTTAGTGCACAGATATTGTATGTCAAATTTTTACCAAAATTGAGTTATCATACACAATTTTCCATCTGCATCAAACCTTCATGTTTAAAAAGTATTGTATGTCCAAATAGTATATTTGAGAAGATATTGCCTTATTCAAATTATGTATATAATATGTCCATTTCGTCCCATATGTTTCATGCAAAAGAGATTTTAAAACAAAACTGGACATACAATATCTGTACACTAACCCATCGAAATGTTGTCATATTTCTCGCGGGAAACAATTAAAATAGCTAAAATGTAGCACTCTTGATAATATACATATAATATGTCCATTTCGTCCATAGTTTTCATGCAAAAAATATGTACATATGTCACTTACAATATTTTAACACAAGACTGGACATACAATATCTGTGCACTAACCCATCGATATGTATGTGCAATTGTATACATACATACCTACTTAATATTTTCAGAAACATTTTATTACGGATATTAAGTACCTACGACAAATATTCAAGGAAAACTAATACAAAACTTATTTATTTATTTTAATAATAGATTGGGAGCTTTTCAACCGATAACGCTTAGGGCGTTGGGATATATGTATGTACATACGTATGTACATACATACATATAAGTCGTTAAATGTTATGGTACGAGAAAAAGATTACTGCTTTGATTATACTATAAGTACATATCGTATAAATTGATTGAATACTGTGGAAAAGTCGTAGATTTTTATTGAAAGCTGTAAAGTTATAAATAAAACGATTCAAAAGGTTTACGAGCGGCGCCAAGGTGTATATGCATCTTAATAATACGTTGGTAATATCCTGAAATATGTTGAATTACTCCTCAGAGGGTGATTACTCCTCGCCAAAGTATCATTGACATGCTATAGTGTTCGCAATTTTAATATAATAACTTATAAGTAATGAGCATGGTTGTTGACTTTTTTTTTTCCCCGGTAATTAAATATCATGTATATTTAAATTAAACATCATTATGACTTTTAAAACGAAAACATCACTATAGGAATAAAACAAGTATAAATTTAGATGGAATTGCTTAAATAATAATTCTACTTCGTGTGAACGATATGGAAATTTGAAAATGCGCACATATGTATGTATGTATGTATTTATGCACATACATACATATAACAAATATTATTGACGTCGCGTCGAATCAAACAACGCGAGTTCTAATTTAAAAGAATTTTCTTATCATTATTTTTTGGAAAATAATATTATCAACGAGATTTTCTTTGCTTTAAATACTGAGCTCAGGCTTTATGCGCGAGACGCTGTACACTTTTTTTTTATTTATATTTTAAACAAGCAGAATCAGCTTTCGATGCAAACGGTTATTATATTCATACACAGACGATACGAAATACGTGTACAAGACCCGAGTGGGCGTTAGTTAACACGGGACCTGTACTATAAGGGTCGGTTTCGCCCGGCTGTCCCACACACTAAGCACACGGGATTATTTTGTCTGTTGTTTTATCAAAACACACCGTGTCCGGAACCCCCTTTAGGGGAGTTGGGGGATGGGGATGGAAGAGGGGAGGAGGAGGAGGAGGGGGGGTCACCTTCCCCCTTCCCTCTTCCGTTGAGACCCTTTGTTCAACGGACTTATTAAAAAAAAATGACCGTCGTAATGAGGGCGAATTTGTTATGGCATCGGTGACCCGTTTCATTTGTTTTGTTTCGGTTTAAATCTGAACCCGCCCCCACGTTCCAGGGTTGGAATTAAAACATGATCCCCTTTATACGGTTTCATTTGCGATGATTCACTATTTTCTCTGAAAACAATCTACAATTGTATACCAAATACCCCCCCCTTCCCCTATCAACCATACAGATATTAGAATTACTAAAAATCTAACACCATAACAGAAGTACAGTCAACCCTCCTATAGCGTTGAGATAGGGACCACGCTATAGGAAAAAAAAAAAACGCTATAGAAAGTTAGGCACCCATACAAAATTTGGGGTTAAGTTTTTTTTAATTGTATTTTGCGATTTGAAGCAAATCAAACATTTTACCCATTTTTATATTTCCAATGACCTTGTATGTGTTTAGTTTGATAACAACAGCACGTGCCTATGTACACGCGCGACGGAGCATTGACCTTGCATATTTAGTCCAGTTTATTTTGCTACTGACAAATATTTTCTAAGTGCACATACATATTTAAATGCACATTAATAATATATTTATGAAAATTCTAATTTGACCTTGAAAATATTGCATTTTTTTTAATGTACGCTATAGAAGGGACCGCTATATAAAAAACCGCCGCAAACGTGTAAACGTGCAGTGTGTACGCTATAGGAGGGTTGACTGTATGTAAAACAGCTTAAATAACTAGAGTGCTTGTCGGCGAGTAAGTCTAGTGTTTGATTTGAATAAAAAAAAAATTAGGTGGTTCTCCAAGGCAAGTAGCACTTTCGCTTGACGAAAAATTTTGAAAGCCTAAAGGTGCCTGTAAACGATCAACATATTCACGGCAATGTATTGCCGGCAAGCACTGTGATGACACGACACGACACGACACGGATGGTTGACGAGCAATATTGCTGTCAATATTCAGTCAACCATAGAGCAACACTTTTGCAGTATGTGTCGCAGTAATGTGTCGCTGAATGATTGCTGGTAAGTAGTTGCTGTTATTATTGCCCAGATTCGCCGAAGGTCAACACTCGTGTCGTGTCGTGTCTGCACCTCGGCGACAGAGACCCGCGTATGTGAGAGAGCAGGAAAGAAACATATTTTCGTATACTACCGAGCGATATCATCGAAAATATGTCAACAATACTCGCCATAGCAACAAATGTCGGAAAACACGACTATATTTCCGGCCCGTATCAAATAATTGCAGTAATGCTTGCCGGTAATACATTGTCGTGAATATGTTGATCGTTTACAGGCAGCTTTAAGGTGCCTGTAACCGATCAACATTTGTCAGCAATATTGACAGCAATATTACTCGTCGACCTTCCAGTAACATTTTCGGAATCACATGCGCAATATGTGTCGCAGTATTGTGTGGCTCAATGATTGCCGGCAAGTAGTTGCTGTTTAATTATTGCTCAGATTCGCCGAAGGTCAACACTCGTGTCGTGTCGTGTTCGCATCTAAGCGACAGAGACATCTCAAACACATCTCAGCGTATGTGAAAGAGCAGGAAAGAAACATTTATTGTCGCGTATTTTCGTATACCGAGAGATATCATCGGTAATATGTCAATAATACTCGCCAACACACTGCCATACCAGCAATAGTGGAACAATAGTGTTGGGAACACGACTATATTTCCGGCCCACATCACCATATTGCAGTAATATTACCGGAAATGCTTGCCGGCAATACACTGTCGTGAATATGTTGATCGTTTACAGGCACCTGAATGGATTGTAATGGCCGGTAAAAAAACATATAAATATGCAGTTTCAGTGTAATAGGATAAACGGTTTTTGAGTTATTGGCGATTTTACACACAGGTACACAGGCTTACAGACGCACAGACATTTTCCAGAAATCGTGAAAACGTGATCAGGGGATGATACCCGATACAAATCAGTCAAAATCTCAAGGTCGAATTTTCGCACGATCACAATACTTTATCTATACTACACGTACATATTTATAATTGTACATATTGATAATTGTTATAGATTTAAAATGGAAAATTCTGTAAAAGTCACCAAATTTCAAACACCGAAGCCAAGTTAAAATATTTTATATTAACACTGTTCGGAATCGATAAAAAATGTAGTCCCAAACCGGAAACTCGAACCTTTTTATTTCGATAGTGTAAGCGAAAGACGCTTTCCCCACATTTTCAATTTCCTAGGATTTTTTAGGTTTTTCTTTTTTGAAATCGATGTTAAAAACTCATATATATTTCAAGACTGTGGCGTTGACACTTTTCTACCCATAACAGCAATAAATTATCGGGAATGTCACAGATTTTTTTAATAAAAGTTTTATTGCGGTTTCTAACCGCCCAAAGATATAATTTAACTTTTTTGCATACGACCTTGAGTCGACCTGAAATTTCACCGTGTGCAACATTAACTCTCCGATCAATAGTAGTATACTATTGTGCGGCTTCGGGTATTCCATCAAAGAGCTAAGATCGCGGATCTTACTCGAAATGTTCGCTAAGTACTGGCTGCAAATAGCGCCAATATTTCAAAAACCCAGCCCCCCGCACCCCCTCCCCCCCCCCTTCACCCGCCCAGTGAAATTCCCTGTGTTTTTCCTTTGCAAAGTATCTCATTTGTACATGAGGCGTCGTTGTTGCGTAAAAAATGTAGAGTGTTATGCTTTACGAGCGGCCCGAGTGTATTGTGGGTGTAATGGACACGTTGGACGAGAGAGGAACGGCGAATACATTTGTACCTAAATAAGAGGGCAGAGGGTGTGAAAGGGGTTAGTTTTGTGGGGGGTGGTTGTGAATAACCAAAGAATATCTCATGTTTTGCAACGCGTCTTGCGAATTCAACGTCTGTTGTTCACTAGCATAAACATTTTAGTATGTATTCGTAAGTGAAAGGTCATCCCCAAGGTCAACCCTGCATTTTTTGTCTCCTTTTTTTTTTTTTTTTTACTTGAACAAACTGACAATAGATTCAAAAAACGCAACAGTAAAGTGAAAATATGTCCGCTCGTAAAGCTCTCTCTTGTACAATGAAAGTCTTAAATTATTAAAAGTATACGTGAAAACTGGAAAATACTATACAAACACAGTTCGTGGGGAAAATAATGTAGGTACCTAACTATTGCGAGCAAGTACAATTGGCTAAGGTAAAGTGTAAAAATTCAACGGTAAATACAGGCTTTGTATTTATATATAGTACATACATACATATGTAGTTGAATTCAATATTATATATTTTAATTTTATTGTAAACATACATATGTATATTTCAAATATTTATAAATTTAATTGCACTGATAATATAATAAATTAATTTATCACTTCCAGCCGTTCACCATCCACTGCTGGATGAAGGCCTCTCCAATCCTCTTCCATTCCCGTCTGCCTTGAGCAATCTGCAACCACTTGATTCCACACATTCTTCTCAATTCATCAGCCCGTCTTCCACTCGGTCTACCTTGATTTGTGAAAGAAATTAATTAATTATTATCAGAATATATTTTTGAATGCGCATTAATTTGTGGCAAATCTTATTATACCTATAAAATACATTTAAATATTGTATTTATTATACGCCCGTTAGGCGTTTTACATAGAAAATACATAATATTAGAGAAAACATAAACTAATAAATACATAATGAAATAACGATAATATTTATAATATAAATAATAAAATATTTGTACATATGTATATCGCTATTGAGATACAAAAAAAAAAAATTCGGGTGTAGCCAACCCATGACTTTATCCATATATTTGAAGAATACAAAGAGTAACGAAATTAATTTTTAAGTACGTAAGTAAATAAAACGCATACACCACCACCACACCAATCAAAATACATACATACATATCATGAAATTACTGTGTTGAGTGCGCGCGCGTATATAAAATACGATCTTCGGCATATATTCAAATAAGAAAAACTACCACTTCCGGTCGGCGGATTTTAATCAAAACCTTATCAACTCTTAAATTTTATATGATAATTATAAATATAAATTTTCGACTTGATCAATAGGGCAGTTTCTGAAATATTCTGTGGTAAACTTTTCGACAAAAAAAAAAAACCCTACTTCCGGTTGACTGATTTTAATGATTATTTTTTCGTAACTAGCAATTTTACTCAGGAGTACAGCATTATAATATTGTGACGATAATACATATTTAAAAGGCCGAAAAAAAATAAAAACAAAAAATCGTTCAAGAGTAAACTGCCATTTCCGGTAGTCAGATGTTGACCAAAATCACAGTATCTCTTAAAGCTAACGTGAAAACTATAGATATGAAATTTCGACGAAATCGCCGGTGCAGTTTCGGAAATATTCTGCGGTAAACTTTTCGAAAAAAAAAAAACCTACTTCCGGTTGACTAATTTTAATTTTTTTTTTTTTAAATAGCAATTTCTATGAGAATTACAATATTACAATATGGTGACGATACTACATATTTAAAAGGCCGAAAAAATAAAAAAAAAAAAAATCGTTCAAGAGTAAACTGCCATTTCCGGTAGTCAGAAGTTGACTAAAATCACAGTATCTCTTAAGGCTAATGTGAAAACTATAGATATGAAATTTGGAGAAAATTCCCGGTGCAGTTTCTGAAATATGATTTTTTACCGGATTTTTGAATTTTCTGCACGAAAAAAACCCTACTTCCGGTTGACTGATGTTGACCAAATTCCTTATGGCTTTTAAACTTTACGTGAAAATAATAGATATGAAATTTCAGCTTGATAGACTTGATAGTTTCGGAGAAAACACACAGACATACACACACACATATAGTACACAGACATACAGACATTTTCCAGAAATCATGAAAACGTGATCAGGGGATGATACTTGATCCAAATCAGTCAAAATCTCGAAGTCGAATTTTCGCACGATCACAATACTTTATCCGATTAGGATAAAGTAATAAAAACGTAGACAGACAGCCGTCTTTTGTAGTAGGAAGGAAGTTGTACAATAAAATGAAAAGCGATTGAATAATTGATTTAAAAAGTCGAAGGAATTGTCTATCTTCGACGGAAAAAGTAACATTTTCAACATGTTCATATTTTGCTGTATTACATGTAGGTATGTATATGGCACGATCGAAGTCTTATTTCTATAAAAATAATCCGTTCCTATGCGGTAAAAAAAAAAGTATCAAGTCAACTTAACGGTCCTAAAGTCGCTTACGTCGTTGTCAACTCCAGCTCAGACACAACGGAGCGGAAGCACATGAGAACTTTTCATAATAGTACCATGTAAATTGAAAAAAAAAAGAGTACACAGTCACCCTAGTGTGCCGGTAAATCTTAGGGGGGCGGCTGATTGCGCTTTTGGGGGTCCCGTCCGCGCCTACGCCCCCCTTGGAAGATTGCCCCTTTATTTGCATGTGCGGTGCCGCCCCCAGGCTTTGTTTCCCTGCCGGTAATGTATGCACATCCCGTCTGATAATTCAGCCCTTTGAGGGCACACGAAAAAAACACACACACACATACCCACATATCAATGTATACTGTATAGATAATACGAAACAGTGATCTTCAAACGTTTTCGTTCGCGAACTAAAAAGGTTTGTAAATGTGTACACGCGCGCGCGCGCTCTGCAACGTTCGTGGCGATCCAATCGGTGTCGGTGTCGGTCGAACACAAACGGGCGCGCACTGTGCGTCCACATTAGGCCCGTAACGCCCTTGGCAGCCTGTTAGGAAATGTATGTGGCTGCCTGTTTGACAACGCACTGAGGCAGCCAGGAAGCTCTGGCTGCGCGGCCACAGGTACCGGCTCCGATACGCAGCAGCCAGACAGGCAGCCACTGGCCGCCGCGGCCAACACGAGATGTATTTAACAAAGCAAATGTATGTGGCTGCCTGTGCGATGCACGCACTAACAGCCTGGCTGCTCGGCAGCCAGTCAATTCACGTTTGCCATCTCTGATTTTCAGCCGCTTCGGCTGAAAATCTGAATAAACAATTCCAATTCCATTATAAATTTTACACTAAATTCAACGAATAAAATAAAAATATAAAAAAAAAAAATCTCGCTAATATTGCGCGCTGGAAATAATGTATATAAAACTATTTTCAACGAATTATTTGCATCTACATATGTACATACAGTACAAAAGGATCCGAGATCCGAGATTACGAACCAAATATTGCATTGAAAATAATATGTCGTATCGCTGTCCATTTGTGAGCATCTTTTGTTTGAGAACTTGCCGCTAAATTTCTGAGAACTGAGCTCTGGCTGCCGCTTTGGCTGCTTGAACTGGGTGCACGTTTTTCTGGCCGCCGCGGCCATGGCCGGGCAGCCAGGCTGCCAAGTGCGTTACGGGCCTTAGCGTGCATCAAACGCGCATTACATTACACGTTGTATTACAGGTCGCGCAGCCAGAGTTGAAGCCAACCACACACAAACACATATGCATTTTTAGTATATAGGCTGATGCAAATTTTTTTTTTAATATTTAATTTTAACTTTATCCTTAATAATACCCCACAGTAACTCTATAGGTTTTAGTTCTGGGTGGTAGGGCGGTAGGTGCAGTACACTATGTCCGTGATCTTCCAGGATTTTGTTAAGTACCTACAAATTTTTGGTAATTTGGCTTATTCTTTAGTATCAGTTTTCAATTTTTATATCGTTTGTTGGCTTAGTTGGAGTAGTTCGTTTAGTTAGAATATACCGTATCCAGAGAAAAGCACAAAACCCATTTTATATGACATAATACTAAAGAATAAGCCAAATTACCACCCAGAACTAAACCCTATAGAGTTACTGTGGGGTATTATTAAGGGTACAGTTAAAATAAAATAAAATAAAAATGCATATGTGTGTGTGTGTATGGTTCGTCTCAACTCTGGCTGCGCGACCTATACACGCGCTGTTCGCTAATAAATATTAGGCGACTAGCCGGCTTGTCCGTCATATGACGGTGGATTCCCACCCCATCCCTTACCCCCAACCGTGCAATGCTGGTTCGTACGCGAAACAATTTTATAGTATACCGTTGATTGAATGGGTGCTTGGTCATAAAATTTGGCTATATTGGCCATGCAACCGAAATGATCCAGAGAGGTACACAGATCTTACACTATTATCATCATCATCATCATCATTTTCAGCCGTTCACAATCCACTGCTGGTGGATGAAGAACTCTTCCATTCCTATCTGTCTTGAGCAATCTGCATCCGATCGACACAACACATTCTTTTTAATTCATCGGCCCATCGTCCACTCGGTCTACCTTGTCTTCTTTCACATCCTCTGGGATACCATTTCAGTATTTTTCGCATCCATTTCCGTTCATTCTTCTCGCTATGTGTTCAGTCCCCTTGGTCTTGCTTCTTAACTCGATCTTTTCTTGTTATACCAAGCATACATCTTTCCATGCTTCTGTGTGTGCACTGGATCTTAAGTTACATCCATACGCCATAACTGGCAGTATGCATTGGTCGTATGCCTTACTTTTTAAGCATAGTGGAATGTTGGATTTAAAAACTATGTTCATTCTTCCGAAAGCGCTCCATCCTAGTTTCATTCTTCGTTTTATTTCTTCTTCATTACATCCAGTCATGTTCACCAATTGTCCTAGGTATAAATAACTATCAATACACTATTATATGTACATATACCTGTATAATAAATATAGTACGAAAACAGCCAACACGCTATATGCCTCAAAAGTAGCTTTCTTTTAACATTTTGATAGCCTTGGGCTCTACCATACACCTCTTTTCTTGTAGTTCCCAAGTAATTTTTTTAATGCGCATAAGGACCGCAAGTATCACTCTGGATTGATTAACGGACAAAGTTAAAGAAAAAGTTATCCGGAGGTAGTCCATCCTAAAGGGGTAACATTCAGAGTGGAGGCCCCCCCAGTCGTGGGTTGTTAGTAAGGACATCGGAGCACGGGTATTTTAATATATTGTGTTGATTGGCTGCATGGAAAACTATCAAAGCTATCAATTATTTTAGTCTAGTTAAAAGTCTGTCTTCTTATAAAAAATCCCCTCAAAAGATTATGGATCGTGTCGTTTGTTAGTTACATGGATCACCAGTTAGTAATTGTTAGTTAGTCGTGCTCACTCCACTGTGGACACGGCTGATTTAGTATGTATGTACATATGTACATATGTACTAGCAGGATGCGAGTGATTTAGTCGCGACTGTGGCAGTTCTTCAGCATTGCGGTAAGCAAGACAAACTGTCGGTCTAAATACCTCGTTAACGGATAGCCGAGGATGTTTTTAATTAAAAATCGTGCAAAGGATTGAGGGCGTGCAACGGTTAATATAAAACAATGGTAGTTGATATTTACACGAGTCGTGCACGTTGGTGGATTAAATATTTCATACGGAGCGATTAGACGAGCAAAGTTTTCGTCTTGCAAGTTTGTTAATCCGCGTTCTCGACGGGATTATAAAGCCGATTAAATAGTCATGTTGTACACACATCTATAGCCATACGCACATACACAAGTATCATTTATTTTTAGAATTATTCAATTTTTTTTCAAGCTTTGAGAAATTGAGATATCACTGAACTAAAATACTTTACGACGATAAGAAGGAGTGAAGACGTGTTTTGGGAAACTTTTGTAAAAAAATAAAATCGGCGATTACAATGTATGTATGTACGTACATAAAGTATTCGTATACAATATTTATGTGAGTGCCATTTTTAAAATCGACAACGTTGGAAATCAAATCGAAGCACGTTTAAAGCTAAATGTAAATTTGAACGAGTGCAAATTGCAATTGAAAAATTTACACATACAGAATACGGCTCGATGCAATGAATAAACACACCTCCATTATTGGCTTTATTATTGAAAATCCATGCGCCAAAAACCGTTTTACAGGACCATAGAAAAATAAACCACCGTTAAATTTTTTTAAATACGCAAAAAAGCAAATAAATAGAGAAACGCCGCATTTTGCACCGGAATTGTATTCAGTACCTATGCATGTTTTGATGGAACTTTGCGACGTGAATGCAAAGATTGCACACTCACTGGAATATATTATTCGCGACGCGTAGTCCACTACAAGTGTTCGATGCAACAAAGTGCACTCGAGAAACGTTTCGCAAATGCACTTCTCCGCATGCAGCACTCACTTGTTCGTGCAGAGTAAGTTGACTAAAATCAAACTCACAACGCTGCAAGTATAAGTTTCCGAAAGTTTCCCCTCGGGGAATTAATCAAAATCGCATAGTAAAAAACTCGCCAAATTTGGTGATTGAATTGATATAATAGCCGAAATCCGTCTGTCTGTCTGTCTGTCTGCTGATAACGCTCGCTGGCGTAAATAATTAATAAACCAGAAAGTCGCACGAGTGGGATTTGAACCCAGTATCACCAGGTTGAGAGGAATCGTCCTTACACTATCTTCCAAACGGAGGCGATGTCGGACGTGCTATAATTGGCCAATATTTATTCTTAAAGAGTTCGCGACTTTGCTAAATTGTTACGTTGTTGTTGTTATACCGCACCATAGATGGCGCTTGGTTGCATATATGCAACAACTATAAAAACTATTAAATTTAATATTATTTTTCAGTACGGGTGATGAGAAACCGCTCCGTTCATATTCAACGGGCTAACACTAGTTATGTGTATATATAATAACCGAAATCCGTCTGTCTGTCTGTCTGTCTGTCTGCCGATAACGCTCGCCTCGGTGAATAATTAAAAAAATCAGAGCATCGCACGAGTGGGATTTGAACTCGGTACCACTGATTCGGAACAGAGCGCTTGCGTGGTGAGCCAAACCAGATGATATAGGGCTGGCTTCAACATGACTATTTATAATTAAAACATAGATTCGAGACTTTGCTAAATTGTTACGTTGTTGTATTATAACGCGCCATAGATGGCGCATTGTTGCATAGATGCAACAACTACAAAAACTATTAAATTTAATATTATTTTTCAGTACGGGTGATGAGAAAGCGCTCCGTTGATATTCAACGGGCTTACACTAGTAATATATAATAGCCGAAATCCGTCTGTATGTCTGCTGATAACGCTCGCCTAGGTAAATGATTAAAATACACGAACCGGAGGCGATAACGAACCTGCTACAATTTGACAATATTAATATATTAATAAGCTCGCGACTTTGCTAAATTATTACGTGTTGTATTATAACGCGCCACTTATGCAACAACTATAAAAACTACACATACATATACTCACCCACACAAACATTCGTCGATATTCAACGGGCTTACACTAGTTTTTAATAAAGACGAACAACCGAAATGGCTCCGGGAGATGACAGAGTTTGTATGCAACTTCTATGTACTTGTCAGAAAATTCACGCTTCAACGAATTCAATTAAACGAGTGTTAACAATTACGTGTCTCGACTGTTTCGAGTTGTATTGTAAGTGCACTGCATATGAGGTAATATGTATTGTAAGCGGATTAAAACGCGTTTTATATCACTACGGTAGATATAATTTTATATTTTCTGGTCTATGTATGTGTTACATTTTAACTAATACAAATACTTTTTGAACTTCATAGCTATTTTTCTTATACAGATATATTCAAGCTTTACAGCGTAGATAAATTATGGCATACACTGTGCAATGTAACTATGTAAATGGCTGTTGTATTTTAGAAAATATGTTGAAAGGGATACATCGTGTTCGTATTCACCGTCGACTGCTAATATCCTGGGTTCGAACCGAGTGCCAATTACAAATACAAACAATTTTGGGAGTCAGCGGAGGACGAAGGGTGCTGTAGATCAAACAACTGGATTTAATATTTGCGAGAGGTGATATATTGATTGGGTCTGGTATCTCCCCTTTGTGCGGGGGACGTTCCTGGTGATGGATAGCATGCCGGTCACGCCGCTAATATACAATAAATCTTTTTCTTATCGAACCTCCATTATCGAATTGATATTTCTCGTTACTGAAAATAATGTATCGGTCATCGCGCGCACAATTCAATATATCGAGAAGAGTGTATGCGCCCGCTCGTCCACGTATGTACTGCGAAACGTATATTGAAATTTCAGCCGATTTTAACATTTCAAAAGTGTATAATTTGTAGTTTACAATAGAGCGTCTAGACGTCTGCGAAAAAGTGATTCGATTGATTGCTAAAAGCGTACGAACCCTTTCACGTGGAAATTGTTAAGATTCGTACACTCGATACGGGCATTCGATAGTAAATTGTGTTCGAAATTATTAAAATATCGATAGCGTACACTTAAATATTATACAATACGCGCTCGAGATTTAATTTAACCATCAACTACACAGGATTAATTAACATGTCAGATTACTCCTACATAGACGTCTGCGAATGCTCCCGCGTCTTGCGAATGCTCTTGCATCTACCAATTAACTTTTATTTTTTATTCTTTTGCTTAGCGGAAATAAGTCATTTAATTTTTTCGAATTTAAATTTCTGTTTTATTTTGTTAAATACAAATAAATAATGAATATTATTTTAAGAATTGGAATACACGAGGAAGGTCTTTGATACAGTGACTAAAATATGTACAATTTAATAAATTAATCTATACATACAAATATTATCATAAAATTTGATGATATTATTTAATTGGACGGTATTTTGATATAAATAATTATTGTTTAAACATCAACGGGCTCACGATATTTCTCACGGTCCGTTGTCGATGTCAAATTATAACGATCTGCTAATTAAATCTATCAAATTGAAATTGATGCGTGTATATAATGTGACTGTTAAAATATCATGAAAATAATTCAGTTTAACTTCAAATAACTCCTGTCGTTGTTTTATAGTGTTTGGCCCGTGGGTGTCACGCTTAAACCTTGGACATTTCGTTGGAGCGTTGCACCCTCGAAGACATAAGGTGCACAAACGTTTAATCACAATGGTATATCAGAATGTAAGGGGTCTTAGATCAAAAACCGTAAATTTTTATACTTCAGTTCTGGCCCAGGATCATGACATCATCGCTCTTACAGAAACATGGTTAAACGAGACTGTGAGTGATGCAGAACTATTTGACAATAGATATAAAGTGTTTAGACGTGATCGTGGCAGCAGAGGAGGTGGCGTCCTGCTAGCTATTCGCTCCATTAGATTTAGCTCTGCATGTATTCTTGAGCATATGCATACTGTCGGTGAACATCTTTGGGTCAGAATTGAATTTTCCTGTACTTCTCTGTTAATTTGTGTTCTATATTTCCCCCCTACTCAATCTAGAATTATTTCTGACGCATTTTTTTAGTGTCTTACAAGAAAAAATGCGTTCATCTTAATTGTAAAAAAGTTAATTATTATTGGAGACTTTAATACTGAGTCATTAAGCTATTTAGATAATGATATTTTGTTTATTTCTGACCTGTATAATTTAATTGATATAAATGTCGTTCCAAATGTGTATAATAAGAAACTGGATCTGGTCTTGACCAATCTGACCAATGCTACTTCTTGCCGAAGTGATATATCTTTAGTGCCTGAAGATAGCTATCACCCTACACTTAAAATTGATTTTAACTTAAACTCTAATGTTTATTCTCCCGCTGTGTTTGATACGGTAGATCCTCAAGGAATTTGTGGTTGGGTGTTTGATAAAGTCGATTTTGCTGCGCTGAATTCGGCTCTCGTGGATTCTGACTGGGGGCGGGTCTACGAGTGTGCCGACGTTAATGCTGCTCTATCAGCCTTCTACGATACTGTTTATCCTGTGTTTGATGTTTCCTTTAAAAGAAAATCTCATATGTCTTTTTTACAAAACATTTCCAAATTGGTTCTCTAAAGACTTGATTCATATACTTAAGCTAAAAGGATTGCTCACACACGTTGGAAGAAACACAAAATTTTGTGTGATTATGATGAATTTCGTTCTTTGCGCTCAAGGTCGAAAACTATAATGTTAGATTGTCACCGTAAACATATACAGAAATGTGAGAGTAACATTGGTAATGATCCTAAGGCCTTTTGGAACTTTGTAAACTCGAAACGGGATTCTCGATCATATCTTTCTACAATGTTTAGTAACAATAAGACCTTTGAGGGTTTTGGAAACATTGCTAACGGTTTCGCGCAATATTTCAAATCTGTATTTAATGACTCTTCCTCCCCGCTTTCTTCTAATGGCACTACTTTTGACTCTATGTTTAACTGGTCGGCTACCTTATCCATAACTGGTTTAACTTTTGATGATATGTTATTTGGATTTAAGGGTCTGAAACCAATTAGATCATTTGGGCCTGACTTCTTACCCGATTTTGTGTTGAAAGGTTGTCAAAATAGTCTCTTGATGCCATTGCAATTTATATTAAATTTATCTTTATCGACCTCTGTATTTCCTGAGTCTTGAAGTGTACGATAGTAACACCTATATTCAAAAAAAAGGTGAAAAGTCGTTCGTTGAAAATTACAGACCAATTGCGGCACTTTCCTCCCCAGCGAAACTATTTGAAATAATACTGCACAGATCGATATATAATCATATAAAACATGTTCTATTAGAGCAGCAACATGGTTTTCGTCCGGCCCGTTCAACGACCACTAACCTCCTCTCTTTCTCTGACTTTATCACTAAATCGTTAGATAATAATGTGCAAGTTGATGTTATCTATACTGATTTTGAAAAAAGCTTTTGACAAGGTAGATCACGGCATTCTTATTAGCAAACTGATCAATCTTGGCTTCTCGGATAATCTCACAAATTTTTTTTGTCAGTTATTTGAGCGACCGTCGCCAAATTGTTAAATTCCAGAATACTTATTCTGTTGAGTATCCCACTTGCTCTGGAGTGCCGCAAGGCTCCAACCTTGGACCTCTACTTTTCCTCATTTTTATCAATGACATTCATAATGTCATTTCTAATTCAAATTTTTTTGCTCTATGCTGACGATTTGAAGATGTTCCGGTGCATCCGGACGATCTCTGACTCACTTGTTTTACAAGATGATTTAGAGTCGTTATGGGATTGGTCCATCTCTAATTGTTTGCCACTTAGTATTCTTAAATGTCATGTCGTATCGTACACACGTTCACCTTCTCCTTCAATTTTTTTATTTACAGTTTAGGAGGTTTTACGCTGAACAGGGTGAATTCTACGTGCGATCTTGGTGTGACATTTGAGAACAGATGGAGATTTTCTTTGCACATATCGAACATATGTAATAAGGCTTCGAAGATGCTAGGTTTTGTTATGCGTAACGCTCTTCAATTTAACAATTTGAAAGTGTTGCGCCTCCTTTTCAACACATTAGTCCGCAGCATCTTGGAATCTGGTTCCATTATTTGGAGTCCCAGTTGCATTACATACTCTATACAGATTGAAAGGATCCAGAAGAAATTTTTTTGAGATATCTGTATATGAGAGAGTTCGGTTATTATCCCTTTCTCTATCCCAGTGCTTTTGTTCTGGGAGCAGTGGGATATAAAACTTTAAAGTTTAGAAGAGATGCTCACCTCGTTTGTCATTTCCACAAACTCTTAAGAGGTGACATCTCTAATCCTTTAATATTAGAGGAGATTAAACTTCTTGCTCCAGAGCATCCTCATGGATCTCGTTCGAGACAACTGTTCTCTCCGGTCCGGGCGAGAACTGGTGTGCTGTATTACTCGCCCATCGCCAGAGCCATCAGGGGACTGAATGACGTTGCGCATGATGTTGACATTTTAATATTAGCCCTCAACATCTTACCACATTCCTTCAGCTTTATTTTTTGATTTTGTTTTTATTTTTATTTTTTTCTTATTTTTATTTCCTTCTAAATTTTTTTTATTATGTATGTTCGTATATGTTATTTTTTATTGTTGTTATTTTTCCTTTTTTCTTTTTTTTTACTGTAAAGATATGCATCTGCTTTTTCGTGTATTTTCTTTATATGTAACTGCCGCTGTTGCGATTTGGGAAACCTGTAATGCCACAGCGGTACATATTTTTTATAAATAAATAAATAAATAAATATTAAAATTATTATATCGAGATATCGGATTAAGGATTACATACACTAATGGTGGCAAATTTAGTATTGAATCAAGCTTTTAACAGTAAGTTGTATATATATATATGTATGTATGTGTATATCCGATGAGTTGGAAAAATAATGGACAGATATTTCCACTCATTTTCTTACATTGTATATTTCAACGACAAATTTTTAATAGGAAACCCCTTTGAGCTTTTCGTTCAACTGTAGAAGTCGTTGCAAGGCCAAAGCGTAATCCATTATCGTAAATAAATAAACGAGAAATTGTTCAAGTGTGGCAATTTTATAACGAAAAGGGTTACAAAACGAGCTTAGTTCTTGGAATGCGGCTAAGGGTTGAGTGCGCCATGCACTATGTAGCTGCATTCGCTTCGTTGGATCAGAAAAGATTTGTGCAGATTTGATGCATCGTCAAGTCCGCAGAAGACTACGTACCTATGTACATACATATGTATCCCACAGGATGGCCACACATTTGCGGTGAAAATTTAATGATGGCACACGAATACAGCGAAACGTCTACTTTTCTATATAAAATAGTTCTTATTCGTCTTTGCCTGTTGTGTTTCATAGTGCATGCGACAGCTCGAGCTGCGAAAAAGTGCATCGGCCTCGAATGTGAACCTCGAATTTTTAAAACTCGGGAAATGTCATTATGTATGTACATACACTGTTTTAAGGCGCCCGTACACCGCTGCGAACAGGTACGAAAATAGGTAGGAAACTCTCAAGGTTTGTATGGTGGGGAGTTGTATCGCATAGCCGCGATTTTTTCAGTTAAGCTAAACATAACGCACGATAGCGCGACCGTCAAAGTTGACATCAACAAATGACAGCAAAGTTGGCTGTAACCGCTAAATATTCGGGCATAACCACGTGGTGAACTGTAGTTTGCCCTGAAACGGGCGTAGGGGGTGGCGAGGGCGATTATATGCGTCCATTATATATTTGTTAGCTGTTATAATAGATATATTACGTAAAGTAATGCAAAAACAATTGATTATTAATAGAATTGAAACAAATTTGCAATAAATAATGTGAGATGCGCGTGTGTTGCATTAATGCAGGAATAGCTTTCTATACTAGCGAAAACGCTAGTATGGGGAGCTATTGCGCGTTCTGTTTAGCTTAACTGAATATGCGTGGCGCCGCCTACACAGTGAAGGATTTCCGCGTCCGCGAATATCGTCCGCGAAGTTTCGCCGATTCGCTCAATTTCGATGACGTTTGTGGAAAAGTTGTATGTAAATAACTCTTACTTGAGTCTATGTATGTATGTTATGCCGCTACTTCACCATCGCGCGAATGTTCGTTGAATGTTCGTGAAATGTTGGCCTTAGCGTTGTGGTCAGCTGCCGCTGCTCGCCCGCCCTTGAGCGCTGCAATCGTATCGCTAGTGGCGCCACTAGTGTCAACTAGCAAGCGGCAGCGAAGTGTTGCGTCACTGCCTACAGAAATGTCAAGCGTTCAAGACATCGCAGTAATCTATGCGACCACCTTGCGTGCAATAAGCACATACAATTACTGTCTGGCCGTATGCAATGCCTGGAAGGTAAAAAAACGGTTACTGAATTTGTCCACGTGATTGCGCAGTAAACTCACAGACAACACTGAATGTGGAACCTTGCTTTTTTCGCCGTCGCTCGCCTTCGCTTAACTTTTGCGGATATCGCGCGAATGTTTATTAAGTACGTTGGCGTTAACGCGAATTAGCTTGAGCACATACCCACACCTTGGCGCTCGAGACCGCTCATCAGCGCTCGTCTAATATGAAGAGCCGGTATTAGAATCGTGAGTGAAATGCAAACGTTCCGAAAGCGAGGTGACAGATGGTAGTTTGATAGGTTATTTATTTATTTATTTTATATAATATTAGCTAATTTAACTTACTTACACTTACTTACTTACATATAACTATTATCTCTCACAGAGGTGTTTCCTCACACCGAAAAATCCGGGAGGGCATTATACATTAATACACCCATGTGAAAAACACCACCAGCTGTCTTTGTTTTCCTTACTCTACCTACAACTAATTGGTTCTTATTTCTAGTACAATAACTATGGATATCACTATTTCTAATGATATAATTCTTAAAATAATTTGGCAATAACTTTTGATCTAACTTATAAACAAAAGACAATGTGCTTAACTTTAAACAATTTCTAATACTCACCCATCCCAATTCATCCAACATACTTCTAATACTTTTTAGCCTACCAACATTCAAAATACCTCTCATAGCTCTATTTTGTAACCATTGCATTTTATCTAAATCTTGGCCACTGAACATATTAAGTACAGTGGCACAATAAACCAGATGTGGCAAGACAATTGTATTATAGACTAAAACTTTACTTTTTCTACTTAAAATATTTCTTAACCTACACAAAACACCAACTTTTCTAGCCATTTTTTTAATTATATATTCAGCATGTACCTTAAAGTTCAGTTTAGAGTCTATATGAATTCCCAAATATTTTAAATTATCAACTATTTCAATAATTGCATCATTAATCCTAACTTCATTAAACACATTTTTACTATTCATCCACATCATTTTTGTTTTAATTTATTTTTACACAACCAATCACTTATATAATTTAATTCTACATATATTTAAAATATTAGCCATCTCATCAACATCACTACTTCTACATATATTAAAGTGTCATCTGCAAAAAGATGAACTTTACACTTATCAACTACCCTAACAATATCATTAATATATAATATAATAATAATTAATATGTCAGAGTGGCAGAAACCGGCGCTCGCGCAGGCCGGTAGACTGCCGCGAAATTCGCTGAGCGGAATTGCAAAATTGGCTAGGTTTTCATACACGAATTCGCAACAGTGTGCTAGCGCCTTTTTGTCGTTGGTGCGGCAGTGTCGTGTGTGACATTCATTCGTTAGTTAAATTCGATTGTGTCGTTAGTGTTGTTGTCAAAGCAGTTTTTTTGCGGCAATGCAGTACGGTTGCAGTTTCCGGTTTGTCGTCGTTTTAAATCAGTCGTTCCCGATTATGCATACGGCGGTAGTAATTGTCCCGGAATGGTGATTGTATTAGAGTAATTGCCGCACATAGGAGAAATGCATTCAATCCGCAGCGTTGCAGCCGCAATATCTGGCCGTTGCACATACATATGTACATATGTATGTACAATTGTACAATGTACATACGTTAGTAGGTGTACAATAGTACGGCGACCCAAATGCGCATCCACACCATTTAATTAGCGGCATTTATACTGAAATGGCGACCACACGATACACTATTGCACTAATTGCATATTAGGATACTTATTCTATGTACCATGGTTCGGGGTGTTCGATCGTCAATTAAGCTGCTATTCGTGGCAATGCGCGTTTTTCAGAAATGATGATCGAAAATAACAATTTTTGGCGTTAGTGTACATAAAATACAAATTTGATGCACGTCACGATTTGGCAATTTCCACCGGAACTGTTTGTGTAAATTATGAAAATGGTTTAATAATATACTGGCGAGCGATACGTGACCGGTCGCCGTGTTTAATTTGATTGGCGTTGCGGCTGCTCCGACTGCATAATAAAGTGCATTAATTGTGACCGCTCTTGATTGTGAAATAATTTTATCGGTCACGTGCCACCGTTTTATTTATGCGGAATGTTGATTGACGAACGCGAACCGCCGGTTTCGCTCCCCTGGCCTCGCAGCGAAACCGTAAACGCATGCGAAATTCGTCACCTGTGGAATTCGTCGCCGCATACGCTAACTAAATTCGAATCAAGCTTTTTCAACACAAAGAACTATGTATAATTATATTATATATATAATAGCCGAAATCCGCCTGTCTGTCTGCCTGTCTGCTGATAACGCTCGCTGAGGAAAAATTATTAGAAAACCACCAGAACGAGTGGGGATCGTACCCATGACCCCAGGCTCGAGTTACTCGCACTGATGCTATTCGCTATTGCCCGTGGTAGATTTTGTCCTTTTTTTTTTAAACATTACCTATAGTTAAAATAAATAGGAAATGAGGAAACATAATTATAAAACCAGAATGAGTGGGGTTCGAACCCGGGACGACAGGTCGGTAGTTATGAACGCTAACGCATCAGCCACGGCCTATTGCTAAAAGGCTCCTTTTTTTTTAAACATTATTTATACAAGCGATCTTCACTGCTATACCTACATACCTACCTACCTACCTATAAAAACTATAATTTTTTTTTTGTTTTTTTACTTACAAAATTATAATTATTATATATATAAAAATTAATAATTATAATATAATAAAAATAAGGTATAACAAAAAATTATCGAAATTATCGTTACCGTTGGATCAATTAGATGGCGCTATAAAAACAATTTTTTTTTTTACAACAACTCACTTACAAAATAGCAGAATAATTAATAATTATTATAATAAAATAGTAAAGTAGAAAAAAAAAGTTTTTCGCGTCATCTATGCAATATTAATATTATTTTTCAGTACGGGTGATGAGAACGCTCCGTTGATATTCAACGGGCATTAACTAGTAAACATATAATAGCCGAAATTCGTCTGTCCGTCTGTCTGCTGATAACGCTCGCCGAGGTAAATGATTAAAAAACCAGAACGACGCGCGCGAGTGGGATTTGAACGCGTGATCACCAGGTTGGAATGAGTCGTGCTAACACTATCATCCAACGGAGGCGATGACGAACCTGCTACGATTTGGCAGTATAATATCTCAATAGGCTCGCGACTTTGCTAAATTGATACGTTGTTGTATTATAACGCGCCATCTATGCAAGTACTATAAAAACTATTAAATTTAATATTATTTTTCAATACGGATGATGAGAACGCTATGTTGATATTCAACGGGTTTACACTAGTGTATAGTGTGAGTGTAATATAATATACACACAGGTATAATATAATAGGTGCATTGAAGATTTTACACAATAGTTTGCGAGTAATTTCAGGGATCTGTGAAGTAACTGTGGTTAAATTGGGTGAACGGCGATAAATTGCAGGTTAATCGACTATGTCTGAGGTGAATTTTGGAAACCACTACTTCTGTGGTTCAAAATTTCTATAAAATTAGTTATTAGCTATGTATCTGCAATATCATTTGTTATGGTGGTCATTCACGATCCGTATTATTAAAATGGATTGTGAATGTACTGAAATGGTCGTATTGATGGTGGGATTTGACACATTCGCAATCGTATGTACGTGGAATAATACGGACAGTAAATGGCCACCATTAAGTCGTCAATAGTAATATCTAGACCTCGGAATTTCGGATTTTCGAACTTTCTGGTGCAGGTATATTTTACCCGCCTGAATTTTCATTCGAGATAATGAATATTATTTATTTATTAAATGTTACATATGTACGTACATATGTATGCTGTACGCATGAATATGTATAAAATAAATTATATATTTCGCTTAATATTATTATTTACATATACATATAATAGCCCTATTCCGTCTGTCTGTTTGTCTGCTGATAACGCTCACCTCAGTAAATAATTAAAAAACCAGACCGTCGCACGAGTGGGATTTGAACCCGGTATCACTGATTCGCGCTTGATCACTGATCACTGAGAGCGCTTACGCGAGCCATACCAGATAATAATGAACTGGCTTCAACTTGACTATTTATATAATAAAAAATAGGCTCGCGACATTGCTAAATTGTTACGTTGTTGTATTATGACGCGCCATAGATGGCGCATTGTTGCATAGACGCAACAACTATAAAAACTATTGAATTTAATATTATTTTCCAGTACGGGTGATGAGAACGCTCCGTTAATATTCAACAAGCTTACAATAGTATTATATAATGGTCACGTTAATATAGGTAGAATAAAAATGTTCAAAGAAAAACTCTCATATCTCAGACAGCCAATATTTCGCAGAATTTACCATATTTCGCAATTGGTAGGAGTATTAGAAAAAATAAAAAAAAATGCATTTAGGGCATTGTATCGCCAATGGAGACACTAAAACCTCATTAGTATGTAAAAAATATACAAATAATATTATTGAGTAATAATATGTATGTATTCATATACATATGTATATATAAGTTAAAATATTAAAAAAATAATTGTTCTGTAAAGGATGGAGTGAATATGCTAATGGTAGAGTACGAACGTGAGTTCGGCCGGGTAACGGAATATCCTACGCAGCGTTTGGGGTTCAAAGGTCGCACGTTATCAAAAGCATCCATCTTTCCGCCGTCTAGCCTAATATTTTATTTTTCTTGCGTTTCACTTATGTGTATTGTTTCAAAGCGTATTTATATTCGAATTGTATGAAACAAAAACGGCATAAGAAATTATAGGTATCCCGGTCGAGTGCAGCGCGCTCGCGTTCGCTTTTAATTAGCAAATAAACAACGGCGGCAGATAATGGGTTAATTAATTAAATAACCTGGCCGTTAGATAAGGATCATCGACTCCCAGTCTAGGGTCTTTTCCGATCCTTTTATCTCGCGTGCCCCTCTCCGCCATTGTTGCGGCGGGATAACCACTTAATTATGCATCAATTACGAACCTAATTCAACGGTGCCCCACACCCACCAAACTGCTCATAATTCATTTACGAAGACAAAATTAGCACTAAATAACCACATTCGCATACCCATATTATAAACATATTATCATATTCAATAAAAAATAATAGATACTAGTATTGTCATTGTGTCGCGTTGGACAAAACATCACGTGTTGAGTGGTGCTAACAAGCCGAGTCAAGTGTAAAATGTATGCTTCAATATTGACTTGATCTTGATTGATTTATGACCTGGGCCGCAACCGGACCGCGGGCCACGCTTGACCCGACCTAAACCCAAACTGTTGCCCCTAACCTAACTAATATACACCTTCACCCAAGTAACCTAAAAAATAGTGAGTGCAATTTTTTTTACCATACCAATATCCCATCAAAGGATTTCTTTTAAATTTCCAACCATTTTGAACAATTAATTAGCATTAGAACTAACAGAATCATCATTACAAATTTAATTGGATTTCATATTTCTATTGAATTGTTGAAGTGCTGATTGTTTGTCTAATCCTTCTTTACACATTGGCACACGTGGAAAATCGATGCTCTTTGTGCTGTGACGTGAACTGTAACTGCATGGTAGATTGAAATGGATTACGTATAATTCAATCCGTCACTTGGTTCTACGGAGGCCAATGTTACAATGTCCACTTTCGATAAATTGGTGTAACGAAATTTGCGACACGAATATTTTATCTCTGCTCGTTGTACATACGTATATACATACATATCGATGGGTTAGTGCACAGATATTGTATGTCCAGTTTTTACCAAAATTAAGTCCATCTGCATCATACCTTCATGTTTAAAAAGTATTGTATGTCCAAATAGTATATTTGAGAAGATATTGCCTTATTTAAATATATAATATGTCCATTTCGTTCATATTTTTCATGCAAAAAAGATGTATGTCACTTACATACAATATTTTAACACAAAACTGGACATACAATATCTGTGCACTAACCCATCGATATATATCATTTTCGTGCTACATATGTATGTGTATCATTTTTCTAAAGCGAAAGTTTGTGTCCGTGTTTGGTTGGCGAAAGTGCACATGAATGAGGGTGTTTGGTTAGGTTACGTTAAGTTTAGGTTAGGTTAGTCCAACCAATCATAAACACACGAACTTTCCCCCCCCTTTTTTATTCCCAGCTGCTCAATTATTTGTAACTATAATGTACTGTTAAGATGGAAAATATAATCAAAATATGCCGTTGGAGCAAAGGTCTCTTTTTCCGAACGCAATTTACGGTAAATCGAATAATTTGTATTACGCTTTCTATGAATAAAATATTCACAAGGCGAAGGCAGTAAGGGGTGGTTTTACTCTTTCCAAACTTACCCCATCACCGCGAAAACATTGCGGTTATTCTCCATGACCTTAAGATGGGTGGGTCAGCGATGAGTGAATATGTCGTTATTGGTTCGTCCCTTGGATGTAAAATATATGAAAATATTATCCGAGGCAAGAACAAATAAGGGCTCAAGCTGGTGGTTGTAAACACCAATATAATGTTGGTTTTTCACCGTGGTTGATTTATGTGGAGTGGTTCATCGTTTGATCCTGATGCGAACCAACTTTCTCAAATTGGCCACCCCTGGATGTTTTCCACTTGCGCTGTTCGGTGAATTTTCAACGAAAAGTTTATATAAACTACGACGTAGGCAATGTGCACTTTTTCGACTGTAAAATCATCGGAAAAAAACTGTGTAAAAACCACCTTATATAAAACTAAAATAGGTACTCTACATAACGTATTTTATTTTTAAGATTGTTGAGTGACGTTGATATTCCAGATTTATATTTGTTTCCATAATACATTTTTATCCACGTGATAGTAAAAATAAAAACTAGTCGAAGTATTTAAAAAAACTATCGGATATTGAAAATCGATGCGAATACACTCGGGAATTGTGTGCGATGTTAAATACAGTTTTTTATGTTCATTTTTTAATTTCTCACAATCGGAACGTAGAACTCGTTGCTGCAACTGATACTGTACGTGTCGATATTGAAGGTAAAAAGAGCGGTAATTGTATTGGGAATTGAAATTCCGTTGTTGGAGTACGTGATACGACGTTGCATGACTGTGCACGGACATTTTTATCGATAACGCAATTCTTTTCGCACACCTGAACCTGTCAATTTATTTTTGAAAGTAATTTTAGTCTAGTTATGCCTTCGTATTCATTATCGCGGAAAATCGTTTTCGAGAGATCGGAAAAATCCAGGAAAAGCGTTGGTATTTGTAGTTCTGGATATGCTTTTGATCAATCATCGTATCGTTTTCAGATCAGACCCGCATCGAGCCCAGTTCAAATCATATCCGAATTAGATCAAAGCCGTAGATATTTCGTAATCTGACAATAGTATATACTTTTGTATGTATAATATACATACATAGTATTAATTATAAATACGTATGTCAAAAATTTCTCATTATTGTCATGTTAGTTGCAATATTAATAATCTCTGAATGAATCTGTATTTATAACAGAATGGGCTTATGAGTTGCATTTAAGTTTAAACTATAAAAAAATTATAATGAATTTGTCTTTGTCTGTCAGAAACAATTAACAGGAAACACGTCTTTACAGTAGTATTTCTTGCGTTCATCTGCCATCCACTCTTTACGCCAGCGTTTTCCAAACTGTGGGTCGCGAGCCGATTTTTAGTGGGTCGCGAAAAATTCAAAATTCACATTCCAAAGAATGTGATTTTATTTTAAATTATTCAAGTAAAAATAATATGCAACAAAATTAAAAAAAAAAATAGGCAGCACAACAGAGAATAGGATGCGTCCGAGCAAATTGCGTTGGCATTTTGTGACGAAGCATCCGGATTTTAAAAACAAGCCACTAGAATTTTTTGAAAGACAACTGGAACAGCTTACATAAGTCGTCGAAATCGAAGCTTTCGCATTACACCAGCATTAATGAAAAATCTCTCCACGCCTCTAACCTGATTAATTTGCAAATCGTGCAAGCTAGTAAGCCGCACACAATCGGCAAGACTTAAGTGCTACCGCCAATAAAAGACACGGTCGAAACGATTTCGCTTATAATACGATTGCACGCAGAATCGATGAAATGACCCAGTGGGCAGAAAATGAGCTGATCCAAAGAGTTTGTGAGTTAGTAACATTTTTCTCATTGCTACTGGACGAGTACACGAATGTACAAGGTTTATCCCAGCTACTTCTTTTCGTTAATTATAAATTACATATTTAAAAATAAATAATACTTTAGATATTTTAAAGTATAAAAACAGTATTAAAAATAATTTAAATACCCCCCCCTTCCATCATGTCCATTAAAACTAGGTGGGTCGCGAAAGTTTGTCCTTCTAAAACGTGGGTCGCGGTACTAAAAAGTTTGGGAAGCACTGATTTAGAGTATACCTATACAATCGAAGTAAAATTTTCAAAATAGACTATGTACATGTATGTACATACATTTTTATTTGCAAGCATTAATCTGGGATTAGCAAGTGGCTGTATAGGAGTCCCATCAGAATTTTCCATATTTTCCTAGGGGATGGATGGGGTGGTACGACGACAAATAACAAATACGTGCAATAAGAGCGACACGAGTTTATATTTAGCGATGGGGTTGAAGGGGTGATGGGGAGGGGGAGTGAATAATGGATGAGGGCCCCCGCGGCGGCCGTGGCCCTTGTCGCGGGTCCCCACAACCACCATATTGCAATAAGCCATGAATATTGCCAACGTAATCTTTGCATGTTTGGTTTGCGCAAACATTTTTCAAAGCGGATAAGCCGAAACAACCGTGACGTGGGAACGACAAATGAAAATGAGCTTCGGAGGACTCGCAATGCCAACATAGTGATCGTTGTTACGCTTTTAACTCTGCGAATGAATTGTTGTATATAGGCGAATTCCATTAATTAGTTTGCCGGCATTTTTTTTTTAATTCACCTTTATTGTTTATTAATTTTGGGTATAAATAAATTCTGTTTTACCAATAGAAAAAAAAAAAAATTATTTTGAAGGTCGTTACATACATATACTTCAATATTTCAGCTTAATGTGTATGATAGATTTGCTGGAAAAACCTTCCAAAGATTACACAAAAATTAGGTGGTTTTTCAAGGGAAGTACCACTTCCGGTTGACGAAAATTTTTGGAAAGCCTAATGGATTGTAATGGCCGGTAAACAACATATAAATATGAAGTTTCAGATTAATAAGATAAACGGTTTTTGAGTTATTAGCGATTTTACACACGGGTACACAGACATTTTCCAGAAATCATGAAAACGCGATCGGGGGATTATACCTGATACAAATCGCTCAAAATCCCAAGGTCGAATTTTCGCACCATCACAATACTTGATCCGATTAGGATAAAGTAAAAATTAAATACGAGCTAAAAAAGTACCCAGCGTTGCCTGGATGCATTTTCAATCTTAATTGGTTTATTTTTTCTCATGTCGAATTCGTCAATTAACTTAATGCCGTTCATAAGCCGAAGAGCGACTGCGCAACACAATATGAGTCGCCTAGTTCCAAATCCCGATAAGTCCACAATATAAAAAAAAAAAACGAGGATAAAATATTTTCTGGTTCTAAGAATGTTTTCAAACGATGCCTTATACTTGAATTATTCCAAATGCCGCCAAGTGCGCCGTAAAAAAATATTGAAAATCAGTGTTAGTTCCAAAAACTGACAATTGCACTATGATAAAAGCTGATAAAAGCCATAGATATTTAGAAACAAACAACGATAAGTCCATGTTTCTAATCTCAATATTTTGTTTAATATCAACAAAATTAAGTTTAAATGAGTTTAAACGCCATCAATCAAATAAGTCTGTAGCAGAAAAACGGCGTTTGCGAACAAGTGAGTTTTATGGACTTATCGGGATTTGGAACTAGGCGACTCATATGTTAATTCAATGTCCATGAATAGTGCATTTATTTGACTTCATTAAAAAGGTTTTTCTTGAAATGGTCGGATACATTGAATTCTGACCTATTATCAGGGTTAAACCTTTATGATTCCTACAATGACCAAAAAGGTCTATGTGGTACATTTTAATTTATGGGGCATTAAGCAAAGGTTAAGTTAACCTGAACATAAAACAACAGACCGTGTCAGTAGTGTTTCCCTCTAGCTGCGTAATAAATACATATACATACATACATAGATATGCGTCACAATATAAATTCGAGTAAAAAAAAAATATAGCTATTTATTATTTTTAAACGTTGTCTCGATGAAAATTGTTTTGTCTGAAATGAGAAGTAGAGCGATTAAAATTAATTACGACTTTGATGGCTCCATATTACGACTCTCATTGCCGGTCGTTCGCGCTGTTTTCCTTTCTTGCGCTTAAAATTTGTTTTTCTTCTTATGTCTGCTATACCGCCCCAAGGGAACGGAGGGTTATCTCTGCTCAGGGTCTTCGTTGGAGTTCTCTTTTTGTTCACCGGCGCGAGGGGACTTTGAAAAGATAAGTTCACGATAATGGCAGATGGCGAAGTGGAAACGGGGTCATCCTATTTAATACGTACAAACCTGTGTGAATTTTCATCTCAGATTCGAGATTTTTTTATCGTGTGTAATCATAAACCTATAGGTAATGGGATATGTGCGCGCGTATGTACATACCATTCGGGTGGTATTCCGTTATTTTCTTTTGATCTGAGAATTTTCGCGATCTGTTTTTCATGAAGGAAACACCTCTTATCGTCTCGAATATCATTCATCGTGCGAATTTTCCCCCGCGTACCGGTTCAATCCGAATTGATGTTTCATTTATCACCCTTTGCCCGGATATACATTATATCACCTTTGACAGGTGCCTTTGTTCAGACATTAATCACCCCTCATACGTATGAAATTTTATCCAAATAACCTTGAAAATATATGTATGTATTCTATTACATATATTTTAAACTCAATTAATATCGAATTTCAGTCAATTTTGTCATATCATAAATTTTCAACTCGTCTACGAATATTTATTAAAAAAAAAAGCTTGGGAAACATTGATAAGCGTAGGCGTTTCTCGGTGGCAATGAACAAACTTATTCTTTGAAGTGAGCTAATGTACATGTGTATGTACTTACATAGAGAGTACGGTGAAAGGGCAATTATGACTTTATTGAACTTAATCGTACATATATAGCCCCTTGAAAAATCTAAAATCAATTATGCTTGAGTTTTCGGTACATTTCTGTAATTCTAAAGGGTGATTGATGGTAATGAAATATAATAAACATTTTTCTTAGTCTATCACATTTATACGTATGATTCGCGTCTTTTTCTGACAAATAGAACTCGTTAGATTATTCCATGTCGATTTTAGTACACACACGACAAAATATATAGACTAAGAACGTCTGCACTCAAGGTGGTCGGTCGCCTACCCCTAGTAGGCATACCACATTCAAAGAAAATATTTGCTTTTTGAAAGCCGTATCTTTCTTTCTCTCCCTCCAGTTCTCTGTTCGTCCCTATTTCTTACAAAAACTTCCAGAACATCTACATATGTACATCTAGAGTGTGATGTGTTTTCTTTGTGAATTAAATTATATTATGAGGGCTAACAGCGAGTGGTTCGTAGGCTTGATGTCGATTTTTCATACCAGAGTGCATGTATGTATACAAATTATAATCAACGGAGACGAGCAATCAACGGTATATTGACTTGCGGTATTGTTACACTGTGAACATTCACTACTATCTCATCACACGGGGTTTGTGAACGTTGCTTATACGATAAAACCTCACAAATCACTCACCGTTAATTTGAAATCATACTATAGCATTATTAAATAATATTGCACTAGTGTTGGATATTGATTTTGAACATTCAGTATTTCAACTTTTAGGTGTTTCACTTGTAGATATTGTATGTGTATATAATATAATAGACGCGTGTTAAATCAACAATGTTTAAATTTGCATAATTTTAAATATATTTATATACCTTTGACTAGAATGTGATTTTTGCGGTTGAAAAATTTACAGCCGTTTATTTGCAAACAAATTTAAACTTACAGAGGCTGTGAAATTTAAAAGGGAAAAGCGTCACGGACTTGCGGAATCGATGTAAACTTGCGTCGAAGAGCTTACAACATCAGAAAAGGGATTAATGAGAAAGGAGCTTAAAAAGGCGATTTAAAAGCCCGAAAACAATATTAAATTTAAGCACATTAGGAGACACGGAGCGATCGGAGCGCGGAAACGGATACTAAAATACGCAGTAATACGGTCAAGTCTCTTTTTTTTTTCATGACGCAGCTACATAAATACATACATACATATGTATGTACCTAGGAAAATACAATTGTATCGAACGTGTGTGTGCACTTTGTCGTTTTTTCGGCTCGTGAGACTCGGGACAGATGTTTCGGTCTGCGGTTTGGATTATCGTCGAAAGCCACGTCGTCGTGCATTTCGGTTGCATCAAACTTTCATCAGATTATGCAAGTTTGTGTTTACAACAGACGCAGACTAGAGATTTGCAGCGTTAACACAAACCGACACTGCGGGGGATACTTTGTATTCTGAGCTTTGGCGACTTTTGTCGTCCTCCTACCTAATACGTTAAGACAGCGGTCACCACGCTATCCCCAGTTTTTATATGTATATGTAGGTGTGGGTGGAGCCTTGCCTTTTTAACAGCCAATCCCGTCTACGTAATAACTGATGACGACATCTCTATTGTCATTTATCTCAGTTAGAAATATTACCAAAGCTATGTACGCTAATCCGCTACCTGAAATGCTCACTGACCCTTCATAGTTTTTGTGACTTTTTGTATGCACATTTCACTGACTTAAGTCCTTTTATAATAAATTCTACGTATTTTAAGTTGGAACAGGGGTACTCATTTTGAAATAAAAATAATACCAAAAACAATTTAATTATAATACTTTATTAAACATAAAAAGTACGTAAATATAAATGTATTGAAACAAAAATTAATCCACACTAGCAACAATATCTTTAATTTATTAAATCTACTTTTCTTGGGCTTATCGTGGATATAGCGACACGGATGGGGTTTTCAATTTTGAGGCGATTTCGTTTACATGTTTTTATATTGGACATTGTAGAAAATGCCTGTTCGCATAGGTAGGTGGTAGAAAAAATTTTTTTTTTTAATGGCAATAGAGCTCAGTGCTCCATATTCCTAGTTTACACGACCCAAAAAAGTTTCTAATGGTATATTTTTTTGTCTTGAACAAAACTACATAATATGATACACATATGTATGTATGTATATAAACAGAGAATAGTAATGAAAGAAAAGAAACGAAACTTACCCACAGGAGTTCAGGATGATGGCAAACAACAGAGACCTGTGTTATAGATTCAAATGACTTTTTTACAGTGATCTAGTCTGGAAGTTGTTAGTTTCCTTTTATACTTCGAGCTAATTATTCTTAGACACTTTTTTTACGCGTAGCAAAAGCACTCTTCTTGGGAAAAACCCATTTCATTAGGAAATTAAATTAAATTCATAAAAGTACGATTGTGGAAATTCCCATTCGTTGGAATTTCCCTGTTCAGAAATGCAGAATAGTAAAAAAGATATAACCATTTGCATTTTTTTTTCGTCACACATTTTTTTTGTTAGTTTTAATGTACTCGTATATTTGGTTGAAAGCCCCTGATATACCTTAGTGTGCATGCGAGTGTACGTATACTTTTTGGGGACAGTTGGTGACCACTGCGTTAAGAGGTCAGGTATTGATTTATTTGAACTTCAAATATAAAAGCAATTGTTTTTGAAAGTGGCGATGGTTACATGTGTCGCTACATATCAAACGCGGTTATCTTCACTTTTCAAAAATTTTGAGATTTTTGTTGCATGACCTGACGCAACTGTTTTTACATACATATGTGTGTTTTCTCAAAATTCTTCTAGCTCCTCGTTAAACCTATGTATAAAAAATTCGATTTTAGTAAACACTTTTTTTCAAACTATGATATCTCTACAAATTTGTTATATCAAAACTGGGTAACTCCTTTCTGACCAATCCCGTTGCGTGATTTTTCAAAATGGCCGTGCAATTGCAAACGAACTTCAGTTGCAAGCAGTGCGTTTTGTTAGTTTTTGTGTTATTCTTCTTCGAATTAAACAAAAATATGGTTGAAATTTTATTGTCTAAAAAAGCCGCAATAGAAAAACAACAAAAACTCCAGCAAACGTGCTTTAAATACTGCAAAAACGTAAGTTAAGATATCATTTGACAGTATTGACATAGCGTATTTGGCAGGGGTGTAGTTCAGGGCTCCAATAAAATACTGCCACCCACGTTTAACTCACATTTTTATTGCGAATTGTTTAATAATTAATTGTTTTTGCACTACTTTACGTAATATATATATTATAACAGCTAACAAATATATAATGAACGTATATAATAAATAATAAAATATAACTTATGTCAATTAAAAAGATTGTTTTATTTAGAATAATTTTCAATATTTCAATATTTTGTTTATCCACAAATTTTGATACCCTTTATTTATTTTTCTTTATTATAACTACAGCCCTAGCGACGCAAACTCACATAAATATCACATCAAAACTGGTTCTCCACGAGTTTTCATTTCAAAACCGGACAAATCCAAGGGGTACATATCAAACTCAGTTACCTCCATATTTAAAACCGATATTTCTTATTTCCTATGAGTTTTTCAACACAGAGAATTTGATAAATAATATTCAATGTCAAAGGTGCGTCGATTAAAAAAGTCAAACTAAATTAATTCTCAAATTTGACTGCTCAGGAGAAAAAAGTCGTTTTACTCCGTTTCAACTTTTGTGGAGATAACCGAGTTTGATATGTAGCGACACACATGTGTATTATATGTTGAAGGATGATGAACATTCAATTTTGATTTGGAAATGTTTAGATCGCATCAAAACTTTAACTGCCAGCGAGTCGTTCGAAAGCTGTTCAACTTGGCTTTTAACAAATTAATGCATCTCCACTTGAGTATAATTAGTGCGGGAAGATAGCGGCTCAAATTGTCGTTGCATGCATCGCATCGCGTCAAAGTTATACTGCAGTCGGTTTTCAAGTTGCTAAACTTTTTTACGTCATTTATGTATGTATATATGTATATATTAGTAGACGGCGGACATATGGATGCTTTTGATAGCGTGCGACCTTTGGACGCGAAACGTTTCTTAGGATATTCCATTACCCACCCTAACTCACGTTCACACTCTACCATTAACATATTCTCTCCATCCTCTTAACCTATAATATATAATGCGGGTGTTACACAGGGATATTCTACTCGCTACTATCTTGCTAGTAAATTAGCTCGTGTAATAGGCGAAACTAGTGAACTATCTGACTTTTTCGGCCGAGCGAGTGAAGTTCGAATGTTTGAACTTTACTCGCTACTATCTGGCTAGTGTGACGTCACTTCATTTTGACCTTTTGAGGTTAAAGCGGTTCATTTTCAGCTCCCAACACACACATACATATGTACATATATGAAGGTTTAGTTAAAATTGTATTATTAAAAAACGCATATTTGTTAACCATATTTATTTTAAAAATGTATAAAAAAGGAAGTAAAAAAAGTACTGTAGACTGTGTACAAAGAGTGTAAAATAAGTTGACGACAGTGCCACTAGCGGCAGCGAGTACACTAAACACGTGTAATAGGATTACTAGCTACTCGCTACTAGCTCTACGTGTCGGCTAGTAAACTTGCGATATAGTAGCGAGTAAACTATCCCAGTGTAATACCCGCTTAACATAAATACATATAATTACTCAATAATATTATTTGTATATTTTTTACATACCCAAAAATAGTGAGGTTTTAGTGTTTTAGTGTCTCCAATGCTAGTGTCTTTAGTGTCTTAATGCATTTTTATTTATTTTTTCCAATATTCCTACCGATTACGAAATAAAGCAAATTCTGCGAAATGCTGGCTGTCTGAGATGAGCGTTTTTCTTTGAACATTTTTATTCTATTAACTTTAACATTATATTACATATATATTAAGGTAAATATATAATTTATTTTATACATATTCATGCGTATAACATATGTACATACATACATATGTAGATACATAATATTCATTATCTCAAACGAAAATTCAGGCGAGCAACGCAAAACCCAAATATACCGCAAAAGGTTCGAGAATCCAAAATTCCGTGGCCTAATTATTAGTATTGATCTATGTATAGGTATATCTAGTATATGAATTATGTTGTTATAAAAAAAATTCTTACTGATGTGTATCAGGCATCTTTTAACTGCTTAACGCGTTTAGGTCATTTTCTGAAAATGTCTAAAATATGTGTGATTTTACTACATGGAAATCAAAAACCACGGGAATTGAAATTCCATATTACTACATAATTATATTAGCGTAAGCGTCTGTCTGTCTGGATAGCTGCGAAACGCTTGCATTGCCAACATACAAAATTTTATTAGCAACGGGCTGCTATCTGTCAAAGCTGGTTTAAGTCGACAACGCGTTTTTTTGCCCATACACCCATTCCATCAACGGTACACTGTACAATTGTTTCACCTACTGTCAAACAGGCCAAGGGTTATTGTACAAACCAGCGCGCACGCGCGTGGGTTGTCATACAACGGGTAAATTTATATTCATCATTGAGTTTGAAACATACAGTGCCTATAATAAAGGCTCTGACACACAGCTGCGAAATCGCGTATGAAAACCTAGCGAATTTTGCTAGGAAAATCTAGAAAATTTCGCAAGTCTACCAGCCTGCGCAAGCACCAGCTTCTGTCACTCTGACATACTACTACCATCTGTCACCTCGCTTTTGGAACGTTTGTATTTCACTCACGATTTTGAAATGGACTCAAGTCAGAGTTATTTACATACAAAATATCAACTTTTCCACACCGAAGTCTGCGAATCGCGGAATTTGGCGGAAAATCCTTCTTGGTGTAGACGCGTATTCGGTTATTCTATTCGAGCATTGCTGCCACTCACGCGCATCAACTTTTTTTATTGCGAATTTGTTTAAATTCAATTATAACAGCTAACAAATATATAATGGACGTATATAATCGCCCCCGCCACCCCTTACACCCGTTTCAATGCAAACTAAAGTTTTCACCACGTGGTTATGCCCGAATATTTAGCGGTTAAAGCCGACTTTGCTCTTTACCTAGCGAAATTCGCTAGGTTTGCCGCGCTAGGTTTTCATACGCGATTTCGCAGCTGTGTGTGAGACCCTTTATGCTCAAAAGTTTTTACACTTGTAAGGGTGTATTTTGGACGAAGATTGCATCGAGTATGTGTGATATCTACGGAACTGTTATCTTGATAACAAAAAAAAAAAAAACGTAATTCTCGCTGACGTTGATAGTTAAGTCGACAAAGGGGGAGCTTCGGAATGTACCATCGTCGTCGGCACTAACGAGCATTTGAGTATGTGCAAAATTTATCACGGAGATAAACTAAAGTGACAAAAGCCACGAGCGGTATTAGCGATATTTGTATGCGCCCCGCTTCCGTACAAAATCGCCAGAAGCGGTATGTGATAGAGGGGTTGGATGGGTTAGTGAATATAACTTTTTTTTTTATCGCGGTAGACTAACGAACAAACTGTATAAGTGTATCTTGGGGGCTTTACCTACATACATATCTCAAAGCAATGCTGCAAATTGTTTTATGATATTAGTCTCGGGGTTGCAGTGCCGCGTCGGTATAATTTGCAGAGTTGCTACATCCGGGTGTAGCACGGTCTAACCGAGTTACGCCAGTTAAAACCGTATAACCGGAATACAAAGTATTTGGATAAGCAAACTGACGTGTTTCAAGCTGCGCGGATGATAGTTCCTTTGTACTATTGCTACTATAAAGTTTGAGTCTGTATTCTTGTAATGTTGATTTTGTAGTAATAGCATTTTCCACAAACTTGTACGGGCGTCTTCGCGTGGTTTATAAGGATTTTTGAATTTCAAGCGTTGAAAAGCAATTTTCCTTTTTATTTTATTCTAATCGGATAAAGTATTGTGATCGTGCGAAAATTCAACATTGAGATTTTGACTGATTTGTATCAGGTATCACCCCCCGATCACGTTTTCACGATTTCTTGAAAATGTCTGTATGTCGGTGTATCAAATCAAAATCAAAAATCCTGTTACCACGCAATATTTCCGAGACTACTTAGCTGATCAAGTTAGTTTTCACATTAGGCGTAAGAGTTGATAAGGTTTTGATCAAAATCCGCCCACCGGAAGTCGTAGTTGTCTCTTGCACGATTTTTTTCGGCCTTTTATATATATTTTTACTTTATCCTAATCGGATAGAGTATTATGATCGTGCAAAAATTCGACATTGAGATTTTGACTGATTTGTATCAGGTATCATCCCCTGATCACGTTTTCATGATTTTTGGAAAATGTCTGTATGTCTGTATACTTTTTAATTTTAACTTTTTCTCCGAAACTATCAATTCTATCAAGCTGAAATTTCATATCAATTATTTTCACGTAAGGTGTAAGAGATATTATGATTTTGGTCAACATCCGCCAACCGGAAGTGGCAGTTTACTCTTGTTTTGCTTTGTACGTGGTTTTTTAACTTTTTCAGTTTTTGGTTACACTTCATATTCCTCAAATATATGGATAAAGTTATAGGTTGGCCACACCCATAGATATGCCATTCCAAACAAATTTGCCTGGACAAAGCGTCAGAAGCAACGGGGGGTTGCGGGGGGTCTAAAGTGTGGGGAATTCTCACAAAAAAGAAGTCCCACAAAAAAAAGTCAAGCAAAATGCGTGCAAGGCATGCATTTTTGCATGCCCTTTTTGTATGTCATTTTTTTTCGGGCGCTAAGGCCAATCTATGTTATTCTACATCTATGGCCACACCCGATTTTGTTACATTGTAGTAAAGTAACAAGAGACGGACACTATTTAGTGGTTTTCAGTTGCTGTACGTACGTTCGTACATACATACATATGTATGTATGAGAAATAAAGGATATTTTATGATCTTATCAAGTTGTCGTGCTTACAATAGTATAAACAACAATCGGTGCATTATAATTCGTATAGAAATTTTATGTATATTTACTACAATGTTAGCGATATTGTAATATGTATGTATTGTAAAATGGCGATAGGAAAATAATGGATTCGGTGTGTACTTTTTTGTAGGTGCAAACTTGCACCGACGCAAAATGAAAGGAAACCTTTCTTCTTAAAAGTACAAACACAAAATGAGAGCCATTCTATAGGTAGAGAGCGAGCAGATGAGAGGTTTGTTACTTTTTTGCCACCCTGTTTACAATCCTCTTATTACTAAGCGCCAGAGTCGACAACTCAATTTTGAGCGTAAACAACGAGATTCTGTTTTTATAAATAAAGTTGAGCGATTTTTCGCACAAACGATAACAAAGAAAACGGGTACGTTTTAGTTTCACGATACAATTATAAATTCTCATGTACTTCTTACAAATTAGAACTACGACGTTGAACGCAAAACTATCGGAAAACTTTTACCGTCGTAATAGCGTAACTTGAAACCGTACACTTTTCACACACGACGGCTTGCGTCGATAAATCTCGATATTGCTTACTTTATTTTGACGTTGTTGTGTTGCATTTAAAGACCGATATAGTGTCATTCAATTAGTTACAGGACAAACAACTGTAAGGTTTATCGAGTGGATACCCATTTTCTAAAGGAAGTGCTTTGATAATAAAAATCAAGGAAATAATGAGAGAACGTTTCCTTTAAAGGGAAGACTTTTTAGTTTATCCTAATCGGATAAAGTATTGTGATCGTGCGAAAATTCGACCTCGAGATTTTGACTGATTTGTATCAGGTATCATCCCCTAATCACGTTTTCATGATTTATGGAAAATGTCTGTATGGCTGTGTACTTATGTGTGTGTGTGTCCGTATGTGTGTTTTCTCCGAAATTATCAAGTCTATCAAGCTGAAATTTCATATCTATTATTTTCACGTAAATTGTAAGAGACATAAGGAATTTGGTCAACATCAGTCAACCGAAAGTAGGTTTTTTTTCTTCTAGAAAATTCTAAAATTCTGTTACCATAGAATATTTCCGAAACTGTTCCGGTTATCTTGTCGAAATTTCATATCTGTGATTTTATTTATTTATTTTATATAATAATAGCTAATTAGCTAATTTAGCTTACATCTACATATTACATATTTATAACAACTACATAAATTAATTACACATTATACACTATACTTGTATATGTGCTTAACAATTTTTGTATATGTGCTTAACAATTTCTAATACTCACCCATCCCAATTCATCTAACATATGTACTTCTAATACTTTTTAGCCTACCAACATTTAAAATACCTCTCATAGCTCTATTTTGTAACCTTTGCATTATATCTAAATCTTGGCCATTGAACATATTTTGGTCAACATCTGACGAGCGGAAGTGGCAGTTTACTCTTGAACGATTTTTTGTTTTTTTATTTTTTTCGGCCTTTTAAATATGTAGTATCGTCACAACGTAATCCTGAAAAAAATTGCTAGTTACGAAAAAATAAATCATTAAAATCACTCAACCGGAAGTAGGGTTTTTTTTTGTCGAAAAGTTTACCACAGAATATTTCCGAAACTGCCCCATTGATCAAGCCGAAAATTTATATTTATAATTTCCATATAAAATTTAAGAGATGATAAGGTTTTGATCAAAATCAGCCGACTGGAAGTGGTAGTTTTTTTTTATTTGAATATATGCCAAAGATCGTATTTTACATACGTGCGCGCACTCAACACAGTAATTTCATGATATGTATGTATGTATTTTGGTTGGTGTGGTGGTGTGCATGCGTTTTATTTACTTACGTACATAAAAAAATAATTTCATTACTCTGTGTATTCCTCAAATATATGGATAAAGTCATGGGTTGGCCACACCCGAATTTATTTTTATAAAATTTAATTTAATCGAGATGATTTTTCAATTCATCGGATTTTAACTATTGGGGGGGAAAAAAATGTAGCGGTAAAATTGGAAATGTGGCTCGTTAAACGCCACATAAGGCGATTTAGGACTTGTAGAGCTTCTGTGGACCGAACTCGTCCCCCGAAAATCCTAACGTCGTTAACAATCAGCCAGCTAGCTGACTCCGCGGAAACTTAATCTAGCCGGGTAGTTACGCTCTTGTCGAACCATCAAAAATATCCACTCACGTAAAGAGTATTTTACTTTAATGAGGGGAAACGGAACGTAATGCGGCGACAAATCCATTTTTATACTCAACCGTCAAAAATAAGGGTGGCGGGGCCCAGACCCTTCACTTCCCCAACTCTCCTTCTCGAACTTCGGCGCTCACCTGTTTCAGCCCCTGTCTTCGTAATCCCCATTGCGCGAGAATAGACGGTCGCTCTTCTTGAGAAATCTCGCCGGTAATTTGTCAAACTGGAAGCGGATGCCGGTACGCAATTAGAGGATTGCTTAAAAATTGTTTTCATTGTATTTATTCAATTCAATTTCGGCTAAATTCTCCAGCGAAAAGTGTGCTTTCGATGAAACTTTTGAACGTCGTAGTGTGGATCTTGATTAGCGTTGAACAAGCGATGGTTACGTACATATGTACGTATGTACATTCTGGGTGCTAATACCTACGAAGCAAAAGATAAATGTAGGGTCGTTAGCGCCTTCCGATACTGAAACAATCGAGTGACGTTTTGGGGTCAAACATGACTGATACACAGTGAGGGAGGGTTTTGCTTTCGTGGAAAGCGGAAGTTTTAATCGTTTTAGTGCCGCCAAGCACTCCCAAGCCCACGTTTCCACCTCACCTCCCATCTTGCTTATTTATTTTTAGGCTACAGTTGATCAGAGCGGCTTTGTCTCGATTGAATATTCAATTTAGAACTAAACGGTTTTACGATGACTTTTAAATATCACACAAAGTTAGGAGTCGGCCAATTATTTCCCATGGAATAACGTTCCACCAATTTCAAAGGCTTAAGAACTGCTGGCGTGAGTGAATGCTATACGCAGTTTCAGGAATGCACCGAACATGATATAGCAGAACATCAAGAATCAGGACATTGTCAAATTGTGGCTGGCCCATCATTACCCAGTTTGGATGAATGCGAAAGCGCACCCTCTTCCAAACTGGTAAATCTCGGGTTCAAATCCTACTCGCGCGCGACGGTTCGTGTCTTTTAATCATTTATCTCGGCGAGCGTTATCAGCAGACAGACATACGGAATAGGGCTATTATTATATACTAGTGTAAGTTCGTTGAATATCAACGGAGCGTTCTCATCACCCGTAAAAAAAAATAATATTAAAATAGTTTTTATAGTTGTTGCGTACGCAACAATATGTTGCGCCATCTATGGCGCGTTATAATAACAAAGTAACAATTTATCAAAATCGCGAGCCATATTATATTCGGCTATAAATTGTTGCGTTGAAGCCTGCCCTACATCATCTGGTTTGGCTCACCGTGTAAGCGCGCTCTGTTCCGAATCAGTGGTACCGGCTTCAAATCCCACTCGTTCTGGTTTATTTTAAATTATTTACCAAGGCGAGCGTTATCAACAGACAGACAGACGAAATAGGGCTATTTTATATTTTATATATATATATATATGTATGATGATATGCACGTATGTACAAGAACGTGGTAGGAGAATTTAGAATCAAGAATATAATTACTGTAAAAATTATTGTTATAATAGTGTTACTCAATGTCATAATATTTTTCTAAACTCGCAATTTTTATCAATAAAATTTGACATACGTACATATGAGTCGCCTAGTTCCAAATCCCGATAAGTCCACAATATATAAAAAAACGAGGATAAAATATTTTCTGGTTCTAAGAATGTTTTCAAACGATGCCTTATACTTGAATTATTCCAAATACCGCCAAGTGCGCCGTAAAAAAAATATTTAAAATCAGTGTTAGTTCCAAAACTGACAATTGCACTATGATAAAAGCCATATTTAGAAACAAACAACGATAAGTCCATGTTTCTAATCTCAATATTTTGTTTAATATCAACAAAATTAAGTTTAAATGAGTTTAAACGCCATCAAGCAAATAAGTCTGTAGCAGAAAAACCGCGTTTGCGAACAAGTGAGTTTTATGGACTTATCGGGATTTGGAACTAGGCGACTCATATATGTATGTATTTAATTAATACATTGATATTTGAAAATCTGTTCATATTCAACGGGCTTACACTAAGTTAACATATAATATGATAATATCTGTCATTAATGGGAGACCTGAGCCTGACGAAGTTCACATAATTTATCATAGCGAGGGCGATGTTAATTAATAAACGTACGTATTTAATTAATAAATAGATACGACAAAAATAAATATTTTATTTTTCCACTGTTCTGTTGAATCACGTTCCGTTTCGTCCGATCACCGCTATACATACATACGTCCGGTCATTCCGATACATTTTTTTAAAGTTTCGAACGTTCCTGACTGAACGGCAGGGCGGGTGGTTGGACCTCAGAGATTTGGGCTTCTAGATATTTTATATGAACATACATATGTATGAGAGTTTTGCGTCTATAGGTGATGCATCTAAAAGCCGGTCGAAGGCATTCGCCAGCAATCTATCAACGATGAAAATAGTTCACGCGAATTGTGTACGTGTGTTGTATACGTGTGTATGAATGAGGGAATGGGGGTTTGCCGCGACTGATGTCCGCGTCTAATGATGCGGAAGCCGCGATAAGTAGTCGGATGAGGGGCGGAGCGCCTCCACGATGGGGCCCCCATGATAAGACAGGACGGGGACCCCTCATCCCCTTTCTCCTTGATACCATCCTTTCTATTCCGGAGACTTCGTCTGATAGCTTTTGGCGTAGATTCCTCGATTCGACTTGTACATATGTACATACATACTCCTATATGGTAGTTGAATGCGATTGAAATTTTAATTGGGTGATGTAACAAATGAAATGCTGCAAAGTGTATTAATAAATAACGGATGAAACAAAGTTGCTAAACATACTCAAACTAGTCAGCAGCGGTCGCCAACCGGTGGTCCGCGAGAGAATTTAGGTGGTACGCATTGTTCATAATCCCCATTCTTCTCAATTCATCACCCCATCGTGCACTTGGTCTACCTTGCTTTCTTTCACATCCTCTCGGATACCATTCCAGTATTTTTTGCGTCCATCTGCCATCCATTCGCTATGTGTCCAGCCGTTTGGTCTTCCTTGCCTTTTTTCACATCCTCTCGGGTACCATTCAAGTATTTCACACATCTATTCTTTTCGTTATATGTTTAACCCATAGATATAGAATAACATAGATAGGCCATTCCAAAACGAATTTGCCTGGAGAAAGCGTCAGAAGCAACGGGGGTGTGCGGGGGGGTCTAAAGTGCGGGGAAAGGAATTCCCACAAAAGAGAAGTCAAAGAAGTTGCATGCTTTTTTTGTATGTCATTTTTCGGGCGCTAAGGCCTATCTATGTTATTCTATATCTATGGTTTAACCCATTGCCCCTTGAACTTTTTCACACATTCCGTTTTATCTTTCACCTCGGTCATACTTCTCATCCATGTATTCCCCTTTCGATGTCTTCTTGTTATTCCAAGCGTATATCTTTCCATGCTTCACTGTGTGCACTGGGTCTTGAGTGAGTTTAGCATCCACGTTTAACAACCGTATGCATAACTGGCAATACACATTGGTTGAAAGCCCTCTTTTTTAAGCGTAGTAAACTAGTATATCATCATCACAATCATTATAATTTTCAGCCGTTCACCATCCACTGCTGGATGAAGGCCTCTCCAAACCTCTTTCAATCTTGTGTGTCTTGAGCAATCTGCATTCGCTTGACTCCACACATTCGTCTCAATTCATCAGCCCATCGTCCACTCGGTCTACCTTGCTTTCTTTCACATCCTCCCGGACACCATTCCAGTATTTCTCGCGTCCATCTGCCATCCATTCGCTATGTTATATATGCCATCCATTGCCACTTCATATATCCGATATATCCATTTTCATAATGAATAATGGATGTATCGTTTATTTATTATAATTTTTCTATCATTATAAGGTGATATTGAACTTTTTGCAAATAACTTGGAGTGCAATAAAAGTTTAATTACCATTTCATATTTAGATTGTTATTTTTACGGAAAAAATCATGGTAGTGGTTCGCGGGATTCAAGATTTTGAGTTTAGTGGTCCGTGAGGTCCGAAAGGTTGGCTATCGCTGAACTAATGTAAGCCCGTTGAATATCAACGGAGAGTTCTCATCACCCGTACTAAAAAATAATATTAAATTTAATAGTAGTTTTTATATGTAGTTGTTGCCTATGCAACAATATGTTCCGCTATCTATGGCGCGTTATAATAACAACGTAATAATTTAGCAAAGTCGCGAGCCTTTTTTTATTATATTCGGCTATAAATAGTCACGTTGAAGCCTGCCATACATCATCTGGTTTGGCACACCGCGTAAGCGCGCTCTGTTCCGAATCAGTGGAACCGGGTTCAAATTCCACTCGTCCGACGTTCTGGTTTTTTAATTATTTACTTCGGGCGACAGACACACACAGACGGAATAGCGCTATTATACTATATATTATTATATTATTATCCTAGTTTTCAATAAAATAGTTCGAATTAGCTGTAAAGTTTCCGCGCTGTGGTGTGTGTCGTATGTACATACATAAAATTTGTTTTTCATTAGTTAACCACTGTGAATGTTATATTTTCAGACGGAAAATTCAATGCGTTTATCGCGTTTAATGTTGTCAAAAGCGACGTAAGCTTTAAATTTACAATGCAAAGCCCTTAGGGGCAAAACTATAAATATTACCGCAGCATACGATATATTTATAGGCGAAACTTTGGTGGAATCAGTTAACCGAGTGCAAAACTAATACAACCGTTTTGTCACCGAAATAAAATTTATCACTGGGTATTTGAAGATGAACAGGAGATTACAAATTATCACAAACTTGAAAGTGATTTATTGAGGGTGTGGGCTCTCTCTCTCTCCTCTCCAACGGCCGTCGGTTCGAGGCAATTCCTTAATTTATTGCAGTTGAGAAAAGTTCTCTTTTTTCCAAAAAAAAAAAAAATCAACAAGACCCGTCAAAACGGAAGCCATATCTCTTTCATTTAATTATACCGCAAAAGGAAGTTGCAAATTGAAAGAATTTACGTATTAGCACTCTCAAATATGGTTTAAATATTAACGGCTCAAAAGAGGGAGACGTTCCAAGATACGTATGAAGTTCGCACTGACTTATAAAAAAATTCAAAAGGATTGTAAATTGTATTCTTAACCCCCAGCCCAGCCCCGGGGCGAGATTACATAGTTTCGAAGGTCTACAGTGTACACGTATAGTTAGTTGTTAGTAATAATTAATTTAACCATTTCAAATTGTGGGAAATCTTTCCAAGCGGATAGAATGGATCTCTGTCGGTGGGTGGAAATGTTGAAGTTGTACAAAGGCGTGTAATGCGTCGATAAGAAACTTTGATTGAGCTTCTAATCCATATAAACTATTAGAAAACTTTTTGGGTTTCCCGACGGAGAAAATACGTGGTAAGATCAAAACTTTTGACCTTATTATTTAATGACCGCCGCTTATCCTATACAAGCAATACAACCTTTAAACGCTTTGGTATGTATAATTGTACACATGTACGTACATAGGTGGGGCACCCACAATCATACTTGCGATAATTGGCATTAAATGGAATCCCTTCGGTGTCGTTTGTGTAGATTGATGTAATTTTTTCCGGCATCGTGTTACATTGTTGCGATCTACGAATGCGACTGTAGTCTATTAGAGGGCTGGGAGAAAAGGGCCAGACCTTGTTTGAAAGTTGGCTCCAAGTCACAATTCCCCACCTGCCTGGTCGTTCATCATCATTAGTCGGGATCCAAGTTCGAGACGAGTTTACTTTGCAGAACAATTTGAGCCGTCTCTGGTGTACGCGAATGTTATCGTGGAAACGACATAAATATCGACACGAACCTTTTTTCATCGTGTCTATCAAACAAACGTGACACGAGACTGTCAAGGGATACCGTAATAGCCGCATTGCTGCATACTTTCACGTGAATCGATGAACTAAATTGCCTTAAAAATTCGAATAATCAACTCGAAAATCTGGGAACACAATTTAACTGGTGGGGGGATGAAGCAACGTTAAAGGCTGCGTCGATGAAATTTTCATGAATGATAATTAGTAGGATTACAGCAGCTATCCGAACTCTGTCCGCCGACGATAATTCGGTATACCGAGTGGTGAGGGTTTGCGTAGAATAAATTGAATTTCAACCCCTATTTGTAGATAAACAGCCGCTTTTCCCATACCTATGTACGTAGGTACATACACATGCCATAAGAAAGATAAACGATGACAATATTATTATATATGTTGCCCAATATGTACCGCGTCGTAAATAAGCTGCAAAAAATATAAATTTCACACTTGACACACGAGACGACGTGCACGCACCTACATACATATTATGTTATAAGTGTATTTTATATTAGACGTATCTATGTGTATTTCTGTACACTTACTACGTTTTGTACGTAAAGGGTTGATGTTGTTCGAAAAGCGGGCCAGAGACCGCCTTTTGAATTGTTAAACAGCCGAGTTAATTAAAGTGAGAATTATTAAGTAAGTTTATTGCGTTAAGTGAATTGCCATCCTCGACCTCTTTAACGAGATACGTACACACGTATGTACGTATAATATTCCGCCTTTCATATTAAAATATTAACATTTGCTGTAAAAATAACCATTGACGACGCGAATGCCAATCTATTCATATTTTTATTGTGTTAATGTCGGCTTAGACTAATCACAATTTAAATAAAATTTTAATATCGATCCCATGGAAATACGAGCATAAATGTACACAGAACGATTGCATTAGAATAACATAGATGAATCGATAGACATTTCGTAAAAAGTAATATTATAATTTTACTTGTGTAAGCCCGTTGAATATGTCAACGGAGCGGTTTCTCATCACCCGCACTGAAAGATAATTTTAAATTTAATAGTTTTTATGGTTGTTGCATAGATGGCGCGTTATAATACACCAACGTAACAATTTAGCAAAGTCGCGCGCCTATTAAGATATTATATTGTCAAATCGTAGCAGGTTCGTCATCGCCTCCGTTGGATGATAGTGTTAGCATGACTCGTTCCAACCTGGTGATCACGAGTTCAAATCCCACTCGCGCGCGACGTTCTGGTTTTTTAATCATTTACCTCAGCGAGCGTTGTAAGCAGACAGCCAGACGGATTTCGGCTATTATATTAAACTACTAGTGTAAGCCCCCGTTGAATGTCAACGAATGTTTGTGTGGGTGAGTATATGTGTATTTAATAGTTGATGCATAGATGGCGCGTTGTAATACAACACGTAATAATTTAGCAAAGTCGCGAGCCACTAAGATATTATATAGTCAAATTGACGCAGGCCCGCTATTATCTAGTTTGGATCGCAGCGTAAGCGCTCACTGTTCCAAACTGGTGATACCGGGTTTAAATCCCACTCGCGCGACGGTCTGGTTTTAAATTATTTACGGCGGCGAGCGTTATCAGCAGACAGACAGACAGATTTCGGCTATTATATATGTACATATGTATATATATATATATATACATATATACGGAAGACATTTGAGCCATCTAAGATTCGCTGACGACATAGTTATAGTTGCATGTAACTCAGTAGATTTACAAAATAGATTAAGCAACGAAAGTATGAAAGTAGGCTTAAAAATTAATTTTAATAAAACTAAAATTATGTTAAATGAATTCTGCACGCAAAACGTAGATAATCATATTGTAGAGATAGTTGATAGTTATTTATACCTAGGACAATTGGTGAATATGACTGGATGTAAAGAAGAAGAAATAAAACGAAGATGGAGTGCTTTTGGAAAAATGAACATAGTTTTTAAATCCAACATTCCGCTATGCTTAAAAAAGAAGGCGTACGACCAATGCGTACTGCCAGTTATGACGTACGGATGTGGACGCTAAATTCAAGAATGCTACGAAAGATCCAGTGCACACAGAGAAGCATGGAAAGATGTATGCTTGTCATAACAAGAAGAGATCGCAAAAGAAATACATGGGTAAGAAGTATGACCAAAGTGGCAGATATACATAGCAGTGCGGGTGAAAAAGTTGAAGTGGCAATGGGCTGGACACATGGACGCTGGAGAAGAATGGATGGCAGATGGACGCGAGAAGTACTGGAATGGTATCCGAGAGGATGTGAAAGAAAGCAAGGTAGACCGAGTGGAAGATGGGCTGACGAATTGAGAAGAATGTGTGGAGTCGAGTGGATGCAGATTGCTCAAGACAGACGGGAATGGAAGAGGATTGGAGAGGCCTTCATCCAGCAGTGGATGGTGAACGGCTGAAAATGATGATATATATATATAATTCGTTGGGTTTGTTTGAGATGAGATGAGAATACAGAAACGTGCTAGTCAAAGGGGATGTCTATATTAGCTTTCGTTCTATGCGGAGTTGGAATAACACAAAGCAGGAGTGAAATACTTAGTTGTCAATGTGTCGACAATAGTGCATACTCCATAGTAAAGGATTACTTTTGCAGGTTTCTTTCAGATGAAAGCCTTTGCAACAGCATTTCATTTTCCCCTATCGGTGCACATAACAAAGGCAACTCCGGATAATATGTACGTGCATATTCCGTTTGACGCCGATTGAAAGAATCGACGTTAAATTATTGATTATTAGAATTCGCAAACGTTCGCCCATTAAATCGTACGAATTCTTCACACTACACACGAATCGAAACTTTTGAATGATATGTGTGCACAGCATATTATACAAATATTTGGGAATAGAGGAAAATTGGAGAAAATATCAAGTTGTTGTCTCGGTGCCGATTGAATTCGAATACACACATGCATACACGTTCATTTGGAATAGGTATGGCCGTTTGATTTATTTGCACGGCCTTTTTCAAATATCCGCTCTGTTCAGGTCGGAAGTGGAACGCCAGTACAGCCCTGTGCTTCTCTTCTACGTGCATTGAATGCACGTGGGTTGATGGTTTGCGCCTTTTCAATGCAATTTCGCACATGCATCCGTTGTGTGGCACGAATGCATGTCGATGAAGACGCTCAAACTATGTTTCCATCCACTTAAAAAAAAATAAACGATTTACTTCGTATATGTATGTACATATATCGTCGATATTATTTTGTGAATTTTCAATTTCGACGCATTCAATAATTAATTAAATTATTTATTAAATTATTATTAAAATATCGGAAAGAACGTTTGTTCTTGGATGGATGTATGTGAATATAATTTTAGATTAAATAGAAATAGGAGAAGCATCTTGTACTGACGGATGGAATTAAAAGTTCCAAAACTATTGATAAATTCCTGGCAGTCTTAAAAACAACATATCTGTATAGGTGCTTAGTTAAGGATTATGTTATTAGCTTTAGCTACTATATTATATAAATAAATAAATAGTGTTCAATACGATGTTCATTGTGCACTATTTGTTACTTTCAGCTCGTATTTAATTTTTTTACGCACGCACACTTTCTCACTCACAGAAAGTGTTAAAATAGGGAAAAAAAACTAATAAATAAATTATGATTATTATTATTAAGTTAATAAAATAAATAATAAGTCGTTATCTTAGGCACTGAAGATTTGCATTAAAAAAAATCGATGAATTCCGAGTACTTATTGCCATACATATCTATGTATGTAATCATTCTGGGGATGGGAGAATGAAGATAATAATTATTATTACGTGAAATATTTTCACAATCCAATACAAATTGAGAACGGTACCTTTAAGCGAAAAGTCGAATGAAGAAGAATAGGACTCTCTATTAAATTAGAATCTCTATTAGAGATTTTAATATTATATATTTATATATATAAAAAAATGAATGTCTGTCTGTTTGTTTGTTTGTTTGTTTGTCTGTCTCTTATAGGCTCCTAAACCACTCAACCGATCGCGATGAAACTTTCAGGACTTATTGTGATCATGCCGGGGATAGTTCCTGTGAAAAAAAATCGGGATAAAACGGGAACGGGAACGGGAACGGGCCTGCTCACGCGTCAGATAACGTACTGGAAGGAACGGGAACGGGAACAGGATCGGGACCGGGATAACGTACTAGGGGACGGATCGGGGAACGGGAACGGGAACGGTATCGGGCATATCAACGCATGCCGGGTCAGCTAGTAGGTATATAAAAATTACATCGAATATGATGCTTCTATTACTTAATTTTATTAATAAACATATCTACCATGTGATGATTATTTTGTCTTGCTAAAAAAAATTCAATTTTGCAATGTATTTTTCTGTCGCATGAAATAAATTTCGATTGAAAGTGGTAGAGATGGAGTTTTATTATAATTGACTGACAATAAATTCAACAATTTAAAATTTCAATCGAATATGTATGTGTGTACATACATACAATGCATACCTATGGTACATACCAGTGGCGTGCCGTCCATAGATGCTGTGGATGCGGGGCATCCCCTAAAATAAATGAAATGACTATTTACATATACATACATATGTATGTAGTAATAATTATGAGTTTGAAATTTTCGCTGAAACTATTTATTTTGCTATATAAATATTTGTTTCGTTTAAAAAAAAATATTTTCAAAGCATCCCCTAAGCTGAAAGTCACCGCGCGCCACTGTTACATACATATGTATGTATTCATACATGTATGCCGTAGTGAAAGTTGTATTCTGTACAGTATCACAACGATCAATAGGCAATAATGCTAGTTGGACGTATCGTATGCCGTAACAGCGATCGTTCGGACAAAGTTTTTATTTTCATCAAACACATGACGCGCCAGGACCGCACTGAAACAAACGCAGTCAGATGAAATGAATTCGATTGAAATCGTATTGAGAAATACAATTTGATAAAAATAACAATGAATTTCGATACATAGCAAAAGACAATTTTAATAATTTATTTTGTCCAGTTATTTTAATTTTTCAATTGCTCAGATTCCCGATTCACCCCTGCTCTGCTGCGAGACGTAGACTTATCTACGGCAAAGCACAATGGCGTCGTCGTTGGCCGATTGCGTCTTTTGTGGTGGTCACTCAATATCCTGGACTATCAGGTTGATGATGCTTATCCCGTGACGTTCCCGTTCCATTGTCGTGCTCCATTATCAGGTGCCTGGGTGGGGCAACCAATCCACTCCAGCTTCTGGCAAAATTAACTTCTTTAATATAAAACATTCATTCTTTAACCCATGCTGTATTATCGGTCTTCGCATCCATAACGATCATTTTCTATCTTTCGGATTTTATCAAACTTGAAAGATATAGATATATAAAGGTTTCCCAAAATTCACGCAAGAAGTCATTTTGATAGAAAACACAGGTTTTTGATTAAAAATTGTAAATTTTTTATTGATTCATAAAGTATACTGTATAGCACGGGTTCCCAACCTATGGGTCGCGACCCCAAATGGGGTCTGTGGGGTCGCCAACTGAAACAGTAAACTTAAATATTGACTATAATGCAATTTTCTGTCAGTTATGATGTATGGATGTGAAACGTGGATGCTAAATTTAAGAATGCTACGTAAGATCTAGTGCACACAGAGAAGCATGGAAAGATGTATTCTCGGTATAACAAAAAGAGATCGTAAGAGGAATACATGGGTTAAGAAGTATGACCAAAGTGGCAGATACATATAGCGGAACGTGTGAAAAAGTTGGATTGGACACATAACGAGAAGAATGGATGGCAGATGGACGCGAGAAATACTGGAATGATATCCGAGAGGATGTGAAAGAAAGCCAGGTAGACCGAGTGGGAGATGGGCTGATGAATTAAAAAGAATGTGTGCGAGTCAAGTGGATGCAGATGGCTCAAGACAGACTGGAATGGAAGTGGATTGGAGAGGCCTTAGTAGATGATGAACGTCTGTAGATGTAGATCCAGCAGTAGATGATGAACGTCTGAAAATGATGAATGCAATTTTTTTTTTTATTTGGTGTCTTGATGTTTGAATCATATTTTTTGCCTTTTTCAAATATATCGGGGTCGCGAGTCACTTCACTTTTTTAAAAAGGGGTCGCCACTCGAAAAAGGTTGGGAACCTGTGCTGTATAGGGTTATGTATGGAGTAGCATAAAAAAAAAATAATAATAATTTACACATCCCGAAAGTTCACATGTATTTGAAAGTTAATCACACTTTCACAACTCTTAAATTAAACAAAATAAAATTGTTGTTCTAAATAGTCGAAGGTGTTTCTTTTTTATTAAAAAATTATACTTTGTCGAGACAATGTGCACTAATGAGTATATGTATGTATTTGAATGAATCAAATCACTGGAACTTCACCGATACAAGCATACGGTTCAAGACAGTAGCTTACGTTCCACTGTAGGACGCTTCTTGTTAGGAATGAACCCCGATAAGCTATTTCATATATAACCCTATACTATATAATTTATGAATCAATAATTTACAATTTTTAATTAAAAACCTGTGTTTTCTATTAAAATTACTTCTTGCGTGAATTTTGGGACACCTTTATTTATATACTACGTATGTATGTATATATTTTAAATTAATTTTACGTAAAGATTCAAACGTATCTCTATCTATACATGTACATATACAATTGAATTTTGTTTTTTTGTTGCATAAACATTTTCACTAACGTTGATCTGATCTGTAAAGTGTGATAAATATTTTTATTTTGGGCAGCCACCATACAATTTTTTCGGTTTTTATGTACGTCTCCGGATAGTTGCAAATATATGTAGTCAATCAAAACAGTTTAAATATCGCCGCTTAGAAAATAACATATGTTTTATAATAATAAAAAGTTTCAATAAAAATGACAGAGGAGAAGTTTTAAAATAAATACGGGAATAAAATATAGCTGTGTGATCACAGGAATCACCAGGCGCTTTATATCGTGTGTATACATACATACATACACATGGATATTATTGCGAGAATGTATTAGTTGACAGAAATAGTAACATATAGGCATATTCAATAATGGCAAAAGTTTCAAATATGATATAATGAAAATTTCATTTGAAAAAAATTTCACCGTGTAACGAGTAAACGTTACGAATTTAACATTTTTTTTTTACGTTGTTTTCCTTGCGTTTTCTCTTGCTCTGAGCACTTAAATCAATTTTACGATGTTGTATCCTTTTTGAGTAGGCACCGACCAGATAGCCGAGCATAAAAAGCGTAGAAATCTTATAAAACGGACAATAAAAGGGCAAATGATGCGAACAATATTCTTGGACAAAACGTTACACTTCGCGAAACACCAACCAAACTTTCCCTTATAAACCTGTTACGGTAATGGCCCGCCGTAAATAATGTTTATGTGTGTCCAGTTCGGTTACGGCTCAACTGTATACGTATTTATATGCGTAGGTGGTAGGTACACCTATTAAAAACGTATTTTCACCACTGGGATGTAACTTTTTTTTAATTATTGCTCTTCGCACATTAGGGCCCAATTAGCGTACCTCGCTATAAAATTTTTTCTTCGGCGTAGTACGTGTAAGCGTTTCGTATGATACATATATATGTTATATAATTTATTATGTGCTTTTCGGGAAGGACGGCGACTCATTCATTCGGATGAATCTGTGTTAATTCAATTTTCCGGTGCCAGAATTGGTTGTCAGATCCAACGGTTTTCCCAATTTCCACGGGTAGATCATCTTCTTCATCATCGCCGATGCTCTAGACGTCGGCTGTATTACGGCGGTTAATCCTTTGAAATAATCAAGGAGGATAATGAACGGGAAGCTCAATTATTTGGAAAGGTCTTTCCAATTAAGGACTTCCGGTACGTACATTCCTCGCCCCTCTCCCCCTGCCCCGCAACGCTGCAAGTAGGCTACGGAATCGTTTTTCCTTTTATACACGTATTGATCGTCAATTTAGATTTATTTCGCACTGTTTGGATTCGGTTAAAATAAAATAATAATAATTAGGTTGTGATATTTCGCTTTTGTGCGATACGCGTGTTAAATTGCCTTCAACAATCGGCTATTCGACAGTGAAATGTGGCACTCGTTTTCAACCGTAGCCTCATACGATTTTCGGTTTGTTTGTGCAATTAAAATTTCGGAATATTTTCAATGAAAATGACAAAATTTAAATTGTGATAATCAACGTCGCTAATATCAATAATACTAATAAATAAATCGATCATTTTCAGCCATTCACCAACCACTGCTGGATGAAGACCTCTCCAATCCTCTTCCGTTCCAGTCTGTCTCGAGCAAACCGCATCTAGGTCTTGACTCCACACGTTCTTCTCAATTTGTCCACTCGGTCTACCTTGCTTTCTTTCACATCCTCTCGGATACCATTCCGCGTTCATTTGCCATCCATTCTTATCGCTATGTGTCCAGCCCTTTGCCACTTCAACTTTTTCACACGTTCCGCTATATCTGTCACTTCACGCTTCATACCCATGTATTACTCTTATGGACATCTTTTCTTGCTTCTCTGTGTGCACTGGATCTTATGTAGCATTCTTGAATTCAGCATCTACGTTTCACATCCATACGTCATAACTGGTTGGTAGTACGCCAACATTTTTAAGTATAGCGGGATGTTGGATTTATAAACTATGTATGTTTATTCTTCCACCCTAGTTTTATTTCTTCGTCCTTACATCCAGTCATATTCACCAATTGTCCTAGATATAAATAACTATCAACTACTACTGACTACGTTTTGCGTTTTTAGTTTTAGTTTTATTAAAATTAATTTTTAAACCTACTAATAAATAAATGTAATATTATAAATATTAGAGTCAAATGTGTCGGTGACTTTCGGAACTCTCTGTACAAGTTTATGTGCAATACAAAATAGCGACGTGATCGAGATGAAAATGATAAAATTTTCACAGTTTCACCACGATCACGTACTTACGAGGAAACAAATTCGCAATAATTGAGACAAACGAGAAAGAAAGTAGCTACAGAGGAACTTGTTGCTGAAAGGACAAATTGTCTTACACGGGTAGTGCGTAATGGGTCGGCGACAAGTTGACGAATGTTTAAGGCTTATGTGAACTCATCGAGGCAAATTCGATTTTTTTCGTGCTCGTGTTGAAAAATTTTAAATTAATTATCTAAATAGACTGTAAAAATGAATTGAAAAATAAAATCTGTGCGTCATGAATCATAGGAAAAATATTGGATTTAATTTGACACTTGTTTGCGAAAACCGAGTGATTTTTAGTATTTATCAAACTCGAACTATTAATTTATGTCAATTTAAATGATAATTAATTAATTGCACGGAAAAAGTGTTGTAATACAACACGGCACGCAATTGCAGTTGATGTAGGGCAATCGCGCGGTAATGAACGCGACAAGCTTTCCGCGCTGTTTGCGAGTGTCGCAGAGCCAACCATTTCTCACAGGGATGGCAACAAGTATCCTTTCTTCACCTCTGCCTTTCCTTACAGACACTTCAACCGCATTTTCATCTCGACAATAATATTATACGTCTTTTTAAAAAAATAATAAAATGAATCAAAGCGGTTCTTGGCAACTGTCGTGCAAATGTTGACGATTAGCGAGGTTGCACATTTTTCAATATATATTTTTAAAATAGATTATGTATGTATGTATATCCTAACTCGTACTAGACAGTACAATTACGTCGTGCCGTTTTAAGCGCGCGCGACATTTTCGATTTATTTCGCGGACAGGCTGCAAAATCCCGGAACTATTGCGGTTGGCACGTCTGATTTGTTTGGCCGTGACAGCTGAATGCGCCGTCCATACGCGACGTGGCCAATTTATTCGAATTGATCATTCCCACAGCTAATTCTGCGAAAAAAAAAACATCCTACGTACAAATATTAACGTCGTGATAAAAAAATGCAAACGTAACAAGCGGCAGAAACGAGCCCATTAACGTGTTTTAGATTCCCCGTAGAAAAAATCCTACAAAAAAAAAAACATAAAAAACAAATCGTATACAATGTGGTATTATAACGAGTTTATAAAATGTATTATTATTATATTATAAATATAGGTAACCGGACAAAAGAGAACAAGACAAAACAGAACGCGACAAAAGAGAGCGGGACAAAAGAGAACAGGACAAAACAGAAAAGCGATAAAGAGAACAGTGACAAAACAGAACGGTGGAAAAATAAAATATTTATTTTTGTCGAATCTATTTATCAATCACATATGTATGTACATATAAAAGAAAATATTATAAATATTATAAAAATATATAAATATACAATATGTATAACAAAACGATGACAAAACAAAACAGTGGAAAAATATATATTTTTTTTCGTATGTATCTCGATATGTCGTATCTATTTATTAATTAAATATATATAAAACAAAATGATACCCTCGACAGGACACTTTTATATATTTTATAATTTTTTTTTATATTTTGTTTTATATGTATTTAATTAATAAATAGATACGACATATCGAGATATGTACATACGAAAAAAAAAAATATTTTTCCACTGTTTTGTTTTGTCATCGTTTTGTTATACATATTGTATATTTATATATTTTTATAATATTTATAATATTTTCTTTTATATGTATGTGATTGATAAATAGATTCGACAAAAATAAATATTTTATTTTTCCACTGTTCTGTTTTGTCACTGTTCTCTTTATCGCTTTTCTGTTTTGTCCTGTTCTCTTTTGTCCTGTTCTCTTTTGTCCTGTTCTCTTTATCGCTTTTCTGTTTTGTCCTGTTCTCTTTTGTCGCGTTCTGTTTTGTCTTGTTCTCTTTTGTCATGGAACCATATATATAATATGCCTATTCCGTCTGTCAGTCTGTGTGTCTGTCTGCTGATAACGCTCGCCTCGGTAAATAATTAAAAAACCAGAAAGTCGCGCTAGCTAACTCCGAATCACTGATTCGGAACACTGAGCGCTTACGCGGTGAGCCAAACCAGATAATAATGGTCTGGCTTCAACTTGACTATTTATGTAATAAAAAAAAATTTGCTCGCGACTTTGGTAAATTATTACGTTGTTGTATTATAACGCGCCATCTATGCAACAACTATAAAAGCTATTAAATTCAATATTATTTTTCAGTACGGGTGATGACAAAGCGTTCCGTTGATATTCAACGGGCTTGCACTAGTTGTAGCCCTATTCCACCTGTCTCTGCGTGTGTCTGTGTGTCTGGCTGCTGATAACGCTCACCTCGGTAAATAATTACAAACCCAGAACGTCGCACGAGTGGGATTTGAACCCGGTATCGCTGATTCGGAACAGTGAACGCTTACGCTATGATCCAAACGAAGGTGATGACGAGCCTGCTGCGATTTTACAATATTAATTGTCAATAAATTGTTACGTTGATGTATTATTACGCGCCATCTATGCAACAACTATAAAAACTATTAAATACACATATACTCACCCACACAAACTAGTTACTTATATAATAGCCGTTACTTGCACTAGTTATATATATAATAGCCGAAATCCATCTGTCTGTCTGTCTGCTGATAACGCTCGCCTCGGTAAATGATTAAAAGACACGAACGAGTGGGATTTGAACCTGATATCACCAGTTCGAAACATTGAGCGCTTACGCTGTGATCCAAACGGGGTGATGACGAGCCTGCTGCAATTGGACAATATTAATTTCTCAATTGGTTTACGACTTTGTTAAATTGTTACGTTGTTATTATAAAACGCCATCTATGCAACAAAATCATTTACCGCTCGAATTAGTACGTTTAGATAAAAAAAAAAAATATTGAGATAAAAAAACCAATCCTTATAAACGTGGTGAAATTAAAATTTTTCTAAACAAACGCCAAATAACACAGGAAAATAATGTAAAAAAAAAATATATGTTTTTGACTTTAAAAATTCGTTAGATAATTAATTATAAGTATTTCAAAGCAATAAAAAATTTCAATCAATAGGAAAAATATCTGACTATTGATTTAACTATTTGACTATTGACTCACTTTGAGCACAGCAATACTATATTTTTAGTTATAGGCCACAAAAGCCAAAAAAATTGATATTTTTTACATTTTTTAAATCGCAAATATCTCATAAACGAGAGCATTTCATCAAAAATCATTATCGGATTCGGTCAAATTTAGTAAAGATTTATTAATCTCCGCTCTGGATTTTACAAAACGTGATTTTTTGTTGCTCAGTGTATTCAACGGGCTTACACTAGTTGGTACATACTGTCTATAATTCCAATATAATTAATTCCTCGCGAGGGCGCTTCTCGCAATTTGTTGACATTTTCATATGAGATATTGCTGTCGTTATTTGATGGTCTGGTCTAGACACATATCCTAGATGAAAAAAATTCGATCAATGCCGTATGAGTAATGGTGGCACGTCCGTGTTTATTGGCGCCTAATGGTAATGGTGACTCGCAGCACCGGATGGGTGCGACATCTTTGCGAGGTCTCTGGACCTCTTAATTTAGCCCCATACATTTCACTTGTTCAACTCCTTTCGACGGATACTGCTTCCTTTAATATATAGGACATCGCATAAATCGATATCAATCCCCCCTCATCCCCTTAAAATAAATGCTCGCTGCCAACACACAATTTCGTATAATTCTCAACCTGGCGACGAAGTCTCTTTCAATACTTTTATATAAACATACTCTCGTATATGTAATGTATTTTATTGTTTGATATGAAATATCAGAGTGCGTTTCGATTTTAAAATGTATATTGTCCGTGTAGTGCACGCCCGTTTAACCATTCATTTGGAGTGGTTATGAAATTTCAAATTAAAAGTCTATTGAAGCAGTGCTAGTGGGGTAGAAATTGTTTTTTTTTTTTTAACAATGCGGAAATTTGTAAGGCAGCATCTGTTTCCATCAATTGCATTATTCGCTCGAATCGGAGCTAATTTTCCAGTACGATCCTGCTGAATTCGTGTTGTTTTTTTATTCCACTGTTTTGTATCATAAACAATAATTAAAATTAGCAATATCAAGCTAATTTTATTCTGTAAAATGTATGTAGGTGAAAGAATTTATTGCAAAAAAGGGCATTTATTTTATAGAAATGGCCAGGTATTAACTCCAGACTTGAACCCGATTGAGAATCTGTGAACAATAATGGGTTATAAAATCAGTGATAAGAAGCCTAGTAGCAAACAATAACTGCATTCAAGTCTGGAAAACGTGTGGTACAACCAAATATCAGACGATTATCTAAAAAAAAATAATAAAATCCATGCAAAATCCACAACAAAATATTGAAATGTGTATTTTGTATAACTATTGTAATTGTTGATATAATTTAAGTTAAAGTTTTTAGATGAATAAATTAATGTTGCTGAAAAAAATTTTTCATTGTACTACGAAATTTTTTCCCAGAATCACTGATTTATTTATATTTTTTTTTTTTTTTTTTTTTCGTTTTAAAATATACCGATGTGACTTCACAGGAATCCCTAAAACGCCACATCGGCCAGATACATAATATAAATATAGAATTAAAAATGAGAATTATAATAAAAATATTAATAATGATAACAAAACCAAAAATAATTATAATAATAATATTAAAATGATAATAATAATAATAATAATAATTATATTAATAACAATAATAATAACAATATTAATAATAATAACAAAATAATTGCATAAGAAAATAAAAAATTATATATCAAAAAAAATCCAAAAAATACTGACAAGTTGCTGTCAGAGATCATGAACAAGTCAACACTCCTAGCAATCCGATTTAAAAGTGTTATCGCACTCGATACCGGCGAGTTGACGAGCATACAGGTTCGTGCGTGCACAGGCAAGAAAAGAGACCGCGCTCGAGACTCATGGGAATGCTCTGGAACCCATAAACGAAGCTCCTTGAGAATCTCCGGATTATCTACCCGACCCTTTAATAATCCAGAAAAATGTTTGATCAAGCAAACTTTTCTCCGAGTTTCCAATGATCTGTATCCCAACATTCCTAATAAAAATGCACTGGGATACAGAAACGGGTAAAAACCATACTCCTTCATATACAGGTGCCGAAAAAATTTCTTCTGCACTCTCTCGATAAGTAAACAGTACTTCGCCTCAGAGGGGCACCAAATCTCGGAACCAGACTCCAATATACTACGGACTAAAGCGCCATACAGAACACGCAGCACAAACAGGTTGTTAAAATGACGCGCATTCCGCATGACAAATCCAAGCATCCTAGAAGACCTGTTACAAATGTCTGCGATGTGTCTGTCAAATCTCCATCCAGCCTCGAATGTAACTCCCAAATCCTTGGTGTATGACACTCTCATTAGATCACTTTCACCGATATTGTAAGAGTGAAGTAATGGAGTGTAGGATCTGGAATAGGAGACCACTTGACACTTACCGATGCTAAGTGGAAGACGATTTACAGTTGCCCATTTCACAAGAGAATCCAGATCCTCCTGAAGAAAATGACAATCTGAACTCGTCTTAATAGCTCTGAAGAGCTTTAGATCATCGGCATACATCAAAAATTTAGAATGACTGCACGCAGAGATAACATCATTAATGAAAAGGTTGAATAATAAAGGCCCAAGATTAGAACCCTGTGGAACTCCAGAATTAGTCAAATAAGAGTCAGATGAAGAATGACCATAGGTGACGTATTGCCGGCGAGCCTGTAAATAGCTATATATATAACTATACTTAAGTTTGAATCACTTTAAAATATATCATAAATACATTTATTTCAATATTAAATGTACAATAAATATATTAGAAAACATATGTACATATCGATGGGTTAGTAGTGCACAGATATTGTATGTCCAGTTTTGAAAGTAATTGAGTTATCATACACAAAACGTCCATCTGAATCAAACCTTCATGTTTAAAAAGTATCGTAGAGAAGATATTGCCTTATTAAAATATATAATATGTACATACCGCACACCTAGATCTAAACAGTATCAACTCAAAAAAACACTTTTTTCAGGAACGACGAAAAACTTGTTGTCATGTCGCTATAAGAATAAGTGATAGGAATTTACTGTTTTTTTTACTTTATTTTTTTGTGAAAACAAGCATATCAAAGAAAGTTCAGATTAAAACATTTAATTTTTTTTTTTGGTTCATGTTGCTTCATTTGTAGAATACGAATAAATGATTAACTAAAAAATCTTAATTTTTAAGTTGATACTGTTTTGATCTAGGTGTGCGATATGTCCATTTCGTCCATAATTTTCATGCAAAAGAGATGTGCATATGTCACTCATAATATTTTAATACAAAACTGGACATACAATATCTGTGCACTAACATCAGTATGCAACAAAATATGGATTTTTTTTTTGAGGTGGACACCTTTCATTTACCGCTACTGTACTTATGTACATAGTTCTCTTTCGCCAGTCGTATATTAATTACAAATCGCTACGTATCTTTAACTTGTTCAAAAAAAGATTAATTACATTAAAATCATAAGTTTTGATGCATACTGTATACGGTCGATTTTAAAGAGCTATTTATCGCCATTGCAATTACAGTTTTAACAAGCCAGCCTCATCCGTTGCGTTATCGCACCACTCGGCGATTCATCATTCTTTACGTGACACCTTAACGAATATAATAAGAATTTATATGACCGTCACGTTTAGGCGAATGAAGGGGGGGGGTTGCTTTCATACCTGGGGCTCTGCGCTTTTATTATTCTTTTCAGCTGAAATTATAACAGGTGTACGGCGTTAATAGCGAGACGCGCACAGCTCACGGCTGCACACAATGCCCGGGCGAACTTTCCCGGGAAAATTTAACCCTTTCTTCTCGCCGAGTCGTGAAGTGCCCTTTAAAAAGTTTCTGAGCGTTTAGCGCCTTTTCGCTACGGGGACACAATCGCCGTCACCGCGACAAATTTGCCGAAGGATTTTTCAAACAATAACATTCAAGTGTGGCCAAACAAACACTTTAAAGTTTCCGCGAGCAGAGCGTGCGTGCTTTGTAAACATGATAATATTTAGAAATAAAACGGCCACCGTGTACTGGTATAGTATTGTGTTTGCGATTACGATTTCGTTGTCCACGGTTGAATGCGCGATGGCTTTGTGCGAATTCAATAACGCTGTCTTAGAAGTCAGCGCGCGCTTTCAACGGCTCCCTTTTGATATTTCACTCTCGAGCAAATGTGGGATTTACGTTGCGAAATGAGAAAATAACTCAAAAAAAAGAGATAGTCGAGAGCTGGATAGTGATCCGTACGTAATGCGAGCATCACGTCATTTAAAACGAGGGCCCGAGATGGGGAGTGAATAGCGTGAAATTTAATATGACCGCAGTCAAACCGGACGTACGATAAAAGGAAAATCGCATTCTGTCTAATAAAACATCTGACGTATAATCGGGATTCCGTCGTGGAATCGTTCGACTTTTTTTATTCAAAAAATATCAGCTTTATTTGCGAATCATCCTGTGCGGAATGTCCAAGCGTGTGGTACCTAACTTTATACGACCATTTATCAGTAAGATTCCATTAACCATTTGCAAAATAATATAAAGAATATACATATGCTACAAAATCAACCAGAGATAGATTACAAATATTACAAAATAGAGGTATGAGATATTATGTATTTTAAATGCGGATAGGTATGCTAGTATAAAAAAGATGATGATTGAATTAGATTGGTTGAATGTGAATGATACTTTGAGGATTTGTATATTGGTATTTACATTTAAGTTAGATAATAATATATTACCATCATATTTTAGTAAATTTATTGTGAGAGGAATGGATGTATGTGAATATAATCTATATATGTATGTACATACATATATAAAAATTAATGTCTGTCTGTCTGTCTGTTTGTCTCTTATAGGCTCCTAAACCACTCAACCGATCGCGATAAAACTTTCAGGACTTATTGTGATCATGCCGGGGATGGTTCCTGTGAAAAAAAATTGGGAAAAAAACGGGAACGGGAACGGGCATGCTCACGCGTCAGAAAACGTACTAGGAACGGGAACGGGAACGAGAACGGGATCGGGCATTGCAACGCATGCCGGGTCAGCTAGTTTAAGGAATAAAAATAATTTAATTATACAAAATAGGAGAAGCATCTTGTACAGAGGTGTTTTGGAATATAATAGACTGCCGGATGGAATTAGAAGTTCGAAAACTATTGATAAATTCCTGGCAGTCTTAAAAAAACATATCTGTATAGGTGCTTAGTTAAGGATTATGTAATTAACTTTGGCTACTACATATACTATATAAATAAATAAAATTTTTGAAGGTTTGATATAATCTATGTCTATCTATGTAAGAGTAAAAAAAAAAGTTCTTTCTGTCGAGATTTTAATATTGAAACTTAAATCTCGTAAGCGCCAGACTGAACGTGCAGAATTGGAAAAAAAAAAGGAGGACGAAGCCTCCAATGTAAAGTGGGACATTGAAAATTGCGTGATAAAGGAGTAAACTTCCCATGGGAAATGTGCCAAGGATATAGAAGTGCATTTCGTAAACCAGGTGCTAAGGAATCGCACGAGGAAAACTTTCAATTTTTCTTTTAAATAACCCTCATATCCGATGTGTGTAGCTGTTTTCGTTTGATAAAATCGAGCTTCGGGTGTCGTAGATGTTATCCACGAGGCTTTCATTATTGAGCCCAGCAAACAAACAGAAATACCTAGTGAAACATTCTTGTGTGCGAATATAACGAATACTTTTTAGTTTTGAATTGACTGTATGAAAAATTGTTATGTATGTACCTATACATATATATTTTTTTGATTTTTTTTTTTTTTAATATAAATAATATTATTATATTCATACGTTCATAATTAAATGAAAAATATGAAACGTCATAAATCAGGGGAGCACGACCGTCGGCTTGGGCGTGGAAATGTGTCCCGACCAGTCTACTGAATAACCGGGGGACAGTTGATAAAAGGGACACCCGGGAAAAAAGATACCGGACCAAAAAAAAATACCGGGAAAAAGATGTGAAAAATGCCAACGGTCCGATACCGACGCTTAAAATTTCCAGATATCATCGGCCAAATTTTACCGCTGCGTTACGATTTTTTTTTAATCGTTTGAATTTTTTACAACGAGAATGGCAAAAAAGAATTTTCACAAATTGCTTTTCAATTTTTTTATAATAAACATTTGAAAGTAATGTCAATTTAAAATTACACAATGCACATACACACTTACACGCTCTCTTCAATACATGTATCTATGTATAATGTATTGTCTCTAATTTCTCAGAAATTGACTATTTTGGCATAAGCACTTTAAGCACGCTTACCTCACATTCTTGAAAATAATTAACTATGTATGTACATATATAAAGAAGAAGAAATAAAACGAAGAATGAAACTAGGGTGGAGTGCTTTTGGAAGAATGAACATAGTTTTTAAATCCAACATTCCGCTATGCTTAAAAAAGAAGGCGTACGTACGACCAATGTGTACTGCCAGTTATGACGTATGGATGTGGAACTTGGACGCTAAATTCAAGAATGCTACGAACGATCCAGTGCACACAGAGAAGCATGGAAAGATGTATGCTTGGCATAACAAGAAGAGATCGCAAAAGAAATACACGGATAAGAAGTATGACCAAAGTGGCAGATATACATACATACCAGTGCGGGTGAAAAAGTTGAAGTGGCAATGGGCTGGACACATAGCGAGAAGAATGGCAGATGGACGCGAGAATTACTGGAATGGTATCCGAGAGGATGTGAAAGAAAGCAAGGTAGACCGAGTGGAAGATGGGCTGACGAATTGAGAAGAATGTGTGGAGTCAAGTGGATGCAGATTGCTCAAGACAGACAGGAATGGAAGAGGATTGGAGAGGCCTTCATCCAGCAGTGGATGGTGAACGGCTGAAAATTATGATGATGATGATTACTAAATAACATTGTTTTTAAATCCAAAATTTCGCTATGCTTAAATATTAGGCATACCACCAATTCATACTGCCAGCTATGACGTATAGATGTGAAACGTGGATGCTGAATTCAAGAATGCTACGTAAGACCCAGTGCACACAGAAAAACGTATAACAAGAAAATATCGTAAAAGGAATACATGGGTAAAAAGCATGACCAAAGTGGCAGATATAGTGGAACGTGTGAAAAAATTTAAGTGGACACACAGCGAGAACGATGGGTGGCAGGTGGACGCGAGAAATACTGGAATGGTATCCGGGAGGATGTGAAAGAAAGCAAGGTACATAGATTGAGAAGAATGTGTGGAGTCAAGTATGTATGTATATGCAGTTTGCTCGAGATAGACTGGAATAGAAGAGGATTGGAGAAGCCTTCATCCAGCAGTTGTTGGTGAATGGCTGAAAATGATGATGATGATGATGATGAGAACTAAAATAGTCAACGATGAAAATAAAAAGGATTTTTCCACAAACTTCTATTGCAAATTCAACTAAGCAATATGTTACGATTTTCACCTTTGATGTCGCCTGATATTGAACGAAATATTTACAAGGTCTGACGACGTAATCCTGAAGGAATGTCTTGCATTCTATAGTTTTGCACGCTAGAAATGAAATGCTTCGATTCGAACGGAAAAATCACTACGAGCTTTTCTCGGCACGCCGCGCCTTTGCGTAGTAACGCAAGCTGAACCCCAGGCATTCCGTCAAATTCAATATGCCATAATTTATTTTTCGATATACATATTCCATATCCAGTGACGTGTTCGAAGGTAAAGTGAAATATTTTGAAAATTGAACTAAAGCAATAAGTGATGTCGATCGAAGTAAACGTTCGAATCGAGCATATGCATTAATTTGCAGAATTTGCAATTACAATGGTGTAGTTTGCAGATAGTGAGTTTGCGGTGCAGTGGTGTGCTTTTCCGGTGCGCCACGTGTTTGTGTCGCACTTTTCATTTAGAATTTTCGCCGCCATTAATTTTACACGGCCGCAGCTTAACTCCAGTGGCGCGCGAATAAAGGAGAGTTGTGTACGCGCGCAATTTGTCACTTTTAATACAATGATACATTACAAAACAGTTTCGGGGCGAGTCCAGGGGCGTGCGCCCCTTTTCTCTCATCCCAACCCTCCTCTTTTCCCGAAACCGCATAAAAGGCGACCGCCCCCGCGCCCCTCTAACAATGCCAACAGCAAATTGGATCAGAAATTAATTTGGTAGAGGCCGCCCCTGCGAAAAGACGCGCACTCCCTGAAAGAGGACATTGTTAAAAATCTGGATAAATATGTGATACTAGGAAAATTTTATCTAATAAATTTTCTGTCTTCTGCGGAAATGTTGACAGATTCATACATACATATACATATGTATATATGAGTCGCCTGGTTCCAAATCCCGATAAGTCCACAATATATGTATAAAAAACGAGGATAAAATATTTTCTGGTTCTAAGAATGTTTTCAAACGATGCCTTATACTTGAATTATTCCAAATATCGCTAAGTGCGCCGTAAAAAAATATTGAAAATCAGTGTTAGTTCCAAAAACTGACAATTGCACTATGATAAATGCTGACAAAAGCCATATTTAGAAACAAACAACGATAAGTCCATGTTTCTAATCTCAATATTTTGTTTAATATCAACAAAATTAAGTTAAAATGAGTTTAAACGCCACCAAGCAAACAAGTCTGTAGCAGAAAAACCGCGTTTGCGAACAAGTGAGTTTTATGGACTTATTTTGATTAGGAACTAGACGACTCATATATCAGATAACGTTCTTCGTGAAAGGTTTCCTAAATGATAAACTTCAAAATATGTTGTAACTTTTGAAATACGTCCGATTTTATTTTTGCGCGGATGATACGTTTCAGGGACTGCCGTGCAAAAAAAAAACGTGTAAAAAAAAATATATATCGGATAACGTTCCTCGCGAAAGGTTTTCTAAATGATAAACATCAAAAATATGTTGTACATAGCTTTTGAAATACACCCGATTCTATTTTTGCACGGGAATACGTTCCAGTGGTTCGGTGATTAAATCGGACACGAAAAATCGGCATAGAAAAATGCGTACAAGGAAAAAAGCGCACATACATACATACATAGAAAGACTATGTACATGACACGATTTTCACTGCTGTGCGGGAATATGATCAGTACGGAAAACAAAATAAAGTACATGTTGAAGTTAGTTAAATTGCAATAATAAAATTAATTTAATAATGGCAGCTAATTTTTAAATAATAAATTTTCTTTAATATGTATGTATATTGAAAAAAATTTGCATTATGTTTGCGGAGAAAATAAAAATAAAGCACTACAAGAAATTATTTACTACACTAGAATTATTCAAATTTTAAAAAGCTCAAAAACACTGGACTATTTTTCTATGTGCGCTCTTTTCCAATGTGCACTTTTTTTGTGTGCGCATTTTTCTGTGTGCTTTTTTTTCCGCGTCCGCTACTTTCGTGTGCGGAATTTTCGTGTTTTTTTTTTTCGTGTGCGGTTTAATCCAAGCATCGTTACAGGGACTACCGTGCAAAAAAAAGATACATATGTACATATGTATGTATCGCTTGATGTAGTATGCTTTGAATGTTGAAATTATACCTTGATCTAGTGGTTGAATCAGGGATGTTGTATTGGTGACAACGGTAACCGGACGAAACAGAACATGATATAACATGCATATGTATGTATGTATGTATGTATGTATATACGCGCAATATAGGCGACCAGTGCAACACAATTCTTTTTGATAAATATTTAAATTCTTTTTATTTTTTTGTAACCGAGTTAAAACAAAAAATCAGTGTAAAAAAAATAATTTGTTCGTTTACTTGGACCGTGCATAAAAAAGCCGTGCAAAAAGAGAATGGGGTGTATACAATTGAAAACTGCAGAACGGTTTTGTTCATCGAAATATATGTACTAGGTACCTATACAAATCGCCCCCGAGTAACGTTTTGTGCGTCCCAAAACTTTGGAAAGATTTTTTTTTTATTTTAGTCCACTAATGGATTTTTTACATTCGCGAAATATACACGAGCCTGAAAAAATAAAATTAAAAGGGGACATCAACACTCGGCGCAAATTAAAAAATTCATTGTCGAAATCGTCCTTCGCGTCCTAGTAGTATGAATGAAAACTCTGCAACGTAGCATAACTTTTCTTGAACTAAAGAAAAAAAGATGACGTTTTTAAAAATACAGAAATAAACTCGCACACTGTTTAGAATGATTAATATGTATTGCGGTGTTATTCAACCCGTTGCCGGAACGCGAACGGTTGACTGAGTACTTCACAGTGAGCTTTATGAGTTTAGTTTTGAGATTTGGGTGCAGACAGTTAAAATATAGCACTCTCTCGTACCGACGCGCGTTCATATGCAAAAACACACACACGCATTAATATACACGTCGTTAAATATTTACCGAAACGAAATTTAGACATTGGAACGTTATTATCTTCATGTGTTTTCCCGGCTTCCTTTTGGCGTCGCATTATTTAAAATAGACTAAGCACATATGATAATTTTAGCGTCATCAATCGTAAAGCCGCGTATCTTAAGGCTGATTTAGACCTGGCTAGTATTTAGGCGAGTAGCACGGGTGGTCGAACCCCGACCAATCCGGATGCAGGATTTGAGCGAGTAGCTTTCCCCCACCACGCTTTCCGCGCGTCTTTGGGTCACTTCATTCGCCTTCGCGACAACAATCAACTAAATTTCGACGCTGACGAGGCACCTCGACGAAAAATACAGTCAACTGTATTTTCTTGGCGAGTAGCTTTTTACAATTTCGCAGATGTGATTTACGATCAGAACGTGCTTCGTGATGACTCTTCGCGCATGGCTGCCAAAATAGTCGAATTGTTTCTGAGAACCGGTCAGCGCCATTCCAAAGACAGAATATTAAATAACTTCGGAGACCGATTTTTTGTTAGCTTTAGCTTACTACTGTTCTATTTATCTACTAAAACATTTCGAAAAAAATAAAATTACAATTTAATCGTGCAAAATAAAAACAATCGTGTCACAAGTAGTGTTGTAAAATTCTCGGGAATAATCTTTTGGAGAATATTCTCCAAGCCAAGAATTTTCTGTTTAAAATTATAGTACATAATGCAATGTACCCTGGGCTCCATCGGCCACCATGTATTTTAAATAAATAAATACTAACTCTTACTGTATTTGCTTAAATATACAGTAAACTCCATTTAATCTGGGCTAATACTTGGGAGAGGTGATACGGACTACACGAATAATATTAGTTTAGTATTCGTGACAAAAACTAAATTTGACGGGGCGTGAATATGACAATTTTTTTACGATCTTTTGTGCCAAGTTTAAATTAATGATTATATTATATCATAAGTTGGAACAATCTCACTGGAACATCATAACCAAAGCAATAAAAATATGTGTATATAATTTATTGCTTCCAGAGTTAATAAGCAGTGCATTCCTTTGAGAATTTCGCGGAAAACGTTCATGCTCGTAGTGCGCATGTTAAAATGACGAAATGACACATTCAGTGTCGTCAGAATGAAAAAATATCTTTCAAAATGCTCTCAGTCCCATTACTACTATTAGGTTCTGAAAATATCCTAGAATCCTCCAAAAAGCTATTAAACTATCTAGAGATGTTTTATAACCAATAAAAAAGAAAATTCTCGAATATTCTCGGAGAATAATCTTTTGGAGAATATTCTCAGAATACTCTCGACTTACAACACTAGTCACAAGACTGTGAAGATGCCTGTGTAATTAATTTAATTGAAATCAGCCTTTTGCAAACGACATCGAAATGTCCCATTCACTAGTGCTTTGTGTTGAGAAGTTTTGGCACTTACTATTGAACTGGCCTAAAGACGCGCGGAAAGCGTGGTGGTGGATGGTGGGGGAAGGCTACTCGCTACTCTCCTAAATACTAGCCTGGTCTAAATCAGCCTTTACGGGTTAGAAGCTCAATTCGGGCTAGATGCTCGTGACGCAGTTCCGGGGTGGGAAATAGCACCGGAAGTACAACGGAGGCAGCGGTCACCGGAAACCTTAATAATTCATGCGGCTCGAATAGTATCTCCCGAAGCACGTATCACGTGTCAATTACTTGCGCATACACACCGTCTGACCAACCAAGTTGTACACGTTAAGTAGTTTTTGGCGCTCGCATTCAAAAAGTGAAACTTTCGAATTAGGTACGTCGAGTTTCGACATATGTACGTACACATCCGTTCGCTCACTAAATCCGTATTTGTATGCGGGGCGAGTTTGCGGCCTCTAAACCGGAAGCTCGGTTCCACTGTTCCGGTTCCGGGAGTCCGGACTCGGCCGGCCAGAGTCCGACATTTTTCCATACTGGGGTCCAGTCGCTTCATTAAAACTTGAAACGAAACAGGAAACGCGCAGGAAGCCTGCGGCTCGCAAGAGTCGACCAAACCCCGCAAATTTAAAACTTCGATCGTGTCGCAGTACCGCCAAATGTTACTTAAACTTTTATTGGATGTATGTATGTATGTACTACACCGTTGAAGTATACTTATGAATGTATTTATGTATTTAATTACAAAAACACCCACCATGACATAACATTAGCCAAATCGTCATGTAAATTACAAAAATAAAACATAGTAAAAACATAATGAAAATAAAAAATAAAAATAACAGTCAGTAGCGTAACTATAATAGAAAAAATTGGCCCGCATGCAAAAGTTACCAAAAGGCCTCCCCCTATTATTATTTATTTAAAATACACGGGCATTGCCGATGGAGGCCAGGGGTCTTTTATAATTTGTACATACAATTTTTAATTATTTAGTTATTTATATTCAAAAACTTGTCGAGATGGTTTTTAAAGACATTTGTATTTTTAGAAGTTACTAGCTGATTTGGGAGGCGGTTCAACCACCCTATTCTAAAAAAAAAAGCCTTTGACAATTTTGTTAGATTTGTCTTTTAAACGTCTCAGTGTATGACCTCTGAGATGTGCGTTTTTATTAAACGTGAGGTGGTTTTTATTTATTATTTATTATATTATACACTTCTATTAGATCGCCTCTTAATCTTCTCGTCTCCAAAGATGTGACACTCATTATAGAACAGTGATCGAAGTTCAGATGGCATTTTTGTAATCCTACTTTGGACCCTATCTAAACATACAATGTCTTTTTTAAAGTTAGGGTTCCAAACATTTACAGCAAATTCTTACTTAGGTCGAATCTACGATTTGTAAATTTTTGACAGCAACTGGATTTTCATATAATTTATAAGCGTTTTTATTGAACGTGAAGAGGTTTTTTTATTGGACATTTAAAATACAATTATATACATATAATCACACAGAAGCTTATAAGGTTCAGTTGTAGCTTTTGGTTTTACTTAGAATCAAATTTAGTAAAAAGGACATACCTACTCGTATATTGTTTTCAATAGTTTTATATTTATTTATTTAAAATACATGGGCAGGCGGCATAGCCGATGTAGCCAGTTTTTTGTTGCAAAAATTAAATTAATGAACTTTAGAATATTAAATGTCCTTCCTCCTCGCCTTTGAATTTTGCAAATTCTTCAATATACATGTACATATACATATATACATACATATATATGTATACAATTAATTATATAGCCGAAAAATTCCCGAAACGAGAACATATCACTCGAATTCAGAGGCGAGGACGTGTCACTACGAATTCAGAAACAAAACTTCATAAATGAAATTAAAAAAATCCTACTTATCCATTAAAATTCCGTTCATAATTTGATTTATATTTTTGACAACATTTTCTAAGAAAACTACAACAAATCTAAGACAAATTTCACGAATCCGTAACACATGAAACACTAAAACGGCTTGGAATCGATAACCCAGCATTCAAGCCGTAAAGCGTTGCGTGTTGAACTTTAAGATATGCAATATAAGGAGCGCTTCAGAGGGATTTTTTTAAGTTTACAGTTTTATATGAATTGATTTTTTGGGTTTATTTATTATTTATTATTGATTTGCCTGAGAATAATTTTTTTCTTAAAACATATTTGGGGCCCCCTGAACCCAAGGGCTCGCGGCGCCGCATACTTCCGCGCCATACTAGTTACGCCACTGTTTGAACTTATCCAGTATTCTGTTCTCGTAATTTTTTATTTAAAACATTTACCTTTTGACTTGATATTTTAATGCTATATGAGTTGTTTAATACATTGTTATTATTATACGAGTATGTATTGAGTTGCATCGTTCGAGGCTTTCAAACAAGTTGGCAAGTGCCCCGTCGGAATCAGGAAAAACTTGGAGCCGATAGCTTAGTTTTATCCGGGTGCAGCCGTAGATGGCTCCCGACTCAAACAAAGCTATCTATCTCCTTTTTCGGACACGAATATCCTTTGGGGATCCCGCAAATCCTCAAACTCGTCCGCCCCCGCAACCTGATCCGGAGTTGTAGCTCAATGGAACACCCGTAAGTGCCAGCAAGAGGTCAAACACGCAAATAACCATTCAACAGGATCTACATACATATGTATGTATGTATAGTAGTTACGTATTTATGGTTATAATAGAGCGTATCACATTCTATCTATTGAATACTGAAATCAAATAATATACATATTATTAGGACTATCAATCGTACTTAATTCCTAATCAAAATTAGAATTTATCTAGTGAATAATATAAACAATCGTTTCTAAAATTAAATTCAGGAAAATCGGTGACACTTTTCAGCGTCTAACATTACATAATATAATAAATAGTACGAATAAACGGAATGATATATATGTACTATTTTCCATAAACTATTGGATAAAGAAGAAGTTTGATTTTCATCCAGCGGTGCTGATAAAAATGATGATAACTTTAATTGTATTAGAAACTTACCAAACCTAATATCCTCTTCCATTTCTGTTTGTCTTGAGCAATCTGCATCCATTTGACTTCACACATTCTTCTTAATTCGTCAGCCCATCGTCCGTTTGGTCTTCCTTGCCTTTTTTCACATCCTCTCGGGTACCATTCAAGTATTTCACACATCCATCTGCCATCTATTATTTTCGCTATATGTTAAGCCCACTGTCACTTCAACTTGTTCACACATTCCGCTTTATCCTTCACCTCGGTCATACTTCTCATCCATGTATTCCCCGTTCGATCTCTTCTTGTTATTCCAAGCATATATCTTTCCATGCTTCACTGTGTGCACTGGGTCTTGAGTGAGTTCAGCATCCACATTTCACAACCGTATGCATAACTGGCAATACACATTGGTTGAAAGCCCTCTTTTTTAAACCTAGCAAACTAGTATATCATCATCATAATTTTCAGCCGTTCACCATCCACTGTTGAAGGAAGGCCTCTCCAAACCTATTCCAATCTTGTGTGTCTTGAGCAATCTGCATCCACTTGATTCCGCACATTCTGCTCAATTCATCAGCCCATCTTCCACTCGGTCTACCATGTTTTCTTTCACATCCTCTCGGATACCATTCCAGTATTTCTCACATCCATTCTTCTCGCTATGCTTAGCCACGTTTTTCACACATTCTCCTATATCTGCCACTTCGGTCATACTTCTTACGATTTTTTCTTGTTATACCAAGCGTACATCTTTCCATGCTTATCTGTGTGAACTGGAGCTTACGTTACATTTTTGAATTTAGCATCCACGTTTCACATCGGCAGTACGCATTGGTCTTCTCTTTTAAGCATAGTGGAATCTTTCGTAGCATTCTTGAATTTAGCGTCCACATCCGTACGTCATAACTGACAGTACGCATTGGTCGTACGCCTTCTTTTTTAAGCATAGCGGAATGTTGGATTTAAAAACTATGTTCATTCTACCAAAAGCACTCCATCATAGTTTCATATATGTATAAGTACATAACGTACGATAATATTCAATTTGAGAGCGATGGCTGCAATGATTCTTTCATGCCATTCACATTTTCCCAATACTACTCCATCCTAGTTTCATTCTTCGTTTTATTTCTTCTTCTTTGCATCCGGAAACTAGTACATAGTTAAAAAATTATGTTAATATAGATTCTAAATGAAATTCAACAAATAAGTGAAGTGCATTTTATACATTTGAGTGAAAATTCAGTATTTACATTCTCCAGTGCTATGAAACGACGAAGTGTGCAGCCGTTCGGAGTGTAGGTGGTCGGTAGTCAATATTGACCGACCGATGTGTTTTTAAGTCGAACGAAATTGAATTAAAATAAAGTTCGGCCCCACAAAGGCGGTCGAGAATAATCTGGCAAAGCAGACGAAGAATTCCGCAGGGGCTCACCGCTGCGCTGGAAGGGAAAGAAGTTTCGCAGGTGGGAGTGGGACGGTTAATATTGGTATGTGGCGTACTTTATGCAAATATTGAGCCAATTTCAGACAAGAAGTTTGTTTGTTCGTCGGCTGGAAAGGGCCGAGCCCTTTGACATCGACCCATCCCTTATTGGTACCAGCCTGGATGTCATTATCCCGGCCCGGCCGCCAAACAACCAACTCAAACGTCATTAACGCCGCTCAACTCCTCATCAATTGAACGTTTTCACGGTCGTGATTCGACCCACTCGACATGGCGACCCCTTTTCTAGGTCGCAGGCATGTCGTCGATTATTATTAAGGTGTCGGCGATCCCCCGTTATCCATTTCCTCGATGTAAGTACGCAATTTTGTACGTGTTAAGATCATTTAACATACCTACATACATTGGTTAAGGTTAAAATTAATTCACGGTTCAATAACTGAAGGCTAATTGAAATAAACATATCTTCTCATCGGAACACCTCGTGATTACAATAAGTGCAATTATTTTTGTTGGAAAACGGTTTTAGTTAGTTGGGCTTGCACACGAGAATATGTGTATTTTTAAATTGATTGGTTTTATTATATTGTATGTATGTATATCGATGGGGTTAGTGCGCAGATATTGTATGTCCAGTTTTGTTTTAAAATATTGTAAGTGACATACCTATTATATGTACATCTCTTTTGCATGAAAACTATGCACGAAATGGACATATTATATATTTTAATAAGGCAATATCTTCTCAAGTATACTATTTGGACGTACAATACTTTTTAAACGTGAAGCTATGATGCAGATGGACGTTTTGTGTATGACAACTCAATTTTTTTAAAAGCTGGACATACAATATCTGTGCACTAACCCATCGATATGATATTATCGGGGTTGTGGAGACGTTAAAAAAACGCGACTCCGACTCCAACTCCAACTACGACTCCGACTCCGATTTTAAAAATCTAAAAATGTTGAATTTTTTATTAAATTTTAAACATACATATGTATGTATATGGGTAAGACCATTTCCAGGTACATAAATACAGTCATAATTTCACCAACCAATGCAACGAATAGGCTAATTTTTTAATGTTATGAATACTTTTTGCATTAATTGTTATAAAAGAATAAATGGTCGCCATTTTCAGCTTCATCCTGTCAGGCTCGTTCGAAAGCATTTGCATCACTTTTATTAGGACTTCAGGTCTCAACGCTCGTTAATCTCTTTTCTAATGTCAGCCTTCAGCTGCTGGGTGTTTATTGGATTATTCACATTCACCCCAGACTTTGAGAAGTCCCACAGGAAGGAGTTGGAGATGGTCAAATCAGGTAAACGCAATGGCCATCAGACATCGAAAAATCGCGATGTTATTCTGTCATCAAAATTTCCCTACAAAAAAAGCCATACTTCGAAGGGCTACGTAATCAGTGCACTATTATGACCCTGTCCTAATGCCACATATCTGGATTGTGTTTTTTGCTCGAATTCCCCGAATATTCCCCTCGATTCTAACATATATTATTGAGTAATTAGAAAATAATTAAATGCGGAAAAGGAGTCGGAGTCGCTCGAAGAAACCTCATTACTGATGTCTGAAGGTCTTTTTTGCAATTTTTCAAATTTTAGTGGCACGCGGAGTGTCCAATACTTAAAAATAACAATTAGATATATGGCACTGCAGTGTACATACATATGTACATATGTAGGTTGCAGACGACTACAGTATATCGTACCTTCAGAGAGGTGTTTATTTATTCAGTACTCAGTATGATTGTTGTTATTTCGAAATTATAGATTTTTATATGTAAATTTAAGAATCAGATCCTTGTTCATAAGCCCTTTTCCAACTATTTCGGTCAGTTGCCTATCTCTTCATCACATAATTGTTTGCAGAATCAGAGCGTTCTATTATACGCCTGTGTTTATCTTCTTTGGTCTATATATGTATGTATATTCTCTTCCTTTCTAGACTCTACTATGTAAACTAAGTAAAAAAAATTCAAAGAGTAAGAAAATCGACAAATTTTCGCATTCCTTCCACCCAACAAGAAATCGCTTAAGTGTCTTTGTCAAGAAATTTTACAATAAAAATTTTTACTTATACATACAATAATTTTCATACATAAATTCAATTTTAAGTGGCATTTTTTTTGTATCACTAAATTATTTTGTTATAATTACACAAAAAAATACTTTGAACAAAAATTCCAATGTCATCGGATAACGATCATTCCGTAAATGTCAAACGAGTATTAGATAACATTATTAATTTTATATAATCAACATTCTTTTGCTGTATTATTTCGATGCGTATATACATATGTATGTATGTACATATGTAGTCGGTAATGTGAAGGGATTCCAAAGCCGAGACAAGTTGAAATGGTATCAGTGCTATTGTGATGCGACACATACTCGTCCACTCTCCCCTTTTTCTTTTGGATGTGATGAAAGGCGAATTTGTTTTCTTTCACTTTCTTCTCATCGGGATGATGAGCTCGATGGTGTGGGTGGTTGGCTGGTGGAAAAGGGGAGGAGTGGGTGGAAGTTCTCCCCGGAGGTCGAGATAAAAGTGTTTCAGCGGAAGAGGCTTGCACCGGCCGCCATTAAATTACGGCCAAAAGTGAATTGGACAAGGGCACTCGAGTGTGTTTGCCAACAGATAGCATTTCTTTATGGCCGGGGCTTTCATTAAAAACTCGACCGGCTGCCGGAGCTTTATCGCTCCACTTGATGACGGTTTTATTAAGCGAATGTCCTCGATCGCGGTTCTTCACGGTCAAATCATTCGCGAAAACGTACTAATTAAGAATTTTTCAGCGTATTCACTTGTGAGCTTTCAGTGTATTCACTTGTGAGCTTTCAGAGAAATTCAATCAATACTATTTATTCTATTTCTGTATGAGTAAACTAGACGCATTTTCACAAAAAGGTTGAATACTGACACGGGGCGACTGATTTGCAACTCAAGTTTCAAACTGGTTCAGTGCTCGAAATGGAAATTTTCACGAACGGGAGCGCTCGATAATTTTCAAAAAATATCAAACGACTTTTTTTTTTTAACTATATGTACATATGCAGATACCTATACATATGTATATATTCATCGAAATGCAAAATCTTATCGAGATTAATACCGTTTAATGTCTGTAAGTCAACTTCAACAGGTACATCTGAAAATGGTCTCTGATTTTTTACACTGTTCTGAAAAAGTCGTTAAAATATGAGAATTCTGACTGTTTTGTACAAATTTATCGATTTAATTATTATTGGCCGATTTTATTATATTCAACGATTTTATATGGGCGTCAGAAATTTTAATAATTAGTATAATGGTAGCGGTACAGCTGCTTTAGAAATTTTGTTAAAATAAGAAAGCCGACAATTCAAAGAAAGATATCGTAAATTATCGAGAGAGGGCCCATTGCAGTTCGACCATAGTGTGACAGACAGTGCCGACCATAAAGCAATAAAACTTTTTACGCATAACCGACCAAAATAAATAGAATCTAAAAACCCTACAATTCTAAATGTTATCTTCAAGTAACACACGTGCATCCAGCTTTTTCAAAACATAATAATATTTTAAATGGCTTTTGGCTACAGATAAGATGCCTTTGTCGGAATTCCAGTCAAAGGTTGTAATTTAGGAGTCATAAATGTAAAAAAATTCACCTTCTAACATTTTTTCGGCAATAATTATTGAAAGAGCACGAAAATTTTGGTTTTTTACGAAAGGGAGCGCTAAAATTAAACGCCCGCTCCCTGCCGCTCCCGCTGAATTCGAGCACTGAACTGGTTGCATACTAGTCACACACACAACCAGTTTTCAATAAAAATAGAAACTCACACCGCACACTAGCGCGACTGATTCTGGATCATTCGAAGCAAAGTTCTCTACAAGTTTGTAGTCACAAAGTTCCTTTTCGCAAAATGTCAAGTAGTAGTAGTAGATGAAGAAGACATACTTGCCCATTATCAGTACCGCAGAGTACGAAGAGCATTAAGAAGGGAATATTGGTGGCATCTCTATATACAGAGAAATATCAAGTTTACAATTATTTATTTATTGTTGTTGTTACACGCCTAAGGCTTTTACATACATACATATAAAATAAAAAGAACAAAATTAAAAATAAAAATAAGACTAATAAAGTTCCTTTTCACTTTTTTTTTAAATTAGGAATAAGAAATACTAAATATACTCAATAATATAAATATATATATATATATTATCAAACATGTATTTAAGAAATTTAGTATCCAGTTGCTGTAAAAAATTTATAAATCCTATATTAGACCTAAATTAGAATTTGCTGTAAATGTTTGGAACTTTAACTTTAAAAAAGACATTGTATGTTTAGAAAGGGTTCAAAGGAGGATTACAAAAATGCCATCTGAACTTCGTTCACTACCCTATAACGAAAGGTTGAAGAGAATGAGTCTCACCTCTTTGGAGACGAGAAGATTGAGAGGCGATCTAATAGAAGTGTATAAAATAATAAATAATAAATAAAAAACCTCCTCACGTTCAACAAAAATGCACATCTCAGAGGTCATACTCTGATGCCGGCTCTTCACGTTCGTGTAATTTTCGCGCGAATGTTCGCCAACCGTTGGCCTTAGATGACGTTGTCGAATGTTGACGAGCATTCGCATGGAAGTGACTGAATGTGTAACACTGAATGTGGAGGGGGAGGTCCGCCATCTTGCTTTGTTCGCATTTTAGCATTTTTTCAGTGCGTTGACCTAAACGCGAACGCGACCTCCTACACATGGACGCTCGGGATTGCTCGTCAGCGCTCGCCGAATGTGAAGTACCGGCATTAGACTCCTAAAAGATAAATCTAACAAAATTGTCAGAGACTCGTTCTTTTCAAATAGAGTGGTCGAAGTTTGGAACCACCTTCCAAATCTGCTAGTAACTTCTGAAAATATAAATCTGTTTAAAAATCACCTCGACAAGTTTTTGAATATACATACATAAATTAATTTTTGTAATCCTTCAAATATAAAATATAAATAACTAAAAAATTAAAATTTATATCTGACCCCTTGGCTCCATCGACTATGCTGCCTGGGGGCAACATGCCTGGGGGCTCGATCGACTATGTTGCCTGGGGGCTCCATCGACTATGCTACTATTTTAAATAATAATAATAAATAAACCTTCCGATAGTTTGAAATATTAAGACACCACTAGGAAAATAAATTTAAAAATAAAAGAAACGATGCAAATGAAGCGAGATTTCATCAAAGCTGTCGCACGTCCCAAAGGCGTAAAATAAAAAGGAAAAGCTCGGCGTTTTGCGAAATTTGACAGCGAACGTAATGTATAATTTGTGGCGTAAATTTGAAATTCAATACGGCACGTCGTCGTCTTGTACATAAATCACGGAATACTAAAAAAAAAATGTAAGTAGGTATATAGATATATATTTATGTATAGGGGTGTTGAGGCGGCCCTGTCAGTTGTTTGGGGGCGGCAGCAGGACCGGCGCACGTTCCTAGTCCAGGCCCGTCCTGACAGGCCCGTATTTTATTGTCGTACCTGGCGACACCTTACGCTGACAAAGCACAAAACGCGATATTGTTTTCGGATCGCGTAAGCAATCTGCTTATCCGCACCCTCATATTGGCCGCCCCCCCACCTTCTACACTCGTGCTACATATACTCTAGTCCCTATTAAGCGTGACGACCCTGGATACTACCTACATATATATGTATGGACGGCTCAAAAGCTAAACTGTGTATTGTCAAAAAATATTTTTTTCATGTTTCTTATTGGAAGTCAAGGTATACATATACATACAAACACTAGTGTAAGCCCGTTGAATATCAACGCCCGCTGAATTTTAAATATCGTAAAGCGCGCTCGTAAAGCGTAAAACGAATTTTAAATATCTTAATATCGTAATACAGATCCCCATTACCCAAATCGATCGACCCCGATACCCACTGGAAAAATTTTTTTTTTTTTTACTTTACTATTTATATTATAATTATTAATTATTATATATAGAATAATTATAATTTTGTAAGTGATTTTGTAAAAATCAAAAAAAAAAAAAAATAATAGTTTTTATATCGACATCTATATATTATTAGCAGAGTTTTTATGTTATAGGTAAAGCAGACTTACATACGATCCCTTTTGTAGATAATGTTTAAAAAAAAAAGGTCTAAATTGAGCAAGGGTGATGGCAGATTAGTCTTAGGACGTTCTTCCCGAGCCTGAGGCCTGGGTTCGATCCCCCACTCGTTCTAGTGGTTTTTTAATAATTTTTCCTCAGCGAGCGTTATCAGCAGACAGGCAGACAGACAGACGGATTTCGGCTATTATATATATAAATGAACTTTCAGCTGCCATACAATATTTTCTACATTCAATGGGGAAGGCAGCACTTATTGTGCATTATAATCAATTGACATTTTTAATAAAACATTTTGAAGTAAAACTTCTTTTCGCTCGGTAGAGTAAAAACGGTTCATCCAACGTTCCATACAAACGGAGCGAGCGATAAGTGGTCACGCATATCTCCACTCCTTCAGTTTGGAGGTAGGCTATTGCCCTCTCTCTTGCTCTTTCGCGTTCGTGCGAGAGAGAGATCCGCCCCGAAAATTTGAGCGTCCCCTCTGCGCCCCGCACCGCCAGTCAGTTTAGTAAAAACGTGTCATCGAAGCGTGGCACGACACGAAAACCAGTGACGGCCAGCGGTCAGCGGGTACCCCCACTCCTCGGCTAGACGTCAGGTAGTAGTGAGAACAGTGAGTCATTGGGTGAGCGTTTAAAACAACATTTGTGTACACAATTCTTTCACATTCACATCTGTATCTTATACATTATACTTGTTTTAAATTGCAAAGAAGTTTTACCTTTATAGTAAGTAGCGGCTACACACTGCGATTTTTTGTTTTTCGAAAATTAGTTTAACTGACTTGCACTATTTGGCTTTTGTACCATTCATACATACGGATATGGATATTTTTGAAGGCATACGACCAATGAATAATATAATTTAATACAATGTAACATTTGTTTTCTATTAATAAAACGTTATGGGAATGTTGTAGTACATACAATGTACATACATATGAGCCCTTATTTTCGAAAGTGGTGTAAGTCCAATTTTGAGTTAATGAAAATTTTGGTTTTCAAACATTCATTTTTAAAGAATTCACAGTCGATTATAAAAATGGACTTATCTAATATATAACAAACAAACGGACATACAGAATTCATGGTCATTACTGCACGAATTTTCTGTTCATTTTGTTCAACATTTTATGTGGTATATTAAATATGTATACACAATTATGTAGCGCGAGTTTTGAATCAGCCTCTACCTATACAATGTACCTACGTACATACACGTAGATGTCTAGTATCAGTGTGGAATGGAAATTATTCATATAATACTTTTTGATATGATTAAATGAAGCATTCGTTAAAAGTTTTACCGAATGTGATTGTTCGCTCGCGTTTATACTCGTATTTATGTATGTACCAATTCGTACATTTATTAGTCCGTAAAATTTTCCAATGTAAATTTTAGCGTTCGATAATGAACGTTCGACGATTTAGCATTTAAAATTCATTATTCGACGACCGTTCAATATTGAAAGTATTTCAGCACCAATTACGGCTATTCGAATTCGATTTGGAAATGTAACTGTATTTATTACCTACGCACATTTTGAGCGCTCGCACACACCGTGCAAAATTTCGTGCCAAATATTTTAACGAAGTGAAACAATTTTTATTATTTATTCTCGCCGTTTACGATAAAATTAAAATTACAATTTCGTTACAAGCATGGTTATTGTACACAATTGGACATTGATGCTGTCATGTCGTCCTCAATTTTTGTTATATATTTTATTTTAATTATATTGGGCCCTGCCCTACGAAATTGAGTGGACACTTGACGATAACACACTTTGATATTTGATGTTACTTTAAAAAAATTTTCTTTTGAATATTTTGAAACAGATACTTAACCTCAATTTAAAAGGAGAGCGGACCATTTTAATGATTTTTAAATTTAAAAATTCCTATCTGTACATATTAAAACGGAAAAATTTGATTAATGCCTCGGATGTTTCTTTAATCATAGACATACATAGTAGAGCTTTAGTTTCTCGCTCGAGCGTCGTAATTTTCATTCATCCGTTCGCACATTACTTTCGCTGATTATTTATAATAGATTTTTAACGTTGAATGTTGTAGCGATTGCGTTAGTTGTATTTGGCAGTTTTTAATGCGATACAGCAATCGGCATTCGCATGCAAATGTATCGATTTACAAACGCGCCGCGGGGCCTCTCGCCCGCCATTTATCTCCCGCCGGCACAGCTTTATCATCGTCGCTCCTGTATGCCCGTATTATTTTTTTTCGCGCAGTTAAAATAATAAATGAGTCCAATTACTGCCAAAATGAAAATGATATTTTTCTGAACGAAGGGCGAGGAAAATCCACACGCGCGCGCAAAAAAAAAGTTACGATTGTTGCGAGCGTTGCGCAGCGCGCGCGCCCCACCCCGAAAAAAGCTTTCCGAAGTTGAGCTTTCGCCGAGAGATATTTAATTATGTAACCATTTTGCGAGGAGCTTTCGCGAAATAGGACGAAAAAAATATGTGAATGTTGCTCAATGTAAATTCGTTAAAACTTTACAATTAATCGTACCCACTCACAGTACTCAACGGCGAAACAACTGCACCTGTACTATATTATTATCCTACGCTATCAGTGGGATTCCAATTTACTTTTTTTACTTTGACCATTTACTACTATACCATATCTACTCATATAAACTCCCTAGTAAATAAGTGTTATTCATTTATATGTACATACATATATTATCAAACGTATATTTAAGAAATTTAGTATCCAGTTGCTGTCAAAAATTTATAAATCGTATATTAGACCTAAATAAGAATTTGCTGTAAATGTTTGGAACCCTAACTTCAAAAAAGACATTGAATGTTTAGAAGGATTACAAAAATTCCATCTGAACTTCGATCACTATTCTATAATGAAAGGTTGAAGAAAATGACGAGAAGATTAAGAGGCGATCTAATAGAAGTGTATAAAATAATAAATAATAAATAAAAAAACCTGACGTTCAATAAAAACGCACATCTCAGAGGTCATACACTGAAACTACTAAAAGACAAATCGAACAAAATTGTCAGAGACTCTTTCTTTTCAAATAGAATGGTCGAAGTTTGGAACCGCCTGCCAAATCAGCTAGTAACTTCTGAAAATACAAACCTTTAAAAATCACCTCGATAAGTTTTTGAACATACGTGGATTTTTGTAATCTTTCAAATATAAATTATTAAAAATTGTATGTACAAATTATAGCAGACCCCTGGGCTCCATCGGCTATGCCGCCTGCCCATGTATTTTAAATAAATAAATATATGTAGTTTTTATTTTAATATAATTTTTTTTTATAATACATTAGATTTAAGTTTCCGGAATCGTCCACACTCTTACATCAAAGGATCATTGGGAAAACTTTGCAAAGTTTGGTCCCGAGTAATCAAACAATGTGGTAAGGCATAAAGAATAGACAAACACACAAACAGAGATTCAATTTTATATATGAGCCGTTATTTTTTAAAGTGGTGTCTAATTATGAAAAAAATTAAGTCTAACTGAAACTACCATTAACTCAATATTGATATTAGATATATCTACATATGTATATACATACAATACTAAAACTAGGATGGTGCGCTTTTGGAAGAACAACAGTTTTTAAATGAGTTTTTAACAGGAATGGAAGTGGATTGGAAAGGCCTCCATCCTGCAGTGAACGGCTGATAATACTACATAATATTACAATCCCGATTTCCTGATAACTGTCAATTTTTGTATATACATACATACATACATATATGTAATCGTAAATCTATGTAGTATACATATATATATATTAATTTTGTATTCATAGTGGATGGAATTTATAATGTAGTTAACTGAAGATGTTATAATAACGGTTTTCTGTTTACGATCAATTCATATTTTATAGGGGACTAAACGAATTGGAGAAATTTAAACGGAATTAAGAGTTACGTGTCAACGTGTATTAAAAATGCTCCCCCCCCCACACCCTCTCCGTCGGTGATGTCTTCGTAGTGAGTTAACCCTTAGCGCACGTAGTCGTAAATCTCGTCCCCCTTAACCGCTGCGTTTCGCGTTAATGCCGCACTGTTTATTCCGCGATCATAAAACAAGGTGTTATTTTGTTTTACGTACCCCATGGGGGTCGAATACACCCCCTACAAAGGCAATGGGAATCGAACGCCACTCACCCCACTTTCCCCACGAATCTCGATTTTTATTGTCCGATTGATGAGCGACGCGGTACATTTCATTGCGCCGCGAGCCGGTCATCGCTCTTTTATTTTTTTAATTATTTTTAATTCGCTCACGTTAAAAGTCTGCCGCGTGTAAAAGTTGTGATGTGTGTGCGATTTCGCAAATTGCTCGACAAATGGCGGGAGGGGTTTTCGACCGATGCCACCGACCTATTTAACCCGCTCGACGTGCTCGGTTTAAAAATTTTACTGCCCCTTTCTCATTTTTTTTTTCTGTTTAGAGTAAGTACATACATATGTATGTACGTATGTATGTATGTATGTATGTATAAGGCAGAGCGGAGCGGATGTTTAAAAACGCTCGCGCGTATGTGGAAAAACTCGCCCCCTTGTTAAAACCGTTGAATTTGGGGCTAAATTGTTATTAATTACGTTTCTCGCGTAATGAAGGCTCGTGATTTCGAAATGTTGCCTTGTACTCGAATACAAAGTGTTTCAAATGAATTTATCACATTCGTTAGATAATTTATATTATTATTCATATGCAAAGTATCTCAGACATTTATACAATATGTACGTAGATACATACATACATATATAAACTAAACCAAAATTTAGAAATATCTACGTACATATATCTATATGTACATCATTTTCAGCCGTCCACCATCCACAGCTGGATGAAGGCCTCTTCCATTCCTGTCTGTCTTGTGCAATCTGCATCCAGTTGACTCCACACCTCTCGGATACCATTCCAGTATTTTTCGCGTCCATCTGCCATTCATTCTTCTCGCTATGTGTCCACTTCAATTTTTTTTCACACGTTCCGCTATATCTGCCACCTTGGTCATGTACATATGTATTCCTCTTACGATCTCTTCTCGTTATACCGTGCACTGCATTTTGCGTGACATTCTTGAATTTAGCATCTACGTTTCACATCCATACGTCATAACTGACAGTACGCATCGGTCGTACGCCTTCTTCGTTAAGCGTAGCGGAATGTTGGATTTAAAAAACAACGTTCATTCTTCCAAAAGCACTTCGTTTTATTTCTACTTCTTTACAACCAGTCATATTCACCAATTGTCCTAGGGATAAATAACTATCAACTACGTATCTCTACAATATGATTATCTACAGTGACATCTAAATACATACCATATATACATACATATATAATAGCCCTATTCCATCTGTCTCTCTGTGTGTGTGTGTGTGTGTGTATGTGTGTCTGTCTGCTGATAACGCTGATAACCCGAGATCACCAGTTCGATAGAGGGTGCGCTTACGCATTCAACCAAACGGAGGCGATGACGTACGTGCTACAATAGGCCAATATTAAATATTCAAGTGTTCGCAACTTTGCTAAATTGTTACATTTTTGTATTATAAAGCGCCATCCTCTATACGACAACTTTAAAAACTATTAAATTTAATATTATTTTTCAGCACGGGTGATGAGAAACGAGCTCCGTTGACATTCAACGGGCTTAAACACTTGTACATACATATACAGACTCTCTCCTTTTTATAATATTTTAATCTGGAATCTTATGAGATTTGGTAATGTACGTATGTACATATGCTTGATACATATTGTATGTATATTTAATGTGCCTTGAAGTGAAATATGTATGGTTATTATTGTACACGAGAGTATCTTTTGTGCGACGTTTGGCGCGTTGAGCGCCTACCGAATGAACCATCCGTAAAAATAATTACTTTTGGTCGTTTAACGCGGACTGATTAACAAGATATGTATGTACTCAGTAAGATGGGGGAGAGAGAGTGAGAGGGGTGAAGGGGTAAAGGGTTGTAAATTAACAATTTCGGGCGGACATTTTACTATCATCGTTAAGATCCCTTAACCCTACCTCCCTCCCCTCACTCCCCCCCCACCCCCCCACCATCAACCGGGCCAGCGGCCACTCTATTGTACCTTTAAAACGAAGCATGTGTCGATACTGGGACGAAGGTGGATGGTGGTGCTGTTATCTGTCTGATAGGGGGAATGGGGTGGGTTTGGTGGTAAGGGTGGAGTCGCTCTCCGTAGCGGTAAAGTTGAAACCCTTACGTGGCGCAGGGGCGTTTATTCCCCGAGCCCGGGGGCGAAAGGGCATAAAAAACTCAATTAGCGCGAGATAACGGCCAACTAAACAGCTACTTACAACCTTAACCTCCGCGTAATCAGCTTTCAAAGTTGAACGGAGGCTGCGTCTGGCTATCTGCGGTGTGTGCCCGAAGAAAAAGTTTCCTTCGCACATACAACACACGCACACTGTATCCACTTTGTGCGGCGATACGTCTTTTGTCTTCGATTGACTCGCTCGTGTTTGAATATCGCGCGTAACCCGTTATTATTATATACTAGCTTATTGCCCGTTGATAATCAACGCCCGCTGAATTTTTAATATTTGGATTTTTGGATCTGGGGGGTGGTAAGGGGCCGGCATAGCTTTTCGGGAGTGCTGAAAAGGTGCCTTAGGGGTAGGGGGGGGGGGTCTGTGGGGTGGTGAGGATCTGGCATAGCTTTTCGGGAGTGCAGAAAAGGTGCCGTAGGGGCAGTGGAGGGTCTGGGGGGGGGGGTGGTGAGGGGCCGGCATAGCTTTTCGGGAGTGCTGAAAAGGTCCCGTAGGGGTAGGGGGGGGCTGTGGGGTGGTGAGGGGCCGGCATTGCATTTCGGGAGTCCAAAAAAGGGGCCGCCGGGGTAGAAGGCGGCTCTGGGGTGGTGATGGGCCGGCATGGCTTTTAGTGAGTCAAAAAAAGGGGTGGTAAGGGGCTGGCATAGCTTTTCGGGAGTGCTGAAAAGGTGCCGTAGGGGTAGGGGGGGTCTGTGGGGTGGTGAGGAGCCGGCATAGCTTTTTGGGAGTGCAGAAAAGGTGCCGTAGGGGTAGGGAGGGGGTCTCTGTGGGGTGGTGAGGGGCCGGCATAGCTTTTCGGGAGTGCTTAAAAGTTGCCGTAGGGGTAGGGGGGGGTCTGTGGGGTGGTGATGGTCCGGCATGGCCTTTAGTGAGTCAAAAAAAGGGGTGGTAAGGGGCTGGCATAGCTTTTCGGAAGTGCATAAAAGGGGCCTCCGGGGTAGGGGGGGTCTGGCGGGTGGTAAGGGGCCGGCATTGTTTTTCGGAAGTCCAAAACGGAGGCCGCCGGGGTAGGAGGGGCGTCTGGGGGGTGGTTAGAGGGCCGGCATGGCTTTAGGGGGTATCAAAAGTTGAAAAAATCCAAAAAAAAAAAAAATTCAAAAAAAAGTTCAAAAAAGTTCAAAAAAAGTTCAAAAAAAAAAGTCCAAAAAAAAAAAGTTGAGAAAATCCAAAAAAACGAAAAAAAAAAAAAACGTCATAAAAAAAAAACGTCATAGCGTTACGGAGACACACACACACACAGACACACACACAGACACGCACACACAGACACACACACAGACACACACACAGACACACACACGGACACACACACATTAAGCTCTTTATTAATATAATACTAGTGTATGCCCGTTGAATGTCAACGGAGCGTTATCACCCGTACTGAAAAATAATATTAATATTGCATAGATGGTGCGAAAAATTTTTTTTCTACTTTACTATTTTATTATAATAATTATTAATTATTCTGCTATTTTGTAAGGGATTTTGTAAGTGAGTTGTAACAAAAAAATAATAGTTTTTACAGCGCCATCTAATTGATCCAACGGTAACGATAATTTCGATAATTTAATTAATAACCAGGTCGATAATTTTTTTTTATACCTTATTTTTATTATATTATAATTATTAATTATTATGTATGTCTATATATGTATAATAATTATAATTTTGTAAGTAAAAAAACAAAAAAAAAAAATAGTTTTTATAGGTATGTAGGTAGGTAGGTATGTAGGTAAAGCAGTCAAGATCGGTTGTATAGGTAATGTTTAAAAAAAAAAGGACTATCTTAGCAGCGTGGCTTATGCGTTAGCATGGTAACTCCCGACCTGGCGTCCCGGGTTCAACCCCCACTCATTTTGGTTTTTTAATTATTTTTCCTCATTTCCTATTTATTTTAATTATAGATAATGTTTAAAAAAAAAAGGACTAAATCGACGAAGGGCGATAGCGAATAGCATCAGTGCGAGTAACTCGAGCCTGGGGTCATGGGTTCGATCCCCACTCGTTCTGCCAAGTTTTTTCCCAATTTTTCCTCAGCGAGCGTTATCAGCAGACAGACAGACGGATTTCGGCTATTATATATATAATATATGATTTTACAATCTAATTAGTAAAAGTACTCGTTTTACACTGGAACTAGGTCGACACTCGCGGTCGTATCTCATTGTCGCTTTGTCGTCGTCGCAAATTAACGTTAAGGCGTCATACAATTACAGCATTGCATGTTTTGTGCACATTGTAAAACTCCAAACTAGCAGCGGTCGGGAACCGGCGGCTCCGGAGCCGCGTGCGGCTCTTTGTATGAAAATCTGCGGCTCTCGCTGTCATCCAACGTTTTGCGTATGACACAAAACGTCGACACACAATTTACACAAAATCAAAACTAATCCCATTTCCGTAACTTGATGGCTATAAAAAGCTTTAAGATCATTTTTCAGATTAAACTTTATAATACTTTTCGATATTAAACCGTCGGACGTTGAGTAATATCGTGAAGATAACTTATTACTTTATCCATATCGGATAAAGTATTGTGATCGTGAGAAAACACGACCTGGAAATTTTGACCGATTTGTATCAGGTATCCCGGATCACGTTTTTATGATTTTTGAAAAATGTCTGTGTGAGAAATCTTTATATTTAAAAAATCGTTAATCCACGTTACCGAAACTTCATGTTTATAGGTTTATTTTTAATTTACAATATTTACAATTCGTAAGATTTTCAAAAGTTTTCGTCAACCGGAAGTGATATTTCCTCTTGTAAGCACCTAATTTTTTTTTCAGCCATCCATTTTATTAATGAGTAACATTTAATTTAACTGTGCATATTCGAAAATAATATGTTGTGACTCCCAAACGTACCAATTTTACAAGGTTTTCCCCAATTTGGCTCTTAGTTCGAAAAAGGTTCCCGACCACTGCTCTAAACTGTACTGTGTACCTACATATATTTACGTGAGCGGAAAAGATGAATTGATATATTTACATTGAATGAATGGTAAAGGGAACGTTCAAATGAAATAAAAACAGTATTATTTATTTATTATTAAATAACGAAATATAATGTTTTTTTTTTTAAAAAAAAAAAAAATAATAAAAGCACTCGTGTCGTGTATGAGTGCGAGTCAGATATGGGAAATTTCGGCAACGTGCGCACTTCTTCGCGAGAGGTTTACAATAATTCAAGTCGCTTAAGGTCTATCTTTGTTGTCGTCCTGCCCTTCTCCTCCTCCTCCCCTTTATTTTCTAGGGTCAATAAATAACCGGTGTGTAGCTGTGTTACGTTTACCGTGGGGGCGGCACGCAAAACGACCTAGAAAAACAATTGTCTTAAAAGAGACATTTTTTTTAATATTCACAAGACTATGGCCGTAGCTGAGAATTCATGGGCGCACTTTGTTTCCCCTTAATGTTCTCTTTTTTTTGGTTGTTGTATGCTTTCCCTTTTTTAACCGGAAACTCATTCACAACGACATTTTCATCGCGTAGGCGGATTTTTGCAAAAGACTTCTTTAAATTAATCAAATGTATTAAGTCAGGGCTGTGAGTCGTTAAAAAAAAACGCGACCCCGACTCCGACTCCAACTGCAATTTTAAAAATGTCAAATTGAATTTTTTTTCCATTTTTGTTTCCATATGTGTAAGACCATTTCCACGGACATAAATTCAGTCGAAATTTCACCAACCAATGCGACGAATAGACTAATTTTCGAATATCTTTGACGTACTTGTAGGTGGGCGCGAATTTACATCATTAATAACTTTTTTTTCTATTAATATTTTGTATTTTTTATTTATGAATACTTTAATAAATACTTAAGAAAAAAAGTTAACATTAATTGTTTAAAAGTTGAAATGTTGAATTGAATTTTTGTGTAAGACCATTTCCAGATACATTTCCATTTACAGTAATTTCACCAACCAATGCGACGAATAGGCTAATTTTCGAAAATCTCTGGCGTACTTATACAAAGTATTTTGTATTTATGAATATGTACATTAATAAATACTTGGGAGAAAAATTTGCATTAATTGTTATAAAAGAATAGCCCGCAAATGGCCGCCATTTTTAGCTTCATCCTGTCAGGCTTATTCGAACGCATTTTAATCACTTTTATTAGAATTTCAGGTCTCAACGGTTGTTAGTCTCTTCTCTAATGTCAGCCCTCAGCTACTAGATAGTTGGATTGGATTATTTACATTCACCCTAGAGTTTGAGAAGTCCCACAGAAAGGAGTTGGAGATGGTCAAATCAGGTAAACGCAATGAATGGCCATCAGACATCGAAAAATCGCGATGTTATTCGATCCTCAAAATCTCCACAAAAAATAAAGCCATACTTTGGGCTAAGTAATCAGTGCACTATCATGACCCTATCCTAATGGAACCACATATCTGGATTGTGTTTGTTGGCCCCCGAATTGTTCTCTCTCGAAACGTCTTCTCGTGGAGATTTTGTGGTTTTCTCGCACCAGAACAATATTCCCCTCGATTCGAACATACATATGTATGTACATATGTACAATGTAAAAATAAAATTAAATGCGGAAAAAGGAGTCGGAGTCGCTCGATTTTTTTACGACTCCGACTCCGGCAAAAAAGCCACGACTCCACGACTCCGACTCCGACTCCACAACCCTGATTTAAATGTGAATAGCTTGAAAAAACTAATCTCATATGGCTTATTTTCACATATGTAGTCATAAATCATTCTATGTACATACGTATATATTCAATGTCTCAACCGCTTCGCAATAAATGGTTACTGTGCTAAAAATGCTAAATTCATTGAATATATCAGTGTAAAATGCAAATTGTCAATTAGGGACTATAGCATTTTAAGGGTTTAATAAAGTTATGCGCTCGTAGCGGCGCTCGAGTTGCGTTCATCTTAAAGGTAATTCACTTCCGCTATTCGCATTATTCAATATTAAAATGAATTGTGTAAGCATTATATAGGCGCCGGAAATGTCAGACATCGTCGTCATAGTTATCTGTCTTAAAACATCAACGATATTTATATCCATTTCGACCAATTCCACATCGATGGGTTAGTGCACAGATATTGTATGTCCAGTTTTGTTTTAAAATATTGTAAGTGACATACATCTCTTTTGCATGAAAACTATGAACGAAATGAACATATTATATATTTGAATAAGGTAATATCTTCTCAAATATACTATTTGGACATTCAATACTTTTTAAACATGAAGGTATATAAAACATTATGTATTGGAGGTTGAGGAACAGAGAAAAATGAGAAAACAGCACTTGGTGGTATGATGATCGTTTATTTATTGATTGATTTCACAATGGTTCATTTGGTGACACAATTACAGTAAAATATAAAGGTTTGTGTGTTAGTGCGATTCGGAAATTTGCGTAATTATCGGTATAGAAAATCGCTATACCGGTTAGTAGTATACCAACTTGGAGTGATCGAATATGAGTTAATTTTTTGACTGGAGAGTGTGACTGGAGGAGTGGGATTTCTCCGATCTTTACATATACATATATATAAACTTAAGGGGGCAGAGGGGCGAGAGGAGCTTTGAAGGAAATCGACTGATCCCTGGGTCGATTGCAATTGGTCAATAGGTCGCCTGATTTGCGCTGTCGAATCTGATTCGTCAACGCCAACTTAGACTGAGGGGAAGAGAGGCGGGGGGTTATCTTTAGCCAAATGTGAAGAAAACAATGTATGACTCATCCGAGGTATGACGAATTTCAAGTTAAATTTGCATAAGACCAAAAGTCCGTGGTCGGTTGCTACGGCTCGACATTCAATTGTACTACTGCGTCATATTTATGACGCACCGGTCAGGCAGGGACGTAACAAAGGTTTGATGCAGATGGACGTTTTGTGTATGATAGTTCAATTTTTTTTAAACTGGACATACAATATCTGTGCACTAACCCATCGACATATGTATATGAAAAAAATTACACGATGTGTAAAAATTGAATAAATTAAAAGACATCCGATGGTATTTTAGCTTAAATTTTGCACACAATCGTAAAAACTACTCGTCGCAGTGGCGGCACATCGCACTCGGTACTAATTGTTCGCTTAACGCGGCGCGTTATAACGGAGCCACCGTAGGGCCTAGCGGCGTCAGCCTACGTCGCAATTATCCAGCTCGGTTTAATGTCCTGACGCGGGACGGATTTAAAACAATTAATGTCGAGTGGCCCCATCGTGCGCGATCCTGCCGTAAGACTGTTTAATATAATATATTATATCGGTGGAGGATAATGTGCTACCTCGGCGACCGCATTTGTATCCTTCTCGACAGGTGAAAAGCGTCGTTCGTGATTCGGGCGTCGACGTACATATATGAACTTAACGGAGTGTGAACGGTTTGAGTTTTGACGAGATTCGTCTGACTAGGCTGACACGTCACCGTCGTCGTCAAGAAGTTCACTGAAATCGTCTAAAGCTAAAGGTAAAGCTAAATCCAAGCGTGTAAGTCTGCAGAAAATCGATTCGTTGCAAACTCGTTGAATTTTTGATGTGTGGTTGTCAAGTCGCATTGAATGATATTTTAAAGGGCGAAGTAAAGTCAGTTGAAAAAAAAAAAGAATGATATGAATATATTTTAGGAAATTAGCCATTAAAAAGTCACGCATCAAAACACCTTGTCCAGATCAAGAAGAACCTTCTCTTATATAGATTTAGACATAGACCTTATAAGAGTTCTAACTATTCAAATGAATCGATTCCATTTTAATTGACACTAGCCGAATTCCCCGGCGTTGCTCGGGCGGGTGAATTCAAATCTTCTCCTCTGTAGTGCCCAAAAGAGGTCGCTCTAACGGAGAAGGCTCTTGTAAGTAATTATTTTTTAACGCGCACGAGGATCATGGGTCTCAATCACTCGTGATGGCTGAACGGCAGCAAAAAAAAAACAAAAAAGAAAGTTAATGTGGCTACCCGGAGGGAGTCCAGTCTGAAGGGGTGACATTCAGAGTGGAGGCCCTCCAGTCACGGGTTATTAGTAGGGACATTGGTGCAAAGTTATTATAATATAAATTGATAATATAGAACAATAAGAAAATAATGTGAATTGGTGGGTGAAAAGAGTGAATTCAAATAATAAAACAAACGAATGTCGAAATGAACATTTTTTTCTGCAGTGAAAATAAAAATTGATTAAAATTTTTGTATGGGGTATTGACCCCAGACTCCGACCCCTTCAAAAAATCGTCCACGGTCCAAGTTAGAGTACCGTGAGATAGTATACCAAATTTGGTGGTTCTAAATTATTGAAAACTGTTGATTTTCATAGGGGACAAACAAACAAGGTAGATACAATGGTATTGGCATAACATTCTCAAGGTCAACGAATAAGCGTGTATGATAATAAAATTACTTGAATTCAATTACGAAATCTTAATATGTGTAGGTTGATTCTTAAAAGTCTAATTTTAAATTTAGGGCGAATTGAGCCATAATGCCCGAATGTTGTAACCATAAGGGCTTCCATACACTTACCACACGCGTCTTCTGACGAAATCTTAAGCGCATTAATTTCTATAGTTAGCGAATTATTTGTTGTTTATTTTTGATTTACTTCAGAGACGAAATATAACTTTTCTTATAGATTTATGCCCAGTGAACACGAATCTGGTAATAAAAAAATGTTGATTGGGTCGAGATTCTGAGATATACCTATATTATGTGTTTTTTAAATCGCGCGATTTTTCTATTTCTTGGTGTTGGTTCTGTCGATGGTTCAAAATCGCGCGATTTAAAAAACACATCTCAGAATCTCAAGTCAATCAACATTTTTTATTACCTGGGCAATAGATCCATAAGAAAAATCATATCTCGTCTCTGAAGCATTTTTCGTGTCAAACAGTGTAATAGGCAATTGTGTCTTCTTAATCTGAACTACTACTTGACATTATCCGAAAAACAGCTTTGTGACTACAACCTTGTAGAGAACTTTGCTCCGAATGATCCACAATCAGTCGCGCTCGTGTGTGGTGTGAGGTTCCATTTTGATTGCAAACTGGTTGTGTGTGTGTGACTAGTATGCAACTAGTTTGAAACTCGAGTTGCAAACCAGTCACCCCGTGTGCGGAGGGCCTAAGTGTGTGTGTGAGCCTTAAGTGTTGACTAAAATATCATTATTCATCTGTATCTTATTCTAAAATAAACTTTATCTATTCATAATGTAATGAGAAATTTTTATTGTTAAATACGTGAATAAATATTAAAACAACAATACTATCAATTTGTAATATTAGAAAATTTTTCAAAAAATAAATCTTCCTCACCGTGTTTTCACTGGATAAAATATACGATTTTTCGGCAACGTAGGTAAGTAGAGAGGGGGAGGGAGGGGTTTCGCGAAAATTCATGAATATATTCATGACGTAATGACGAAACGGCATATTTTCATTACGGTCTGGAAAAATTTGTACGCCAGTGACCCAAATCATCCCCGTCTCCGACAAATTGATCCACAGGGGATTATTTTACAGAAACGAGCCGGACGGACGGACGGACAGGGGGGTTTCAAGGAGTTAATCTACCACCCTTCCCGTCATTCCAGGACTTTCTCGTCCTCTCCAAGCTCGAGGGTCCCGAACGACAAAACGAACAAACATTCCCCCGTACAACAACTGGGATAAGCCTTTTCGATGGGTCAACCAACCACTCTCTGGAAACTTTCGTTCGCTATGTACTATGTCATACATATGAACCCGGTGAACAAATGCATTTTTAACTCTTTCGTGCAACGCTCAAATTATTATTATTTTATTTGAGTAATAATATTCAAAGTAAAAGAATAACGCAATGCGAAATATATTCTACCCACGTTTTTTACATTCGCGCTAATGACTGTTGTGTTTATTCGGGAACGGGTTTAATCCGATAACGCTTCAGTTTCGTACGTGAATGGCAAGAAAAAATGATTGCAGCCATTGTTCTCAATTTGAATATTATCGTATGTTATGTAATTAATACACCTACATATACATATGTACATATATGAAACTAGGATGGAGTGCTTTTGGAAGAATGAACATAATTTTTAAATCCAACATTACGCCATGCTTAAAAACGAAAGCATACGACCGATGCGTATTGCCAGTTATGTCGTATGGATGTTAAACTTGAATGCTAAATTCAAGAATGCTACGTAAGATCCAGTGCACACAGAGATACATGGAAAGATGTTTGCTTGGTATAACAAGAACATGGGTAAGAAGTATGACCAAAGTGGCAGATATAGCAGAACGTGTGAAAAATTTGGAGTGGACGTATAGCGAGAAGAATGGATGGCAGATGGACGCGACAAATACTGAAATAGTATCCGAGAGGATGTGAAAGAAAGCAAGGTAGACTGATGAATTGAGAAGAATGTGTAGAGTAAAGTGGTGAACGGCTGAAAATGATGATGATATGAAATAAATAAAAGTTTAAATGTGTCAATTTTACTTAATTTAGTTATACTTTCGAAAAACATCACACATCAAAATAAACTAATGTAAATACAGTCAACTATTGCAATTATGGGTTGATGTGTATATATTTTGAGATATGTACATATGTAAATTGATTTTCAAACGGAAAAATTGCGTTCGTTGTTAGGCTGGCGCTGAAAATGAACTGCATCGAATTTTCCGCCACTTGCAATCAAAAACACGCACCGACACACCAGACCCGGCAATCGTATTATTTTGTTGTGTAATTAAAACGGAATTGCAACTATTTTTTGCACACAATCGTGCAAGTCTAACCAACGACACAGTTTCAATTTTATTTTCTATATGTTTGAATTTCAAATATCAATTTAACCGTCACCGTTATAATGTACGGCATTTACGCACGTATGTACGTATGTACGCATATGGTGAGTAGTGTTAATGCACGTGTGCGTCTAAAACCACTCATATGTTAAGATGTTACCTTACATCATTCGCAACACCAATTTAGATCAAAGTGAGCTTTGGGATACATTGATTAAATTCGTATTTTACGACGGTTGATACTCGGCAATATGGCATAAATTATACGGGCTTCGAGCTCGGTGTACCATCCACCAGAAATAATAGTCGGAAATTGAAAATTTTTCGATTTTTACACGACGATCCGTCGAAAGTTCACCGAGGCGCGATACATATGTATGTAGGTATGTATGTACGTATATGCGGTGTGAAAGAGTTTTAATTAAAGGCGCCTCGACACGGCAGAATGTGTCGTTATGACGCCTCGTGATTCTCGGGTTATTTATGCAAAAGCCGACTTTCATAGCTCGAAACGAAAATTAAAAGCTCGCTCTCGCGCCGAACAAAAGCTGGCGATTAAGTCGGCGCCGCGCCGCCCGCCCGGTTAACCTCTACGCTGCTGAAGTGCCGTTTGCGCGCTCTAGCAAATTAAGCGAAATACGCTTTGGCGAATTACATTATTAGGGTGAAACACGACGAGGAGAAGTGGGCGTCCCCCATCCACATTCATATACCCTTCCGCAAAAATTCATCGAGCGAGATTTGTGGCTGGAGCGTAATTTAGGCGGTGGCGTACGCAGTCCCGAAGCTGGCTCTGGCCACAAGAAGTTTTGATGTTGTTTGCGTAACAGTTCTTCGGTGTGATGGGCCTCTGGAGGGGCCCCCCGAGCTTGCTCCTCTTAACACGGAATATACCCTTCACCGCGGCTTGGAGCAAATGAATTAGTTTCCTAATAGTGGATGTGTTTCCACTGGGGGGCCCTCGCTCACCCACTCGCTCCTGAGAATGTGCTAATAATACTGCCGACTATTAATTTAAACCTATTAACCGCCCGCACGCACAGGATGACTACAAAGTTATCAAAATATTATTCAAAGTCATAGTTTGCTGATCCACAGGGTAGCTTGTTCGTTGGAGTTCACGGTTCGATTGCACAAACAGAGCACAAAATTGATGCCTAATATTTGTACGACCTCCCAACTAAGTATGCCTTCTTTTTGAAGTAAAACTTATTTTCGCTCGGTAGAGTAAAAACGGTTCATCCAACGTTCCATACAAACGGAGCGAGCGATAAGCTGTGACGCATACCCCCACTTCTCCAGTTTGGAGGTAGGCTATTGCGTTCGTGCGTTCGTGCGAGAGAGAAATCCGCCGGAAAAATCGCATAAAAGATGATCCCCGTCAAGAGTGAGCAGAGCTTTTGCAATGCGACATCACTCAAAGTTCTTGGCTCTCAACATTGAAGTAGATGTTGCATCATTCAACTATTTTTACTTTATCCATATCATCATCATCATCATTTTCAGCCGTTCACCATCCACTGCTGGATGAATGACTCTCCAATCCTCTTCCATTCTGCATCCACTCTTGACTCCACCCATTCTTCTCAATTCATCAGCCCATCGTCCAATCGGTCTACCTTGCTTTCTTTCACATCCTCTCGGATACCATTCGAGTATTTTTTGCGTCCATCTGCCATCCATTCGCTATGTGTCCAGCCGTTTGGACTTCCTTGCTTTTTTTCACATCCTCTCGGGTACCATTCAAGTATTTCACACATCTATTCTTTTCGTTATATGTTTAACCCATAGATATAGAATAACATAGATAGGCCATTCCAAACAAATTTGCCTGGAGAAAGCGTCAGAAGCAACGGGGGGGTGCCGGGGGTCTAAAGTGCGGGGAAAGGAATTCCCAAAAAAAAGAAGTCAAAGAAGTTGCATGGCCTTTTTTGTATGTCATTTTTCGGGCGCTAAGGCCTATCTATGTTATTCTATATCTATGGTTTAACCCATTGCCACTTGAACTTTTTCACCCATTCCGTTTTATCTTTCACCTCGGTCATACTTCTCATCCATGTATTCCCCTTTCGATGTCTTCTTGTTATTCCAAGCGTATATCTTTCCATGCTTCACTGTGTGCAGTGGGTCTTGAGTGAGTTTAGCATCCACGTTTAACAACCGTATGCATAACTGGCAATACACGTTGGTTGAAAGCCCTCTTTTTTAAGCGTAGTAAACTAGTATATCATCATCACAATCATTACAATTTTCAGCCGTTCACCATCCACTGCTGGACGAATGCCTCTCCAAACCTCTTCCAATATTGTGTGTCTTGAGCAATCTGCATCCACTTGACTCCACACATTCTTCTCAATTCATCAGTCTACCTTGCTTTCTTTCACATCCTCTCGGATACCATTCCAGTATTTGTCGCGTCCATCTGCCATCCATTCTTCTCGCTATGCGTCCACTCCAACTTTTTCACACGTTCTGCTATATCTGCCACTTTGGTCATACTTCTTAACCATGTATTTATTTTGCTATCTCTTCTTGTTATGCCAAGCATACATCTTTCCATGCTTCTCTGTGTGCACTGGATCTTTCGTAGCATTCTTGAATTTAGCGTCCAAGTTTCACATCCATACGTCATAACTGGCAGTACGCATTGGTCGTACGCTTTATTTTTTAAGCATAGCGGAATGTTGGATTTAAAAACTATGTTCATTCTTCCAAAAGCACTCCATCCTAGTTTCATTCTTCGTTTTATTTCTTCTTCTTTACATCCAGTCATATTCACCAATTGTCCTAGGTATAAATAACTATCAACTATCTCTACAATATGATTATCTACAGTTTTATTAAATTTATTTTTTAAGCCTACTTTCATACTTTCGTTGCTTAATTCTGTTAATCTATTTTGTAAATCTACTGAGCTACATGCAACTATAACTATGTATGTCGTCAGCGAATCTTAAATGGCTCAAATGTCTTCTGTTAATCTTGACCCCTGTTTTGTACCATTCCAGCGACCTAAATATGTCCTCAAGCACTGCATTGAATAATTTTTATCCATAAACACAGTATAAATAAAATATTGTGATTTTGCAAAAATTCTACCTCGAGATTTTGACTGATTTTTTTGAAGTAAACTTAAGCAAGTGCAATGTGAATACAGATGTGAATGTGAAAGAATTGTGTACACAAATATGGTTTTAAACGCTCATCCAATGACTCACTGTTCTCACTGTGAGTAGCGATTTTTTCCTATTTACTTTATCCATATCGGATAAAGTATTGTGATCGTGCGAAAATTTGACTGATTTGTATCAGGTATCGTTCACTGATCGCATTTTCATGATTTTTGGAAAATGTCCGAATGCGTATCTGTGTGTTGTTCGGATGTGCGTAGAATCGATGTAACTTGAAACCGTTTATTTACTTTATCCATATACGTAATGTTATTTTCCTCTAGAAGGCAATGGAAAACCACCGTGGAGACCTTTCTCGGACGCTTGGGGTTTCACTGTGCAAAACGGTAAAATGTTTGCCAAAGAGTGAGTTACTTTGTACACCACTCCAAGAAGACTTTTTAAGAAAAGTTCAAAACTTTAGTTTAAGGCTTGAAATTAAATTCAGAACAAAAAAATTTCTACACTATTGGAACTCGATTAGAATTTTACCTTGCAGTATAATTTAATTACAAAATCTACAATTAAATAGATTAATACACTTGTTTGGGTATTTACATTTATAATACCCCAAGGTCAACGACTAGATAGGTAGTTGTACGACAGAAAGTCGCACGTGTGCGCCAGCCCTTTATTTGAATTTAAAAAATAATAAAGAAATTAAGTATTGCAAAAAAAAGTTTATTAAATTTTTTCTTAAATTCACATTATTGTTGTGATCTGGAAAAAATAATCAGCTTCTTTTTTTTTGTCAAGTGGACGTACATATATATTTTACGTTGAAGAGGCATATGTTAGTTGTTTGTATATGATTAAACAACATTATGTAGTAAATCATTGAGCTACGTAAATTTATACGGTACAATGCAATGCTTTTATGTAGAATTCTTGTTATGCTGTCTTTTGATTCTGAATTTTAACATTCAACTTAGCTATCATGAAACCTCATACCTATTTTCCACATTCAGCTTTGTATTTTATTTCTATGTAATTGCTAATTAATTAGCAATGATACATACATATATGTATGTAAGTTAAAAGCGCACAATATTTTGTTTCAAACCAATCTGAATATAAAACGTATGCGTATGAATAACATTTAATTATCCAATTCCGTTAATAATATTGTTCTTATTAATTTTCAGATGCGGAACACCGCAAGTACAACCGAGAGATACAAAAACGTCGACTTTTCAAAACACGATGTTTTTGTAAAGTTACGACGTCGTCTCGATCCTTCGTGTATCACATACTAAATGCTACCATCGACTGAACGATCGAGGAAAAAAACTTTGATTCCCAACTGGGCGAGCAAACTTGCGTTACGTGGGTCTACTGAGAAACACCGCACGTTTCATTCGATCAACATTAACAGGTGCGTTAAACGCTTTATCTCGACATTCTCCACATTCTTACCTAAACGGCTACCTTGGCGATTTTTTTGAGACGTATTATTTTCGCGCATTAACGACCGTCTGCGGGCAAAGCGCCCTGTGAATTCGCCGTGTGACGTTCGCGATCGTTTCGATCGACTATCTCGACGGTAAACACAATGGCAGATTTGATTGACATTCAGGTCGTTCATTGTTTGCTGTGATAATAAACCTTGCGTCTCCCCCATCGTCCCTTCGTGTCTGAAACGTACCCTTTGGTACTCCGATCGAACAACACTCGTTAAGACCACCCACATCTTCATCTCCACCCGTTCACATTCGCGATTCACATGTTTGTCCCGCTTTATACCCCTCGAATACGACCGGCTCGAGGGTTGATTGACAGTCTCATGATCAAATTATAGTTCGGCGTCGTCACGCCTCAATATCGTAAATTTGAAGTGTAATTTGTCATCGTACGCTCTACTGGTGTTCAATAAGTAACGGGAGTTTGCAATCTTGTGTGCTTAGGTGCACACAACGGCTTTCGTAAATCTACACACATTAGCTATGTACGTGTTGATTTGTGAGAGGTCATAAAATAAACATAAAAAAAACATCTTGCACAATTACATACATATGTACCTACATACATATACAATGAGGCGTTGCGGATACGACAGGCGAACTCGACAAACATCGATTTAAAGAAAAACACATTTTAAGTTTTCTCGCCAAGGGCGATGTTTCAAGCTTTATTTCTGTACGGTTATGATGGACAAACTCAAAAATAAAACCCACCAGTGTATTCTAAGAAGGCAGGAAAATGGAATTGTAAAAAAAAAATGACACGATATCGAGTTCGCCCTTCGTATCCGCAACGCCTCATTTAGTTACATTTATTATTTCATATGTAAAATGAATTAGAGGAAAGTTCTTCTACTATGACTATAACTTATAGTATGAAATTTTTAATGAATATAAATTGTTAAAGCTTGATATCTGATCCGTTTATATCAGGGATGGCAAATGGGATTTGGTCAACGTGCCAAAATAAAACAAAAATTTACTACATATTATTAATTATTTACAAAATAATACTATTTATTGAATATCAAGAAACGGTACAAAATAAAAGTAAAGCAAATAATGGTTTAAAAATACTTAAATAATATTTTTCATTAGAAGTATTTTGTTTCGTGTTAGTTGAAAGATGTTTTACATTTAATTAATATGTTGTTGATTGCTGCTGAAACCTCCTTGAAAGTTATTCAATATACCAGATTCGATGTCTCTAATGAAAATATCTAATTTTATTTGAAAACACTATTTCCTCAGACATAATTTCAATCGTCTTCTTCCGTCATTGCATTTTTACTTTATCCGATTAGGATAAAGTATTGTGATCGTGCAAAAATTCAACCTTGAGATTTTGACTGGTTTGCATCGGGTATCATCCATCCCCTGATCACGTTTTCATGATTTCTGGAAAATGTCTATGTATATGTGAGTAGAATCGCTAATAACTCAAAAACCGTTTATCCTATTACACTCAAACTTTATATTTATATGTTTTTTACCAGCCATTACAGTTCATAAGGCTTTCAAAAAATTTTGTCAACCGGAAGTGGTACTTGCCTTGAAAAATCACCTGATTTTTGTGTAATCTTTTGATGGTTTTTCCAGCAAAAATATGATACACATTAATCTTCATAATATTGTAATATTATAATCCTTAAAGCAATACCTAGTTACGAAAATATAAATCATTAAAATCAGTCAACCGGAAGACGGGTTTTTTTTCTTATAGAAAAGTAAAAAATCTTGTTACTACGCAATATTTCTGAAACTACTTAACCGATCAAGCTGAAAATTTATATTTATAATTTTCATGTAAAATTTAAGAGTTGATAAAGTTTTGATCAAAATCCGCCGACCGAAAGTGGTAGTTTTTCCTATTTGAATATCTGCCGAAGATCGTTATTACTTTATCCTAATCCGATAAAATATTGCGATCGTGCAAAAATTCGACCTCGAGATTTTGACTGATTTGGATCAAGTATCATCCCCTGATCACGTTTTCACGATTTCTGGAAACTGTATGTGTGTCTGTATGTGTGTTTTCTCCGAAACTATCAAGTCTATCAAGCTGAAATTTCATATCTATTATTTTCACGTAAGGTGTAAGAGCCACGAGGAATTTGGTCAACATCAGTCAACCGGAAGTAGGGCTTTTTTCATGTAGAAAATTCTAAAATTCTTTTACCACAGAATATTTCCGAAACCGCTCCGGCGATTTTGTCGAAATTTCATATCTATAGTTTTCACGTTAGCCGTAAGAGATACTGTGATTTTGGTCAACATCTTATTTTGTCAACATTTGGTCAACATTTTATTTTCTATTGAGAAGTCAAATCGTCATCATCAACTGAGGTAGTTTAAAATTAAGTCTGCTTATGAGTTGCTAGACAGGTAGGAAAATTTGAACTCACGTCATTTTCACCGTTGAAAATTTTACAGCAGTTTCACGTGTCACTCGGGCGTCAGGTGGCCCAGTGGCCCAAACAAATTGGTGTTTAATTGCAGGAGACTTCCTCTGTCCGTCGTCGAACGGAAGTTTATAATTATTTGAGCAGCCTGTTGCTCCGGCCCTGTAATCTGGCATCGGACGTGTCCGGCCACCGGCCGTGACAAGGGTACCCATTTGACACCACTTTAAGTGTTACGGTTAAATCATGATCAGTGGTCACGCCGTCGGTTCTCCACTTTGATTGCTGCATCGAACCTCCCCGGGGCCGAATCAGACCCTTCCTTCCTAAAAGTGGAATTATCCTTGTTCAAAGGATAACACATTATTATCGCAGGCGATCTAATCAGCCGGGAGCAGGACCAGAGTCTGAGCGAAACCCCATTCCGCCCTAGTGCAGGACACAATCAATTAGCAATTGTACGCGTGACAGGTGTATTAATCCCCCCCCCCTCAGTTAGGCTTTGACAAAAACTGAATTTGGATCATGTTATAAGTTGACTTTGATGAATTGTATTATATGGTAGCGGTGTAGCGGTTTAAGGCACACCACTCGTGTACCTATGTATGTATGTATGTATGTACTTGACGTTTATGGGTGTTACGATAATAGGTGACGACTCCTTCGAAGCTTCCCGTGTGCTTATAAGCATTTTAGACTGACAAAAGTGTTAAACTACCCGTGAGACGTTGTCAAATTCAGATGCCTATACATCATCATCATCATTTTCAGCCGTTCACCATCCACTGCTGGATGAAGGCCTCTCCAATCCTCTTCCATTCTTGTCTGTCTTGAGCAATCTGCATCCACTTGACTCCACACATTCTTCTCAATTCGTCAGCCCATCTTCCACTCGGTCTACCTTGCTTTCTTTCACATCCTCTCGGATACCATTCCAGTACTTCTCGCGTCCATCTGCCATCCATTCTTCTCGCTATGTGTCCAGCCCATTGCCACTTCAACTTTTTCACCCGCACTGCTATATCTGCCACTTTGGTCATGCTTCTTAACCATGTATTTATTTTGCTATCTCTTCTTGTTATGCCAAGCATACATCTTTCCATGCTTCTCTGTGTGCACTGGATCTTTCGTAGCATTCTTGAATTTAGCGTCCAAGTTTCACATCCATACGTCATAACTGGCAGTACGCATTGGTCGTACGCCTTCTTTTTTAAGCATAGCGGAATGTTGGATTTAAAAACTATGTTCATTCTTCCAAAAGCACCCCACCCTAGTTTCATTCCTCGTTTTATTTCTTCTTCTTTACATCCAGTCATATTTACCAATTGTCCTAGGTATAAATAACTATCAACTATCTCTACAATGTAATTATCTACTGTGACTACGTTTTGCGTGCAGAATTCATTAAACATAATTTTAGTTTTGTTAAAATTATTTTTTAACATATTCTTCACCTATGTTATATCAAATTTATTTATAGAAACTACTTTGGTTTATGTCATAACTTTGTTCATCTCTATTTTGTATTTCTTTAATTATAACTGTATGTTTCTTTCTCAAATAAATAAAAATAAAAAAAAAATATATATATTAATATGAAATTTATACGCAAGAGCGAATGCATTTTAACTGCATTACCGTATATGTACGTGTAGAGCTTTTACTCGTGTAGTTGTAACGCTGAAAATATATGTACACTAGTGTAAGCCCGTTGAATATTATCAACGAATGTTTGTGCGGTGAGTATGTATGTATGTATGTGTATTTAATAGTTTTTATAGTTGTTGCATAGATGGCGCGTTATAATACAACACGTAACAATTTAGCTAAGTCGCGAGCCTATTGATAATTTATATTGTCGAATCGTAGCATTGTCAAATATGTAGTGTTAACACGACCTCATTCCGACCTGGTGAACTCGGGTTCAAATCCCACTCGCGCGCGGACGGTTCGTGTCTTTTAATCATTTACCGAGGCGAGCGTTATCAGCAGACTGACATACGGATTTCGGCTATTATCTATGTACATACATACATATGTACATATATAATAACTAGTGTAAGCCCGTTGAATATCAACGGAGCGGTTTCTCATCATCCGTACTGAAAAATAATATTAAATTTAATAGTTTTTGTAGTTGTTGCATAGTTGGCGCGTTATAATACAACAACATAACAATTTAGCAATGTCACGAACACTTAAATAATTCATATTGGCCGATTACGCGTACGTCATCGCTCGTGCGACGTTCTGGTTTTTAATTATTTACCTCGGCGAGCGTTATCAGCAGACAGACAAACAGACGGATTTGGGCTATTATGTATATACATACATATATGTATGATAGGTGCTTCAATATCGGCGTCAAATCAATATCGGTTTGATTTAATGGGAAATGGTCGGTAATTGTGAGCTTTTCTCCGGTTATCATTCGTTCACAGTTTACCACGCGAGTTATGCATACATACATATGTATGTATCTACACATAATATCTGAGCCGGCACTATCAGTGTTAAACAGTTGCAATTCAAACGTCACATCGTGGCTCATCCGTTCTGCGTTCGCTGTTCTATTATTTAGGATATCGATCGGTCTCCATCGTTTCGTGAAAGAGCGAATCAATTACAAGCGGTAAAATTTAATAATATAATCAATTAAACTCCCTCATTTTTTATATCTACCTATCTACAATTGGATATTTAATTATTATTAGCTCGTGAGTATTTTGTACATATTGTACAAAATCTTAAACAAAACGTTTCGTCGCTTCCCGTTGTAACAATGAAGTATTTCGCGTATCAAGTTGATATAATTTAGCGTGTACGTTTGTCTGCTGAGCGTGTAGGCACTCACATTGGAAACTTTTTGAAATTACGCGACTCAACTCGCAACTTAGTCGACAGTCGAAATCAGTCAAAAGAGTTTTTCCGCGAAATCGAATCACTTTGCTTTCTTATGTGAATATAACTTTGCTAATTTACAGACCGGATAAAGAGAAGTCACTTTGACGTTGCGATTGAAGAAAATAAAATAAAAAAACACGAATAACTTCAATAAAATATTTAAAAATAATCGCAGTGTGTTGCCACTACTCACTGTAGAAGTAAAACTTCTTTGCAATTTAAAGCAAGTACAAGAAGGAATACAGAAGTGAATGTGAAAGAATTGTGTTCACAAATGTGGTTTTAAACGCTCACCCAATGACTGACAGTTCTCACTGCTACCTGACGTCTAGCCGAGGAGTGGGGGTACCCGCTGACCGCTCGCCGTCACTGGTTTTCGTGTCGTGCCACGCTTCGATGATACGTTTTTACTAAACTGAAGGGCAGTGCGGTGCGCAGAGTGGACGCTCGAATTTTCGGATCGCGAAAGAGCAAGAGAGAGGGCAATAGCCTACCTCCCAACTGGAGGAGTGGGGATATGCGTGACCACTTATCGCTCGCTTTGTTTGTATGGAACGTTGGATGAACCGTTTTTACTCTACCGAGCGAAAATAAATTTTACTTCAAAAATATCAATCAAAATCTCGAGGTTGAATTTTTGTAAAATCACAATATTTTATTTATACTGTGTACATATATGGATAAAGTAAAAATAGTTGAATGATGCAATATCAAGTTTGAGTAATGTCGCGTTGCAAAATCGCTGCTCACTCTTAACGGGGATCATCTTCTATGCGACTTTTCCGTCTGGGGATGACTTGGCGCGTGTGACAGCCCTAGTCTGTGATGAATTCCGAGATGGCCACATTGTGACGATATTGCGCACCAAGTGACGTATGTGCTCCGTTGAATAATTAGCGCTAAGTGCGGCCCTGGATCCTCCCAGTATTGCCATACTAAATCAAAGTGCCGACCGCAAACGGCTCGCATATGTATGTATGGAGACAGACGTCACGTCACGTTATAACCACTCAATAACGTTGAAACACAAACCCATTCTGAAAATCGTCATGTGCCGTTCATAAGCCTACATAATTTAATCGAGGAATTGAGCAGAAGACGGTCGTCTGTCAATCTAGAAAAAGTCTGTAGGCTGTTTTGATTCTTTACGTTATATTTTTCATTAGCGGGATTTTACAACTACGCCCTAATAACTTCATCATTTTCAGTCGTTCACCATCCACTGCTGGATGAAGGCCAGTTGACTCCACACATTCATCTCAATTCATCAGCCCATCGTCCACTCGGTCTACCTTGCTTTCTTTCACATCCTCTCGGATACCATTCCAGTATTTTTCGCGTCCATCTGCCATCCATTATTCTCGCTATGTGTCCAGTCCATTGCCACTTCAACTTTTTCACACGTTATGCTATATCTGCCACTTACCTACAGCCATCTACTACCATGCTTCTCTGTGTGCACTGGATCTAACGTAGCATTCTTGAATTTAGCATCTACAGAGGAATACATACAAGGAAAAGTATAACTATTTATTTACACCTAGGCAATACCGAATATTTAAGAAGTTTGAAAATATTCGACTTTCGAACTTACATACGTATGTACATGTGCGACCTTCGCCATGTACATACATATGTACCATAAACCGTGATATAATACTTTTTTCAATAGATAGAGTTAACAATGACGCTTAGAAGGCGTGAAAATACATATATCCATATATCATCATTTTCAGCCGTTCACCATCCACTGCTGGATGAAGGCCACTCCAATCCTCTTTCATACCTGTCTTTCTTGAGCAATCTGCATCCACTCGACTCCACACATCATCCACTTGGTCTGACATGACGGACAACAGTCTTTGACCCATTGGAGTTTTGCGTCTCCACCTCTTTCCCACCTTCGTATATAGCGACGCCTAAGGGACTACGCTCTGCCGAAGGGACTCATGAGTTTAAAACCATCCACTTGGTCTACCATGCTTTTTTTTCACATCCTCTCGGGTACCATTCAAGTATGTATATCACGCATCCATATGCCATCTATTCTTAGCGCTATGTGTTTAGCCCACTGCCACTTCGACTTCTTCACACATTTCGCTATATCTGCCACCATGGACATGCTTCTTACCCACGTATTCCTCTTACGATCTCTTCTCGTTATACCGAGCATACATCTTTCCCTGTTTCTCTGTGTGTACTGGCAGTACGCATTGGTCGTATTCCATATTTTTTAAGCATTCTTCCAAAAGCACTCCATCCTAGTTTCATTATTCTTCTTTACATCGGTCCTTACAGCTAAATCTATCTAAATAATTCATCAATAAATTATTGAAATGAATATTTCCGACGGAACAATGTCGATTGATTTTTTTTTTTTTATTTCATATATTTTCGTAGAGTAGGTGCATTGAGATTGCCACGTGGATCGCAATATTTTAGGGCAGTTTCAGCAAAAAGGCGGAAGCGATAGAGTCTTATGTCTCCCCTGGATAACCATATCCCTGCCAGCAAGGATGTTACAAATGACCTTACTTTATTACACACCGCGGACACATTTTGCTTACCTGAACGTATAATATAAGCCGCATACTTCTGCGACTTTCGACCGGATTGACAAATGGATCGCTCTATTTCGGACGCGTACGCAAAGCGGGAAGCCGTTGCGGTTTCGCTATTTCGCTTTTTATACGGCAATATACAATGTAAAAAGGATGATATTGCAACGGTGTGAAATTTGAAATATGTACTCGGATCAGATTGTCAAAAGCGATACCGGATCCGCGCCGAGTGCGGGGGAAAACAATGAACGAAACTTTCGGCGGCCAAGTTTGCGCTGACAAATTAGAGGAAACATCGTCGGACTTAATGAAAACGTAATTAAAAAAACAAAACAAAAAAAGTCTCGAAACCAAAAAGTGTCACGGACAGAGTCGACAGGGCGAGAGGAGGTTGAACGGTCGCAATCTATCATAGTCGTTGCGTTGCGGTCACACAGACAAAACAGAAAACGAATATGCATAATCCGTTTTTATTTCCTTTCTTTGGCGAACAAAGAAAATGGTAATCGCGAAATGAAAAATTGGAACTTAAGTAATAATACGAAAAATTGTTTTCCAACAGTATTTTTTTCTTATATTTTTCATATTCATTACATTTATTTTAATTAGACAATGAATTTGACTTCTATGCAGGTATTGAATGGCACAATTTCGAAATAATTCAAACATGTATAAATTAGACTTTTTCGAATATTTTACAACATCTTCAAAGAACATTATTTTAACTAATGGATACTTTTACCAATGTAAAATTTTTGCCTTCTTCTTATCAGTAAATATCTATGTATATTTTTAGAACAAATGATATTATGAATAAATGAATTAAATATGGATAAATTCAGATACGTCAATAAACGAATCTTATACATACATATTATATATATAATAGCCGAAATCCGTCTGTCTGTCTGGTGATAACGCTCTCTGAAGAAAAATTGGGAAAAAACTTGGCAGAACGAGTGGGGATCGAACCCATGACCATGAACCCAGGCTCGAGTTACTCGCACTGGTGCTATTCGCTATTGCCTGTTTTCGATTTTGTCCTTTTTTTTTTTAAACATTACCTATAGTTAAAATAAATAGGAAATGAGGAAAAATAATTAAAATACCAGAATGAGTGGGATTCGAACTCGGGACGACAGGTCGGTAGTTATGAACGCTAATGCATCAGCCACGGCCTATTGCTAAAAGGCTCTTTTTTTTTTTAAACATTACCTATACAAGCGATCTTCACTGCTTCACCTACATACCTACCTAGCTACCTATAAAAACTATAAATTATTTTTTTTTTTTTACTTACAAAATTATAATTATTATATATATAATAATTAATAATTATAATATAATAAAAATAAGGTCTAACAAAAAATTATCGACCTGGTTATTAATTAAATTATCGTTACCGTTGGATCAATTAGATGGCGCTATATAAACTATTATTTATTTTTATTACAACTCACTTACAAAATAGCAGAATAATTAATAATTATTATAATAAAATAGTAAAGTAAAAAAAAAAAATTTTTTCGCGCCATCTATGCAATATTAATATTATTTTTCAGTACGGGTGATGAGAACGCTCCGTTGATATTCAACGGGCTTACACTAGTATATGTATAATAGCCGAAATCCGCCTGTCTATGTGTGTGTCTGTCTGCTGATAACGCTCGCTGAGGCAAATATTAAAAAAAAAAAGCCAGAACGTCAAACGAGTGGGATTTGAACCCCCCGATCACCAGGTTGGGAGGAATCGTGCTTACACTATCTTCCAAACCAGATGATGTAGGGCAGGCTTCAACGTGACTATTTATAGCCGAATATAATATGGCTCACGACTTTGCTAAATTATTACGTTATTATAACGCGCCATAAATGGCGCTTTAAAAACTATTAAATTTAATATTATTTTTCAGTACGGGTAATAATGGGCTGGCTTCAACTTGACTTTTCAAATAATAAAAAATAGGCACGCGACTTTGCTAAATTGTTACGTGTTGTATTATAATGCGCTATGCAACACCTATAAAACTATTAAATTTAATATTATTTTTCACTACGGGTGATGAGAAAGCGCTCTGTTGATATTCAACGGACTTACACTAGTGTTATATACATACAATAGAATTTCACTTACTTTGTTCATCTACACAAAGTTTTTAAATATGAGATGAATTTTCATTATACATGGTGTACATAACAGTGCATTAAGAATAAATTAGTTGTGTGTTTTCGATTGTTTATAGGGTTTTCGCGGAATGTTTTTTTTTTATTTTATTTTTTAGACTGAAATACCATTTCCGAGTTTGCAATAAAGGCAGTTGTCTTCGCAAAAAAAAAACAAATGTCCTTTCATACAACTACAAACACACACACACAATGTTTGTAGGTGTATGAAAGTAAGAGCGGCACCGGGTTGGCAGGCTACCTTTAGCTGACGAAGCAGAAATCCGATATTGTTTCCAGATCGCGTAGGAAATCGCTTTATCCAGATATGCGAATACATTCTACTACGAACCGTTCTCTGGCTGGCATATTGTATGATGATAATCATAAATATATACATGTATTACAGATAGGTATAAATATATAGATATACACGCGAATGTACTGCACCGTATAATGTTCGGGCAAATTCGTCGAAGCGCTTCTTTTTCGTGAACCCATTTAATTCGAATTCCGTTTTCCCACGAGTTCGCCGACTAGACTTTTATGTTTTCGCTCTCGAAAGGTCTCTTGGCCAAATTATTCAGTTCCGAAGTAATATCATATTACAAGATTCCCTCGACATTAAGAAATCGAATCTCTTTTCATACACATAGAAAATTTGGAGCGGCCACGTCCGACTTTCGTAATACATAAATAATTTATATATTTACACAATGTTAATAGCTATCAATAAATTCAAAGAGAAAAACTTTTCCATGTCACCTTGGCGTAACTGAGTCAATGTCGGATGTTGTTATTAAAAATCTGTAATATATAATACTTTAAATTCATTTTCATAAGGTGAAAATCCAAACCAAATCTTAATTTTTTTTAAATAATTTCTCAAATTAAATACAATTATGTATTTCGTATGTACTTCATGTAGATCACTTAAAAATTTTACTTTTTAAAACACTTCAATTTATAAAATATATCAAATCAGTTTCTGAAATTTACAAGTGCAATATTAAGTATAATTTATTTATTTATTAAACGCCTATTGGAGCTTTTACATAATATATTAAAATAGAAAAAACACATAGGGGAAAAAAATCTCATAAATAAATTATGTTGAGTTATTAAAATAAAAGTGTTCTTAACGTCAAAATTAATTATTTTTTTTTAAGTTAGGTTAGATTACTTGTCATTTGCATTCAGTTCCTTATCGGATGGTTTAATATTATTTATTTATTTATTTATTGAACGCCTATTGGGACTTTTACATTTAAAATACATAATATATTAAATTATAAAAAAACACGAAGGTAAAAAAAACTAATATACGCATATAAATTATGATGAGTTAATAAAATAAATAATAGGTCGTTGTCTTAGGGACGAAAAATTAGTATTACAAATATCAATAAATTCGGAGTATTTATAGCGATATCTGATCATTTTGGGGATGGGAGAATGAAGATAATAATTATTACGTGAAATATTTTCACAATAAAAAACGAGAACGGGTAAACCGCACCGGTACCTTTAAATGAATAAGAATAGAACTATCTATTGGAGAGTTTAACATTTTATAATAAAAAAAATTACATCAAATATATTACATACTTAATTTTATCATTTTTAATTTTGACAGAAGAGAATCATTACATAAATATTTAATGGGTTTATTAAAAATAAAGTTAATATAATATAACAATAGTTTTAGTCCGATATTGAAACTGTACGAAGTTGTATTTGATTGTCTGGTATAGGAATGAAAAGCTCTTTCATTTTACAACTCAATTACTGGAATTCTGCTACTGAAAGTTGCGGCAAAACACGAGGATTTTGTACAATTTGATGGAATTGCTTTAAAAAAACCCAAACAAAATCGAATCAATCAAAAATTTAATACGATCGCAATACTCGCGCGCACGCCGTGCGATTGAATTAATTTTTTTTTCTAACCTATCGAACATTCTCTATCAGTTCACATTAGCATTCAAAGAGGGCGAAAACGTTCGAGGAGATATCTCCATCCGGCGCTGGAGAGATGAGGCTTTGTCTTGAATTTGACTGGATCTGTAGCACATCAGGTTTATCGGTGAACGGAAGTTGTTTTTTTACCGTCATGGCAGACGTTACGTTTTGCCAAGCGCATCACGTTCTTGTCTTACCGTTTCGCTAGTTGTAGATGCAGCTCGGGTAGTGCAATACAAGTTCGACAGAATGCATCCGAGAGGTCGCATTGTCGATTACAATTCGACAAAAGTCACCGGCCTCCCTTGTGCAGGTCCACAATTCCATGTTTGTTCAAGTGGCTGAATTCCGACCGGGGTCAATACGAAAATCAGCGAACGTGTGTGTCCTTTCTTCATTGCCGAAGTATAAAGGCGCCCGCACACCGCTGCGAAGTCCGTGCGAAATTCATGTAGGAAAACCGCGCGAATTTCGCAAGTCTGTCAATTGTATCGCACACACTGGCCTGATAATAATCCGCACTCTACCGGCCTGTGCAAGCGCCGATTTCTGTCACTCTGACATTTATTTATTTATTTAACGGGTTACACTGAGCAACAAAAAATCACGTATTTTAAAACCCAGAGTGGAGATTGGTCAATCAAGTTTGACCCACTGAATTCGAATCCAATAATGATTTTTGTTGATATGCTCTCGTTTATGAGATATTTGCGATTTAAAAATGTAAAAAATATCCATTTTTTGGCTTTTGCGGTCTATAACTCAAAATATAGTATCGCTGTGCTCAAATTGAGTATTGAAATCAATAGTCAGATATTTTTTCTATTGATAGTGATTTTTTATTGCTTTGAAATACTTATAATTAATTATCTAGCGAATTTTTAAAGCAAAAAATATATACTTTTTCTACATTTTTTTTTCCCGTGTTATTTGGCGTTTTTTTTTTTAGACAATTTTTTATTTCATCACGTTTATAAGGATTGGTTTTCTAACTCAATATTTATTTTATTTTATCTAAACATACTAATTCGAGCGGAAAATGATTTTAAATTACGTTCTCGGGGTGTGTTTATGGGGTCCACCCATAAGCACTGTTCTGCAGCCCGGCACCACAAAAAGCTCGTGACCCCGTGCACGACAATATAAATTCCGGGTGTATAGCTGGAGGCGCTCCAATATTTCCCAATTGAACATGTACATATGTCCATTTAAAATCATGAACATATGTTTCAACAGGGATGCTTTCCTCCACCACTCCAAAGACCTCATGCCAGTCATACTCCTAACGAATTTTGTTGGGAAGAGAAAAGGGTAGTAGCCGTGCATAACCTATCAAACTACCATCTGTCACCTCGCTATCGGAACGTTTGTATTTCACTTACGATTCTGACATGGACTCCTGTTATGTTGGCTGCATATTTAAATGAATGATTAGTTAAATAATTTTAATTGTTGAATGTAATTTATAACGGTGTGTCATCGAGGATCGGCTGACTGTTGACAAAATCGTCTGATTTCTGTCACTCTGACATAACCTATCAAGTCAGATCCTGTACAGGATGGCATACTTTTTCACCGTCGCCAATAACTTTTCCACAAACTTCATCGAAATCGAGCGAATCGGCGAAAATTCGCCGCCAACAAATTCCGCCGTTTTGAGGCCGGAAATCCGTTGTGGTGTAGGCCGCGCCACCCGCGGCTATGCGATACAACCCGCCACCATACCAACCTTGCGATTTTTCTACCGTTTTTTCCGCAATGCGAATACGAATCCGCAGCATTGTGCGGGCGCCTTACATAATGTATTGACGTCACACAGGGTACAATCTTTATATAATGTATTTATACCAGTTGGCGTTGGATTTGATGGATTTTCACGTGCGATTCGATCCACCGGAACAATTAGTCGAAATGATTTAACGCCGGCTACCGTTCGGACACTTTAGTCCTGATTGGGCCCAGGAGTCGGGGCGTGCCAGGACCCACATTCATAAATCAATCATGGTCAATATTGAAGTGTACGATTCTCGCCCGATCCAGTGCTGGATATAACTGTCCCGACTTGATTTAGCTCTTCAGATCGGATTTCACCGGTCCTACCGTCCGTTCCAGTTCCAAAAACTTCCTCTTCGCAAATATTCGACCGATTCTGTTCTTGATTTTCTTTCCGATTCACTTAATCACCTCGATTTCTTACAGTGATGTATAAGAAAGCTGGTGAGGGGCTTCACTGAAGGGTACATTAGTCGTCGTCGGGCTTTAATTAAGCGTCGACTCCACAATGTCAGCACAGTGCCATTTATTTGATTTTGTTTTTAAAAAAAGTTCTAGTACGACCAACAACTTTCACCGACTAGTAATAAAAAGAGAACGTAATTGTAGAGTGTAAAATATAAAAGGTGATATGTTTCAAAACAAAAAAATTTCAGTAGGTCGGAAAATTTACAATTTTTTTTATGTTACATTCGTAATTTTTACTCAGAGTACGTATACTTTGCAATTGGTTTTAGGCAGTGGTGTTTTTCTAAAATTTTATTTACCGGCTCGCACCGGAAATCAAATTAAAAAAATATGAAGTTTCAGTGTAATGGGATAAACGTTTTTTGAGTTATTAGCGATTTTACACACGGGTACACAGACATACAGACATTTTCCAGAAATTATGAAAACGTGATCTGGGGATGGTACCTGATACAAATCAGTCAAAATCTCGAGGTCGAACTTTCGCACGATCACAATACTTTATCCGATTAGGATAAAGTAAAAAACAAGGACATACATAGTTGTGAAATTCTAAGAAAACATCTGGATAGAATTTATTGGTTATGCCACATTCCGTAAAACCATTTAGGTATATTGGTGTATTCATTGCATTTCATAGAAATATTCAAAATTTAAAATAATTATTGGATTCGGGTACCTACATAGTACATATGTAGGTATGTACTTAATAACAAGTGGCTGATACTTTTGTCTTTTGAGACCCTTTAGTAAAATTATTCTCGGCAAATTTTGAATTACCAGCTCTACAAACCTAAATTATTTTATTTACCGGCTCTTATCAGTTTTAATATACAGATTGAATCAAAGTTGATTATTTTTGCCATGTATATGTAAATATGTATGTACATATATGCGCTGAAATGTCAATCGGAAATTTAGTTGTGATGTTTTTGACACTGCAGTTTTACCACATTTTGGTATACATTTCATATACTCTATGCATTTTTATCGAAATTATAATCAATCGGCTACAGGACCGTTCATATATGGCCTGAAAAATGGAAAATAATGAAAATGTCCGCTGGAATAGTTTCATCTCTATTTTTGCAGTCGTGCGATTCCGCGCCTCGCTGAAATTTCCATGCCTTGGATTATTCGCGACAAAAGTCAAATATCCTATTCAGCGTGTTGTATCCACGTATTCGCGAATACCTATCGCGACCGCGATCGACGAGGAAACGTAACCACTTGTTGACTCAGTGGGGTGTAAAATTCCCAATAACGTAATCTCGCTATCGTTCCACTGCAAACGTAGCGCTTCAGCTGGAATCGCATTTCTCCGTATATTAAGCACGTTTAATAGGAATGCGTGAAATAATAGTTCGATTTGAGACTATTCATATTTGATACATTTTAATGTTATTTCGACTGGTATCTATGTTTATAACTTTGGGATGAAGCGTCGAAAATTTTCGAAATAAATACGACGAAAATTTATTGTTTGCTCGAATTGGCATGATTTTAAACGTAAATTTGATTTCGCTCCGCTCATTATCAATCATTGGAATTTAATCAGTCGGTTCGATTGGAAAGGCGGAAAATCGTTCGGGCGATCGTCGCCTCGGCTGAAAACATAACGTTTCAATTATAGGAAATTTTCAGAAATCTCGCCTCGACTTAACGGCTTATTAATGTTTTCAATAAGGCGTTTCCATAACGACACGCCCGTTATATTTCTCGTCTCGCTGTTTCTCTCCACAGGGTGCTTGCGATATTATTGTGCATTAGTTGCAGTCCTTAATGCCATAATAGTTTGATTGTAAATCGGGTCAAAGTGTGTAATAAATTCATTCAAATTCACGATGAAAAAATTAGCAATGACTTTACAGGTACGGGTACTTTTAATCTTTTTTATAATTATTTTCTTTTGACTATATTTCTTTGTCCAATATTCTGAGAACATAAGAGAATGCCCTACTTGGATTTCGTTTTATTTAACTTTGTATAATATAAAACTAGATTGCGTTTAGTGATCTTAATTCTATCCCACATCGTTGTCTTCATTATGCTTTTATGGGAGCTCGGAAGCTTTTGTGCTTATTCACGCTCAGTTTGATTGTCGTCTTTATTGTGGAAAAATATATTTTTCTACTATATAATTTGTTCTGACAATACAAAGAAACGTTTTATATGTACAGTATATAAATATGAAATGTCTTTGAGAAGGAAACATAAAATGAAATCTCTCCCCGAAAAAAGCTATGTGTGTATTTATGAATATTGACACAGTTCACGACCGTGTCTCTAAATTATTATGCATACAATTTGCATGTTTCAAATAAATGTGTATGTAGCAGTGCACACTCATAACTAATTGATTGGTTAATTCACATTATTATAGATGCATCAAACGAATAATTACATGGAGTACCCTGTTTGACGCATTAACATATTATTATACATACTTGACGCAACGCTTTCCACGAATTTCACTTTGAATATTTGTAATAAAAATTAAAAATTGCATCCGGTGACATTTCACAAACGCTCGTATTGATCGAAGTATTTTAATGATATATGTATGTTACAGCGAAAGCATATTTCAAGTGAAAATATATTTTCACTGGTATACATATATTTTTACCAATTCAGGCAGTGAAAATGTATCAAACAATGAATTTACAGTTTCACTACTCAGTATCGGTGAAAGTATATTAAAGTAAGCGTATGTGTTTGTGACTTGTTGGTGTTGGCCCATGTCGATGATGTCTCATCCTACAAGTGTGTTTTGAACGAAACGGTGACGTTGTTACATACATACATCTGAGGATTCCGAATGCATGGTCGTACCCGCTCATGTAGAAACAATACAACAATGTATCGGACCCAGGTTATTATATTGTAAGGCTAGCAACACGTGCTCTTTTCTTCTTAAATCGACAAAGACTCATTGTAAACTATAATTGGTAAACCAGTAAAAGCCTACGCCTGAACACGGCTACGCCACGATAAGAAGAAGAAGCGACAAAATAACTAGGATTGAATATTTCAGCAGATTATATGATTCGATTGGTCATTACACAACTGTCAAATTTAGTTTCAATGACAGTTCGGAAACGAACATAATTTCACCAGTGAGTATCTGTTAAAATATATTTTAACTAGTAGAAATACATATATATATATATCTACTGGTGAAAATGTGCTTGGATATGATTTCACCGAAACGCTAGTGAAAATGTATTTTCACTTGAAATATGCTTTCACTGTAACATATACATACGTACATGAGTATCGAACGCTATTATTTTGCACACGCGCGTACGAATACATTTAGGCCGAGCGCACACCGGGTACGTATTCGTACGAATTCGTGTCGTACGTATATTGTTGTCCATATGTACATACGACACGAATTCGTACGAATACGTACCCAGTGTGCGCTCGGCCTTAAAGAACTCGAGTATGCTTACGTGTAAATGACGTTTTCGTCATTAAGCCGCGTACTCATTAGCGAACAGCGCGTTTGATGCACGCTAATGTGGACGCCATGTACATACAAACGTGCCACGTAACCAATGCGAATGACCCGCAACCACTGCGCGAACCAAACCGACACCGAGTGGATCGCCACGAACGTTGCAGAGCGCGCGCGAACGCGTACACATTTACAAACTTTGTTGCATTACACGCGCGGTTCGCTAATGAGTACGCGGCTTAACGCTGTCCATTTCAAAGTGTTTTTATTTAAAATTTAAAAGTGCACGTTACAATTCTTGCGAGAACGGCGGTGAGTACTTGGGTATGTGTTCGAAACCGCGAAAGTTTGAAAACAAATTTCGACGTCGTGCTCGCTTTGCGACGCGGCGTCCAAGTCAACGACATCCGGTCCTAAACGAAACTTTGCAGATGTTGTCGACCGGTGGAAAAACCCGCGTCAAAGCGTAACAAATTTTCCGAGCGTTAAGAAGTGGCTTGAGAGGTCCCTAGTTGCGGCCTGGACCGGACTTGCGGCCCCGACCCGACCCGACCTTCCTTAAGTAAGATAAACATAAAGCTTTCGCAGAGGTTCGGTCCGACATCGCTTCATTGCGAAACTATGCAAATTTGAATACACCTGAACTGGGGCGTCATGAAAATTTATAACATCGATTGCTCAAACTCGTTTCGTTTGATAATTTCCACTGTGGAAATTGGCCGTCTCTGCGTTGCGTTGTCGAGAGTTCGACTGTTGATTCCTGTCATACGAATATCGCGACGAATATTTTATACTAGTGTAAGCTCGGTGAATATCAACGGAGCGGTTTCTCATCACCCGTACTGAAAAATAATATTAAATTTAATAGTTTTTATAGTTGTTGTATAGATGGCACTTTATAATAACAAAAACGTAACAATTTAGCAAAATAAAATAATTAATATTACGTCGATCGTTGTCGAGACGATTCGTGGCTTTGTAGCGTTAATTAAAACGTATCTGAAACTCAATTTGCCGATTTTATTGTGTTGCCTTAATTTAACTATAATATGCATGTCTTGAAAATGTGGCAAAATCCATTTTAATATTATAATTATCGAATTCTCATCACCCGTACTGAAAAATAATATTAAATATAATAGTTTTTATATGTATGTAGTTGTTGTATAGATGACGCTTTATAATAAATACACAATAACAATTTAGAAAAGTCGCGAACACTTTAAGATTAAATATTGGCTAATTATAGCACGTACGTCATCGCCTCCGTTTGGAAGATAGTGTAAGCACGATTCCTCCCAATCTGGTGATACCGGGTTCAAATCCCGCTCGCAGCGACGTTCTGGTTTTTTTAAATTATTTACATCGACGAGCGTTATCAGCAGACAGACAGACGCACAGACGCACAGACACACACACAGACAGACGGAATAGGGCTAATATATGCAATATACATACATATACATACATATATGATTTTTTACTCGGTTCATTTCAAATTACGTTGTATCATTGTATGTACATAATTACATATGTATGTTAAATGCGTTTTCTAAAAATGTCAAAATTTCAAATTAGCGAGTTAGTTTCGTAAGGTTTAGTTCAGTGATCTTCAACCTGGACGATACCGCCCACCACTGGGCGTTTCTTAATTCTTAGTGGGCGCTACGACAATATTATGTAACGATGTGGGTAACTGTAAGGTTACCGTCGTAAAATTTGTATAAATAAATAAATAAAATTACTTCGCAAAGGGAAAAAAAAAACGATATTTTTTACTTGGCTGGAATATTTATAAAGGGTAAATTAGTGACACTAATCATCATATAGTATATGTATAATAGCCCTATTCCGTCTGTCTGTCTGTGTGTGTGTGCACGTCGCGAGTGGGATTTGAACCGGAGATCACCGGTTCGAGACAGTGAGCGCTTACGCTATGATCCAAACGGTGGTGATGACGGGCCTACTGCAATTTGACAATATAAATTATCAATAGGCTCGCAACTTTGCAAAATTGTTAAGTTGTTGTATTATAACGCGCCATCTATGCAACAACTATAAAAACTAATAAATTTAATATTATTTTCAGTACGGGCGATGAGAACGCTCCGTTGATATTCAACGAGCTTACACTAGTTGATTGTAAAAAGGCTATATCTATCGATAAACTAGCACTGTTCAAGCAAAATATCTTACGGAAAGAATTTCATCAATAAAAGATGAGCTTACAACTGCTGATATACATAAATGCATTTGCAAATCATTTGTTTGGTCTGAGAACTGACATGTTCATTCGATTCGGTGACCTGATAAATTTGAAGCTCGATTCATGGATGATAGATTCATTCAAAGTAAATGTGTCTGATGTATGTAGATTTAGTCAAAAATAAATTTTAGAATTGCATCATGATGACGTATGCAAGTCTGATTTTAATCTGAAAGGATATTAATGTATGTACAACTCTGGCAGAAGAAGAAGATATCTCATCGGGCACAAATGTCGCATTAAATACATTATTAATAATTTATTCTCTCGACTAGCAGAATGGGTGGTCATCGTCATTGCTTTATTCATTTTTACTTTATCCTAATCAGATAAAGTATTGTGATCGTGCGAAAATTCGACCTCGAGATTTTGACTGATTTGTATCAGGTATCATCCTCTGATCACGTTTTCACGATTTCTAAAAAATGTCTGTATGTCTGTGTACTTATGTGTGTGTGTGTCTGTATGCGTGTTTTCTCCAAACTGTCAAGTCTATCAAGCTGAAATTTCATATCTATTATTTTCACGAAAGGTGTAAGAGCCATAACGAATTTGGTCAACATCAGTAAACCGGAAGTAGGGTTTTTTTCTTGTAGAAAATTCTAAAATTCTTTTACCACAGAATATTTCCGAAACGGCTCCGGGAATTTTGCCCAAATTTCATATCTATAGTTTTCACGTTAGCCGTAAGACATACTGTGATTTTGGTCAACATCTGACTACCGGAAATGGCAGTTTACTCTTGAACGATTTTTTTTTTTTTATTTTTTTCGACCTTTTAAATATGTAGTATCGTCACAATATTATAATGTTGTATTTTTGAGAAAAATTACTATTTAAAAAAAAATAAATCATTAAAATTAGTCAACCGGAAGTAAGTTTTTTTTTTTTGTTGAAAAGTTTACCGCAGAATATTTCCGAATCTGCCCCATCGATCAAATTGAAATTTCATATCTATAGTTTTCACGTTAGCCTTAAGAGATACTGTGATTTTGGTCAAAATCCGTCTGACAGAAGTGGCAGTTTACTCTTGAACGATTTTTTTTTTTTTATTTTTTTCGGCCTTTTAAATATGTACTATCGTCACAATATTATAATTTTGTTCCTGAGTAAAATTGCTAGTTACGAAAAAAATAAATCATTAAAATCATTCAACCGGAAGTAGGGTTTTTTTTTTGTCGAAAATTTTACCACAGAATATTTCAGAAACTGCCCTATTGATCAAGTCGAAAATTTATATTTATAATTATCATATACAATTTAAGAGTTAATAAGGTTTTGATTAAAATCCGCCGACCGGAAGTGGTAGTTTTTCTTATTTGAATATATGCCGAAGATCGTATTTTTTATACGCGCGCGCACTCAACACAGTAATTTCATGATATGTACATACATATGTATGTATTTTGATTGGTGTGGTGGTGGTAGTGTATGCGTTTTATTTACTTATGTACTTAAAAAATTAATTTCGTTACTCTTTGTATTCCTCAAATATATGGATAAAGTCATGGGTTGGCTACACCCGAATTTTTTTACGTGTTATACATATCCAGGTGGGCGGTTAACATATTACAAATTAAATAATATTGAAAAACTGGGCGCTGACTGAAAAAACGTTGAAGACCACTGGTTTGGTCCTTTTGAATTTCAAAAATAATGAAATTTTATATTGAAAAACAAAATGTCCATTCAATTTTTTCAGTCACTGTATATTTTAACCGATTTGCACAAAAAAGTGAATAGTTTCACATGTACATACCTTCGCATAATATATTATTTTGCATAAGTTTATTCTATCAATGCGGATAGGTTTTCCTCGCACAAAAAGGAAAATTCCGTATAAATTTGTTGTTGTTTCGATAAGAAGTGGCTTATGGGAGTCCCTTGTTTTCGGCAGTGATCCCCGTGAGAACCCCAGTTGTCGATGTGGGTTTCCGAAGCGCCATCGTCGTGTACCTATGGGGTATTTTTGACCCCACAAATTCACCCACTACCGAAAACTTAACATCTAGCTCAGTCCGCACATTCGCAAATCTTTTTAGCTTAAGGTTTCCAATAAAATTATGAATTGCCTATCTTGTCGAATAAAAAAATAGTCTAAAAAGGTTTCAATTCCTTAATCGCAATTTAGATTCCTCGGGGAACAGCTCTAGCTTCATTTTCAATCTGAAAATGGTGAAAATTTTTAAGGCATCTGAAGTTTCGATTTGTGTTCGCAACTGTGTCTCTAGAGTCATCACATAGTCATGACATACTAACTGGATAATCTACCTGCTGAACCGTGAAGCAGACAAAATTACAAAAAATCTACGTCGGCGCTGGAAAATAGGCACTTTTCCGGACGCTATTTTTCTTCTCACGTTGAAAATAAACGACATTTATATACATATATATGTATCTATAGTATATACTCAGTTGCGTGAGATTTATAAAGTGAAACGAATTTTTTAGTTATACGAATTTAATTAAATATTTATATCATCTTTTTTCGAAGTCCATCCGATCTTTAGGCACTGAAACCAAATAAACTTTACAGAGTAAAAAGTTTTAACGCGATCAACTTACTTAAAGGGCTTAAAAAATGTATAGGTAGGTGTAGATGTACATAAAACAGGATGTTTAAATTCAAAATTGGTAAATGAAATCATTTTAGATTATTAATATCATAAATGAGGAATAATTTTTTTCAATATTTATACATACATAGGTAATAATTTGTTTTGGCTTATTTTAGTGTAATAAAAACGGGGAAAATATGATTGTAGTATTTATTTATCAGGAAAATCTTATACATTTTTAAAGTTAGATATCACTTGTCCTACTTACATACATACATATGTATGTACCACTAAACTACATACATACATATGTATGTACCACTACACTACATACAAACATATATATTTATTTATTTATTATACACCTGTTAGAGTAAAATACTTTACTTTAATACAAATTATATTAGAAGATATATAAAGAAAAAAAACTAATAAACAATTGTGTTGAGTTGATAAATGTTGCCTAAGGGACGACAGATTAATATTTAAAAAAATCAATAAAATCAGAGTATTTATTGCCGTATCTAATCATTCCGAGGATGGGAGAATAAATATTACATGATAAGTTTCATAATCTAAAAAAAATCGAGAACGGGTAACACGTACCGGTACTTTTAAGCAAAGTGTCGATTGAATAAGAATTAGAGACTATCTATTAAAAAGTTTAATATTTTATATTAAAAACATTACATCGAATATGATTCTTCTATTACCTAATTTTATCATTTTTAATTTTGATAGAAAAGAATCATAACATAAATATTTAGTTGGTTTATTAAATTGATGTTTCTCAACAATTTTTAACGAATTTTTTCAATAGAATACGAATAAACGGCGAAATGAGGTCACCAAACCACATAATAATAATAATTTAAAAGTATTAAGATTGTGAAAACGCTTGACAGTTCTGATAATGAATTTATGTACATATGTATGTATGTACATACAAATGTACAAATGTACATACTTGTAGATGTGATCCGTGTGCAAACCCCAACATTGCGCAAAAATTTTTGTACTATATGTACATATATGTCTTTATAAATGTACTGAGCGTCACCGTAAGAAAGTTCCATATCCAATCGCTCTTATATTATCTCCATATTTTATGCATTTACATACAATATTGCGCTGCTGGGTTTGCTTTGCAATACAGAGCCCCTCGCACTTTCGCTCGCATTATTCCCGCACACACCCAGTTTTGGTCGAAAGCCTAAATGGAATTAGGTCGGAATGTCCTCGTTGACGAATGCTCTGACGCTGATTATGATATCCACCGCAAATTTAACATTTCCAAGGAGCAAGTCGTCGTGGTTCAGCGGTTGTTACGCTCAGCAGCTGCGACATTCGTGTGGTCACTGCAGACATGGAGGACGGTCAACCGCACAAGCTTACCCATGAGCCTACCGATATTGTTTGTATAATATTATATGTAATTAAAGACCATGCCTTGGATAAAGCGAATGCTCAACTTTGCTAGAAATTCGCTCGTACTTGTATATACCGACCGCGAGTGGCATTACTCATATGGTAAGATTGTTTATGTGCCTATGTACATACATGTGTACGCGCGATATTACAATGAAAATATTATTGCGGAGAAATAACGAAATGTTACCGGCATATAAAAACAAACTTAAATATGTATATGTACCTATAAGTGGAGGATGGGGGAGGAAGATCGGGACCACAAGAAAGTTTGTGTTTTCGTTGATTGATTACACAAAGTAATCTGTTTTCTCGGATGTAAATTCAAATATGCGGCACCGGCCTGGGGAAATATCAAACAAAACCCCGAAACAGAAACAACATACTACCACTAAAAATAAGGCCCCTACGTAGACGAAAATATTTAATTTTTCCTCGTGTTTTGTCGGAAAAGGATGTTCCGCAAGCGTGGCCGAATATCAAGATCGAAAAAATAAGATATAATAAAACTCGACGTATCTTACGCACATGTTGGCAACCTTTACGTGAAAATATGTTTTTTTTTTGTGTTTTTGATTTAATTAGATGAAGATGTTACTTATGTATTTAGCACCATGTACGCGCATGGAATATATTCATAAGTAAGTGTACTTTTAATACGTTTTTTCAACGTAGTAGTAAATTGCATAATGAGTTTACAATATCAATGTCGAATAAATTGAATTTTGTTTGTGAATTGATATGATTTTCTCAATTTAGAAGTAAATTTATTATGAACCAATTTATCAATAGGATATAGTTTTCAATTTATCGCAGACTAGCCGAATTGCCCGGCGTTGCTCAGGTGGGTGAATTCAAATAATAGAACAAATAAATATCGAAATATACATTTTTTTCTCCGGTACAAACAAAAATTGATTTATTTATTTACAAAATTTTACCACAGTAACTTTACAGTCTTCCAAATCGTTAGTGTGGCCAAGCAAGTACTTCACAAAAAACACAAACAGAATTTAGAAATATTAAAATAATACATTAAAATCTTATATTTAAAAACACCTCAACCATACTTCCATAGCTAACTTTAAATAAGTCAATGTGCATGGCAGCCCGGTTGAGTAATTTAATGGCTCTTACAACGGGAGACATGGCTAGCATGTCAGTACGAGCCATCGGGATGGATAAGCTGACTTGGTACGTCAAAACCCAATTCATTCAGAATTTGCGGATTATGCACCAGGCCAATCAATAATTTGTGAAAATGTTTTCCCAGATAAAGCTATCGACGTGACTCCAGGGATTAAAATTTTTGTATGGGGTTCCAATCCCTTCCAGAAACCGTCTACAGTCTAAGTTAGAGTACCATGAGATAGTATACTAAATTTGATGGTTCTAAATTGGAAATTGTAGATTTGCATAGCGGACAAACAAACAAACATTCAACTTTATAGTATAGAATATCTAGAATCTAAATTAAAACATGGATATCTAAACTATAGATTATCCATGTTTGAGTTTTACTTATAGTCTTTGAATGAGAATGACAATGAGTAGGTTGCAACTCATACGAAAACTCTTAATAAAAAAAAAGATTTAAATAAAACTGTATATATTACATTATACTCACCTATCTCACTTATTTACGCCTTTCTTCTTATATTATATCACACATATTTGGAGCTGAAACGAGACAGTTCAAATAGACGGACGAATGGACACAACACTGAACATTTCCACCCGCTATTTATGTATGTACATCGACATCAAAGATGCACATTTTCCGCAATGAATTGTGCCTATACAGTGTACATACGTACATACATATGTACGTATGTACATATAACGTGACATCCCCTCACTTCAGTCTGTGCATATCTCGCAAACAATCTTTTCAAAATAATACATAGAAACAGTGCTGCGTGTGCAAGTCCCGCATTGTTGTTCATATCCATTTGCCCGATGAGGCCAAGCACGGGTTTTTTAATTCAAAAACCGCAACCGGAGCATTTGCTCTCCCGTCTAATGCAGACACTGCACTGATGCAGTTCATGTGCACATATGCATGCATACGTAGATGGGTACTTACCTATGTATGTATGTACGTGTTGCAGTCGGTATCACATCGGTACCGGTAATGGCACTCAACTCGCATACTCCACGTATTGAAATGCAGATGCACTCAGCATCCGAAAGTGATTCGGTCCGCGGACAGTGTACCCTTGTTTATTTGCCCATTGGCTCGTGACTAACAAGATTTGTCAATTTCGAATACTTATCAGGCCAATTTCCCCGTCTAGCTAAAGATAAAAATCGGCATACGTGCAGGAATTGTCAATAAAAGACGCGCAATTTCAATAAAATCGTTTATTTTCCAAAAAAAAAAAAAAATAGAAGAAAAAACAATGCTCATATGTATGATTGCATTAAATGTAATACGATATCGTATTTGACTTACGTAGTAGACGTTATTTGTCATGTTAAGCGACGTATGTATTTAACTTCATAATTATTGTTTACACACAAATATAACTCAAATAGACACATTTAATACTGTAAACACCCTGATATGTGAAACTCGAGGCTAAAATCGTACGTTTTGAACGAAACCACTTTTTAAACATTGACGTTTCAGTCTGGAAAGTTCAGTCTTTGGAAACTTATCGTCTTACGTATCAATTTCAAACGAATTGTGGCAATGTATAGTAATAATATTACATATTATATATATAAAATTCTTAATCGTATTTATGTATATGTAATTCACCGCTGATTTTGCGATCGTATACTTACATGTAAATATTTTTTTTCCATTTTTTCAATCGTATATCCATTTTGAACACAGCATATATACCTATATATGGTAGTATACAATATATGTAATAACATTTCTCATGTAACATTATATACCAAGCGGAGAGTTGATTAAACATTTTTTTTTTTTTATTTTCCTCGCTACATACAGGTACCAAAGCACACTTATGAATTTGGTTATATACAATATGCACGTTATTAAAAATTGAAATTTATGATCAGCTGTGGAAGAACGTTAACGTAACGTTAATTAAAATTATGCTGAAGAGTAACGAGCGCGTTGAGCTGTGCGAAGCTTTAGCGGCCAACTCGCCCGGTCCTTGACCGCTCACTATTTTACTATCGCAACCTTTCGAAAAGTCCTTCTCCATGTCTTTCATCCTCCTGCCGCGAACTTCCATCGGCGATATACAGAAATTCCTCTCCAGAAAGTCTCCAGAAGTGGCGTTGCCAAACGGACCGTCGGCAATCCCCCTAGCTTTGCAATCGCACGGGAAATGGTTGGCCGTGACCGCCAATCTCGTAACGCCCTCTATGATTACAGCTTCGGGATTGGGATTCTCCAGCAAATGGTTACCGTGAAATCGTATAGCTTTCACGCTGTTATTGTACGATACGTTGAACTCCCTTATAGCGTCGATTTTATTATTGAACATGTTCAACAGTCCGACGTAGCTCATTCCCTCGAACGCCCCGTAGTCCAACACGCCCAAATCGGACTCTTGTATCGACAGGACGTTCACGTGCAACAGCCCTCTGAATGTGTATCGTTTCATTGTGGACAGGTCCATGAAAGCCAGCTTTATCGTATTGATGGATACGAGACCGGAAAACGCGTCTATTTCTATGTTTTTTATGCCAGACGGAAATACGAGGTGGTCTACGTTGCTCAAGCCGGAAAACGCGTTGGTCTCTATCGTTTGCATTGGATTGTTGTTCAAACGAAGGTGCTTTATGTTGGAGGTGCCGGCGAAGGCGTATCCTTCGATCCTTTTGATCCTGTTGTGTCCCAGAAGTATTGACGTGATATTCTGGAGGCCGGCGAATGTAAATTGAGCTATGGTGTCGAGAGTTGTGTGTTGGATCGACAATTCTTTCAGACGGGGCAAACCGCGAAAGGCGAAAGGGCGAAGAGCGGAAATTGCATTTCCGTCCATGGATAGCCTCTTGAGGGCTCTTAATCCCGCGAAAGCCTCGCTTCTTATCACCGGAAAGTCATTTTTAGAGAGCGACAGGTGCTCCACAGTCGGTGGTAGATATTTTATGGGTATGTCGACGAGTCCTCCGTTGTTACACAATACCTAAAAAAAAAAAAAAAAACGTAAATGTACATTTCGTCAAGCGACTATTTTGTGTATCTAAATAAAACGCTATATCCTACCTGAGTCTGCGACAGGCAAATGCATTGTTCGGGGCAAATTTGCAGTGATGAATTTTGAGGGGTGCTTGTTGCCGCACTCAGCAGGCTCACCGTCACCAATAGCCACATTCCGTCACCTTCTACGACAAAAAAAATGAAAGGGATTTTATTTTAATTGTGTTCGTGCAGTGGTAAGCTTTTATTTTAAGGGAATGGAGTGGTTGGCTTTGAAGCGGTGCGGCGCGGCGCACTTTTCGCAGGTGCCGGCTTTTCTCTATTGTTTGTGAATTGATTTACACCCCCTGTTAAACCTTCTCCAGAAAATTTACTTTTCTATTTGTTGTGTCGACTAGCTGTTCCAGCGCGTTGCCACCCTTTTGCCACCTTCGTTGAAATTTCCCACCCTTCTCTTCACCCCAATCGCTTGACGCTAAGGACGACAGGCCCCCTCAACTCCATCCCGTTTGACAACATTTTTAAGTGAATCAATCTGTTGGAAATTGGCTGATTAATTGACGGCGAGGGCTTATCTTGGCGGTCGACTAGCGAATTGATTTCATTTTAATTTGAAATAATTTTTTAGCCATAGCCATAGCCTATTTGGTACTTATTTCAAAATCAGACTGGAAAATTTTATCATAATATATCCGTTATGATCATAAATAAAGATGTCCCAAAATTCACGCAAGAAGTAATTTTCAAGTACATATACTGTATAGAAGGCGTCGGCAACCAAGTGACCCACTGAAGTTCCGCAAATAAAGTATAGTGGATAAAACTAGTGCCCAAGATTATGACCAAAGTGGTAGATATGGCGGAACGTGTGAAAAAGTTGAAGTGGACATATGTACATATAGCGAGAAGAATGGATGGCAGATGGACGCGAGAAATACTTGAATGGTATCCGAGAGGGTGTGAAAGAAAGCAAGGTAGACCAAGTGGACGATAGGCTGATGAATTGGGAAGAGTGTGTGGAGTCAAGTGGATGCAGATTGCTCAAGACAGACAGGAACAGAAGAGGATTGGGACCAACAGTGGATGGTGAACGGCTGAAAATGATGATGACAATGAAATGTTATAAAAGTTCGAATCGGTCTCTATCATAATAAAATCCATTAAAAATTTAACAATTATATCAGCAGTTTGGTCATTTATGATATACGGTCAAAAACTGTCTAATTGTTTTTGCAATTTTCTATATAACGTTTATATGTATGAAGAATTTTTTTGCCAGCGGTGCATTTAATATATGCACGTCTCAATATGACTGAAATTTTCGTCAAAACTAAGAAGCTAACATTGTTTAATGACCCACCAAAAATTTTCGGTTGCAACCTTTTGAAATTTATACCCAACGCAGAAAAAGGTTGCCGACCCCTGCTGTATAGGGTTATGTATGGAGTAGCATAAATAAAAAAAAAAAAAACAATTTACACATCCCGAAAGTTCACATGTATTCGAAAGTTAATCACACTTTCACAACTCTCGAATCGAACAAAATAAAATTGTTGCTCTGAATAGTCGAAGGTCTTTCTTTTCTTTGTCGTGACAATGTGCACTAGTGAGTATTTTTGAATGAATCAAATCACTGGAACTTCACCGATACAAGCATACGGTTCAGGACAGTAGTTTGCGTTCCACTGTAGACGCTTCTTGTTAAGATTGAGCCCCGATATGCTACTTCATACATAACCTTATACCGTATACTTTATGAATCAATAAAAAATTTACAATTTTTAATTAAAAACCTGTTTTTTCTATTAAAATTACTTCTTGCGTGAATTCTGGGACACCTTTATGTGATAATTTTTACAAATTTTGGATTGAATTAAATTAAAGTATAATGAAATATATTCAAAAGGAAAAAAAAACTTAAAATATTTTTTTGTTCAAAGCCGTGTCGTTATATTTTCAAGGGTGACATCAAAAAAAAAATTAATTCTATTCAACGGGGATTTTTGGGAGTCACCACTCAAAAAAGAAGAGAAAATTTCAATACTTAATATACACAAGCGCGGTTTAAGTTTTTCCGCGAAATTAAAATTCCTCTTGGGGAAATAAGACGCGAAAAATTTTATGAACATCAAAATGAGGCTTAAGTCGACGACCAAATTTTCAACTTTTCCGCTTTTTTTTCCCTATGTTAACACACCTAATAATCTAGGTCATAAATCAGCCTTGGCCGAAAACTTTTTAACGCAAAATTAACATCGTGGATTCAAATGTTTCGAACGACCGCCGAAAACTCAAATCTCGCAAAATGAAGAAAGTTAACCCCAATTTTTTCAAACAAAAAATAAATATAGAAGCACTCGATCACATTTTATTAGACATAATAAAATAATTTAATGATGGATAGCTTTTTGATTTTAAAGCTAGTGTGAAATTCACCAATTTAACAAGTTTAGACAGTATGGTTCGTCTCGAGTGAATTTTTTTCCTTTTTTTTTATGAATATATATTTTAAACATTAATTGGGCAGTAATTTAGTTGAAATTTATAAGACTAACGCGAAATACTTGAATCGTGTACTATTAAGGATGACTAAGTGAAAATGTATCCGTCTAGTGGCGTGACTTTCCGAAAAGTTAGCCATTATTCAAAGGAAAGCGCCCGTATCATAGACATTAGCTTACAAAGTCGCGTGTCTGCTATTCAATCCGTTAGCCATCAAAATGATTGATTTGTCCCCTAAAAAGTATCCGTTACTGGATCAAAAGTAGTAAAGTAGCCTAATTCAAACTATAATAGAACGTGGTGAATCACGACGAACCTTAAACTATAATAAAGTTGACCGTCGTTGAATGATTATACCTTGAGATACAGTTATTATATACATTAATACGACAGTATTTTCACGTACAATATTATCATAACAACGGTGAAATCATTACGTTTGATCTAAAAAGGAGTTCCTAATGAAAATATCAGCACGTAACATCAGCAACGGTATTCACTTCGAAAGATTGCTTCTTAATAAGTTCTCGACGTGGAATTTTGCAAACATGGAAAACTCCTCGAGTGGTAGAAACACCCGTGCAACTTTATTTGAACTAAAATATTGAAAATATGCTCGGATGCATACCAAAACTAGTTTAAATGCACGGAATTTCATCACACGGAAAATTCTGATAGAGCGAGTACACCTGCGTTCGAAACTTTTCAAGTTGTTTATTAATTTGTACCAACGGCGAATGATAATGATTTCAAACGGCTTAAACCAACTTTGAAATTTGGTATATTAATTGTATTATTTAGTACAATCATATTTTATTTTTATAATATAGTAGTTAAAGCTAATTACATAATCCTTAACTAAGCACCTACACAGAGATGTTTTTTTAAGACTGCCAGGGATTTATCAATGGTTTTGGAACTTCTAATTCCAGCCGGCAGTTTATTATATTCCAAAACACCTCTGTACAAGATGCTTTTCCTATTTTTTATAATCAAATTATATTCACATACATCCATTCCTCTCACAATAAATTTACTAAAATATAATGGTAACATATTATTATCTTACTTAAATATAAATACCAACATACAAATCCTCAAAGTATCATTCACATTCAACCAATCTAATTCAATCATCATCTTTTTTTTATACTAGCATACCTATCAACATTTAAAATACATCTCATACCTATATTTTGAAATATTTGTAATCTATCTCTAGTTAACTTATCCAACTTATTTACATATTTTAATTTATTTAAATGCTTAAATTTCTTCAATAATTTAAGAATCAAAACACAACGGAATATCACCGTTGACATGAAACAAATCAGAAAACGACGATTTACGAGTGCCGGTGTGCCACAAAACAAATTCAAACTTTAATCTATCGATCAACGCAACTAATATATAACCTATACAGTTTATTCGAATACATCAGATGAACACGGGTTCGAAGCTGTCCAGTCGGAAAATATATTATATGTATATCCGATCCTGTGCAGACTGCGAGCGTCGGTTCTAGGCGGCGCGACAGGATAGGAAAAAAAAAAAAAAAAAACGAAATAAAATAAACAAAAATAAATTTTGTTTACGTTGCGAAAGTTTTCCGCGAATCTGATTTCGGGGATACCCCCTACCCGTACCCAGTCGTTGGCATACCCATACTTCACTTTTCCATTGTGAAAACATGAAGATTTTTCGAAGGGGACATTTTTCCGATTGCGAATTCCTTCAAACATATTTTCCACCTTTATTTTTCAGCGATTGCCTTAAGGATCCAGGGCCGGCTTTATTTATATTTAAGAGGGGCGAGGGGCCTGCCGCGTGACTTGGGTCACAAAAAAAGGGTGGGTAGGGACCCTACCCACTCCATGTATGAACTTTCCCCAACATCACAATGCGATTGAGTTTTGGAAGGTGTTGCCCGATAACCCCAGCTTGTATTCTCTTACGTTTATAGAACGATATACAAATCATTTCCAAATTCGTCTACACACCCACTATCGTATTTTAGGGTGAGGGTGCTTTTGGGTAGTTTAAATTTTTATCTGAAAAATTTCAGTAGTAGGTCGTTGAATAATTTCCACAAAATATATGGAGTTGGTTATTATCGGATGTTGAACATCTATGCATGTGCAAACGTCTTTGATATTTTTAATATTAGGATAATTCTGGGCAAGTGGACACCAACAACTAAAAAATAAGAGTAAACTGCCACTTTCGGTTGGCGGATGTTGACCAAAATCATAATATATTTTACACATTACGTGAAAATAATAGATATGAAATTTCAGCTTGATAGACTTGATAGTTTCGGAAAAAAAGCTAAAAACTCCAAAATCACGAGTAAAAGTACCACTTCCGGTTGGATAAAAAATTTTAAAAAATTATATTATTTTGAAGGTCACACATACTACATACGCAAAATTTTAGCTTAATGTGTATCATAGTTTTATTGGGAAAACCTTCTAAAGATTACACAAAAATTAGGTGGTTTTCCAAGGGAAGTACCACTTGCGGTTGACGAAAATTTTTGAAAGTACATAAATATAAAGTTTTAGTGTAATAGGATAAACGGTTTTTTTTAGTTATTAGCGATTTTACACACGGGTACACACAGACATGCAAACATTTTCCAGAAATCATGAATACGTGATCAGTGAATGATACCCGATACAAACAGTCAAAATCTTAAGGTCGAATTTTGGCACTATCACAATACCTTATCGGATTAGGATAAAGTAAAAAAAAACATAGGACGTGCCCCCTTGCCATAGAATTACACTGTTACTATTTACCATGTAAATTTGACGTCGCATATTTTTTTATTTGATTACAACTATGTACAGTCTAGTTACTTTATCCTAATCGGATAAAGTATTGTGATTTATTTTTTTTAATGCTTTTACGCGATCTTAAATCAACCTACACATGTTTTACTGTGTTATTCGTAACATTTTATTTAGGCGTATTTTATTCATTTTCTATTTTGGTCGAATTTTCTTTGATTTTCTTCGTATGTAGTTACAAATCATAAATGTGGGTGGAGTGATAGTATTGATGAAACGTTTATTATGAAGTGTTTTATCCGTTTTTGCACTGATCTTTCTAGACGTGCGAAACTTTCAAACATATTACGTTATAAATGGAAATGTTTGCGTGAATTTTTTTTTCACCCTTCGTGCAAAATTCAAGGCCACAGAGTAGAGTGTAAATTAGCCAATTTATTCAGTATCCGCCTATCGGATAGCGAGGGTGCCCACCAACTCTTGGGGGTGTCAAGTAAATCTTCTCCTGAATGGGAACCGGCACCGATCACCAGACGACGACGTGAGGAGGAGAAGGAAATTGGAACGAGTGGAAAAGGAGGGCCCGTCACTGTGTGAAAAAATCTCGTGGAAAACTCCCAAAGATCACTGGAGCTTTTCGCAAAAGGAAAGCTGCGGTGGTGGGAGGATTTGGGGAGTTTTTCCGTCACTCACTGAAAAAACCCTCCCACTCTCGTCCCCTTTCTTTCCCATTCCCTGAAAAAGCTGATACTCAAAAGAAATTATTGGAAGGCGACCAAAATAACCGACGTCGATCGTTGTTGAGACGATTCGTGGCTTTGTAGCGTTAATTAAAACGTATCTGAAACTCAATTTGCCGATTTCATTATGTTGCCTTAATTTAACTATAATATGCAAGTCTTGAAAATGTGTCAAAGTCCATTTTAATATTATAATTATCGAATTCTCATCACCCGTACTGAAAAATAATATTAAATCTAATAGTTTTTATATGTAGTTGTTGTATAGATGACGCTTTATAATAATAACAATTTAGCAAAGTCGCGAACACTTTAAGATTAAATATTGGCTAATTATAGCACGTACGTTATCGCCTCCGTTTGGAAGATAGTGTAAGCACGATTCCTCCCAACCTGGTGATACCGGGTTCAAATCCCGCTCGCGTGACGTTTTGGTTTTTTAATTATTTACAGCGGCGAGCGTTATCAGCAGACAGACACAGACAGACAGACGGAATAGGGCTATTATATATGTACATATATAATAATTTATTGAAAGATTTGTACTGAAAGCACTAATGCACCGAGCATCGTTCTATGTATGTATGTATGTATAATTTGCGACTCTTTTTAATTTTGAACACAAAAAAAAAACTGATTTCGAAATTATATGTGTAGATGTGTTATTTTTACTTTATCCATATTTTTTTACGCAGAAAGGCGAACAAAATGAAATTTTTCTCTTTTATATTCAAATAATAATATTGTAAGGTTTCGTAGAATGAAATGGTTGAATTCAATTAAGACTTTCATTACGACGGAACGTCAGGTAACAAACATTTAATATTATCCTGTTTATGAAATATTCGTTTGTTAGCTTACATATATTTCAAATAAAAACTCGATAATTAATAGGTGTAGTTCCACGACTTCTCATGTTGATGTTTAGTTTCAATACAGAATTAACAATAATTATAATACAAACATTTCTTAGAATTTCATTGCTATAACAAAAACGTTCGCTTATTATTATTTAAAACAAAGAAAAACTAAGCCCAGCAAGAGTTTAGTCGTTCAAATTTAAATTTAATTATATGCGTACATATACAAAATTTGTATCGTATTTTAAAGTGTGTGATTTAGCGCATCTACGTATACGATAAATTAATACGTGAAATAAAAGTTACTTCAGAATGTAGCACGTATTAGCAGTTTGAGCCACGTTTCCCTTGTAAACTATCCGGTAAAAGTTACACAGTGAAACTTGCACCTTTAAAAACGTAATTAACGCGACGCGCCTTAAAAATTAATACCCAATCAATAATTTGAATATCCGCAATGTATTTTGACGCTATCTACCCAGTGAAATTTATTTTGCAAAAGTCAAATAATACCGTTCTATCAATTCGAGCGTTTGCTTTGTAATTTAACGGTCGCATTTCATTGGTTTGAACGATTATTTTCAAACAAAATAGCAAATTGTATTTGACCACCACGTGCAACATCCCACGGGCAATCAGACCCATTTTCATTTAATGTCCTCTACAATGAGTCCCGTTTTGCTCATTATACAGTGGGTATACGCACACACGTTCTATTGTAGTGTGTTTATTTAATATGCCGGTACTTCGTGGAAAATTGCCGCATTGTAAATTTCACTAAGTTTTCTCTTGCTAAACTATTGGCATCGTACACTTTGAAACTTTGATTAATCAACTCGTGCTAAATTTGACATTCTGTGTATGTATATTTTTTTCGGGAGTGGATTATTATAATGGTCGCACGATAAGGATACTCTAGGGATGTTTTCATCATCGTCCGGTTGGAGCCCTAGTGCGAAAAATAAAAGGATTTGTGCCAACAAGCGGTTGCGGTTGGCAGCGCTGCCAACTTTTTAATTTGCAAATTTGAAATTTAAAATGCAAAATGGCCGCCGAAGCAAATAAATATCCCTCTTGGCGTCTTTTTTTGCACGTTCGCCCATCCCTTCTTAAGTTTGGCAGCGCTTTAAAAAAAATCTAAATAGGCGGTAATAAGCGGCGGATTACGCATAACATATCGCCTCGGCGAAAAAAAAAAAAAAAACGCGGGAAAATTACAAAAGCAGTTATGCAAAATAAATGTAATAAACGGAAAGGTTGGCGGCTCTGTAGCCGGGAAGTTTGCTTCTCCCCTTTTAGCCCATACCGTTTATACATACATACATACATGGATAGGAAATTTTCGTTTGTTGCATACTTTAACTAATTGGTAGCTAAATTTGTGACTCAATTGTTAAAAGGTCAATGTCAAGTATTTCGTTAATTAAATTACAAGTTGAATGTTATTTATTTCGTGCTAAAATACCGATGTCTTATAGCAAGTATTTACCAATTTATTAGTGCTCAAATGTCCAATGTTATATGTTGAGTTCGCAATATTAATATTACAAAAATATTCAAACGATCTTCTCAACCATTTTTAAATTAAAAGTATTATTATATACAATATCGTAAGCTTGAGGCCCTCCGCACGCGGGGCAACTGTTTAGCAACTCGAGTTGCAAACCAATTGAGCATGCAACTGTTTGGTTTTCGATTTCAAATCAGCCAACAAATAGTTGCGTGCGATCGTTTTTCCCAGTCACAAAACAGTTGAGTTGTGTATTCACAAGTACAAGAAATGAGCGATCGAAAAATGAACATTATTTTTGTTGGTGAGGTAGAAAAGCATGAAATTCTGAATGAATATAAACTTGATATTTTTCTGCATATAGAGATGACACCAATTTCCCCTTCTCAATGCTCTTCGTACTCTGCGGTACTGATAAAATAGGCAATTATGTCTTCTTCATCTGAACTACTGCTTGACATTTTGCGAAAAGCAGCTTTGTGACTACAAACTTGTTGAGAACTTTTCTCCGAATGATCCTGAATCAGTTGCGATCGTGTGCGGTGTGAGATCCATTATGATTGCAAACGGGTTGTGTGTGTGACTAGTATGCAACCAGTTTGAAACTTGAGTTGCAAATCAGTCGCCCCGTGTGCGGAGGGCCTAAGTATTAATTGAAAATCTTATTATAGACAAAATTGCAGCAAATTTTGTCACCTTGATTTCTTGCAACTGGATATTTTGACATTAGTCTTTGCATGTAAAAGCGAGTCACAAAAGAACGCGTGGTTGCATTCTTTGACTTGTTAAAACCTTTCGCTGTCCAACGTTGTTCAAGCAGACATTGAACGGTTCTGAATAAAAATTTACATATTCATTCAGGTTTCGAAAACAAGTCGGTTTTACGGACTCGGAGCGTACATAAGACCAAACGAGCTCGGGCAACATTATGCAAAACTTTGATTTGGTTCAGTGCGAGGATTCGCAAGATTCAAACACCGCCCTTCGCAATAGTATTTCTGCGTATTGTACAGATTCGTGTATGTGTGCAAGTGTGCATATTGCGGTAAGTGTGGACGTAATAATTGCCACGAATCCCCGATAATCAGCAAGTAACTGGCTGTGGCGCTATCTCGGTATTCTACGGCATATTATTACCCGCTTGGGACGTTGGGGAGACCCTTGATTTACTTTTCTTAATGACGTGTCACGTTTCAAATGGGCCTCCTTTCAACCCCTAACTCCCCACCTCTCTATTTTATCGGTCCTCCCTTATGTCGCCCACCCCTTAGTCCGATCATTTGTCCTCATAGGGTTTTTTTTTGGCCTCGCCAAATCGCCAGGTGGGAGATTCTAGAAAGAGCAATTTTCTACCGCCAATACAAACGCCTAACTCAATTTCGGAAAGGTTCCTTATACACTTATACGTTTCATTGACCGAAATACTTTCATCTAGATTTTGTTTTTATTGTATGGACTCGATTCGGGCAAAGGTGGATCAAGTCTAGTGCGATACTAGTTGGTAATGTATTTTGCACTTATTAAAGAAAAAATTCGTCACATTACAATTTTTGACGTGCCTCTTCTAAATATTTATTTATTTTTTATTTATTAAAAAAATATTCCGCTGAGACCTTACAGGTTTCCCCAATATGTCAAAGCAGCTAGAAATAAGTACGTCAGTCAAAATTAACATACATACATATGTATATGTAAGTATACAGAAATGTAAAAAGAAAAGAGTAAAACAGAGAGGCAATGTAAAAATAATAAAATGTAAAAAATCAATATATGTATGTATCAAGATAACAAAAAAATAAATAAAAATTTAAATCACATAAATCACATCATTATAAGTGATCCCAAATATATTAACCTCATCGGTGGCTATGATGCTAGATAGTTTTAATGTCCTATTGATGGGAGTTGAAACTAAAACACAGGTATGTATGTATGTACAACTGGCTCAAAGAAAAGTCGATGAGCTCGTGAGCGATTAAAATTAATCGGCACGAATAAACCAATTTTTATCTTGAATTTGGGGATTACTTTTGAGTCCGCGAAATAAAATAAACGTGTACTTTAAAAACAGCAAGCTTCTTCTTACCTCTAGAGACTGCATACCAACCATGCCAAGAAGGAAAATGCTGGGGTTAAGGTAAGGGTAGTAACCAAACTGTCTTAGATATACATCTCGCACACCTAGATCTAAACAGTATCAACTCAAAAAAACAACGAAAAAAACTTGTCATTTCGCTATATGTAAGTTATAGGAATTTACTGTTTTTTTTTTTTTTTTGAAAACAAGCATACTAAAGAAAGTTCAGATTAAAACATTTCATTTTGTTTTGTTGGTTCATGCAGATTCGTTTGTAGAATCTGAATAAATGATTAACTAAAAAATCTAAATTTTTGAGATGATACTGTTTTGATCTACATACATATGTAGGTGTGCGATATGTATGTATGTAAATATCTAAGAAATTTTTTTGTACCCTTTCCAGCATATTTATGTCAAGTTGTTCAAAAGGGGACCAAAAAATGCACCATATATAACTTTGGAAAGCATTAAAGAAAAATGTAATTTTTCCATGTACTAGGTTTTTGCTTTTTAATCTTCCCTGAATGATGCGCTCTAGTTTCCCTTTCTTAATAATGATGTTGAAATGTTCTTGTGACGTTTTCATTAAACAAAAAATCAAAAAATTGTATTTAATTTGCCTACTTGTATATTTACTCAAATGCCTCTATTTTATTGCATAACGTTTGTGTTGACGTTCAGCTTTCTATACCATGTAATTAACCATAATAAATCTAGTGTCACATTGGTCTAAAACAATTTTAAGTTCAAGTCGTGATCAAGCATCATGCAAATGTCACTTTAATGTATACGTTTTCCGGAAAATGCTTTATTTATACTCAAGTTTAGAATTTCGATTGGTGTATTGCGAAACTGTTAGGTCACGTTAACGGCTCAATCTGAACGATTGATCTTCTCACCTAGACTGTCGTCTGCGAGTTAGAAAAATGCCATTTTCACCCCTCCATCCCCATTGTCCTCGTTCCTTTTGAAGTACAACCGAGTCACGGTTAAACAATCCAATATTGACTCCGCAGTAGTCAGAGTCACCCCACCCACCCACCCACCCACCTCGTGACTACGTAGTCTGAATCGTCTAAAATTTCCCCCTGAAACAAATAAACGTCTGCAATGGACGGATTGACGCTGTGAGACGGGAATAAATCAAACGTCAACAAGATACAAAAGTGTTTGAACAGACCCTGATATTGTTGCCCTCTCATTACGCTCACTCGCTATTGACGTCGTGTACGTCTTTTGTGAAATTCGACATCGTTCATTAATTTTTGAAACGACTGTAAAAACAAATATACATACACACACTTAATTGGTCGTCGGTGAACATTGTGAGTGCGCCCGCCTTTTGGTATATTGGATTGTTAAACGCTCACACGGGCGAGTGTATGTATGAATTGTGCTTGTTATACTTATGAACTATTTATACTTGGTTCAAAATTGGACCAACACGTGCCACCGCCTTTGATTCGCACTCGCGAAAATTAATTTTCCATGTATAAACATGAAAAGGGCCGCTTTTGCCGGTTGCGTTTGCATTTTCATTACGTCAAAGAAATATGAAACGCGTTCGGGGACAGGCAGACAGACGGACGGACGAACGAACGAACGAACGAACGAACGAACGAACGGCTGGGACATTATTCATGTTGGGGAGAGAGAGAGAGAGAGAGAGAGAGGGAATTGGATTAAGAGACGGGTGGGCTCCTTATACATCACTCCATTATCATCAAAGACAAGGCGATCCGAAGAAAATCTGAAGATGCGAGTGAGCTTTCGGAACAAGAGGGTGGAGTGGGTGGGTAGCTCTCGTCTAATGAATATGTAATGAAAGGCTCCCGCACAAAAGGTGATGAGCCAAAGGGAGGGGCGTCGGTCCGAGCGGTTGCGGCTACGGTTGAATTTTACGGGGAATTACGTGAGAATTACGACTGAGACCTTAAAAACCCTCACTGAGGTCGTTACCAATCCCCCACAGGGGGTGGTTCACTATCTGAGCAGCTATTCTTAATCAGACACCTTGCCCTACCCACCTATACAAATTTAAACCAATGCCATGCACGTACATATGTATGTATGTATGTATGTATTTCAACGACACTCGTCTCTAGACTAATTCTCTCTAATTAATTATAATGCTTTTCATTAAAATCTTACATACGAGTCGCCTAGTTCCAAATCCCGATAAGTCCACAATATATAAAAAACGAGGATAAAATATTTTCTGGTTCTAAGAATGTTTTTTCAAACGATGCCCTTATACTTGAATTATTCCAAATACCGCCAAGTGCGCCGTAAAAAAATATTGAAAATCAGTATTAGTTCCAAAAACTGACAATTGCACTATGATATAATATTTTGTTTAATATCAACAAAATTAAGTTTAAATGAGTTTAAACGCCATCGAGCAAATAAGTCTGTAGCAGAAAAACCGCGTTTGCGAACAAGTGAGTTTTATGGACTTATCGAGATTTGGAACTAGGCGACTCATACATATATATATATATATTGGGACATTTTTAAGCGTTAAAATATATATAAATCCAACATTCCGCTATGCTAAAAGAATAAGGCATACGACCGATGCGTACTGCCAGTTATGATGTAGGGATGTGAAACGTGGATGCTAAATTCAACAATGTTACGCAAGATCCAGTTCACCCACAGAAGCATGAAAAGATGTATGCTCGGTATAACTAGAAGATATTGCGAGGGGAATACATGGATGAGAAGCATGACCCAAGTGAAGGTTAAAGCGGAACGTGTTAAAAAAGTAGATATGGTAGTGGGCTAAACATACTAGAATGGTATCCGAGAGGATGTGAAAGAAAGCAGGGTAGCAGAACACAAAGGGGGTCGCAGTTGGTTGCACGGCATTATTGCAACATTACACGCTCATGTTCGCTAATGAGTACGCGGCTTAAGACCAAGGCACACAGAGAAGCGTGTAAAGATGTACGCTCGGTATAACAAGAAGATATCGTAAGTGGAATACGTGGGTGAGAAGCATGACCAAAGTGGCTGATATAGCGAAACGTGTGAAAAAGTTGGAGTGGACACGTAGGATGGATTTCAGATGAACGCGAGAAATACTGGAATGGTATCCGAGAGGATGTGAAAGAAAGCGAGGTAGCCGTGCGGACGATGGGCTGATGAATTGAGAAGAATGTGTGGAGTAAACCGGATGCAGATTGCTCAAGACAGACAGGAATGGAAGAGGATTGGAGAGGGCTTCATCCAGCAGTGGATGGTGAACGGCTGAAAATGATGATGAAAATATATAATAATTACAAGACGTTGCGTGGGTGCATTTTGCAGTGCAAATGAGTGATAAATAATTATTCAAACATTTAAGCTTGCGTTAAAACATTCGTCCGGGTTCTGCTGAATTGTGTTGTGAAAGTTTGTCGAAAAAGTACGGTAAATTTGAATTTTGAATTTGAAATAAATAATTAACTTTGAAATAAAAATTGAAGAAAAATAAAGCCAAATGAAGTTAATTTGCAAGTGTTTGAAAACATGGCGGGGCAAACATTCAACGGAAATTCGTCCTCAATATTCCGTCGCTTTCGCAACATTTATGTAATTTCCGTTGAAGTTGAAATGTCGCCGAGCTTTCGTAGTATTTCATGTCTACATCATTTTATATGTGTAAAAATAAAATACTCTGTATATTCATATTCTATACATATAATATGTACAATTGTACATACATATAAATACATACGTATACACACGTATGTACAAGGATGACATATTGTTGTTTTGTAATAAGTCTAAATGGGCGTTCTAAATTAAATACACAAATGAATATTTGAAAATTTCAACACATGTGCTGTGATATTTTCAGATTATTATTCGATTTATTTACTTTGCGGTCATATACATACAGCTGACGTGTTCAGTACAACATCAAAACTTTATTTGTGCGTGCCCCATAATTAAACATGGATAGATTGTATAAATTCCGAACCCAAAACGGAATTAACTATACGCGAAAGAGTGATTCTCTCGACCACGTATCGCGTTCAATAATTACCTACATACATCAGCTGTACTTGAAACTACTACACAGAGACAAATAAAAATATATCTGTAATAAAATAATTTTTTAAACTTAAACGAAAATTAATTAATTAACGGCCACCGTGCGCAAAGATTTTTTGATGTGATCAGCATTTTAAGTAAGTTTAACGTCTTTTGCGGAAAAACATTCGTGTCGTGCACGAATTCGGAATACTGTTTTTCAACCGAAACATACACACGTGCAGGATGTGAATAATTAAAGTAAATTTCAAACGTCACTTACATAATTTTACTGCCGTAGATGAAAAGCATTCCAAAATGAAATTACAGCCACGTCGCTTTGCCCCATATACTCCAATCTAGATACAAATTAAAAATATGTATTAAAGTAGCATATTTATTTCTAACATATACATACATACATACATACATATGTTGGTGGATTTGTTTTTAAATTTACAATACGCATTTGACGTTTTACCGACACTTTTTTTTTACAGTCAATTAAAAATTAACTCGAAATGCGTATATATGTACAATACCTTGTTTTCATTTTTTTTTTCACCGGTGTGCGTAATCCGACGTGCTGCTCCAACTCCGTGCGAACGAGTCTCTCTACGAACCAAACTTTGTCACGCCGTAAAATTTCGCGGTTAATCGCATCGTACGTGTTCGCGAAACGAATTCGTCTTTGGTGTGGGGATAAAAAGCTCGAAAGAGTAGCGGGTTGGATAGCGGTTCGTTCGGCCACTTGCCGGGTACTGAAGCCTGAAAATGTACCGGTATCAAGGAGGCTGATAAAAGGGCGCATGCGCTCCCTTTAAAAACCATCTGCTTGAAACTCAGGATTTGCAATAAATTAGCACGGCGAAAAATCCCCACCGATAGATACTCGATAAATATTGCGCGAACGGTGAATAAACGACTGGCAAACAACCGTACGATACAAATCACTCGGCTAATTGTCGACGTACGTACACTCGCTAGTAACGGGGCTAAAAGTTTGCGCTTCGTTTCATTCCGGTGCTTTAGTGTTGTCGTTGTTTTTTTTCCTCTTCTCAGCTATGTTAGTTTAAAGGTTGTGTTTGAATTTGTTAATGTTGACGCGGCGGCGGAAATCGTCCCGCGTCTCGTTCGCTCTCGTCTACCGGAAGCTGCCGTTTCGCTAGCGTCGCTTTTCTTGCAGGGCATGCGTAGTGTTGAAAATCGCGCTTTTCCGCATATGAAATCAAAACATGTATATATCGATTTTGCATTCGTCCTAATTAATTAATTTAGTCACGTTGTAAACATTTCGATGGCACCGCGCTACAGATGCGACGTTTTCACTTTATTAAAGTACTAGTGTATGTATAAGCCCGTTGAATATCAACGGAGCGTTCTCATCACCTTCTTCAAATTTATTAGGTCACTGTATCGTGTGAACATGTCAGTTCAAAATATTTTGATAACTATTTAATATACATAGTTATAATACTAGGGGTAAGAATAAGTTAATAGTTAAGAATTTAAAATTAAGTAGATCTAGAAGTATATTGTACAGGGGTGTGGTTGAATATAATGGACTGCCAGATGGTCTGAGACAAATAAACCAAGTGGACAAATACCTGGCAGCCTAAAAACGGCACCTCTGCACAAGTACTAATAGATAGATAAGTTTATTTTGTAATTTTAGCTTTAAGATACTTTTAGTTAGTAATTAGCTTTTTAAGCTACTCTAAATAAATAAATAAATAAATAAGTAAGGTTCTCAGACCATGCAAATGCATTTATATCAGCAGTTGTAAGCTCATCTTTTATTGATGAAATTCTTTCCGCGAGATGTTTTGCTTGAACAGTGCTAATTTATCGATAAATATCATTTTTTACCGTTGAATATCAACGGAGCGTTCTCATCACCCGTACTGAAAAAATAATATTAAATTTAATAGTTTTTATAGTTGTTCCGTAGATGGCGCGTTATAATACAACAACGTAACAATTTAGCAAAGTCGCGATCCTACCAAGTGAATTATATTATGTTCAAATATAGGTGATCTCGCATTATCGGCGTTGGATCATAGCGTAGCGCTCAATGTTTCGAACCGGTGGTCTCGGGTTCAAATCCCACTCGCGCGACGTTCTGGTTTTTTAATTATTTACCTCGACGAGCGTTATCAGCACACAGACACACAGACGTACGGAATAGGACTATTATATGTACATACATACATATATATAATTGTGTCTTACAAAAATTCAGCCTTGAGATTTTGACTGATTTGTATCAGGTATCGCCCTGATAACGTTTTCATGATTGCTGAAAAATGTCTGTATTGATGTGTGTAGAATAGCTAATAACTCAAAAACCGTTTCTTTTACATATTAGACTGAAACTTCATATTCATATGTATTTTGCCGGCCATTACAATCCATAAGGCTTTCAAAAATTATCGTCAACCGTAGGTACCTTGAAAATTCACCTAATTTTATTGTAGTATTTGGAAGGTTTTTCCTGCAAAACTATGATACACATTAAGCTGAAATTTTACATATGTAGTATGTGTGACGACCTTCAGAATAATACAATTTTTAAACTTTTTTTTTTCAACCGGAAATAGTACTTTTACTTTTGGTTTTCGGTGTTTATTAACTTTTTCTCCGAAACTATCAAGTCTATCAAGCTGAAGTTATTATTTATTATTAATCTATTATTTTTACGTAATGTTATTATGATTTTGGTCAACTACTTAACCGATCAAGCTGAAAATTTATATTTATAATTTCCATATAAAATTTAAGAGTTGATAAGGTTTGATCAAAATCCGCCCACCGGACGTGGTAGTTTACTCTTGCACGATTTTTTTGTTTTTTTTTTTTTTCGGCCTTTTATATATTTTGTATCTTCATAATATTATAAAATTAAAATTATTATAGCAATGGCGAGTTTAAAAAAAAAACTCGTCAAAATCGGTATACTAGAAGTGACGGTTTATTTTATTTATTTACTTTGAAATCCACGACCCATTACGGTTCTGGATTTGTTTTGTCAACTGTTTAGTGTTTCATTGGTGTGACACAACTGTCAATTGATGCCAACCGTTTATCGAAAAGAGCATGAGGTTTATTTTAAACTAGTTTTAAACTCTTGCACAATTGGTTCTTATCTTTCGTTTCGTTTATTTTGTATTATACTAGCGACATATGTACATACATAGTACCCGTGTGAATTTTAGAATGCAAAAAGTCAATGAATTTAATGTTTCGAGGCAATATACTAAAACTTGCTATCGCGACGATTAAAAATATAAATAAATCAAGTCTACTTGTCGGATATTAAATTATTTTGGTTATTATTCGCATTTATCGTTCGAAAGTTTATAAACCCGTGACGTAAAAACTTTACTAAGTGACAGTAAGAGTACAGCGTTGTTTTAATCGAACGGTCGTAATTAGCGTCGAAAGTTTCACCGCTTGGTCGACCAAATATAAATAAACACAAAGCCTAGAAACACCGGCCATATAATCGGCAACTCTGTTAGCAGCGAATCATGAATACTTAAATTTAAATTTGTCGTCTCATCCCGCCGATTCTGTTCCGGAAAATTCGGGATGATGAGATTCGCGCGAGACGTCATCGTCCTCTCGTCGTCAGCTCGCACCGAGCGAAGTTTTATGTAAATAAATACACTTTATTTTGGCTTCAATGCACGGACTTGCCGGGGCCAAATCCGTTTTGATGGGTGTCATCCTGAATTATGCATATTTTTCAAGAAAATGTATCCGATTAGGCGTTGCAAAAAGAAAACGACGTTCTTCACATTATGCGCGTGCTTAAGTTGGCCCCGAAATATCTGCAATACGTTTCAATTACATTATAAATACATACACGACAAAAACGAATTAAAAAATGCGTTCACGTGTCTCAGTAGATTTTTACTTTAACCATATCGATGGGTTAGTACACAGATATTGTATGTCCAGTCTTTACCAAAATTGATTTATCATACACAAAACGTCCATCTGCATCAAACTTTCATGTTAAAAAAATATTGTATCTCGAAATAGTATATTTGAGAAGATATTGCCTTATTCAAATACATATATAATATATATATTTTTCATGCAAAAGAGATGTATGACACTTACAATATTTTAACACAAAACTGGACATACAATATCTGTGCACTAGCCCATCGATATACTAACTATAGCAGCGGTCGCCAACCTTTCGGACCTCACGGACCACTAAACTCAAAATCTCGAATCTTCATGATTTTTTCCATAAAAATAACATTCTAAATATGAATATTGTATTTGCACTCCAATTTATTTGCAAAAAGTTGGATATCACCTTATAATGATAGAAAAATTATAATAAATAAACAATATATTCACTATTCATTATGAAAACTGCCAGTTATGACGTATGGATGTGAAACTTGCTAAATTCAAGAATGCTACGTAATATCCAGTACACACAGAAAAACATTGAAAGCTGTATGTTTGGTATAAAAAGAAGAGATCGTAAGAGGAATACATGGGTAAGAAGTATGACCAAAGTGGCAGATATACCAGAATGTGTAAAAAAGTTGAAGTGGACACATAGCGAGATGTATGGATGGCAGATGGACGCGAGAAATACTAGAATGGTATGCGAGAGGATGTGAAAGAAAGCAAGGTAGACCGAGTAAAAGATGGGCTGATGAATTGAGAATAATGGTCAAGCGGATGCAGATTGCTCAAGACAGACAGGAATGGAAGAGGATTGGAGAGACCTTTATCCAGCAGTGGGTGGTGAAATGATTAAATATTGTGAACGTGCAAAAATTCGAACGCGAGCTTTCGACTGATTTGTATCAAGTATCATCGCGCGATAACGATTTTCATGATTTTCGGAGACTGTCCCTGTGTATGTGAAATTGTAAATATCTCAAAAGTCAATAATCCTATCACAGCGAAAATTCACATTTTTTTTAATTACGTACGAATTAAATTTAACATTTTTATACTTGCATTTATTTGATGAAGATAAAAATAATTTTTCCACCGTGCATTTTTGTTCGGCTCGTTGAAAAGAATCACAAAGGCGTTATGTTTGAATACCGGCAGTAGAAACGGTGCAGTACAGTGCACCAACGGTGAACTTTTTTCAACGGAGGCAAAGCTTTAAATTTACATTTATATTTGGCGACTTTATCCAGTGTAAAGTTTCGCCGCAACGCAACGTCGTTATTCGAGCGTCGCCGGCGGCCATTGTTTTATTGTCGACTATGATAATAGATTTTGAAATGTCGTTCTCTTTAAATGTCCACCTGCTCCGTTGAAATACACGGTGCTATTTTTTTCCAAGAATTAATTTTATTCTAAAGGTTTATACACTAAACCCGAGCCAAATTGAGATCGAGCGCTTTCGCAGTACGTACCTATACATACATACGTACACATGTAAAGAACGTACACAGTACAGACTCGCGAATAAAAATTGTTGTTTTGTCTTGCCAGCCTGCCTGGTTTAAGTATTGTCTTTCATTATAACGAGATGGTGGTAGAAGGGGGGTAGTAGGTTTAACCCTCAGCGTGCGTGCTCTCTAGACGGGCCTTTTCCACGTGTCCTCGTTAAATAATTTGCTGGCGGAGAAGCGCTGCCGAAAAGTGATGAGGGTTTTAAGCCATAATTCCGCTGGAAACAAAACCGCACTAATTATTCAAGGGTGCGCGCATAAATCACTTATTGCGACGAGTGGACCCTCTCCTCTCTCTCTTTCCGAATTGGTTAGTTTTAGCGTTGTTGCGAGACTTGGGCGGCCAGGTGGTAATTGCAGCCGGTTCGGTCGTCATTACCAATAGGTATAAGGGGGTGGAAAATGCCGTTCTAAGGTCATAAATCTCGTCCCGGGTCAACCGTGTAATACTCTGCCGCTGGCAAATAAATTAGCCTTTATTTTGTTGCTGTGCGAACAAAACCCCCCGGCTACCGACGAATGGGTGGTTCTATGAGTGAAGAGGTACTCTAACGTAATAGCGCTCCGTTTGCGTGGCTAATAATCGAAAATGGCCAATTCAATTTCATCGAGGTATATGTACATACATACATACACACATACATACAATACATAAGTAGTATCGGTTCATGGAAACTTCAAATTATAGCACTTATCGGTTGTTGTTGTTGTATTTTCGAATTAACCCTCACATATGTATGTAGATACGCAGCGAGCGAACGAAACTCTTTAATATTGTAATTACGTAGTATGTACACGGGCTCCCAACCCGTGGGGTCGCGAATGGTTTTCTGTGGGGTCGCCGACTGAAGCAGTAAACTAAAAAAATATTTCTGTCGGTTGTGACGTATGGATGTGAAACGTGGATGCTAAATTCGAGAATACTGCGTAAGATCCAGTGCACGCAGGGAAGCGTGGAAAGATGTATGTGTGTATGCTTGGTAAAACAAGAGGAGATCGTAAGAGGTAATACATGGGTAAGAAGTATGATAAAAGTGGAAGATATGTGTGAGAGAAGAATGGATGGCAAATGGAATACCTGAATGGTATATGAGAGGATGTGAAAGAAAGCTAGGCAGACCGAGTGGACGATGGGTTGATGAATTGAGAAAAATGTGTGGAGTCAACTGGATGTGGATTGCTCCAGGCAGATAGGAATAGAAGAGGATTGGAGAGGCCTTCATGCAGCAGTGGATGGTGAATGGCTGAAAATTACATATAATGAATGCAATTTTCATTTTTAATCGGTGTCTTGATGTTTAAATAATATTTTTTGCCTTTTTTATATATGTACATATATCGGGGTCGCGGGTCACTTGGCTTTTATAAAAACTCGATAAAGGTTGGGAACCTGTGACGTAGTAGCTAGATTGTTATTGTTTTCTATACAAAACACCGATTCAATTTATATTCACGAATTTAATTGAATGTGTGTTTTTATCAACAATTTTTTATCTCAGTCACTAATTGTTGGCTATGGTTAAAAAATAAAGCATACGATAGATGTTAAACGTGGATGCTAAATTCAATAATGTTACGCAAGATCCAGTGCACACAGAGAAGCATGGAAAGATGTATGTACGCTCGGTATAACAAGAAGAGATCGTAAGTGGAATACATGAGTGAGAAGCATGTGAAAAACGTTTGAAAAAGTTGGAGTGGACACATAGCGAGAAGAATACGCGAGAAATACGAGTATCCGAGAGGATGTGAAAGAAAGCAAGGTAGACAAAGCAACATAGTTTTTTAATCCAACATCCCGCTATGCTTAAAAAAGAAGGCATACGACCAATGCCTACTGTCAGTTCTGACGGATGGATGTGAAACGTGCTAAATTTAAGAATGTTACGTAAGATCTAGTGCACACAGAAAAGCATGGAAAGATGTACATGTGCTTGGTATAACAAAAAGAGACCGTAGGACGAATACATGGGTAAGAAGTATGACCAAAGTGGCAGATATAACGGATGGCAGATGGACGCAAGAAATACTGGAATAGTATACGAGAGGATGTGAAAGAAAGCAAGGTAGACCGAGTGGACGATGGTCTGATGAATTGAGAAGAACGTGTGGTGTCAAGTGGATGCACATTGTTCAAGACAGACAGGAATGGAAGAGGATTGGAGAGACCTTTATCCAGCAGTGGGTGATAAACGGCTGAAAATGATGATGACGATAACTATTGTCGAGTAAATGTTTCTGCAACAAAAAGTGTAAAACATCTATCGGCGACTTTTCACACGATTTTTTCAGTTGAATTATATTGCTTATCTACGATTGTTTTGAGCGTGAAAGGAAAACGGAGAAAAGTCGCTTTCAGCCGTGTGAAAAACCCGACTGAGTCTCTTTCAGTGTAATGGCGCGATAGCCGTGAATTCCATCAATGGGAAACGCTTTCGAAAGTGTCGGGGCCGCATTACCCGCCCTCACTGTATACACTCTTTAGCATTTTAATGGAAATGAAAGTCATACTGCTCGAGTCATACATACATACTTGTATTATACTCCCGACGCATACATTCACAAGCGTCCAGAAAAAGGAACACTTTTCAGATAATTGACACTGCGGAGAGGGAAGATGTTGGAAACAATTTACGCGCGCTCGGCTCCCCGTGCGAGAGCACTCGTTCTTCTCGCTAAATCTGACGTTATTGTTGTTGTCGTGGCGCGTTTTGTGTTACGTGTGAAGAAAAATTTTAATGATGTTGCTCGTTTGAGTGTCGCAGCTGAGCGTTTACGGTCTGGAAGAGGCTAAATTGTACACTTCTTGTGTGCACAATTTCTAATGATGCTCTCGACGCACGAAAACCTTTACAGTAATCTTCCGCTAATACATTTATTTTCTTTTCACTCGTGTTAAATACTTGAAGTTCAATTATATTTTATACTACGCGAGTGCAGTAGTATGAAGCTTGTCGCTATAATATGTACATATTTTAATATTTTTAACTTAATTTTTTCAATCGATAACATATTTTCCATCTGTACTTATAACCTTCTCCCATCTTTCAATAAGTTTATAAATTCCATCGTGATAAAATTTTGTCGGTTTTGATGAAAAAAATGAATCGAGGGCTATTTTCACTGAATTTTTTTTCATTTAAATAATTTTGTAAAGACCCGAAAAGATGAAAATCCGAAGGAGCAAGATTAGGAGAATATGGTGGATGGCTTAAAATATCCCAGTAGAGCTCCTTTAATTTATGCTGGGTCAAAATTATTGCTATATGTCGTCGTATTAGCGGGCGATAAATCGTGTGGTATCAGTTAAAAAAAATCTAAAATTTCACTATGTCGGCCCATACTCGGTGAAAAGCTAATAGGAAATACAAAAAAAGTATATTATCAGAGAGGGTTTAATCATCTATCGACCAGTACTAAAATTTCTGTGACAGAACGAGTGAGATGGTATCGGGAATATCAGATAGTCAACGCGGCGCGCAGGGAAAAAACGGCGCGAGCACCTCGACGGCCACTGTTTACCACAGCCCAATGATAAATCAAATTTATTGTAATCGATTTCTAGTTAAGACTTTATTCGTCGTCTATATATCTATATATATATATAAAAATCAATGTCTGTCTGTGTGTCTGTTCGTTTGTCTCTTATAGGCTCCTAAACCACTCAACCGATCGCGATGAAACTTTCCGGACTTATTGTGGGTGCCGGGGATGGTTCCTGTGAAAAAAAATCGGGGAAAAACGGGAACGGGAATGGGCCTGCTCACGCGTCAGATAACGTACTAGGAACGGGAACGGGATCGGGAACGGGATCGGGGGAACGGGAACGGGATCTGGAACGGGAACGGGAACGGGATCGGGCATTGCAACGCATGCCGGGTCAGCTAGTTCCAAATAAAATATTAACCGCTAACGCAGATGTATTCACGGAAAATCCACGGCCGTGTTCGACACAGCCACACCCTGATTTTTTTTGTGTTGATTTCATGCAAGTGCGCCAACAAACCTTTCCGAAACAGTACTAAACGATTTCAAAAATCTGAAATTGAAACGAATGTATGCGGTTGTCGTTGGGGTGATGACACCCGCGGGGCCCCAAACCGCAACCCCTCCCCTCTAGACCGCAGCCTCCGCCTCTGTCATATGAGGACACGCGCCCCCATCTCCCGGGGATGCAACCCCAACTATTCAACCACACCTCTATTTTTTACACGAAATAGCTTTCAACCACAATTATTTTGATTTAGACACCAGAAGCTCTGTGCGCTAACGCACGTTTAATTTCACTTTTATTTTAAGACTTTTGGTCAGTTTGGTTTATGAAAGCCTCATTATCAAAAGCTAAATTCTTGTCTGTTTTCCTTACACGTTTACGATCGTGACATGATCTTGCGAATGTATTTGGGGTGCATACATGTATGTACATATGTATGCACCCCCACGTGTGCGGACTTGCGGAGTCATCGAAACAAAAAAATATTATATATGTATGTTACTGTATTTGCATACAGTAACGGTCACGGAAATCAGTCCACCCCCAGATTTGACCCAAAACGAGTAGATTTTTTTTGACGTGAATACGTCTATACGCGGACCAGTATGGGAAACGGCGTTGTTACGTTTGGATGGGCATACATTCCGACACTATAACTTCGTTACTAATAACACGATTGACATGAATGTTGTTTTATTCGCTTGGGTATACGTCTACAATGTATTTATGATCTTGAGTTGGCACTGTGTATGCGCGAGGCGTGGAGGAGAGGGCGTATCTTCCAACGGCTATTTTGGGCGTTTTTGGAAATTTCAAAGCAGTACATCTCACGACTCTGACGTGCTAGCGCGGTAATTTTGCTACTAAACGAAATATCTTTTTAAGATCTGTTAATTTAAGCCGTAAAAAGTGAACGGTGTAAATTATTTGTTGGTGAAAAATGTAAAATTTCACCAACTGTTTCAAAAATGTTAAGTTTCACCAACTGAGCCACTGTTTACTACAGGCCAATGATAAATAAAATTTAATCGATTACTAGTTAAGACTTAATTCGTTATCTATATATATATAAATCAATGTCTGTCTGTTTGTTTGTCTGTCTGTTTGTGTCTTATAGGCTCCTAAACCACTCAACCTATCGCGATGAAACTTTCAGGACTTATTGTGATCATGCCGGGGATGGTTCATGTGAAAAAAAATCGGGAAAAAACGGGAACGGGAACGGGCCTGCTCACGCGTCAGATAACGTACTAGGAACGGGAACGGGATCGGGCATCGCAACGCATGCCGGGTCAGCTAGTGCTAAATAAAAATATATGAATGTGTCCATTTCGATGCTTTCATTTCATTCTCATATTTCAAATAAAATATTACCCGCTAACGCAGACGTATTCACGAAAACCCACGGCCGTGTTCGACACAGCTACACCCCGAATTTTTTGGGTAGGCGCTATGCGTACTAAGGACGTTAACTTTATGGATAGGATCCCTTCTTTTATTTTGACCAGTTTCTCCGCGACTTTTACCTCGTTAACATTGTCAGAGTACATTGTATAGCGGCCGCCACGAGAACTTTCAAAAACGTTTCCTGATTTTTCGGAAGGCTTGTTTTTTCAAATGCGAATGATTAGTATCAAAATGCGAACCCTATAAGACGCTCGCCGCTGAAAAAGCCCCCATTTTTCTTGATAGCCGTAATAATATCGCCGCAATAGAGAAGGGCGCGCTTCCGGTAACTTTTCTAACACCACCTCGCTTTATCGCCGGCTAATTGATACATAGCCGCCTTCGTCTTATCTACGGTGCAGCGTGTAAAGATCGCTTTCTTTGCAAAAGGCGATAAATCCAGTCGACGTGTATACATACATACATACATATATAGCAAAAAATAAAAAACAATAAAAAGAGAAACGAGCGGGGCGCGAGCACGCGATCCCGCCTATCTCTTTTCGGCAACATACCAGTAGTGCTTTGCATGATTTAGCGACGCGCATTATTGCCGTGCAATTTAACGGGCTATAAAGCACACCGGCTCGCGACCCCTCGCCGGAATGGTGAGGGCCCCATGAATCAATCATGGCCTGTAATGCCTCGCCCCCTCATCTCATCCCGAATAAGTTACGGTCAGTCCGCAAAATCGGCCACTCGATAATACCGGATTTGTCGGGGGACTAAAATCGCTTTAAGACCCTCGCAAACCTGAGCGGTATCGCTGCGTCAAGTTGGCGTCCTCTATCGTCGTTGATTCGCACCAATGCGAATTATATCGGTGCGAATGGGACGATGACATATCATAACGTAGTTTAAAATCATTTGCCGCTCGAATTAGTAGGTTAAGATAAAATAAAAAGTATTGAGATAGAAAACCAAACGTCAAACATATGTAAAAAATATATATATTTTTGACTTCAAAAATTCGCTAGATAATTAGTATTTCAAAGCAATAAAAAGTCACAATCAATAGGAAAAATATCTGACTATTGTTTTCAATACTCATTTCAAGCACAGCGATACTATATTTTGAGTTATAGACCGCAAAAGCCAAAAAAATGGACATTTTTAAAATCGCAAATATCTCATAAACTAGAGCATATCAACAAAAATCATTATTGGATTTGAATTCAGTGGGTTGAATTTATTAAAGATTGACCAATCTCCGCTCTGGGTTTTAAAAAACGTGATTTTTTGTTGCTCAGTATAATTAATGTTTTATATCAACTACTAGCTGAATTGCCCGGCATTGCTCGGGTGGGTGACATTTATTCTCCAGTACAAACAAAAATTGAATGAAAAATTGAAACAAATGAAAACATTTATTCTCCAGTTCAAAAAAAAATTGATTAAAAATTTTGTATATGGGGGCCCGTTGACCCCCTGATCCGACCCCTTCCAAAACCCACCTACGATCTGACCTAGGGTATCATGAGATAGTATACCAAGTTTGGCGGTTCCAAGTTGAAAACTGTAGATTTGCATAGCGAAACGACAAACAAACAAACATTGAATTTTATATATGTACTAGCTGACCCGGCATGCGTTGCAATGCCCGATACCGTTCCCGTTCCCGTTCCAGATCCCGTTCCCGTTCCCGTTCCTGATCCCGTTCCCGTTCCTATTACGTTATCTGACGCGTGAGCAGGCCCGTTCCTGTTCCCGTTCCCGTTTTTTCCCGTTTCCAGATCCCGGTCTCGTTCCCGATCCTGATCCCGTTCCTGATCCCGTTCCCGTTCCCGTTCCTAGTACGTTATCTGACGCGTGAGCAGGCCCGTTCCCGTTCCCGTTTTATCCCGATTTTTTTTCACAGGAACCATCCCCGGCATGATTACAATAAGTCCTGAAAGTTTCATCGCGATCGGTTAAGTGGTTTAGGAGCCTATAAGAGACAGACAGACAGACAAACAGACAGACATTGATTTTTATATATATAGATGTATGTATGTAGTAGATACATATAATATGAAATAATGAATTAAAATAATTTTAGGGGGGGGCTTAAGCCCCGAAGCCCCCCTGGGTGCGCCTATGGCAAACATGTGTACATATATTAATGCATAGAGATGCTAGGTGCGCATCGAGTGCATAAATTGCACATTGCAGAAGTTGTCCGGCAGACTGTCCGGTAATTGCGGTGTTGGCCGTGAAACGTGCCTCGGTCGGCCATTGCCGGTCGACGTCATTACTGTGTCCGATGCTGTGTCAAATGTTTTACAACTAACCAGGAGCCAGGGGCGCACAACCATCCAGGTCAAGTAGACCGTGAGCCAACTTTGTCGAAAGCCTCCTTATGTAATTCGAAACCATCGTACCGTGCGATATTCCGATCGTGTACATGGTTTTGTACATACATACATACATACTAGGGCAGGGGTTCCCAACCTTTTTGTACCGTAGAGCACATTTTAAAATATTGGTAGGGCGGCGGGCACCACCTATTTTTTCAAAGCAAATTTATAGTTGAACATACATACATGTAGGTAATAAATAATACCGCTTTTTTTGAAGAATGAAAACTTTTTTCTGTCTACTGTTTTTCAGAAGTCCTTATCTGATATTAAGGATTTTACCATAATATCATTCTGAAGGTCCTTCACTTGAACAAGCTCTGCAATGTACGCAGCTATTTCCATTATATTTATTTGGCAAGTAAAAGGATTGATAAAAAAGGAGACCATTGGCTCGATGATAGTAAACTGTTGAAATCTCTTTTCAAACTCTTCTTGAAGCACTTGAAGGTGCTTAACAAATAATGACACGTTGAATTCACTGTTACCTGCCATTTTCTTCATATTTGGGAAATGCACGAGAGACTTCATCTGCAGATGTGATATCCACTAAAACAGTTTGGCTTTAAATATGTTTACAGCGCCTATCATTTTAGCTACATGTTTGTCTTTTCCCTACAACTCCAAGTTTAAAAAATTCTGTCGTGGTCGAATAGTGGCGGGCGCACACAAATCGGTCAGCGGGCGCCATGGTGCCCGCGGGCACGGGGTTGGGAATCCCTGTACTAGGGATTCCATTACCGGTAATACCGAAACCGGTATTACCGGGGTTTTTTTCAAAATTCTGGTCTTCGGTATTGCCGGGATTACACAATAGATTACCGGTAATTACCGAAATATATTAATTTTGTTCAAATTTATATATTTTTTTTATTTTCAGCCCTAGATTATTTAATATTCTCATTTAATAGTCTACCGGTCTACGTCAATACAAACCTTTATATTTTATGACCCCCACTTACACTGAATTGCTTTGAATTCGGAAAACAACATTTTAACGGCTAGTTTGCCGGTTCGTTTGACTAGCAGATCAAAAAACAATTGGCACCTTTTCGACATTCGGCACCTTTTTCGAACTGTTTTTCAAACGAGCCTCCAAGTGTAGGTACCTACCATAAATTTATAATCTTGAAAGCAAAGATAAAGTACGTTGAAAATATCATACTTAGTCCTAAGACTATTTTTGAATACATGCTTATAATGATTTACAACTGATTTACAATTATGTCATCGATTTTGAACTTACCCATCTGCCGATTTTTTTCTCGGAATTCAACTGAAATTCTAAAACCATCCCTTCCAAACAAATTCTTAGATCAAAAAGTACACAAAAATGTATTTACTTTCGAGATTATCTCCGTGTACATATGTATATGTACATATATATTATTATACACACATAATTCATCACGAAATACATCAAGTTCCGACATTAAAAGTTTGTGTAAAAGGTCAATTTATAATTAACGTTTTTTTTATTAATTTTATTTATTTTTTTTTTAAAATCGGTAAATACCGCCGTTGGTATTTATTTCGGTAATACCGGTTTTTGCAAGTGTCGGTAATTTTAGAACCCCTAATTCATATGTATAAACATTTGTGTGAAAGATTTCATATGTTTATGATAAAAAGTAATGTGGAGTTTACACGGCTTCGGTTCCAAAGTACATTGTGGGTAGTTGGGTTGTATAGCATGGGATTCGTGGCATCTTGAAAACACGAGTTGTGAAAGTATACTGTATGGTCGAAAATTTAATATAACCTCTCGCTCAAACTACATACATCTTGAACAAGATTTTATTGCGAGATGTATGGCTTGCTCTTTACGGGACTGCGATATTATGTACATACATATGTACATGCATGACATGTCTACTGAATTAAAGGAAGGGGAAAACTTTTTTAATACAATATTATTAGCCGAGAAAAACGATATTTATCGATGAATAGTTTTATATCTGTTGAATATATTTTCTCGATAGGTTTTATTTTATATATGGCTGACAATGTCGGAAAATTTTCAATGGGCTATTTTTCGTCACTCGGCCCTGTTCTCATTTTATACGTATTGGAAAAATGCTTTAAATTTTTCGACACTGTTTTGCCTGTAATAAAAATGTTTTTTTTCCCTTTTTTGTCTTCTCTCTATTTATTTTAGCAGTGATGCGTGGTTGTTCCGGCCTTGCCGGACAACCGTCTGTCCCAAACGGAAAGGTCAACAGACTATACACGGGGGTGGCCTCATGTGAGGCCACCTTGGGAGAAAGTATGTGGAGGTGTTTCTCCTCAATGCGGCTTATATACATATGTACATACATATATTGAGCGGTATGTGAACGAATAATACAAAAAGAGTATATATTTGACTATTCTTTTATTATATAAATTTTCATGGACATTATACATACATACATATGTATGTAGTATTCAATCCGATGTATTTTATTTGCTCGGCTCGTATATTGTTTTGAGTAATGTAAAATATGACCACGATGTGCTCATTATCTGCAATATTTAAATAATTTTTATTATATGTATAATATTGTTATTATGGATGTGTATATTTGAAAATATAACTTACTTTAGCGAATGCTGTTAAAGATACCACATAAAATTTGAACGCTGTAAAGTTTAGAGGCTTCTGTGCTCTGATATAAAATAATAATAATAAATTACATTTTTTTATTGAATTGGTAAATTAGCCTGTAAACGTACACAATGGTTTATATAAATAATTAGAGAACATATTTACCGCAACATCAATATTAGAAGGGACGTTTTCACCGGTCTTCCAGTCATATACCAATATGAATTGAATGCTGCCGAACTTAATTCGGTGCTCTGAAATATAGAAATAATAATACTGCGATAAAATAATTAATTATATGAATAAGCGTATTTTGAATTATAAGCAAATAAGCAATTTTTACAGTTTCGATGATTTTATTTCCAAACCAGCACAATAAGAATATTTGTACGAAGGATACGACGAAGAAAAAGAAAAATAAAACCAGACGAATATTACTCAGCTCCTAAACATTAAAACATTAATCCGTATTTATTTTTGTTATAGAAAAACATCATATACCTAAATAATAAATACATATATTGATATCTTATATTATACCCTTACGGTAACATTAAATCCCACAAGGCATATTAAAATTGCACTGACGCAAAAATTGTACAAGTTCGCTCCCGAGAATACCCTGTCCATCATTTCACACAATCTGAAAATAAAACCATTACAGTTAATTAAATTCATATTCACAATATGATAATATTATATGCTCAACATAAATATATAGGTGTATACGCGATGAGATGTTGATGTGTTCGAATATATTCATGCAATCTTTCTTCCATTTTACGATGGTCAATATTGATATCATCCATTTGCGATTTATTTCTAATTAAGTTTTCATCTCCATTTGTAAAACTTTTTTTAGCATCATCCTCGAGCTGGTCATCAACCATTGTCTGTATTTTGTGGGCTAATATTTTTAATTGCAAACAAATATGAGAGACGATCGTATAATACATCCACTCACATACATTATTTCCAATACTTGACATGATACCTACAAAGCGGGGTATGATAAACTTTTAACAATTAAATGTGAAATACATTATTTTATTTTACTGGTTGGATCGAACAAACGCTTTGTTGAGTTTTGTTTTATTTGTCATAGAGAAAATTTTAATTATTTTATTACCGTAACCAATAAATAATAAGCAAACGTTAGTCGTCAACTAGAAATATACTAGTTATTATTGATAATAAAAATTGAGTGGGTATCTTACCTGAATGAAATTGAACGACAAGAAGTACAAGCCAAATGTAAATATTATTACTGTAATCGAATGGATACCAAACGTCGTACGGTAGCTTATAACTGGTGTATCCGTAAGTTAGCTTTTCGTAAAGCATTATCCATAACGAAAAAAAATTAAAACTCCAAATCAGAGGAAAATTTAATATTGTCGACCATTTTATGATCATATATAAAATGCTCATATATTCGTCAGTGTAAATCTTTTCGAATTCGCCTATTGGCTCTTTTGAATACATGGCTTCTAGAGTATGAAATCCTTCCTTTAATTCGCGTCTTTTGAAGAAGATCACCAAGAACTTGGAAAATGCTAATGTGCAATAGCAAAGACACGGCGCAAGCTCGCTCACTTCGATAAAATTTGAATTAATTATGGCATTTAAAACAAAAATAAATTCGCCAATGATAGTCATCAAGAATAGCAAAACATTGAAATAGTAATAAGAGAAGGTTTTTAAAACTGCTGAGAAATCTTCTAAATAAGCTTCCTCAAAACGATAGCCAATCAACTTGAATATATATTGAATTATCACCATGGCTTTCTGGTAATTGCTCAAGTTTTTGAATTTTTCTTTCGCCATTGTGACACCGCGTATTGCAACTTGATTTATTTTACAACGAGTCTATTCCTTTTTAAATTTTCCCCTATTTATATATCAAACTTTCACCGTGCTCGCATTTCCCAAACTGTGTCTATCAGTTCTAGTGAATTGAGTAAATAAAATCCGAATAAATCTTCTTTGAATTCGATTTAAAAAATTAAACCGTAAAATGAAGGTACCAATTACCAATTCAAAAATTTTAATTAGATATTTGTATGTATAAATAATAATTTAAAATTCACGACACACAGTTTAAGTATATTTGCTGTATTAATAAAATATGCATTGCTCTTGACGTACGTAGAATCAAAGCCTTCGTTCGTATGAAATTTGACAGCTTAATAAAAGCTCTCGAATAATGAACGACTTCATTTAATTAGTATAGAACATTTGACGTTGATTGACAATATTAAATTTTTGATATTATAATCACAGGTGTATGTCGAGATCAAATTAATAAAATGTCATTTTGATGGACTTTACACTTGATTGTGATTTTATCGCAAAAATTTTAAATTGTCATATTCGATATAAGATTAATTGGTTCTTGCCTACATATTTAGAGAGTACCTTGTTGAGTAAAATATGGAGCTCTTGTTATTTATTATTCTTGGTTAAGTTTGGGCGTACAGTTAGTTTTGAGCGCATTCGCATTTTGAAACTTCTTCGTTGTCGTTCAGCTCGTATTAAAAATATAAAGTAGGCGAAAGTTGGAGTAATATACTAAGGGGGATTGGGATGGGAAATAGTTGTGCGTTCTTACCGTAATTGAAGAGATCTATTTAAAAGTTTTGTACAGAGAGTTAGCCAGCGTGCACCTCGTTAACAGCTCTTCCCGAAATGCCGACAAACTGTGGTTCTCAAACCACGGGATGGCACTTATTGTGAACACTCATCACGGGATACCCATTCCTAGCCAAACAAAAGATATTTTATTTCAAAACTTTTCATAGCTTCTTTTAACCATTTTTCTCGTTATTTTATTTATTTATTTAATTAAAATAGCTTGAAAAATTAATTACAAACAAAAAAGTAACTTGAAGCTAAAATTACAAAATAAACTTAATTATCTATTAGCATTTATTTGTACAGAGGTTTTGTTTTGAGGCTGCCAGGAATCTATCAATTTGGTTTATTTTTCTAAGACCTTCTGGCAGTCCATTGTATTCAACAACACCCCTGTAAAAGATACTTCTTCTAGATCTAAATTTAGATTTAAATTCTTAACTATTAACTTATTCTTACGCCTAGTATTATAACTACATACATACATACATACGTATGTACATATCGTACACCGGCGAGAATAACCTCACAACTCAAATTTTAGCGAATTTGAGTTAATTCACTAATCAGAACAACAAAATTTTGCTCTACAACTCACGAATAGTGACATTTCTGTACTTACAATAATGGCAGCTAAGTAGTGGAAGTTTCGCTATGGCAGACAGCCATTTGAAGCCAAAAATGAAGTTTATTTTCGTTAAGTTTTTTTGAGTTGTGACGTTATTCTTGCCGGTGTGCTATATACATATTATACCCCCTCATTAGATACTTATTGAAATAATTTGGTAATAAATTCTTATCTAACTTAAAAATATATTTTAAAGTTATTGATGATACTTCGACAATTTTATGTTTGCGAATGATTTTGTTAATAAAATATTCATCTTATATTGAAGCGCTTCAATTTTATTTTTAAATCGGCATACATTTCCAAAGGAATACGTTATCTTTGAACATGATCAGTTGACTTATTTTATATATATGTACATATGTATGTATATTTGGTTTATATTACTTTTACTTTTTATATATAAACATACATACATATGCACATAGAGAGAATAGTCCTAATGTGTGGGAAGATGTTTTAAAAATTCAATTGTATTTATAGCTTTGCTATCTCTCTTGGAGGAACATTGAATCCCACGAGGCATATTAGTATAATATTTGCGTACCGTTAATATTACAGAAATGTTTAATGTTACTTAGTACTTTTGTATGTTATTATACATACATATATACATATAACAACATCCGTCTGTGTATGTGTGTCTGTGTGTCTGTCTGCTGATAACCCTCGCCGATGTAAATAATTAAAATACAAAAACTGATTCGGAACACTGAGCGCTTACGGGCGTGCTTCAATTTGACTATATAATATTTTAATAGGCTCGCGACTTTGCTATATTGTTACGTGTTATAACGCGCCATCTATGGAACAACTATAAAAACTATTAAATGTAATAGTATTTTTCAGTACGGGTGATGAGAAACCGCTCCGTTGATATTCAACGGGCGTACACTAGTGTTATATATATTTTCCTAGATACATTTTATAACCTTTAATTTTCACTCTGCGAACAACGTTGCGTCGTTTTCGGGCGCTTCGTCTCTCGTCGTAAGATCTTCGCATGGGTTTTAGATTCACGATGAAAAATAAATACAAGAAAAACAAAATCGGCGTATACATTTGAGTGAATTTCCGCATGAGCGACACAATTGGCCGTGCGTTATTACTTGAGCGTCGTTGAAGCAACCGCGCACAGTTGAACTTATAAGCGACGCCATAGTAAATCTTGTCAGAAACCCGCATAAAGCCAAAAATGACAACCCTCGCGGGACCGAACCAGGACCCTCTTCAAAGCATGTGTTATCCTCGACCGGGACAAACCCCCTGCCCCTCCAACCCCCCTCCTATCCGTTTCCGGGTTCCCGTCCCATGCTGCTGGGACAAAAACAAAGTACGGTTAAGAGTGCCTCTTTTCTATTTTTTTTTTTATCGAAAAAGCCCAACTAAGAACAATATTGTTCTTTTCAATATACATATTAAATGAATTATAAAAAAAATTATGCTTACGCCGCCTGTACACGTGCAAAGTTGATAATTTGCCGATTTTCTAACGTGCCAATGAATTTTCGGTGTTGCTTTCGCCAATTGAACACGTAAGCTACTTTGGAACGATGCTATGTGTTGCTATGAATTAATTAACAAATTACACACGAATGATTACATATTTTAAAAAAGATCTTTGTCTCTGTCTAAAGATCTGTTAAAAATAGTCTCGAAAAATATTATTACTTTTCTTTCATGTTTGTAGAGTAGAATTTCATAAATGAATCACTGCAACAAGAAGAAAAGTGTTTTTGTAACATTTTATTTACATAAAATAAAACTTCATAGAGATGAATTTAAATTATATAAAATACTAGCTGAATTGCCCGGCGTTGCTCGGGAGGGGGGGGGGGGGGGGCTGTCATTATTTCTGCAGTACAAACAAAAATTGAATGAAAAATTGAAACAAATGAAAACATTTATTCTCCAGTACAAAAATTTTTTTCAGATGAAAAATTTGTATGGGGCCCCCTTGACCCCCTGATCCGACCCCTTCCAACACCCACCTACGGTCTGATTTAAGGTATCATGAGATAGTATACCAAGTTTGGCGGTTGTAAGTTGAAAACTGTAGATTTGCATAGCGGAACGACAAACAAACAAACATTGAATTTTATATAGTAGACAATTTAATATTCATGGATAAAAACCATCTTCGCCTCTAAATATACATATACTAGTGGGTGAGCCCGTTGAATATCAACGTATGTTTGCGTGGGTGAGTATACGTGTATTTAATAGTTTTTATATATAGTTGTTGCAAAGTCGCGAGCCTATTTTTCATATTAAATAGTCACGTTGAAGCCTGCCTATTATCACCTGGTTTGGCTCACCGCGTAAGCGCTCTGTTCCGAATCAGTGGTACCGGGTTCAAATCCCCCCCTCGTGCGATGTTCTGGTGTTTTAATTATTTACCGAGGCGAGCGTTGTCAGCAGACAGACACACAGACAGACGCATTTCGGCTATATTATATTTATATATTTATACATATAATAATACCTACTTACATGTGTATATGTATTTGTAAACGTGTTCCAATTATAAATGAATCTTTGCCTAATATATTCGTAATGTTGCTACGTATTTTAAATGTAAAAATTAATTAGCGTAGTTGAAGCCATATAAATTAAACGTGTAAATTTAATATACAAAACACTCGTGTGTGAATTGAGGTGCGAGGTTTTACTAATCAAGTGACTTATTTTGAAACTTTATATATGTATGTACATACATACATACATTGTGTTTATTATGTAAATTTTATTATTCTTGAATGGTTTATTTATATGTAAATTTTTTAAATATTCAAAAATTACCCAACAATCAAAATAGTCTTTGTTGAACATGAAAGTAACTTTTCTAATTGATCAATCAAAGTAGCGTTATCGACGCGACATTTATCGGATCGGCCCCGAAATATCACTGTGTAATAATGAAGGGCGACCCTCTCACACATGAGAGGGTTCCGTGAAAGCCTCGACTCGATTTTATCTCGGAGGGCTTCTTCTCCTTCCAGAGGGACGATCGCTTTGTGGTGTCCATCCGAAACCGGAATCGGATATCGGCCGGACAATGCCAACCCCGACGGATATGCCAATATCCGTCCTTCACATCCACTCTTTTGTCCAAACAGCCCTCACATAAAAATATGGATTGATTAGGCATAACGGCCATTGTTTCGACATACGAAAAAATAGATTGAATGGACTTTTTTTTACATGGATTTTCATTTTTAATACTGTATGTACATACATACATAAATACCCACCCTACTTCAATAAAGCCGGAATGTCTTTAGAATTAGATATCTCAAAGTTCGATGGACCCAGTTAAGGGGTATAAGATTAATTTTGTAATCAGCCAAACAAACAACTGTAATTTGTTAGTAAATAATATTTAATAAAAAAGTTCGAGTGTGGCCAACCCATGACTTTATCCATATATTTGAGGAATACATACAAAGAGTAACGAAATTAATTTTTTAAGTACGTAAGTAAATAAAACGCATGCACACCACCACACCAACCAACATATATACATACATACATATCATGAAATCATTGTGTTGAGAGCGCGCGCGTATTTAAAATATAATCTTCGGCATATATTCAAATAGGAAAAACTGCCACTTTCGGTCATCAGATGTTGACCAAAATTACAGTATCTCTTACGGCTAACGTGAAAACTATAGATATGAAATTTTGACTTGATCAATCAGGTAGTTTCGGAAATATGATTTTTAACAGGATTTTTGAATTTTCTGCACGAAAAAAACCCTACTTCCAGTTGACGGATGTTAGTTAAATTCCTTATGGCTTTTACACCTTACGTGAAAATAATAAATATGAAATTTCAGCATGATAGACTTGATAGTTTTGGAGAAAACACACTGACAGACACACACACACACACACACACAGTACACAGGCATACAGACATTTTCCAGAAATCGTGAAAACGTGATCAGGGGATGATATCTGATACAAATCACTCAAAATCTCGAAGTCGAACGATCACAATACTTTATCCGATTAGGATAAAGTAAAAACGAATCGTTATGATTGCCCTACATAAATAATTTGATATAGAACCGTTGACATGGTTCGGGGGTTAGGTCGATGAAAGAAAAAAAGTTTTATCGCGGTTGATCATAGGGAATAATTTGGGGCGATTAGTGTGAGAAAGTTTGCGGAACAAATAAACAAACAGATAAAAATTAAATTTTTTAGATTACGAATAGTCATAGTGGTTATTTATTGTACTATTTTTTAATAACGCTAAATAAAACAGACATCTCCAGGGAAATTCGTTCTATTAAATTCATTCCTCACGAATGCGCGAAGGTATTTATTTACCTTATATAATATACAGTCAAGATTAACGGAAAGCACTTGAGCCATCTAAGATTCGCTGACGACATAGTCATAGTTGCATGCGACTCGGTAGATTTAAAAAATTGAACACAATTTAGTAACGAAAGTATGAAAGTAGGCTTAAAAATTAATTTTAATATAACTAAAATGATGTTTAATGAATTTTGTACGCAAAACGTAGTCACTGTATATAATCATATCGTAGAGATAGATAATCATATTGAACATGACTGCATGTAAAGAAGAAGGAATGAAACACTTTTGGAATAATGAATATTGTTTTTAAATCCAAAATTCCGCTATGCTTAAAAAATAAGGCATACGACCAGTGCGTACTGCCAGTTATGACGTATGGATGTGAAACGTGGATGCTAAATTTGTTATGCTAATGTTACGCAAGATCCAGTGCACACAGAGAAGCATGGAAAGATGTATGCTCGGTATAACGAAAAGAGATCGTAAGAGGAATACATGGGTAAGAAGCATGACCGAGATGACAGATATAGCGGAACGTGTGAAAAATTTTAAGTGGACACAGCGAGAAGAATGGATGGCAGATGGAGAGGAGATTGGAGATTGGAGAGGCCTTCATCCAGCAGTGGATGGTGCACGGCTGAAAATGATGATATAATATACATAAATAGATTAATTAATTAAAATATTATATTGCAGCACCATCTAAAATATTATATTGCAGCACCACCTAGTGTTAATGTTCGTTCACATGGATGGTGTATTAAAAAAAATTCTGATTGGTAAATATCTCGAAATGGCAACTTGTCTTGGAGCTGTAAGGTCGCAGCGTAACGGTTGAATTGTGTGCTTTGTCTAATTTAAATCATTTATTAGCATTACTATGCCGGTTATGAAATACGGCACGCAGCAGTCGTTGGCACCAAGATGGAGATGGACACATTTTTCACGTCAGATTAAATGAGTTTCTTAATTTCCCAGAAGAGCCCCGGTGAACATTATGAGCGAAACCCACTCGCTCAGGAAACATTAAGCAACCCACTTTTTACGGACGCAATTATAAAACTTTTGTGCCGTTTCCGAATCGGCCATTCTTCGCGCGAGACCCCAATTGTGTGATGTCCATAATTTTTATAAATTATGTACACCGTTTCGTTAATCGAGTCGAGTAACTTTCTTTGCATAAATTCATTGATATTAAGCGAATCACGACTAAATTTGGACATGTACTAGAAAAAAAATATATGTCCTACTCAACGAGCTGCAACTATGTATGTATTTTTCATTCAAATACTTCATGAAACATTTAAAACAAAAAAATTATATAAACTTGTCTTATTCGATAATTTTCGAACATTTTTAATAATCGATTAACCAACAAAACTTTTACGATTTACATTGTTTTGAAAACATTTTAAAGTTTGTAAAAACTTTGATGTTTTGCTTAACAGAACTTTGTGTCTACCGAAAATATTTTCAACGAACATTTTCATAATTAAAAAATTCCGTGGCTTGGTTTTAAAAGGATCAAAGTCAAATTTTGTGCAATCAAATTACAAGATTTGACTAAATGCTTTCAATCAATGTCAGAGTCATATAGGGCTCAATTTTTATTTCGCGAATACAAATGATATTAATTAAAAATAGCCACATATGTACATATACTTTGGGTACTCTGTGGACACTGGAAACCGGATATATATGTAAATATTTTGTATGTCGCGTTTTCCATTCGGAAAATCCGTCGGTTAATACGAGCTTCCGGCGCGGTTTTCCTACAAAAGAATTACCCACACCCAAATTGATAATAAAAGTTCATCGGAGCGCTCAATATGTGATATACAGGCCCGAGAAGCGCTATAAATCATATCCGTCATAAATACGAAATATACCATAGCAAAGAGGAGGTGGAGAGAGAGGATGGAAAGAGGAGAGCCGTATAAAAAGCAATCCCTCTCCATTCTCACCCTCCACTTTTCCAACGCGATAAATAGCATTGCAATGGCATTCGGTACTTTCAAAGTGCCATCCAAACCTACATACATACATACACAGGTTGTTGCAAAAATTACTATTTCAAATTCATTATAATGATATACATATATGTATGTATGTATGTACGTACTTTTACAGGTGATGTACATATGTAGATCACCCCCACGTTTCAACACGTTATTCAATACAAGGGATGGGGGTTAAGAGATGTGACTAGACGCCAAAATAAAATAAGATTTCATGCCATTTTTTAGAATGTTAGTTCAGACATCGATAAATGTGAATACATTATATATATGATAGCCAAAATCTGTCTGTCTGTGTGTCTATAAATGATTAAAAAACCAGAACGTCGCACGAGTGGGATTTGAACCCGGTATCACTGATTCGGAACAGAGCGCTTACGCGGTGAGCCAAACCAGATGATAATAGGCAGGCTTCAACTTGACTATTTATATAATAAAAAATAGGCTCGCAACTTTGCTAAATTGTTACGTTGTTGTATTATAACGCGTCATAGATGGCGCATTGTTGCATAGATGCAACAACTCTAAAAACTATTAAAATTTTTATTATTTTCCAGTTTGGATGATGAGAATGCTCCGTTGATATTCAACGGGCTTACACTAGGGTTCATATTATAATGCCATAATATTATATTGAAACATCCTGTGTTTTGCGGCGTGTGTGGGCTTGAAGTGGAAAACTTTACGCGGTTTTTCAGAGAGCGAGCAATAAAGTGGGCGCACGTATTGAAAAGTGGAATTCCCTCGCGAATTTAATGTCCCTCTATGAAATAAATGTCACATTTCTTTGTATTTCGAGCGTTTGGATTTGAATGGGATTCGTTTGAATCGATTTATTTTTAGCGGGTTGAGCTGCATTCGCGATACATTTTCCAGGTGCTTCATCACCGTACGTGACTCTGAACGCGGAACGAATTATTCGAACGTATTTAAAAGTATCCCTGCATTTGTATTTAGATCACATCCATTCGCTAGATTAAATATTATGACATTTTTTTAAATTTTATTGAGCTGTTGAATTTTTTCTCCGTAAACAATTTGAACTACCTGCGAAATCGTACGATTATCGTTGTTGTTTTAAGCGGTACAACCAGTAGACCTAAGTAAACGTTTAACATTTTCCGAATTTAAATATTAAATTTTGCGTGCCGATTAAACTTCTACTTTGAGCCGCAGTACGTTTCAATTATAAATTTATATAGTTTGAATTTCATTTCTACATGTCGTGCGGAAAATTATGGATATTTTAAAGCGAATATAAATATTCCATAAAGCCTGACGAAGGATCGACAAGCTCGGATGCCTTTCAAAGAAATGCTACTTGGCGACAGCTGTCTATCTTGTTTAAATAAAATCCGCTTATTTTTTAAGTTATTTCTGTTAAAGTAAAAAAAACTAAGTACATATTGTGTATTTTGCCGATTAAATTTTTGTCTCGCTATAAATTTGATATTTTTAGTATTTTATTTTAAATTAAATATATTTTAGTATGGTTAGTAAAAATATTCTATCACTATATAATCGGAATGATCAAATTAGATTGGCTTTCTTTTGATTTTGCAAAATTGTCATCTAGACACTTCATTATATTCATTGTTGGAGCACGTTAGGATATTTGTTTTTGTATTGCTTGGAAAAATGTAAAAGATTTTTTTTTATATTGTCTTCAATTTCAATTTACATCTGTACCCGTTTATCTCTCTTAAGTCTGTCAATGACAATCTGTCACATTGTAGACTTCCCCTTTTTCTTATTTAAATTTTTCCTCTGCCTTCCCACTTTTCTTGAAGCGTCCTTATCGAATACGTCTTCGCTTTTGTAATCATTTAACCTCTCTCTTTTATTGAAATGAAAATATACCTACATACATTTTGGAATATTTTATTTTTTTAAGCAGATGAATAGGGACGGTGCGGGAGGTAATCTGATCAAACGGTATTTTACTACAGAAACGTGTCTTTTTTATTTATGAACGTTAAAGCTCATTTTCGCCGGTGACAGCCGCATTAGTACACGTCGCGTATTTTCCACACGTCAAATTTGCACAACATTCGGTCGAAAAATTCACGTCGTGACGTTGGTATGAATTTTTTCTGACATTGAGACCGAATCTTGTTCGTAAATTTACACGAGAGCGGATCAATTAAGCGACTCGTGCACATTCGGCTGAAAACCGCGAACAGCTCAACAGTACGCATTGCGCGCGCGAGCTTTAAGCTCTAAACTTTTGTCAAGTTTTAATGTCGTTGGTTATAACACCCTAGGGCAGTCGCGAGCTGATGAAGCATCCGCCTTGTTTATTCGTTGACTAAAGATACACCTAAGCATATAAACAACGTCACTTAGAATATTTCTTCGTGGAAATAACAAATGTAATAAATACGAGATGTCAAAAAGTAAAAGGATATCTTGAAATTCTCGTATAATTAAGTGAGAATACTAACTTCCTCTAGATAAAACACACCTTATATGAATTATGGTAACAAAATAGCTATTGGTTGTGTTTTAACATGCACTAGCCATGTTTTTAATTAGTATTCAAAATGAGCGTCCAGTTTCGTTGTCTGTTCGCATTAATTGATGGATGTTGTAAAAGTTCAAAGTTCATCCGTTTTCAAAAAATTTAATCCACTATGAGTGGTAAAAAATTGTCTTATAGATTCCTCCCATTGTCAAATTGAATTTAGATAGATTTTAATCATTCGAAGTGTAAAAATAAAGCATCGGAATCTGGTTTAGAGTGGGTGCCGACAGACAATGGCAATGCAGCGTTCATTTTAAAGGGCTAATGCACTCGCTAAACAAAATCCACAAGGACACTGTTACACGTGTGAATGGTATTTATTTAATATTAAGTAACAAACAGCTCATAGAGTACAAAATAATATTATTTTCACATAATACACTACAGCCAAAATAGTTACAAACGAACAACAGATCATAACAAGAAAGGAACTTAGGAGTTAGGGCTGGAAAGGAACTTAAGTAAAGATAATATGAAGGAGGGCAAAGAATAGTGAAAAGGATCAATAGTGCCGGAATTTCGTTGAATGACGAACAGGATCTAAAAATTTGGCGAATAATTGGTGGAAAAAATTCAAATTAAACAATGGAGGATTTCTAACAAATCTAGGGGGACAATGTAGAAGGATCTTACTTAGTAAGTGAGGGCTATCTGATAAATCATTTAAAATCTTAAATACAAAGTAGAGATCTTAGAGCGTCCTCGTGGTTTGCAGAGAGACGTAATCACGGGAATTTGCAGAAGAAGAAAGACGAAACCTGGAAATGGAGTACGTATGGAACTTCTTATTAATTTTTCCCAATTTGGTAATGGCATGTTGGTAAAACGGGTTCCATATAGTACTAGCATATTCCAGGTGACTTCTCACAAATACATTGTATAGTAGAGACACGGTATCAAAGGACTTAAAGGGATACTCCCATTATTAATCCTAAACTCATATAAGCCTTATTGACAGCCGCATCAATGTGGAAATTAAAAGACAATTTACTATCTAATAAGACACCTACATAGGTCTCTCACACAGTCAACTCTCAATACTCGCGTCTGCCCAATAAATAAATCAAACAATACAGGGGAAGCAAGTCTGGAGAAAGTGATTTTTATTAGAAAGTATTTTACGTATTTTAATTTACCAATGAACACTTTTGTTTATTTTACGGACATGCATATAAAATCTCTATTTTACATTTATTAGATTCGAACAATAAAGTTTTCCTTTATAATAATTTTTAAATAGTAGACACGGCGGCCATCTTCCGCAACATCGAACTCAAACAGGGCGGTGGACTTTTCGGCCGGATGAACATCATTGTTTCGAAAAGTGACTAATGGTCCCACCGACGACGGCTTTTTTTTTTTTTCTAGCTATTTTTAATTTTCAGCCACGTTTTTAGAGGCCGTGTAGGCGAGCGTGTTAAATTGATGGCGGCTAACGGGTGAAACGAAAGGGCAAAAGCCACCCACCCTCCCCTTTCGCTTTTCGATGCCCGCAACGTTATCTCACTTTCGACACTTTGTCCGTAACAAATTGTCGGACGAAACGTTGGTTTAACGGGGTACGCATCCGTATACAGACTGTTCCTCACCGTTGAAGTACAAAAAAAATCTCAATATTTTTCAGTCCCAGCGTCCGTTCGACAATATAAAGTGCAAAACGGGAACAAACTCGATTTCTCCAATAAGTGCGGTTGGAAGAAAACAATTGTTAGCTTTGTCGTTGCCCGTTTTATTTCAGCTGAAAGTTTGAATGGAGGTTGTTGATTCGTTTGGTTTTATTGCCGCCGCTGTTGGCGAAATTCGCCCCATTAAAGTGGGGGTAGACGTTGCAGCGGTTTAAGGACTCTTTGTTTCTATTGCACGCTTGAGACGAAATATGACACTTTCAGTCGCGCAAAACGACAACCTTTTTTGCACAACGTAATTGTATTTTGATATTATCGAGCCCCTAAACCCTCATCTGGTTTGAATCAAACTAGAAATTGAACTTCCAAATTAAAACCATCGCGTAATTGAAACGAAAATAAATAAATAAATTTTCATCATCTAATTTCCTCTTTAAAGACGATCCGTTATTTAATTGATAATGTAAGTGTCCCAAAAATTGCATCACAAATGGACCTGGGTGTTGTTATCTCAAAAGACCTAAAATGGTCAACTCATGTATGTAAACTCATTAGTAAATATGTAAGTTAATTAATACATATTATCAAACGTGTATTTAAGAAATTTAGTATCCAGTTGCTGTTAGACCTAAATTAGAATTTGCTGTAAATTTTTGGAACCTTAACTTTAAAAAAAACAATGTATGTATGTTTAGAATGGGTTCAAAGGAGGATTACAAAAATGCCATCTGAACTTCGATCACTAAAGTTTGAAGAGAATGAGTCTCACCTCTTTGGAGACGAGAAGATTGAGAGGCGAACTTATAGAAGTGCATAAAATAATGAATAATTAATATAAATGTACAATAAAAAACCTCCTCACGTTCAATAAAAACGCACATCTCAGAGACTCCTAAAAGACAAATCTAACAAAATTGTCAGAGACTCTCAAATAGAGTGGTCGAAGTTTGGAGCCGCCTGCTTTTGGAAAATCAGCTTATGAAAATATAAATCTATTTAAAAATCATCTAGACAAGTTTTATTTATTTATATAATACAGTAGCTTAAGCTAATTATATAATCCTTAACTAAACACCTGTACAGAGATATTTTTTTAAGACTGCCAGGAATTTTTCAATAGTTTTGGAACTTCTAATTCCATCCGGCAGTCTATTATACTCCAAAACACCTCTGTGCAAGATGCTTCTATTTATTTTAACATTTTTTTATTATTAAATTATTTTTATTCCTTAAATTATATTCACATACATACATCCATTCCTCTCACAATAAATTTACTAAAATATGATGGTAACATATTATTATCTAACTTAAATATAAATACGAACATACAAATCCTCAAAATATACATAGATGGATTTTTGTAATCCTTCAAATATCAAATATAAAATATAAATAAAAACTAAATATACAATTATATCAGACCGCAGGGCTCCATCGACTATGGCGCCTGCCCATGTATTTTAAATTAAATAAATAATTTATTCATATTGAGATGACCTTCAACCGTCCAAAATCATTCATAGACCCAATCTTCAAACTAGCCCCTTTATTGTATATAAGGATTACAGCAATTATGACGCGCTGTAACTATAGTAAAATTGTAAAAAAATAAAACCTTTATTTTTTTATGTGGGGGTATTTGGATTTTTCTTCCAATATGAATACAATCAAGTTGCCAACGGTTGTCGATGGGTGGTTAAAGCTTGGCGAGATAAGCCTGTTGCCTCGGGCGATTCGCCAAAGTTAAACCATTACCTCGGAGGTGGTGAGGCCGGGATTCTTATTGCGAAACTTACGCCGTTTTTCAGGAAATATACCGGGCTTTAATCGCGCAACGTTTGATGGAGACCGCGTTTAACGTTTCGCCGCACCACCACCTCCCCAAAACGAAAAACTTCACAATGTAACGGCATTTCTCCCCGTAAACTAATAACGACCTTGTCGAGCAAGATTGAAACACATAAAGGAAACGCTGAAAATGACCCTTTCGCCGCCGGTGAAGCTCTCGGTTTGGAACGAGCTCATCGCGTGCACTGCCACCTAACCGCATATTCCATACAAGTTTCATAAGCTTGTTTCGTTTGTTCAATTTCGCTCTCGAAACGTAATGAATTTTTCATCTTTATAGTGAGTCAACTTTATCTAAATTCAGAAAATTGTGTTTGTTGTTGTTATAAATTTACGTGTAGCCCGCGATGATTAGATTTACATATATCTAGCATCCCACCGCTGCTATTTACCAATACACCCGATTCTCTTTTTGCACGGGGGATACGTTCCAGGGACTACCGTGCAAAAATAAACCGTATAAAAAAATAATATGTATCGCTTGATGTAGTATGCTATGAATGTTGATATTAAACCCTGATCTAGTGGTTGAATCAGGGGTGTTGTATTGGTGTCAACCATACATACATACATAGGTATGCTAGTATAAAAAAGATGATGATTGAATTTATTAGATTGGTCGAATGTGAATGATACTTTGAGGATTTGTATGTTCGTATTTATATTTAAGTTAGATAATAATATGTTACCATAATATTTTAGTAAATTTATTGTGAGAGAAATGAATGTACATATGTGATTATAATTTAAGGAATAAAAATAATTTAATTATAAAAAATGTTAGAATAAATAGAAATAGGAGAAGCATCTTGTACAGAGGTGTTTTGGAGTATAATAGACTGCCGGATGGAATTAGAAGTTCCACTATTGAAAAATTTTTGGCAGTCTTGAAAAAACATCTACATATGTACAGGTGCTTAGTTAAGGATTATATAATTAGCTTCAGCTAATGTATTATATAAATAAATAAATATATATATGTATGCGCGAGCTAAGGTCTGAGGACAGCCCTCTACGAAATCCACAAATTATTCATCATCACGAGTTGCGACATCGATTCATCGACACGTACCGTGCTATCAATGTGTAATATAAACAGGACGACTAACCAGTAATGGATAAGAACACAATTAACCATACATTGAGATGTGACACATTCTATCAACCAACTAACCAAAATTGTACGACACGTGTCTTCAACACTGCCTTTGTTTGGAGAGAGTATTCGAGCTCATTAAATTAAATGTTAACGATAAGTTAGTTCGTAATCATCTCTTGTATTGAATAGTTGAATACACCAACCTCTCGTCTACAACTTAATTCGCGCAATGTAGGCGACCAGTGCAATGCAATTCTTTTTGTTAAATATTTTTATTCTTTTTTATTTTTTGTAACCGTGTTAAAACAAAAACATCGGTGTAAAAAAAAATAATTGGTCCGTTTTCTTGGACCGTGCATAAACAACCCGTACAAAAAGATAATCGCGTTTACATATTTCTGCCGCCATCACTTCGTTAGTTTTGGAAAAAAACATAACATTATTAATGCCAATACTTACTTACTTATAAATACAATGAATAATATCAATACGAGAATTTAAAGGGATGAGCGATTCCTCAAAGAGTGAATGTTGATAGTGCAACTACTGGCTCATTTCGAGGTTTCGGTAAACACTGGTGTATCTCAATTAAATGTCAGAAACACTTAAAAATGTTCGAAGCGAAAAAGTATCCGAAAACCCGTTAAAGTATAACAAGATAAGCGTTGGTCTGAAGGCAAGGGAGGAGGTGAGAGAGGGTGGTTTTCGGTGGTCGAGTGTCAGGTGGGGTAGTCTAATCCCCCATACTTAGTGAAGCGGCCTGTAAAACAAGATTGCTTAATCGCCCCTCGGCCGCCAACACCGACAAGATTTATATGCAAATTGATATATTATTCAAGGCGACGCGGAGGGCCACTTCGCGACAAAGCCGCCATAATCCCGCACTTTTATGTGGCGAGAAGACCCACGCAGAGGGACCCCTCTCCTTTACTAGACCTCACAACTTCCAGCGAGAAAAATCGGTTGAAGAATCGCGATCTTGAAGCGAGCGCACCCGATGCCAATACGCTCAACGCGATATAATTTCGCAATGACCATCTTAAACGAGAAACTGTATATTAAATATTATCTATATATATAAAAATCAATATCTGTCTGTCTGTCTGTCTGCTGTCTGTTTGTTTGTCTCTTATAGGCTCCTAAACCACTCAACCAATCGCGATGAAACTTTCAGGACTTATTGTGATAATGACGGGGATTCCTTTTTCCGGGGATTTCCTGTGAAAAAAATCGGGAAAAAACGGGAACGGAATTGCTCACGCGTCAGAAAACGTACTAGGAACGGGATCGGGAACGGGATCGAGAACAGGAACGGGATCGGGATCGGGAACGGGAACGGGAACGAGATCTGGAACGGGAACGGAAACGGGCCTGCTCACGCGTCAGAAAACGTACTAGGAACGGGATCGGGCATTGCAACGCATGCCATGGGTCAGCTAGTTATTTATTTATTTATTTATTTATTTTAAAAATATGTACCGCTGTGGCATTACAGGTTTCCCCAAATCGCCACAGCGGCAGTTACATATAAAGAAAATACACGAAAAGCAGATGCATATCTTTACAGTAAAAAAAAAAAGAAAAAAAGGAAAAATAACAACAATAAAAATAACATATACGAACATACATAATAAAAAATTTAGAAGGAAATAAAAAAATAAGAAAAAAAAAAAAAAATAAAAAACAAAAATCAAAAAAATAAAGCTGAAGGAATGTGGTAAGATGTTGAGGGCTAATATTAAAAATGTCAACATCATGCGCAACGTCATTCAGTCCCCTGATGGCTCTGGCGATGGGCGAGTAATACAGCACACCAGTTCTCGCCCGGACCGGAGAGAACAATTGTCTCGAACGAGATCCATGAGGGTGCTCTGGAGCAAGAAGTTTAATCTCCTCTAATATTAAAGGATTAGAGATGTCACCTCTTAAGAGTTTGTGGAAATGACAAACGAGGTGAGCATCTCTTCTAAACTTTAAAGTTTTATATCCCACTGCTCCCAGAACAAAAGCACTGGGATAGAGAAAGGGATAATAACCGAACTCTCTCATATACAGATATCTCAAAAATTTCCTCTGGATCCTTTCAATCTGTATAGAGTATGTAATGCAACTGGGACTCCAAATAATGGAACCAGATTCCAAGATGCTGCGGACTAATGTGTTGAAAAGGAGGCGCAACACTTTCAAATTGTTAAATTGAAGAGCGTTACGCATAACAAAACCTAGCATCTTCGAAGCCTTATTACATATGTTCGATATGTGCAAAGAAAATCTCCATCTGTTCTCAAATGTCACACCAAGATCGCACGTAGAATTCACCCTATTTATTATATATGTACATATATAATAGCCGAAATGCGTCTCTGTGTGTGTGTGTGTGTGTGTCTGTCTGTCTGCTGATAACGCTCGCTGGGGTAAATAATTAAAAAAAAAAAACCATAACGAGTGGGATTTGAACCCGGTACCACTAATTCGGAACAGAGCGCTTACGCGGTGAGCCAGACCAGATGGTGTAGGTCAGGCTTCAACGTGACTATGTACATATGTATAGCCGAATATAATATGGCTCGCAACTTTGCTCAATTATTAAGTTGTTATTATAACGCGCCATTGATGGCGCAACATATTGTTGCATAGGCAAACAACTATAAAAACTATTAAATTTAATATTATTTTTCAGTACGGGTGATGAGAAACCGCTCCGTTGATATTCAACGGGCTTACACATTGTATACATATATGTACATATATAATAGTCGAAATCCGTCTGTCTGTCTTCTGATAACGCTCGCCTCGATAAATAATTTAAAAAAACCAAAACGTCGCGCGAGTGGGATTTGAACCCGTGATCACCAGGTTGAAATTAATCGTGCACTATCATCCACCGGAGGCGATGACGGGCCTGCTACGATTTGACAATATAGGCTCGCGACTTTGCTAAATTGTTGCGTGTTGTATTATAACGCGCCATCTATGCCACAACTATAAAACTTATTAAATACACATATGGATATCCATTGATATTCAACGGGCTTACACTAGTATTAATTATTACTTATTAATTATTACACTAGCTTATAAATAACAGCATTATATGAATGTATGTATGTATGTGTCACAGATTATAGAAACATCACTTTTCATTAGTGGTGGGCAAATGAACAAATTAGTGCTAGTCTTTATTTTTAACCTCGAACGCTTTCCTAATTATTTCACGTTTATTTTTTTTTATCACATATTAATTTTTATATTCAACATTCAGGTATGCCTAAAAAAACAAGGCATACGACTAGTTATAGCGTATGAATGTGAAACGTGGATGCTAAGTTCAAGAATGTTACGCAAGATCCAGTGCACACAGAGAAGCATGGAAAGATGTACATACTATGTATATGCTCGGTATAACGAGAAGAGATCGTAAGAGGAATACATACATACATGACCAAGGTGGCAGATATAGCGGAACGTGTGAAAAAGTTGAAGTGGACACATAGCGATAAGAATGGATGGCAGATGGACGCGAGAAATACTGAAATTGTATCCGAGAGGATGTGAAAGAAAGCAAGGTAGATCGAGTGGACGATGGGCTGATGAATTGAGAAGAATGTATTGTGTCAACTGGATGCAAAACAGAAATGAAAGAGGATTGGAGAGGCCTTCATTCAGCAGTGGATGGTGAACGGCTGAAAATGATGATGATGATGATGATGATATTAATTTCTCGATTGTTTATAGTTTATAATTGATTTTCCTTACCTACCGGAGTTGAAAACTCACAACTTATAACTGTCAAAACGATTATAATAACAAAAGGAATAAATCACTAATTTATTCCTTACACTCAAAATACATTTTTATACATTATGTACATATGTATATCTTCTACTCTATAAAATTCAATGTTTGTTTGTTTGTCCGCTATACAAATCTACAGTTTTCAACTTAGAACCACCAAATTTGGTCGGATAGGGGCAAATTTTTTTTAATCAATTTTTGTTTGTACTGGAAAATAAATGTTTTATTTGTTTCAATTTTTGTTTGTACTGCAGAATAAATGTCACCCGCACGAGCAACGCCGGGCAAGACCGTAGGTATATTATTTTATTAAAGCTTATTGGTTGATAGTCAACGCCCGGAATTTTTTAATGGTTTTGATTTTTGGAACTTTTTTTGAAATTTTTTAATTAATTTTTTTTTTTGGGACTTTTTTTTTGGAAAATAAATGTTTTATTTGTTTTTGAATTTTGTTTGTACTTTTCAGCAGAATAAATGCCGGTCACCCGCACGAGCCCTACCCCTACGGGCACTCCCAATTCGGCCCCTCACCACCCCACAGAAAAATACGGCATTATTATATTTTATTTCAAAACCTTAAAAATGCTATTATCAACGGGTATATATTATGATAAATACGTTGCATGTACATTGTACAAGTTCCCTACACTAGTTGTGCATAATAAAATAACTGTTGCAACTTCTTCTGGTCGGTTTTCCAGACGTCTCAAAGTTGCAACGTGCTCTCTCCAAAAGCGACATTTAATCGAGATTCAGTGCACTTTAGTTACTTGAAAATTTTAATCCATTCAAAGAAATTTCAACACAGTTTTCACGAGAATCGCAGTGAAACACCCCAGCCAGTATCGTATCGAGTTCGATTCATCGAAAATTTATAGGTCCTATTCAAAGGTGGCACTTTAGAGAATGGGGGGGGGGGAGGGAGGAAGGGGGTAGGATTTGTTTAATTTTTTTTCTCGCGTCCGCCAAACCCCCTGTACGCATTATATTTATTTATAATGGGTTCGCAAAACGAGAAATGTGTACGGTGTAAGACCTCCTTTCAGCATTTGTATGCAGACGACGTCGTAAAATTCATATTTCATCCTTAAATCCGCCCACCCGAACCGTACAGGGAATATTGAAAAACACTTGGAACACGGCAGGTTGTAGTCAAGACTTGGGGGGCGAAGTAAGGGTTTAAGCGATATTCATAATAATTGAATATTTTCCTGTCAAAGGATATGGGAGAGGTGTCCTATTAGGGTAATTGATGTCTTTATTTGAGGCCATTCGGCTTAATTTATTGAAGGACTCGCCCTAGCGCGCTGCCTCATTTCCTTTTATGCTCCTTAAAGGTGAGAGATAAATTTAAAGTTTCCGTTTTATGTAAAAGAAGCCGATAATGGTGCTAGGGGGTACGGCATCCCTTATCTATCGATTTTATTTATATTTTTTTCTTTGTATCAAACTTTGCCCAACTTACAAATACAACACAAGTGTTATTCATTTATTTATATATATATATATATTATCAAACGTGTATTTAAGACATTTAGTATCCAGTTGCTGTCAAAAATTTATAAATCGTATATTACATATGTAGATCTAAACTAGAATTTGCTGTAAATGTTTGGAACCCTAACTTCAAAAAAGACATTGTATGTTTAGAAAGGGTCCAAAGAAGGACAACAAAAATGCCAATTGAACTTCAATCACTATCCTATAATGAAAGGTTGAAGGAAATGAGTCTCACATCTTTGGAGACGAAAAGATTAAGAGGCGATCTAATAGAAGTCTACAAAATAATGTAAATAATAAATATAAATGCCCAATGAAAAGCCTCCTTACTTTAAATAAAAACGCACATGTCAGAGGTCACTGAAACTACTAAAAGACAAATCGAACAAAATTGTCAGAGACTCTTTCTTTTCAAATAGAGTGGTCGAAGTTTGTAACAATACAAATTTCTTTAAAAATCATCTCGATAAGTTTGTGAACATAAATGGATTTTTGTAATCCTTTAAATTTAAATAATTAAAAATTGCATGTACAAATTATGACAGAACCCTGGGCTCTATCGGCAATGCCGCTTGCCTTTTATTAAATTTTAAATAAATAAAAACAAAAAACACAAAATACCGACAATGACTCTTGTCATATTCGATTTTTTTAATTTGACGATTATTATATTTTAAATCAATTATTTCAACAATACTATAACAAAAGTACAGAATATTCAAAGGTTAAATTTACATAAACTTGCATAATGATGATGCAATTTGGTATGGATATACACATATGTATGTATATATACATACATTATGAATTGTTCGCACGTCGTGCACTGCATTGTAGTGTGTGATCATGGGGTAAATTGTTGCCTGATTGCCATGTTTCCAGTACACCACTAAATCATACACGATAAGCATACGTTGAAGGATACTTATAGGGGCAAAATGATACATTATCCGATTCATAGTTGAACGGAACGCTGACCGCACACACGCCCGATTCCCACCTCGTCATGCGAGGGCTTAATCGAATTAATTTTATAACGTGTAAGGCTTATCTTGATTAAGTACTGAGACTAATCAACGACCCCGCCCGGAAAACCCTTTCGGCAAAGTTCGAAACGATAAGCCGAAATCGAACGGTTAATTTGTCTTCGCGTTATATTATTATGTGTATGAAATGATATTGCATTCTGTGATATTTCGGGATACCGCTTCCGAAATAATCCTTTGTAATTATTCAGGATAAGTAGAGATCAAGCGCGGTGTCATTGTGCTTGTTTACTCGGGTCGCTATTATCCTCCTCTAGGTGTTCTTTGAACATTTCAAAGCGTTACATATTCAAAAGAGGATAAGGAAGGTCATTTGAAGCAAAAAAAAGTTTTTGTTGATCATTTTATAGCATTTTCCTTTACATATGTGTATATTTGCAGTCTTTCCATGCTTTCATAATAGTGTTTTATGATCATAAATATGTATATATATGTACATATAAGAAAAAGACTACTATCAATGTCAATCATTTTTGTATCAATGTTTTTTGTTATCTGGACTTCTTCGTATAAACAAATATGTATGTATGTAGTACATACAAATATACACTTGTGTAAGCCCGTTGAATATCAACGGAGTGGTTTCTCATCACCCGTACTGTGAGTGTTTGTGTGGGTGAGTATATGTGTACGTGCAGTATGTACGTGTGTATGTGCAGATCCGCGTCTATCCAGCCAGAAAGCCGGCCAGGCAGACCCTTACGCTACTATATATAGTAATGCATACTTCAAACTTGACAAATGAATAAAGTACTGAGCTTAGAAAAAGTTTTAAAAAAACAACGTAATAATTTAGCAAAGTCGCGAACTTTTTGAGGATTAATATTGTCAAATTGTAGCAGGTCCGTCATTACCTAGTTTGGATGAATGCGTAAGCGCACCCACTTCCGAACTGGTGATCTTGGGTTCGAATTCCACTCGCGCGCGGACGGCTCGTGTCTTTTAATCATTTACTTCAGCGAACGTTATCAGCAGACAGCAGACAGACGGAATAGGGCTATTATATACATATAATGATACACATCATGAGTCATAAAACTAGCTGTATAACAAAACGAAACATAGCCATAATAAATAGTAAGTTGAAATATATCATATTATCCATTGACTGTACATATGTACATACATATGTAGATAAGAAAGACTCTTTGATTATAGAACCAAAGAGTCTTTAGCGCGTTTTGAATTTCATCGTATTGGTACTCGAATTTTCCGTATGAATATTTTCCAGACTCGGCTGTTGTTCTCTCAGTGGTGCCGATGAAGTCAATAAATAAAAGAATTGGCATCAGGTTCCAGCAAAAGCCTCCATTGTCGTTGCACATTTTTCATTTTGGCACATCCGCAACGCGACCGTACATGCTCGGCCTGCAAGCCGGCGAATTCGCACCAAATTCAATTTTTTTTAGCTGCGCTTTTACCGTACAACACACAATAAAACGCCAAATCGAATATTATTCATCGCTAAAACCAATTTTAATTTTTCGTTTTTGCTTTTACTCTTTGATATCCAAATTAATACCGCTGTATAGGGGATTTAAACGTTGTCGTTGTATATACATATGTATGTATGTATATTTTCCATAATAGGTGCACAGTTCCAACAAACGAACAAGAAATTCATCAAGATGATCTCCGATAAAAATAAATAGAATTCGGGGCAATCCTTTGTATTTTGTCTATTATGACATACTACTTCGGAGAGCGCGGAGCTACATATTAAGATTCTCGTATAAAACTTTGAAAGACGTTCTTCATACATCTTCTTACTACGTTACTTACGTTCTACCTACATATATTTATTTATTTATGCAACAATCAGCTTTATAGTATACAATAAAATATAAATACAAAATAATATTAATATCACACAATACACTACAGCCAAAATATGTAGTTACAAACGAACAACAGATCAAAATAAGAAAGGACTTAGGACTGGAAAGGAACTTAAGCAAAGATAATTTAAAGGAGAGCAAAGAATACATACATGTACATATACGAGATTTGCGAATCTTTTTTTTATTTTTACAGAATTCATCTTGTTTATTTCTTCTTCTAAGGCATACTTGATATTAAGCGTTGTCTCTTTACTATTAGACAATCTTATCTTTTACCGTTTGTCATAGTGAAGTGACTAGGCACACAGATACTCATCAGTGATTTCCCATTGCCTCCTTGAGGATTTTTTACTATACTTGGTGTTTGACAATGGATTGGTGGAATCATTAGAATTGGTACTGGAGATAATACACGTGTTATGGTTGAATAATAATACTTTGAAATATATTTCCTTTGAAGTGGTCATAATTGTGAATTGTGTTTAGCTTTTGTGTCGTTTCCCAGTTTCCAACTCCTGAAAACAGACTCAACACCAGACATTGATACCCTTCGCGTATCGTTTTTTACTTTATTTTTTTCTGTTTTCCTCTTCTCTAACAACAAAAAAACACAAAACAAAAGTTATATTCGCGAATACAAAGGCGCGTAGTCGCGCGCAATGGCGTCGTGTTAAATGACCGGTCAAACTTATTGTGCGCGAGCGGCGGTCGTGAAAAGTGGGCTAAATTGTTTCGGATTTTATTTATATTATTTTTATTTTAACGTCGTTTTCTCCTTCCGGATGATATTCGCATCCTGGATCGTTTTTGTTGCACGTCGTTCCGGGACGACCGCGTTTTTTGTTGTTTTTTTTCTTTTTTTTTTTTTGTTTTTTTCGCGCGCCGCAAACTAACCGTTTCACGGTCTCGCGGATACCAACAGAGGGAAAGAACCAGGCGAAACAATTGCCCCGGTAATTTATTATAATGCACGCGATAAAAACAAATAATGCGCGTAAATTTCACCGCCGATGAAATAATGAATTTTAAAACTTGGAAGTAAATTTCCTGCTGAAAAGTTTCGGTGAACGAGGAGGGAGTGAAAAATTCTGCCGAACAAAAGAGCGGCGAAATGTTGAAAACCATTATCGTTTTAGCGCAGAAAACCCAGTAGCGGCGATTCATTTTCCTGACATCGATTCTAATTAGAAGCCAAAGTTGGGGACGAGTTGAACTTGTGGTCCAGACAGCCACGACTAATCCTCAACAACAGTATGCTCGTCTTTCAACAATTATATGTATGTATATCTAAAAAATAATTAATAGCCTGGTAAAAAAAATTACAACGAAATAATGTACATGTATTTTACGCATAATTTCTATCAATTTAATTTGGTTTCGGAGTCACGTGGTAGCTTAATATATTAATATTGAGCTACCGAAATAATTTTTATAAGGACATCTGTAGTTTCCGTAAGTTTTCAGGTCTTATTAGGGTTATTATAGTCGGAGGTTAAGACGTAGACAATTTACCCAATCTTTAGAAATAGCAAATGTGTTTCTTTAGGTAGAATAAATGACAATCGCCCGTTAAAATTATAAGAAAATGTGATCCTAAGGCTTTTGTGTATTTGTTTTGGAGTAGTATTGCTTGACATTTTAACACTTGAATATTTATACAAATTTGCTCAAAATTTGATAGTGACGTTTTTCGAAGTTTTTTTCGCTACATAAGTCACAGATTTGATGTCAATGTTTTGAATTTTTAAATATTGTATGAAATATCATTTTTCGATTTTTAACCAAAATTTTTAGCACATGGCACTCATTGCATAAAAACTGTTTTGCAGCTGCAAGCCTTAATGCAATTAGCCTGCGCGCATTATACTTAATTCAATTGTCGTCACCCTCCAGCCCTCTCAAGTTTCTTGTCGGCTACTCTACATGCTAATTGCAACTTGGCTGAAAAGCCATCGTCTTTGCGGAACCTCCTAGTACCGACCTAAGGGTTGGTCGTCCATGTCGTGGTAAAATTACATCCTGCGCAAATTGCGCTGATAGCTATGAGAATCGCTGATGTAATGATAAAACTGCAAGTTCAAAACTAAAGTCAAAATGTTCACGTAAACAAATCAAATTGAGAGATACCTCTGACTTTTCCTCCGCACCGCACCATATACAAAGGGTCAAAATTTTCGCAAACGAGTCACGCTCTCACTACACAGATTCAGTCGGACTTGCATATAAACCTCGGCTCTAATTAATGAATTCAAATTTGCTAGATCTCGAAAGGGACGTCATAGTTGTTAACAAACACAGTGCTATCCATAATATACATCTACATACATTTTGACAAGGTTTATTGTCGCAATTGTATTAATTTGTGACGGTGGATGAGTGGATGCTACCCGATTGAAATTTAAACGTGAAAGAACTCAACATTGGGGTATTGCTTTGACTTTTCACTTATTGCTTGGTCCACGGTGGCTTCTGTGACAAAGGATACACTCGATCGGGTTTGAAAGTATTGTGTGTCAAACAATGGAGTCTCGTGCACAAAAAGGTGTTCATGTACATACGTATGTATGTATGTATGTACATATAAAAGGGAATTTTTCACGGTTCACCATTCGAGCTGACCTCTACGCGACTTTTATTACATTTCGGTACGATGAATTCGCGCCAGAAAATTTAAAATATGTTTTTCCAGGATTCGAACTTCGTGTCTTCGTGTTTTTGAATCGGATATTTTATTATAAGGCTACGGCTGCGTTTGTGTGCATTTAATTTTAAACGAAAATCTGACAGTACTTTTACCATGAAACTACTACAATAATTGATGGGTTGATAGTCTATTGTGTATAAGTGACTAAAAGTAATAGCTGAGTAAGTAAGAAAAAGCAAATAAAATGCCAAATGCAATGTATCAATGGGTGGTAAATTTGAAAGGGTCTATGTACATATGCACCCGAAATACTAAATATACATAATTTAAAATATATATTATTATTATTATTATTAATATCCCCTAACAGTGATCAAATAGAACGTCAATCCTACATACATACACCCGATTCTCTTTTTGCACGGTTTTGCTTTGACGCGGTCCAGGAAAACGGACCAATTATTTTTTTTACGCTGATTTTTTTGTTTTTAACACGGTTACGAAAAATTCAAAAGAAAAACAGCAGAACACGGGCACGTTTATTGTCAAGTAGCGACACTGAATGAATATATTTTATTATATATTATTCAGTGAATATATTTTATTTTTCATTGGCCTGTGGTAAACAGTGGCTGTCGAGGTGATCACGCCGTTGTTTTTCCTGCTCACCGCGTCGACTTTCTGATGTTCCCGATACCGTCTCACTCGTTCTGTCACAGACATTTTGATACTGATCTATAGATGATTAAACTGTCTTTCTGATGATATACGTTTTTTTTGTATTTTATATTGGCTTTTCGCCGCGTATGGGCCGACATAGTGAAATTTTAAATTTTTTTCGACTTGATTTTGATTTTTCACCAACAAATAATTTACACCGTTCACTTTTTACAGTTGAAATTGACAGATCTTGAAGAGATACTTTGTTTAGTAGCAAAATCACCGGGTCAGAGTCGCGAAATATACTGCTTGGAATTTTACAAAAAACGTCTAAAATAACCGTTGGAAGATACGCCCCGTCCTCCGCGCTTCGCGCATCCACGGTGCTAACTCAAAGTCATACATGTATCGTAGACGTATACCCGAGCGAAAAAAATAACATTCATGTCAATCGTGTTATTTGTTACTACATAAGTTATAGTGTCGGAATGTATGCCCATACAAACGTAACACGTAACACGGTACCTCATACTGGTCCGCGTATAGACGTATTCACGTCAAAAAAATGCTACCAGACCCAATTGAATTTCAACCCTCCAATAAATTGTTGAGCTAATTTACAAGCCTTCACAAAAGATAGCATGTGTTTATTTCCTTTTGACTTTGATTTACCCATTGATTTTGAATTGTTTTTCCGCCGTGTGTGGAAATTCCTCGGAAAAGCGGCTTTGGCTTCGATAAACAAAGTATGGCAAGGATGGAATGTGCGCCCCTGGCGTAAACACGACCCCCATTTGTTTTGTCTTACGACGGAAGCCGACGATGCTCAAGGCGAAAGGGGAATTCCACGCGACGACGTCACGCGAATTCGCTTCAGGTGAAAAATATTTCAAGATTTCGCCTCGAACTAAATAAATGTCTGACGAATGTACGCAATGTGTGAGTTTCAGGTCGAACGATTGTAAAAATTTCACAAATGGGTGACAGGTCGAAAGGGGGGGTCAGCATGACCAATGAAATATCAATAAAATGCGGAAATGAGCCGAGTCTAAAGCCAACTTTTGGGCTAAGCGGTTGGGCAACAACTTAAATTGCTTTTTAAAGTTCAGGCGTCTGTTGGGTGCGGCTGATTGACGGTTGAGGGTTTTCTTTCCAACGCGCACGTCAATACAATATCACTCGGAAAATTCGACATTGCGGAAACGCCGCTGGGAGCATTTCCTATCCATCATTTTTTACTTCTTTTACTCCCTATACGAAAAAAATAGAGTCAATATTACGATTCTTTGATATTTTAAAATTTTCTATTGAGTGATGATGTATGTATGTATGTACATATGAGTCGCCTAGTTCCAAATCCCGATAAGTCCATAAAACTCACTTGTTCGCAAACGCGGTTTTTCTGCTACAGACTTATTTTCTTGATGGCGTTTAAACTCATTTAAACTTAATTTTGTTGATATTAAACAAAATATTGAGATTAGAAACATGAACTTATCGTTGTTTTTTCTAAATATGGCTTTTATCAGCTTTTATCATAGTGCAATTGTTAGTTTTTGGAACTAACACTGATTTTCAATATTTTTTTACGGCGCACTTGGCGGTATTTGGAATAATTTAAGTATAAGGCATCGTTTGAAAACGTTCTTAGAACCGAAATGTCGAAATGGTTTTAAAAAATTCAAGTACGGGTGTATTTCAATTTTCTTCAATGATTTTAGTGATATTGATATAACGCGTTTTGTGTCCACGTACAGTAAAAAAGCGTCTATTCGTATGTTTCGTTTGATTAATTCGAGAAATTACTCGTCGTTTTGCAGTTAGACCGTGTATCAGACAATTTGCTTTGTCTAAATTTACGAATACCATCCAACTATATTGACTCGCGTCTAATCGCTCTAATGAGAATATTAAATCTACTGAATCGGGACTGCCGTAGAAACCGCATTGGTTGCTCATACCCTTTGACTGTTATCACAAATTCAACGTACATTGCACAATGTAACGTTTGATTCCATACATATAAATTTAATTAATTTGCAGGCCTAGCTCAGAATTTATTAATCGATTTTGAAAATGTGTGCATGAGTGAGCTCTTTTCGAAATACAGTTTTGATTGCGAATATCCAATTAAACACGAAGGGATTTGTTTATCAACCTTCACGGTTTAATGGAAAAGCGTATAATATAACATTATAATCAATAGAATCAAATTAAACAATTCGATTATGAAATAAATTTATTTAAAAGTTAAACTTTAACTCAAAAAATGATAAATGAATATCAATATTTTGTTTGGTATGTGAAAATATAACAATCGAAATAAAAAGCGAAGTCTTCCTCGAAGCACTTAAAACTTTATTTTTCCTCATATTTTAAGTCGACTCCTACGTCCGCCGAATGCTTTATTTTATCTGGAACGACTTAGACGAAACCTATTAAAAAAAAAACGGATATGTATTACGTACGATGAAATACGAAGTTTGATACGAATGTCTTTTGATGGAAAATGAAAGATATACTTTCATGCGGAAAATTGACACACACACGTACACATGAGCTTGAACATACATATAATATTCCGACTATCTAAAATATTTCAAATACACGGATCAATAAACTAAAAATATGTGAGTAATCGTAATCATTTCAATAGAACCAATTTAAAATATTTTATCTGTGTTTATTTGTTATATACATACATACTATTTATGTACATATATCTACCTATACGTATGTAGATATATTGTACCACATAGCCTTTTGTGGTTTTGATGAATTTGAATTGACTATATGACAAAGCTAATACATCAAGCCTCTCTATAATTATATAGGAAATTCCACAGGATTACGGTGATTGACTAATCCATGATATGGTGGATGGATTCACATAATCAGCTTACAAAAGACATCATTCTAGAGCTGGCATTCACTTGTAACCAATATAACGTAAGCCTCATGTTATTATAATTCTAATCTACATACACCAAACTGTAATCGCCACCGCAATAACATCAAATACATTACTTTGTCGCTTCGAATAGGCTTAAAAGCCATCATCTTGTGGACATAAGCATAGGTATTATAGATATTAAACAAAATGATATATAATATTACACGTGAAAATTGTCAAAGGTTTCCTTTTCTTAATTAGACTCGCGATAATATGAACTTAAAAAAAAAATGTCTCGAAATTAAGCGACGCCGGATAAGAAAATTTTCAAGTCGGAGCCCACGCTACTAGAGCGAATTAAACTTATCGACTTAACCCAGTTCTTTAGGTTCATCGAAAAATGAGTACTTCGCATTCACTCGAACTGACTGAAAAATAAAAAAAAAACGGTTGAAACTTACCGCATTGTTTCACAAATGGTTTATTAAATAAAAATGAAATTCATAATTAACGAGCTATGATAAATTCCTTTATAATATTATATTAGCGCTGTAGTATTAGGCCCAGGCAAGTGTGAATAGCGAGATATGAACTTTGTCCAGAGTTTCATTGTGGAGAACAGTCGACGCAGAAGCTTTATCGGCGACCACCTAACCGGAAGTCAGAGCTAATTCCTCAAATTCAAAATCTAAATCTATTCATTTTCGCAATAATAATAGCACTGAATTTAAATATAGACCAGTGGTCGGGAACCGGCGGCTCAGGAGCAGCATGCGGCTCTTTATATGAAAACCTGCGTTTCTCGCTGTCATCCAACTTTTTGCGTGAAATATGTACATATGTACAATTTACACAAAATCAAAATTAATTCTATTTCCATGACTTAACGGCTATAAAAAGCTTTCAGATCGTTTTTCAGATTAAAGTTTGTAATTCTCTTTAGTAATAAACTGTCGAACGTTAAGAAATATCACGAGGAAAACTTATGAGTAACGTTTAATTTAATTTTGAATATATAATTGGAAAATAATAAGTTGCGGCTCCTGAACTTACTTAATTTTGCAAGGTTTTCCCTAATTTGGCTCTTAGCTTTTAAAAGGTTCCCGACCACCGATATACTGCCGTCCTAAGCCCACTTAACGTAACTGACAAAAATTACGAAAATGATTTAGATGTGTTTTAGGGGTTGTGGGGGTGTATTCTTGCGATTTTTCATATCAAAATGCATGTATCATCATCCAAAAGTGACTTTTTTAAACTATTAAATCTAACGTATCATATACGTTTTTTCGTCTAAGGACAATGCAGTTACGTTAGTTTAGCTAAGGGGCTACGCAAAGCTACCGAAGCATTTTGTTTAGCTAAAATAACGCAACTATTAAACTACATACATATAGTGTTGCGTTAAACTAACAGGAATTTCTTTGCTGGTGTACCCCGTTTACACTAGAATAGGTGAATCTCGCTCGCGTGACACGTTTGAGTAATTTTTATTTATTTTACACAGATTTATTTGCAGATAAAAGAAAATAAATCTTACGTAAACGCCGCGTATTTTCGTATACCGAGCGATATCATCGGCAATGTGTCAACAATACACACTGCCGTACCAGCAATAGTGGAACAATAGTGTCGGGAAACACGACTACATATATTTCCGACCCACATCACCATATTGCAGTAATATGTTGATCGTTTACAGGCACCTTTAGTATTCCAATGGGTGATTGACGAGTCAACGTCGATCGACTGCTTCGAAGGCTAATTTTGTGTTTCTGTATTATCAATACATTTACGCAAATTTATCGGTCTCGCGTAGGAAGAGGCGTTGTCTTTTTTAAAATCTGCACGGCAAATGCGAAATGAAAGCTTGTCAAAACGCAATTTAAATATTTGTTTATCAGCGCGGAAAGTGTTAATGTCATTTCGTTGTAGGAGCGTCGCGACGCTTCCGCAGACGAGACAAAGACGTCAAGACCGACAAGTTTGTCCAAAGTCCGCGCGAGACAACCCCTCTAAAAAAACCTCCATGTCTCCACCAACCCACTCCCCTCTCTGAATTAATTTCCTCCTCTGAATTTAAATAAGAAATATTCAAAATGATCTGCTGTCATTCGCGGGACGGCTGTCGTCGCGCCGTAATTGAATGCGAATTATGTCGCCGTAGGTAAGAAGGCCCGTCTCGTTTTTGTTTTGTTTCAATTTACAAAAGGCGATTCGTTTCGAAGCTGGCGCTCATTTCGCGCCTAGACGCCACCGTGCCATATCTTTTCATCTTAATTATCGTTTCGAAAGCTCGAGACGCAAACCGGATTACTATTTATTGCACGCACGGTATTAGAAACGTTCGAGTAAACAAACGAAACACCTACTGCGAACAAGACTGTTTATATTATTTAAACGCCTTAAGCACGCAAACCGTTCAAAGGAGCGACAGCCGTGAAAATACGAATGCGATAGGATTTTGCATGCGCGAGCTTCGATGTGTCCACATTTGTACATAGTACATAAGAACAAATTACAAGTTATCCCGGAGAAGAAATACTATATGTACTAAAGCACAGGTTTTATCGAGTTTACACAGGTTTTTATAAAAGCCAAGTGACCCGCGACCCCGCAAAAAATATCATTCAAACATCGAGACATCGATTAAATGTGAATATTGCATTTTCAGCCGTTCATCACGAACGTGTTGATATAACACGTGCAATGTTTTTGTTATGAAAGAGAAAGCATATGTGAAATTTAATTAAAACATCAAATGTATTTGTCTGAAAAGCGTTCTGAAATGTGTCGGTCGGATCAGCACTACCCCGTAGAACCAATGTAACGAATACTTAATCATTTTCAGCCGTTCACCGTCCACAGCTGGATGAAGGCCTCTCCAATCCTCTTCCAATACTGGCTGTTTTGAGCAATCTGCATCCACTTGACTCCGCACATTCAACTCATCGACCCATCGTCCGCTTGGTCTACCTCGCTTTCTTTCACATCCTCTCGGATACCATTCCAGTATTTCTCGCGTCCGTCTGCCATCCATTTTTTCCGCTATGTGTCCAATCCAACTTCTTCACACGTTCCGCTATATCTGCCACCTTAGTCATACCCATGTATTCCACTTACTATCTCTTCTTGTTATACTAAGCATCTTTACATGCTTCTCTGTGTGCACTGGATCTTACGTAGCATTCTTGAATTTAGCATCCACGTTTCACATCCATACATCATTTTTATCAGAGATAACATTATTGATGAAAAGGCTTTTGACAGGGTTAATCATAAGATCTTATTATCTAAGCTCAATTATATTGGTTTGTCTTTAAAACTAACCAAATTATTTGCTAGCTATTTACAGGCTCGCCGGCAATACGTCACCTATGGTCATTCTTCATCTGACTCTTATTTGACTAATTCTGGAGTTCCACAGGGTTCTAATCTTGGGCCTTTATTATTCAACCTTTTCATCAATGATGTTATCTCTGCGTGCAGTCATTCTAAATTTTTGATGTATGCCGATGATCTAAAGCTCTTCAGAGCTATTAAGAGTTCAGATTGTCATTTTCTTCAGGAGGGTCTGGATTCTCTTGTGAAATGGGCAACTGTAAATCGTCTTCCACTTAGCATCGGTAAGTGTCAAGTGGTCTCCTATTCCAGATCCTACGCTCCATTACTTCACTCTTACAATATCGGTGAAAGTGATCTAATGAGAGTGTCATACACCAAGGATTTGGGAGTTACATTCGAGGCTGGATGGAGATTTGACAGACACATCGCAGACATTTGTAACAGGTCTTCTAGGATGCTTGGATTTGTCATGCGGAATGCGCGTCATTTTAACAACCTGTTTGTGCTGCGTGTTCTGTATGGCGCTTTAGTCCGTAGTATATTGGAGTCTGGTTCCGAGATTTGGTGCCCCTCTGAGGCGAAGTACTGTTTACTTATCGAGAGAGTGCAGAAGAAATTTCTTCGGCACCTGTATATGAAGGAGTATGGTTTTTACCCGTTTCTGTATCCCAGTGCATTTTTATTAGGAATGTTGGGATACAGATCATTGGAAACTCGGAGAAAAGTTTGCTTGATCAAACATTTTTCTGGATTATTAAAGGGTCGGGTAGATAATCCGGAGATTCTCAAGGAGCTTCGTTTATGGGTTCCAGAGCATTCCCATGAGTCTCGAGCGCGATCTCTTTTCTTGCCTGTGCACGCACGAACCTGTATGCTCGTCAACTCGCCGGTATCGAGTGCGATAACACTTTTAAATCGGATTGCTAGGAGTGTTGACTTGTTCATGATCTCTGACAGCAACTTGTCAGTATTTTTGGATTTTTTTGATATATATTTTTTTATTTTCTTATGCAATTATTTTGTTATTATTATTAATACTGTTATTATTATTGTTATTAATATTATTATTATTATTATTGTTATTAATATTATTATTATTATTATTATTATTATCATTTTTAATATTATTATTATAATTATTTTTGGTTTTGTTATCATTATTAATATTTTTATTATAATTCTCATTTTTAATTCTATATTTATATTATGTATCTGGCCGATGTGGCGTTTTAGGGATTCCTGTGAAGTCACATCGGTATATTTTAAAACGAAAAAATAAAAAATAACTGAAAGAAATTGCATTATAGTCAATATTTTTTTTTAGTTTACCATTTCAGTTGGCGATCCCACAGAAAACCCTTCGCGACCCCATTTGGGGTCGCGACCCATAAGTTGGGAACCAGTGTTCTAAAATAATATACTTTATATAGTCTCTTTACGCAAGGCTGTATAGGAGGCTCTACCCTAGTGCATTTTTGCTAGGGGTGCTAGGGTTTAATTCGCTGGAGTCACGTCGACAGCTTTATCTGCGAAAAAGTTTCACAATTTATTGATTGGCCTGGTGCATAATCCGCAAATTCTAGATGAATTGAGTTTTGACGTACCGATCAACAAATTAGTTTCCTCGGAGAACATAATTTGTTATCCATCCCGATGGCTCGTACTGGCATGCTAGCCATGTCTCCCGTTGTAATGCTGCGTACACACCGACGAACCGAACAGCCAACGACGAAGGGTTGCTATTGTGTGGACGTTCATAAACCCTTCGTCGTTTCGTCAATGTGTACGCAGCATTAGAGCCATTAAATTACTCTACCGAGCTGCCATACACGTTGACTTATTTAATGTTAGTTATGGGAGGTTGGTTGAAGTGTTTTTTTGAATATAAGATTTTAATGTATTATTTTATGGATGATCTATATTTCTACATTTTTTATTTTTTGTTTTGTTCTACATTTGTGTTTTTTCACGATTTATTTATTTTATTTTATTTATTTATAAACAGGTTTTTAGCCCAAAATATAATTACATATACATCCATATCAAAATTAAATACGATGTACATGCTTGGCCACAGTAACGATTTGGGAAACTGTAAAGTTACTGTGGCATTATTTTTTAAATAAATAAATAGTAAATCAATAATGAAAACGACCCCTAGTCTCGGCGATAGTTTCAATGGCCCATTTGATAGTTGTGTCATTAAAACTTATCCAACTTTACAACGATACATAATATAATAGTTTCACTATTTTCACTATATCCGACTTAATGATGTAAATATAAAAGTTATTCGATGCCAAAAGTCAGATTTACATAAAATATTTAAATGCCCCTTATAAATAATTGTACGAACGACGATTATAAGCAGTGCGAGTATAATACGGTATTGAATACCGACAATGCGTGTATTCAATTCTATAATTTATTTCATTCACTGGAGTTCTTGAAGTATTTCAAATACTCGACGGAGATTAGAGGCGATCTAGACCTCAGCTTGTTGAGGTATACAGCCATTCGACTTACTATATCCAACAAGTGGTTCTTTCACCTTCCCTATTGCATTTTTCCCTTTTTCTCCCCGTTTCGTTTTCCAGATAACGGCGTTCATAATTTAGTGTGCACCAGCGAATGCACGGGAATGCTCTTGTTCACCGCGCGCACCAGTTTCCCTCGACCAGCTTTTACAATCTCATCTCCACAGCGGCACAACTTGACCGAACGATCTACGACTCGGTGCTTTTTCCTCGAGTGGTTTAATCCGTTGATAAAACATTCGTCGAACCGCTGAAAGTACACAAATAAAGCAAAATACAAAATCGACGATTCAATCGACAGATTTTCTTCTTGCACGTTTTGTCCGCTGGCTGTGAAGTGGGCGTATTCAAAGGTTAAAATTTCAGATGGCTGTGAATTGTACTTGCTGCGAGACAATGGCTTAATTCCGCTCTCGCGAAGTGTGCGAGTAAATCAAACTTTTCTCGAGTGTAAAATTAATGAGCGTCGTCAACGATTTAACGGCGCGTCAAAGCCGAGCGATTAAAACGTCCGACCGCCCCCGTTATAACGGGCGATAACAACGTTATTAACGGCGCGATATCGACGCCAATTATTCAAACAAAGAGAGAGAGAGACATCGCTAATACAGGGTGAATGAAAACTCTTCAAAATGCGGTCCTCTGTGTGGTTTTTCGCTGCCGACCGACAGGAATCAATACGCCGCGCCAGACAGTTTTCCTCAGATACTGACTCTTTTGGCTCTCATTTAACGTTTGAATTAAACTATTGCCACTGTTTATTTATTTAATAACTAGCTTTATTACCCGGCTTTGCCCGGGGTGTAATTAATATAATGTAATATAGTGTTTGTTTAGTAAATTATTTCGGGAGCCCAAAAAAGGGGCCGCTGGGGCAGGAGGGGGGTCTGGGGGGGGGGTGGTAAGGGGCCGGCATAGATTTTAGGGAGTATAGTAACGCTATGACGTCACTATAGGATTTTTCGACTTTTTTTCGGTTTTTTGGATTTTTTCAACTTTTTTTTTCGGCCCCTTACCACCCCACCAGACCACCCTCCTACCCCGGCGGCCCCTTTTTAGGACTCCCGAAAAGCAATGCCGGCCCCCCCTACTACCCCCCAGACCCCCCCTCCTACCCCGGCGGCCTCTTTTTGGACTCCCGAAAAACTATGCCGGCCCCTTACCAACCCCCAAACCCTCCTTCTTACCCCGGCGGTCCCTTTTTTGGACTCCCGAAAAGCAATGCCGGCCCCTTAACACCCCCCAGGCCCCCCTCCTATCCCGGCGACCCTTTTTGGGCTCCCGAAACACTATCTGCTTAAATCTGCCGAAAACATCTACTATCGTGTGTACTTCGTCGTTTCTATAAATCGCGCCCGAGCAACGCCTGGTAATTGACGAATGACCCATACGTACATACATACAAACTTAAGCGTTTTATATATTAGATTACATGGAGAGGCGGCATAGCCGATAGGCCCATGGGGTTTACAATACAAAAATAAAAATAAAATGAATAATGGTCCATTTATTAAAGAATTACAAATACCGATTGTTTTTTAAGAATAAATCTAGTTGATTTTTATATAAATTAACATTTTTTAAAGTGACTATTGAATCCGGAAGACTATTCCAAACTTCAACCACTCTATTTGAAAAGAATGAATCTCTAACAGTCTTATTTGATTTTTCTTTACGGAGTCTAAGAGTATGACCTCTTAGGTGAGGGTTCTCATTGAACATAATGAGGTTTGTCATTTCACATGAATAATGATAGTTTATTATTTTGAATACTTCAATTAAACCACCTCTTGATCTCCTCGTCTCCAGATTCGGTCTTTTCAATCTTTCGTGATTAGGTAGTGACCGAAGTTCGGATGGCATTTTTGTAATTCTTCTTTGGACCCTCTCGAGACATATGTAGTATCTCTTTTTTAAAATGGGGATTCCAAACATTATATGCATATTCCAATTTCGGTCTGATGTATGACTTATATATTTTTAACAACAAATTTTCATTCAATGATTTTAAACACACATCTACTGATATATACTTTTTTGACGAACTGGTTGATGTGCACAGACCATTTTAAATCTTTGGTGATAGTTACACCCAGATCACATTGGGAGGAAACATTAGTCAATATTTGATTATCAATCGTATACGGAATTTGTGCGTTGTAGGTTACTAAATGAAGAGTATTGCATTTGGCTGCATTTAAAGACAAAAGCCAATCTTTAGACCACATGTTAATACAGTTCAGGTCATTTTGCAAATCTCTACGTCCATGATAGTTGTTTCATCAAATAGAACTCGAACGAAATATTTATTCTACCGATAAAGTATATATGTAGGAACAATAAAATATATTGATAACTCCTAGGTATCCCTATCAAATAAATATCATTGAACATTCCCCAGACGGTTGATTGATATGCTTCTCGGTGTCCACATCTGCTTGCATTGCGTTGCAGGACTCGAAGAACGTGACTGGATGACGTTGGACATTTTACAGTGGCGTCCCAGTACTTGAAATTGATTTAAATTTAACGATTTTTGTCGAAAAATTCATTAATGACGCGTGAATTTTATTATGAGCATTAAATAAAGTAAAGATTCCAGAATTTAACTATCCAATTTGTATATGCATACGTACGTGTTGACATAACACGTGCAATGTTTTTGTTATGAAAGAGAAAGCATATGTAAAATTTAATTAAAACATCAAATGTATTTGTCAGAAAAGCGTTCTGAAATGTGTCAGTCGGATCAGCACTGTAACGAATACTTCATCATCATCATTTTCAGCCGTTCACCGTCCACTGTCTGGATGAAGGCCTCTCCAATCCTCTTCCAATCCTGGCTGTCTTGAACAATCTGCATCCACTTGACTCCGCACATTCAACTCATCAAACCATGGTCCGGTCCGCTTGGTCTACCTCGCATTCTTTCACATCCTCTCGGATACCATTACAATATTTCTCGCTGTATCCATCCCATTGCCACTTCAACTTTTCATACGTTCCGCCATATCTGCCACTTTGATCATACTTCTTACCCATGTATGCCTCTTGCGAGCTCTTCTTGTTGTACCAAGCATACGTCTCCGTGTGTACTGGATCTTACGTAACATTCTCTCCAATCCTCTTCCATTCCTATCTGTCTTGAGCAATCTGCATCCACTTGACTCCGCACATTCAACTCATCAACCCATCGTCCGCTTGGTCGACCTTGCTTTCTTTCACATCCTCTCGGATACCATTCCAGTATTTCTCGCGTCCATCTGCCATACATTCTTCTCGCTGTGTTCAGCCACGTTTTTCACACGTTCCGCTATATCTGCCACCTTGGTCATGCTTCTTACCTTCTTGTTATACCGAGCATACATCTTTCCATGCTTCTCTGCGTGCACTGGATCTTACGCAACATTCTTGAATTCAGCAACAAAGTTGAATACAAACTGATTTCATCCTGTAATATTATAATTTAAATCCAAAAATTTTATAATATGGACATTATCAAACTCGATAGGATGAAATTCGCGCTAACCTAGCACTAAATAAATCTGACCAGTATGTAATGACCATTTTGTATTGTGGTTCATTATTAAATATGTTAGATAGGTCAACTAGAGATAGATTACAAATATTACAAAATAGACGTATGAGATGTATTTTAAATGTTGATAGGTATGCTAGTAAAAAAAAAGATGATGATTGAATTAGATTGGTTGAATGTGAATGATACTGTGAGGATTTGTATGTTGGTATTTATATTTAAGTTAGATAATAATATGTTACCATCATATTTTAGTAAATTTATTGTGAGAGGAATGTATTTATGTGAATATAATTTAAGGAATAAAAATAATTTAATTATAAAAAATGTTAAAATAAATAGAAATAGGAGAAGCATCTTGTACAGAGGTGTTTTGGAGTATAATAGACTGCCGGATGGAATTAGAAGTTCCAAAACTATTGAAAAATTCCTGGCAGTCTTGAAAAAACATCTCTGTACAGATGCTTAGTTAAGGATTATAATTAATTAAGCTTAAGCTACTATATTATATAAATAAGTAAATGAATCCAGTATCGGAATTTTATTTGGCTGTGGGTAAAAAAGTAAAGTAATATATGTATTATATTTAAATTATGCATTCATAAATCATCCTCGTTGCGCAATGTCAAATTGAATTTTTGTTCAGAATTAGATTTTCCTCGAATTGATCACCGTAATAAGACGTTGCCAGAGCGAGTCATCCCTGGGGGATGCATTTCCCGAGACGAGCTGCGATACAATGCACTTGCATCGTACCTACTACCTCCCACAAACCACCCACCACCCCCTAGTTCCACCCCTATCCTATTTCCCTCAACCCGGTCACGAAGGTGGCCAACCGGTAACACACCTGCTTCGGTTTCTACTAGAGCACCTCTGCAATTTGACCCGAATCAGATAACTACTCGATGCATTTAAATTAGATGTTTCCTGCGAGATAGTGGCGGTTCGTTATGTTAAAGTTAAACGCGACGAAAGCGATCCCTATTTTTACTCCTTGCATCACGCACGAATCGCCTTGTACCAATTTATTTAATACCGACTTTAAATAACAGGCATGACATTGCACGGATGCATTTTTAATTGAAAATAGTTTTTTCAGCTATGTATTTGAGAGAAAAGTATCAAATCGTACTCAAGTGCCTCTGCAAAGTTCGATCCCGATTAGATAAACTGTATGGGAATGTGTAAAGATCAAACAGAAGAGAATCCAATAATTGTATTATACATATGTATATACATATATGTATGTATGTATGTATTATCTTCTTCTTAAAGTAGCGTACTTGACATCAAACGTTAGCTCTTCATATTTGCAACGAACATTTTACCATCTGTCGTAGTAAAATAACATTTGAAGTATTATACGGTGGTATGCCATCGTCCCAACCATCAAGTCACATTCGGAATATAAATAATACTAGTGTAAGCCCGTTGAATGTCAACGGAGCGCTTTCTCATCACCCGTACTGAAAAATAATATTAAATTTAATAGTTTTTATAGTTTTTTGCATAGATGGCGCGTTATAATAACGTAACAATTTAGCAATGTCGCGAGCCTATTTTTTATTATATAAATAGTCAAGTTGGAGCCAGCCCATTATCATCTGGTTGCCGGTGATAACCGGAATCAGTGATACCGGGTTCGAATCCCACTCGTGCGACTTTTTTGGTATTTAATTATTTACCTCAGCGAGCGTTATCAGCAGACAGACAGACAGACGGTCGGAATATGACTTTTATATATATGTAGGTACATATAATATGATGATACGAATCATGCCAACAACTACAACAATAATCGAAACCATCGAGCCGTTCGAACCGTATCGGAAATTGAACCGCTAACTTTCGATAGTGAGAGCCATCTTTGTGGTTATATGTATGTACATATGTATACATATGTACATACATATATACATACACTAGTGTAAGCCCGTTGAACATCAACGCCCGCTGAATTTTTATTTACTTTACTTACTATTTATATTATAATTATTAATTATTATATATATAATAATTATAATTTTGTAAGTGATTTTGTAAAAATCAAAAAACAAAAAAAAATAATAGTTTTTACAGTGCCATCTATGTATTATTAGCAGAGTCACGATCCCTCTTATAGGTAAAGCAGAGTCACGATCCCTTGTATAGGTAATGTTTAAAAAAAAAAGGACTAAATTGACCAAGGGCGATAGCGGATAGCATTAGTGCAAGCCCTCTCGAGCCTGGGGTCCTGGGTTCGATCCCCCACTCATTCTGGTTTTTTAATTATTATTCCTCAGCGAGCGTCATCAGCAGACAGACAGACAGATAGACAGACGGATTTCGGCTATTATATGTATGTATATGTATATATATAACTAGCTGACCCGGCATGCGTTGCAATGCCCGATTCCGTTCCCGTTCCCGTTCCTAGTAAGTTTTCTGACGCGTGAGCAGGCCCGTTCCAGATCCCGTTCCCGTTCCCCATCCCGTTCCTAGTACGTTATCTGACGCGTGAGCAGGCCTATCCCCGATCCCATTCCCGTTTCCATTCCAGATCCCGTTCCCGATCCCGCTCCCGTTCCCGTTCCTAGTAAGTTTCATCGCGATCGGTTGAGTGGTTTAGGAGCAAACAGACAGACATTGATTTTTATATATATAGATACATAGATATAATTAATTTCGGAGAAAACGGATACTTCGTAAGGTATGTGAGAAATAAACCTTATGAAGTGTCCGTTAGCTTCGGAATTACCCTTATATATTGTAAAAATAATTCGCAGGCATTCGAAGAAATTGATTGTTGGAAAGAATACGCCGTTATCGCATTATCCCATCGGCGATAAATTTAATGTAAATCTGAAATCTTATAATAAAAACTCGCCTCCCGGTTTCTCTTTACTCCCGCATTTTTCCGACCCCCACCCACCCACCCACTTCTCCCTCCCGTTGAAAAGACGGGGGACATAAAAATTGAATCGGCGATTTTTTTCAAAGTGGGGATATTTAATTCGGCGTTCGCAAAAGTGTAATTATTCGTGGGATGAGGCCGGGTAGGAGAGGCGTCTCTGCGTTCCACAGGATGCTCCTTCTAGCAGAACTAATGGAAAAACGTAAGGAACAGGACCCGGTCCGCGAATAAGCGCTCGGTGGGGGGGTAGAAAGGAAACGAACGGCCATCCAGCAACACACAACCGAGAAATTGTGATAATAAAAAATAATGAAGCATCTCACGGTGGGCCCATCGCCATCCAACTTTCCCGTAAGGGTATCCTTTCCCCCCCCCCCCCCCCCACCTTCCCCTCCCACATTTTTAAAAGAGGATCGTGTGAGACACTTCTCCTTCCCCTCACTTTCATTTATCCGTGAAGTGAATTTTCTTTCAGGTTGTAATAAGCAATTTCGGGCGCGATCCGATTTGTGTACAAGTCAATTTTAAGTCGGATACACGCGAGGAAATTGCGCTATCGATGCATTTTCCATGATCTTTTTAAATTAGATCGTGTCTAAAGCCCAACACGGAATTGTTCACGGTATTCGGAACCAGCCGTGAAAAACTACATTTATTTATTTATTTTATATAATATTATCTAATTTAGCTTATTTAACTTACATCCATTACATATTTGTACCAATTACATAAATCTAGTAGTACAAATTATACACTATACCAGCGGTGCCCAACCCGTAGCTCATGAGCAACATGTTGCTCGCGTATTATTCAAAATACTGACTGATGAACTTGATATTGAGTATGGAAATTTAATGTTACATTTTGAAGTTAGATGGCTTAGTAAGGGAAAAGTCCTACAACGATTTGTACATATGTAGAGCTTCTTCCAGAGAAAAAAAAAAATTTAGAATCCAGAAACGAAACTTATGAAGAACTTAATGATCACGGCTGGTTGTCGGATTTATCCTTTCTTACAAATATAACAACCAAAAATGAATAAACTCAATCTTGAACTTCAGGGGAAACAAAGAACTCTTTTTGAATTAATAGGAAGTGTAAATGCATTTCAGTCTAAATTAAATTTGTGGATATCCCAAATTAAAGAATGTAACTTCAGCCATTTTCCAAATTTAGAGAACTGCATATATGTATGTATTCATAAGGAATCAGATGAAATATGAATACTCTGAAAATCTCGTTGAACTTAAAAATAATTTTGAAATTAGATTTTCTGAATTTTCATAAAATTCATTCAATCGTTTCATTCATTTTAAATCCATTTGTTGATATTAATATGTTTGCAATATCGCAAAAGATTGCAAGTATATTGAATAAAAATTTCAGTATCCTATTCTCTGTTGTGCCGTCTTGTTTTTTTTTAAATTTGGTTGCATATTATTTTTACTTTCCTAGTTTTTCATATTTTATTTTTAAATAATTAAAAAAAAACACATTCTCTGGAATGTGAATTTTGAACTTTGAATTTTTCGCAACCCAGTAAAAATCGGCTCGCGACCCACAGTTTGGAAAACGCTGATCTATAGTCTTGGAAGACCTGACGCACTCGGGGAGAACATTATACATTAACACACCCCTGTGAGAAACATCACCGGCTGTCTTCGTTTTCCTTACTCTACCTACAACTAAATGGTTCTTGTTTCTAGTACAATAACTGTGGATATCACTTTATCTAATGAGATAATTCATAAAATAATTTGGCAATAACTTATGATCTAACATAAACAAAATACAATGTGCTTAACTTTAAACAATTTCCAATACTCACCCATCCCCAATTCATCTAACATACTTCTAATACTTTTTAACCTACCATCATTAAAAATACCGCTATATTTTGTAACCTTTGCATGAACATATTAATTACAGTGGCACAATAAACCACGTGTGGCAAAACAATTGTATTATAGACAAAAACCTTACTTTTTCTACCTATACTTAAAATATTTCTTAACCTATGTATGTACATAAAACTCTCTCCCAAAAAACATTGAACAAAGAATTTCGGTCAACTGCACACTTGCATCTGGATCAACTTTTCTAAATATAACTCTTTTTTTTTTAATGCATTTTATTCAAAGTACGACTTGAACCGCGACCGAAAATAAAACGATGTCGTGCTTTGGCGCGTCGCAAAATAAAATAAAAATAAAATCGCTTTGAGTTATACAACATCCAATTAGGTCGTATTCGAGCGTGGTTTATTTTAAAAGTACAGTACGTATAATAATATACCTGCCGCTTTACGATAATGTTCATCAAAGCAGGGGAGCTTCGGGGACCCCCCCATAAGCTCACCTCACCACCCCCTCGTATATGCTCGCAAATAAAGCGCAACACTTATCTAGTTTTGTCGAGTGTGACATAAATTTGCCACGTGTACTTTTTGCATCCGAATTTTTATATTCACCACTGGATGTGCGCCATGAAGTTTTTTGGATGCCGGCACTTCATATTCGGCGAGCGCTAACGAGCAATCCCGAGCGTCCTGGTGTAGGAGGTCGCTCGCGCTTGTTCGCGTTTAGGTCAACGCACTGAAAAAATGCTAAAATGCTAAAATGCGAACAAATCAAGATGGTTGACCTCCCCCTCCACATTCAGTCACTTCCATTCGAATGCTCGTCAGCATTCGACGACGTCACCTAAGGCCAACGTTTGGCGAATGTGATGCCGCCACTTTACATTGGGCGAGCGCTGACGAGCAGTACCGAGCGTCAACGTGTGGGTATGTCACTCGAACATTTTCGCGTTAAGGCCAACGTACTGTATGAGCGCTCACGGTGCATCGCTTGAATTTGAGCGAACCGCGAAGAAAGCAAAATGGCGGACCCTTTCCCTTCCACATTCAGTGTTGTCTATGCGTTTAGTTGACAATACGATAGCAGCGCTCTGGCCACGCTTGTCACTTCCATGCGAATGTTTGTCAGCATTCGACGACGTCACCTAAGGCCAACGGTTGGTGAACATTTGCGCGAAAATTACTAATTAATGTCAAGTGGCGGCATGAAACGTAAAAATAAACTAGTAGGACATAATATAAAATTTATCAATATATGTATTACACGTGTAGAGATTTAAATGACTTCTCTTATATGGTATATGTAGATTTGCACGTAATGCAAGTTGAAGGCAGTAATGCAATTAAGGGAAATTTGTCGGCCGCCACCAATTCCAATATGAAATGCTGCGCCGATAAATTTCCAGGAAGTTCACACGTGAAACCTATTTCTGCGTATCGTACGATTCAATTGTTAGAAAAAGAATACCACCTACGTATTGTGGAATGTAGCAAATTTTCGGTGCAAAATTAATTTAACGGAATATTTAGTCGAAATTGGATACGTATGGAGAAATTTCGTTCGACGAGTATCGCGAAGTTTTCCAGTGTGCGTCCAGAGTTTCCGTTTATGCATTATATATGTGGCGTTTCTATTTATGGATAGATAAATTTCTAACCGCACTCAGGATATGGGAGAGTTCGAAAGCCCCCCCCTGGTACATGAAATGTAGCCGATATACTTAAATCCCGTAATAGAATCACCAATATGTAGGTACGGATTATGCTAACGTGCATCAAATCGAACGCTGACGTCTAAACGCTTCGTTAACCCAAAGAGAATTCTCTGATCGCATACAGGATTATGTCTGCACAAGAAATACGTTAATAAAAACAATACACGAAGTTTATTTCACATTAGCAGACAATTTCTGTTTAATTTTGTAGATATGTATGTATATATTCCTGTAGATATTTATATTCAAGACTGAGCGTAGAAATTTTTACAAAAAAACATTTTGAAGCGTAGAAATGTTTTACTTTTGCACTTTATGAATGAACTAGTATAAGTCCGTTGAATATCAACGGAGCGCTTTCTCATCACCCGTACTGAAAAACAATATTAAATTTAATAGCTTTTATATTGTAGTTGTTGCATACATACATAGATGGCGCATTATAATAACAATGTAACAATTTAGCAAAGTCGCGAGCCTATTTTTTATTATATAAATAGTCAAGTTGAAGTCAGTCCATTATTATCTGGTTTGGCTCACCGCGTAAGCGCTCAATGTTCCGAATCAGTGATACCGGGATCAAATCCCACTCGCGCGACGTTCTGGTTTTTTTCATTATTTACGTTGGCGAGCGTTATCAGCAGACAGACAGACAGACGGAATAGGGCTATTGTACATACATATATATAATAACTAGTGTAAGCCCGTTGAATATCAACGGAGCGTTCTCATCACCCGTACTGAAAAATAATATTAAATTTAATAGTTTTTATAGTTGTTGCCTATGCAACAATATGTTGCGCCATCTATGGCGCGTTATAATAACAACGTGATAATTTAGCAAAGTCGCGAGCCTATTTTTATTAAGTCTGAAGCCTGCCCTACATCATCTGGTTTGGCTGACCGCGTAAACGCTCTGTTCCGAATCAGTGGTACCGGATTCAAATCCCACTCGTGCGACGTTCTAGTTTTTTAATATTATTTACCGAGGCGCGCGTTATCAGCAGACAGACAGACAGACGCACTGACACACACACAGACAGACGGAATAGGGCTATTATATAATGAATTAAATGCATGCTTATAATTCTGAAAGGTTTTTCTTTCAGACGTGCAAGTCTCTTTAAATACGTGCTTTTGGTATATGTACATATGTAACTTCAAGTCAACCCTCATAAAAATGATCTTTCGGTTATCTGTTGCATTCGTTTCACTCTTTTCAACTTTTTTTATCCAAAAGTAATTAGAAATTAGAATTCGGCTTATTATTGTTGGCTCTGGTAGTGCGCCAAAGTTGCTTTTTCAGACTAATCGACCGCCGATGTCGAGACTAAAGTCTAAGCCCGTTTTCAAAATATACTCGGAAAACGTTTTGAATATATTCAATTTGTATAGCGTCATTCTTGTAGGATGCCTCAAGCTGCCGCTAGACATAAACAAAGGTATATTTGAGGGAATTTAGCAGGAGAGCCGAGGGTTTGCGAGCTGATCCTGTTCAGGGTATGGCTACCAAGGGGCGAAACGCATAAATAGTTTAAATCCATTCTAATCTCTCCTGCGAATTCGCATAAAAGGTTCAACCGTGTAACAGAGCTCAGTTAATGTTGCGTAATGAAATTGTTCACTGTGCGCCACGTTTAATTCTAACATTTCACATATACTGAATTCAAAGTTGGTACCCACATACATACATACATACATATATACTAAATTTACATATATTATTTACCTATTTTTGCATTGCAAGATCGCGCTCTTATTTGGATTCTTCGGAGAAATTCACAAAAGGATATACAACAAAGCCTTTTCCCCGTTGCTTCGATTGCTCGAATCTTGTAAGAAATCAGAAAAAAAGAAGAAGTGTATCGAATTGCTCAATGTTCGTTTCCAACTTATACGTAGAATAGGAAAGGGGATAATTTAGTTAAATGTGTCAATTAGACTTTAATAGGTCCATACGTCTTTGTATACGACGTACAAGGACGCTCTTACTTTAGAAGCGGTTACCTACCCTCCTATGCGATGAAAGGTTTTATGGGAGACCTGAGCGAAATTATCCCTTTGGGAAAATCGTTCGATACAATCGAAATATCCTATAATAGTGTACGTAGGACACACGTAGCTCAACTTAGGCTGCGAGCCAAATAGTCACATTTCAAATTTCAATATGAATTCTCGATTGCAAAAGTACTATGCAATAGTTCGCGTGGAAAAAAATAAAACCTTAAGGACTATAACACTTCAACGGGAACATTGTGCGTTTATTTGCACAGACGCGCTGCGAAATTGCATCATGGGCGAATATTCGCGAGACCGTTTGGTCGGGCCGTTAAATAAATACTAGCCCAAACGAGGAGTTGCGACCCTCGCTATAGGGAAAGAAATGGAAAATTGTATATATGAAACGGGGTGGATGGATACTGCTAACCCTAATCGTCGAGATAGTGACGCAGAACTGATTCGTTGAAAATTTTTATTCATAATTCGACCACGGCGATGATGGTTGAGGGCGACTGTGGCAAATGCAATCTTCGTGTCGACAATTAGATAATTCGCAATCAGATCAGAGATCCGCAACAACACCAAATATGGGCTACATTCACTGTGTAGGTATAAGTATGTATGTTCTGTTTGGCAACAACTACAACTACGACCTGGATCAATCGTCAATAATGACGGACTATGTCCACCGTACATGCAAGTTCAATTTGATAATAATATGTATAATATATGTACGAGTATGTATAGGTACAATGTACATACTGTACTTTGCTGTTTCAATGAAGACTAAAGCCAACTTAAACTATTTATAAATTTTTATGAGAAATTTCCATTACAGCAAATTTATGTATACTCGTCAGGCGCGCAGCCAGGATTTATTCTAGGGGGGGGTCTAATCTACAAAATATTTTACGTTAATGATATGATTTCATTTTCAATGAATATAAATGTGGTGACTTCTGGAAATTAAAGATAACATGGCAAAGTATGAACGATGAAAATTTGTATTTTTTTGAAAAATTTATTTTAAAACAAAAAATTCGGGTGTGGCCAACCCATGACTTTATCCATATATTTGAGGAATACAAAGAGTAACGAAATTATTTTTTTTAAATACGTAAGTAAATAAAACGCATGCACACCACCACACCAACCAACAAACATACATACATATCATGAAAACACTGTTGAGTGCGCGCGCGTATGTAAAATACGATCTTCGGCATATATTCAAAATAGGAAAAACTACCACTTGTAGTCGGCGGATTTTGATCAAAACCTTATCAACTCTTATACAACAATATATAGAAATTATAAATAAAAATTTTCAGCTTGATCGGTTGAGTAGTTTCAAAAATATTTCGTGGTAACAGGATTTTTGACTTTTCTACAAGAAAAAAACCCTACTTCCGATTGACTGATTTTAATGATTTATTTTTTCATAACTAAGTATATGTTTCAGGATTATAATATTACAATATTATGACGATACTAAATATTAAAAAGGCCGAAAAAAAATAAAAAAAAAAAAAAAAAAAATCGTTCAAGAGTAAACTACCACTTCCGGTTGGCGGATGTTGACTAAAATCATAATATCTCTTACACCCTACGTGAAAATAATAGATATGAAATTTCAGCTTGATAGACTTGATAGTTTCGGAGAAAAAGTTTAAAACTCCAAAAACCAAGAGTAAAAGTACTACTTCCGGTTAGATAAAAAATGTAAGGAAATTATATTATTTTGAAGGTCGTTATACCTACTGCATATGCAAAATTTCAGCTTAATGTATATGATAGTTTTGCTGGAAAAACCTTCCAAAGATTACACAAAAATTAGGTGGTTTTCCAATGGAAGTACCACTTCCGGTTGACGAAAATTTTTGAAAGTCTAATGGATTGTAATAGCCGGTAAAAAAAATATAAATATGAAGTTTCAGTTTAATAGGATATACGGTTTTTGAGTTATTAGCGATTTTACACAAAAGTACACAGCCATACAAACACACAGACATTTTCCAGAAATTATGAAAACGTGATCAGTGGATGATACCTGATACATATCAGTCAAAATCTCAAGGTCGAATTTTCGCACGATCAAAATACTTTATCCGATTAGGATAAAGTAAAAATACAGTATAAGCTTATATTAATGTCCTATTTTTCTTTTTTTACTCTGAAGCTTATTTAAAATATCTTGAGGACTTACTTTTATGTGCCTATGTACATACATACATACATACTATATTTAAAAGAACTATACCAATTCAAACGTTCTTGAGGTGTAATGTTTCTCAAATATGATTTTAGCCTTCGAAGAGTTGAAAAGGATCGTTCATTGCTGCATGTAGTAATTGAAAGTGTTGCTAGTATTTTTAATAATATATAAATGTTTGGAAAAGCTAATTTGTCACAACGAGATTAGCGTTTTTGGGTGGCATTATATTTGATAAAATTTCAAAAACCTTATACCACATTCTAAACTCAGCTTTTAGAACGGAGTCGTTTGTTGTTTGTAGATCGCTATTGTAAAATTCAGTAAGTTAAATAAATTCATCCACTTCAAATCGTTTGGGTTGTACTCCTTTAGGAAGTAAACAATTAAAATTAAATAGAATACCTCAATGCTTGGTAAATCTTTTATTCATTTGACTAAGCATGTGAACGGCAAAATTTAAATAAACCGATTTTTGAAAATACTCCTCCGTGGTTTCATTTATCAAAATTAGATCTTTGATATGACATACATATGTATATATCGTATATGTATATGTACATACATATGTATATATGTACATATGTATATATCGTATACTTAAAACACATACGGTTGTAGTACTTTTTAACGTCTGTCGCTACTCTTGTTTTATGAGGGATTTTTCGTTCGTTCGTTTTTTTTTCCCACCTGTACTTTTAAAATCACGTTACGGTGTGAAGACGCGAACCAAACGTTCTTTACTTTACGAGGTAAACTTTTCCCGTTGAAAACCGAGACGAGTGCAACCGTAGCGTTTATACCTTTTAGTTGTGAAAGTCGTAAAGACTGACACTCGACTTGCATATTCACACGCTGACATTTTGCAACATTGAAAATTGTGCACGTCACTATTATATACGTCTTTGAGCTCATTAACATCTAGGCTTTACATGTTTTGCGTTTCAAGAACGGTTTATAGACGTGGAATGATATTTCGGTTTCTGTTCACGCGAGATGCAAAAGCATACTATGTAGTTTAAATATAAAAACTTGATCGTTGAATTATAAGGATTACTTGTATAATAATACAAATGTACTGTTAATATGATTCAATATACTATTTTCAATAATTCATTTTTTTTAAATATGATCTCCAACAAAGTTATGATATCATAAACATTTCAAGTCAGTTGTGCCATAAAAACTGATAAATGAGATTGAGAGGTAGCAGGTGTATACGAAAAAAGGATAATGGACGTGAAAAATATATTTGACTTACCAACCATTATGCACTCAAATATATCAATGCGTACGTGCGTTTATATAAATATGTATAATACTTTGGCCTTTAGTCCAAAAATAATGGTTCTCGAAAAACATTTTCTCTATGTGTGCTCTATTTAATATTATACTGAATTTAGTATGAAAAACAATAACCACTATTGTGAAAATTTGTGATATTATAAATTTTATCATCCTCAAAGATACATACATATGTACATAGAATAGTTTCACATTACAAAAATTAGTTGTTGGTATAATGTTCCTAATTATTATACAACGTGCAAATGCCTACTTGAATTAAAATTTGAAAATAATCTGGGATGGGTACTTCATATTTAAAAAAATGATTATTGTACAATTTTTAGATGCAATAAATTATTCAAATTGCATGCAAAAAGTTAAGTTATGTAGAAAGTCCTGACTTGTCACTTATGTACTCCAAGAATATTAGTAGAACTTTTGTACTTTGTGATGCCAAAAAAATTGTCATAGACATGTCACCTTTGTGCTCCCAGGTCGCGATATGTCACCTCATTTCCCTATGTTTATTTTACGAATGGTACAACCACAAACAATTTTCATCAGTTTGCTTAGTCGTGCGAGGCATACAATCAAACTTTGGCACACCAATACTGTTTGTTAAACACGACGTGCAAACAATACGTAGGTATGCAAACAATGTCATAAAAGTACGTTATTGACAAAGTTTATCCTTTGACGTGTTATTTCATCATCTGAATGTAAGCGTAAAACTATTTAATAAAAAAACAAAAACAAATTCGTTTCTTCAGCTCCTATCCAAAGTTTTGACCACATTCGAATTCACAATCTCAAATTATACTCGTTTTACGTACCTATGCGATAAAAATGTGCATCAGCTGTGAAACGTATCTGCAAATTTTAATTGAATTACAAAAGCAAAAATCTCGCACAATCCTTTAACTGGATACATGCGGAGAAAGTTTTAACGAACTGGTTTCACACAGTTCGGAACTGAGCCCAACGAATTTCTGTTATAATGTACATATGTACATACATTTTTCATCCATTGTAAATCTGCCGTATACCTATATTTTGTATGTTTGAACTGTGAAATGCCTCGACAAAACTAATTCGAGTTTTAACGTCACATATTATATACCTATCGTAAAGTTCCTATTCGACTACATATGTATGTATAATAATATGTAAAACTTAGTTGAAGTTATCAAACTCATGACCGTACATCATTATCAGTATATTTTAAAGGTTTGTGTCGTTTGTTATGTAGACAATGCATATTGAAAACACTTCACATGTATTTAATTTTTACATGTGTTTTTTTCTGTAATTTCAGAAGTGTTTTTACAACATATCTACCCCTATAATATATAGTTAGTGTGTGTATTGTATTTTCACTCTTACTCATTTTATATATAAAATTTAATTAAATATAAGAAAATTTGTGCATTGAGAGCCTCATTTTTTACATACATACATATATAATAATATCATGAATAGATTTTCAGCGAATGAATTTTAATTTTAATTTTACCACGCTTGAAATTACTTTTTACTTTTATTTTTTCAATGTCCCGAAAAAAAAAAGCATTATACGAAAAATTTTCAGTACGGTTCATAAGAATTTACGATCGTTACGGTCCGCTTTTACTTCTCGCGTTCGTTTTTTTTTTTTTCTTGTTTGTTTTTGAATTTTATTCGTTTGAGGGATTGTATGCAATTAACTGGACTGCGGTAAATTGTTCACTTTTATGTCGACCATTTTACCGCACAAAGTTGCAGATAAAACTGCGTTTTGTATTTCCATTTTGTTCTTTTTTTCTCAACGACTTCGCTAACAGCAGTAATAAACGATAGTTAAGCTAATTAATAAAATGTACTCGACTCTTATCCACCCTTACAAAAAGATAATTAATTCAACCTATACCTCAATAGCCCTAATTCTAAACGACCAATACTCAAATACAACTCACCTCTTATGTCGAAAGTGTGGATATTTTACGAACCAATTATTGTTCAAACAGCTACGATGGTTGAAGTGGTACGTATGGGTTCTCTTGTGACTTTATGAAGTGGCAAGGGAGCTCTGTGCACTGCACCACTTATCTAAAACCACCAGAGGGTTGGTTTTGTTGTTATATATCCTTTGTATACGACGCATACTCTCGGAAACCATTCTAAGCGATGTAAATGAGCATTTAATACAGTTTATGCAACTGCAGTGCATCAATCAAGACAAATATAATTAGGTTATAGACCAAATTACCGACATATCGAGCGTGTTAACTAAACATCGTACAAATTTTGACACTTGTATTTATAAATTTATAATGCTACGATCGTAGCACTAATTGTAGCTCCGACTAAATGCAGGTATGTACATTATGAAGTCATTATGAGCGTAGTATGTATTATATTTAGTAGGTATGTGCTACGCTGCCTGTGTCAAGGGACCCTCATTATGACTTCATCTATTTACCATTATATTACCATGAGGGATGAATTAGGCACGTAGATTGCACGTCAACACGTGTCTACGTGTTTCGTATTGTACGTATATTTGCGTTATAACTTGACACAAACGTACAACAACTTGTCGAAATACATATAAAAGTTTATTTAAATCATAAAATTACTATGACTATTGTGTGAAAATAATATTATTTAGAATTTGTTAGTACATATTTTTGAATGGAGATTTACGTTCGAATACATCGTTCGAATTGAAAATGAAGTCTAATTTATCACAATGATAACATTAATAGGTCTCGAGCCATAATTTATACACATGAAACTTTCAAAGCTGATAAGACATTCGCCAAGTTCAGTTCCTCGCTGCCAATATCTGTAGAAACTTTCCGACCGAGTCTCACAAAATTGTACATACATACATATGTACATACATTCGCATTGTGAAGGGCTCGATTCGCGAATGTGTGTCTCAATGTTTCGCAACAATTTCACGATGGCTCACAGCCAATCGCTATCATATGTATATATAATAGCCCTATTCCGTCTGTCTGTCTCTCTGTCTGTGTGTGTGTCCGTCTGTTGATAACGGTCGCCGATGTAAATAATTTAAGTACCAGAACGTCGCACGAGTGGGATTTGAACCCGGTATCACTGATTCGGAACAGAGCGCTTACGCGGTGAGCCAAACCAGATGATAATAGGCAGACTTCAACGTGACTATTTATATAATAAAAAATAGGCTCAAACCAAATTGTTACGTTTTTGCATTATAACGCGACATAGATGGCGCATTGTTGCATGGATGTAACAACTATAAAAACTATTAAATTTAATATTATTTTTCAGTACGGGTGATGAGAACGCTCCGTTAATATTCAACGGGCTTACACTAGTACATATACATATAATAGCCCTATTCCGTCTGTCTGTCTGTCTGTGTGTGTGTGTCTGTCTGTGCTGATAACGCTCGCCCCGGTAAATAATTAAAAAACCATAACGTCGCGCGAATGGGATTTGAACCCGTGATCACCAGGTTGGTAAGAATCGTGCTAACACTATCATTCAACGGAGGCGATGACGGGCCTGCTACGATTTGACAATATTAATATCTTAATAGGCTCGCGACTTTGCTAAATTGTTACGTGGTGTATTATAACGCGCCATCTATGCAACAACTATAAAAATTATTAGATACACATATACCCACCCACGCAAACATACGTTGATATTCAACGGGCTTACATTAGTATACAATAACGAACGTAAATTATTCCGACAACGGGTTTTTTACTTTATCCCAATCGGATAAAGTATTGTGATCGTGCGAAAATTCGACCTCGAAATTTTGATAACTCAAAAACCGTTTATCCTATTACACTGAAACTTTATATTTATATGTTTTTTGTCGGCTATTGTAATCCATAAGGCTTTCAAAAATTTTCGTCAACCGGAAGTGGTACTTCCCTTGGAAAATCACTTAATTTTTGTCTAATCTTTGGAAGGTTTTTTCAGCGAAACTATGATACATATTAAGCTGAAATTTTGCATATGTAGTATGTGTAACAACCTTCAAAACATTAGAATTTTTAAACATTTTTTTTCCTCAAATAAATGGATAAAGTTATGGATTGGCCACCCTCGAATTTTTTTACACTGCATTTAATAGTCTGGCTTCGCTTTGAATCTCCCACCATTGTATGATAAGGTATTGAAGTATTTGTTTAAAATTGTATGTATGTAATGTGTTTTTTGCGAATACATACATACATATGCGCGTAGTACATACATACATACATTCGAGTCGTACAAAATGTTATAAATTATTTGAACGGTTAGTGCGAGAGGAGGGGACGGGTTCAAGAAAAAGAAAATTGATTTCCATCCGTTGCGAAGGTTTTCCTTTTCTCGCCGCTCGTTAACACATGTAAAAGTGTTGCCACATATAAAGATTATTTATGTAGCCTATTATCCTAAACGGTTTTCGGAGCGGGTACTTCGCTCTTCCCTACCTCTCTACTTACCCCTAGGTGCCTCCTCCTCCATCCACCCCTTGTGCCAGTGCAGCTTTCCTGTCTCTGGTGGGGCCAGCTCGTTTACATTTATTGCATCATTATCTTTCTTACAGTAACGTGAAGCTGGAAAATTACGTTAACATCCACGCTCCTCCCACTTCCGGTCGGGGATATCTGGTCTATATCTCGGTAGGCGATCTCGGCCGGATCGACCCCGAATTAAAGATCTCGTCCGATAAAAAGAGTCCTGCTGCTAAATAAGAGCAGCGGTCGCCAACATTTCGGACCTCACGGACCACTAAATTCAAAATTTCGAATCACGCGGACCACTACCATGATTTTTTCCATAAAAATAACATTCTAAATATTAAAATGGTAATTAGACTTGTATTTGCACTCCAAGCTATTTGCAAAAAGTCTGATATCACTTTAGGCCGGGCGCACACTGGGTACGTATTCGTACGAATTCGTGTCGTACGTATGTTGTTGTCCCTCACACGTATGGCGTTGTCTCACGCCCAGAGAGAAACAACAACATACGTACGAATACGTACCCAGTGTGCGCCCAGTTTTATAATGACAGAAAAATTATAATAAATAAACGATATATTCATTATTCATTGTGAAAACTGCCAGTTATGACGTATATATGTGAAAGTTGGATGCTAAATTCAAGAATACACAGAGAAGCATTGAAAGATGTATGCTTGGTATAACAAGAAGAGATCGTAACAGGAATACATGGGTAAGAAGTATGACCAAAGTGGCAGATACATACATATAGCAGAACGTGTGAAAAAGTTGAAGTGGCAATGGGCTGAACACATAACGAGAAGAATGGATGGCAGATGGACGCGAGAAATACTGAAATGGTATCCGAGAGGATGTGAAAGAAAGCAAGGTACACCGTGTGGAAGCGTAGTCCCTTAGGCGTCTCTATATACGAAGGTGGGAAAGAGGTGGAGACGCAAAACTCCAATGGGTCAAAGACTGTTGTCCGTCATGTCAGACCGTGTGGAAGATGGGCTGATGAATTGAGAAGAGTGGGTGGAGTCGAATGGATGCAGATTGCTCAAGACAACCAGGATTGGAAGAGGATCGGAGAGGCCTTCATCCAGCAGTGGATGGTGAACGGCTGAATATGATGATGATTATGAAAAATGCGGACCACCGGTTGGCGACCGCTGAATAAGAGGACGGACGTTTTGAATTTATTTTAACTGCAGATTAACTGTAGAATACTGCACCGATACTATCAAATCAATTCAGAAGCTTTCAGCTTAGTTTTATTTCAATTTTTTTCGAGTGCAATAAAAATGCGCAACTAATTTTTATCAATGGGGCTAATTGGCGGATCGCTTCACTTTTTTCATTCGCCTGCCAATTGTACTCTTCTAAAGATATGTACCTACAATTCTGTTTTGACTCCATTTAAGTATGTACTTTTCGTTGTATACTTCCGGGCGTAAGACATAAATATATTTTCGATTTTCCCTTTTGGTCCGTGTCGTTTCCCTTTCATACTTCCTTTCTCGGTGCCATAAATTTGAGCTCAGCATTTTACATAAAAGCACCTGACGTGGTTTGGTATCTCTTTGTATTTTGCAGAATTCCAATACGCTTAATAGATATTCTCGTTATACGCTATGCTCTCAATTTTTTTTTTTTTTTTTGCTATGCGAAACTGTACTTCATTTTACTCTCAAATTATTAAAAAAAAATATATATATATTTCTGTTACATGCGCGCTATAAAAGTTTTCGAACATTATTATAAGTCAAATATTATTTCGGTAGATTTTCAAAAGATTAAAACATTTTTAAAAGAAATATTTTGCTTAAATTATACTTAGCATTTGTTTATCCTTCGTCTTTTTGGGAACAAAAACAGATTACTCAACTTTTGAAGGATCTTTGAATAATAAAACGATCTCTCAATTTATTTTCATTGCTTTTTTATGTTTATAAGATAATTGTCACCACCAATAATCCTATAATCGTGCTGGAAATTTTTGAATAATCCAATCGACAATATTTCCTATTATAAACCTGAGATATTATGATTTGTGACGTACGATACGATATATTCTGAGCACATAGCAACTATTCATACATAGTCTCAAAGGTACTTTTTCCCCAGGCTATTAGAGTGCATTCAGGCGTGACTACTTTTGCTATACAGGCTTATTTCCCTTATATAAAACTTAAGCCAAAAGTCTTCGAAAGCAATCAGAAATTACTCGATTAGATACATATAATGTCAAGAGATGCGAAACTGGTGGATAGGAAGTGAAGGGTAGTTTCTCAATCCCCATCCCCCATTCCCCTGCAACCCACTGCAAGTTTCCCCTGACTGACAGTTACTGACGAGGCGCACTCTCCGGCTGAGATGTGCTCACAAACTTGGTCCGTTTAGTTAAATTGAACCGCGTTAATTAATTATCAAGTTTCAGACAAGTCTTCATCCATTACGCGAACGCGCGCACGCGCCTGCGAACAGAAATCCGTTGTTTTGAATCTAATCCGTGCAAATCCAGGATCCCCCTTCTATACCTACCTGTACGACGATACAAAATTGGATGATTTATAAAACAGGACACTCTGTCCCGAATGCATCTACTACGAATACAACGATGAAAGCGTGGATATTGGTAATCAAAATAATGTTCAAGATTCGAACTCTCATTTATACATGTCATCATCATCATTTTCAACCGTTCAAAATCCACTGCTGAATGAAAGGCCTCCCCAATCCTCTTCCATTCCTACCTGTCTTGAACAATCTGCAACTACTTGATCCACACATTCTTCTCAATTCATACCTCTCGGATACCATTACAGTATTTCTCGCGTCCATCTGCCATACATTCTTCTCGCTGTGTCCAACTTGTACACATGTTCCGCTATATCTGCCACTTTGGTCATACTTCTTATCCATGTATTCCTCTTACGATCTCTTATTGTTGTACCAAGCATACATCTTTCCACGCTTCTCCGTGTGCACTGGGTCTTACGTAACATTCTTGAATTCAGCATTTATAATGTAAAAGTCTGAAACTCGAGTAATATTATAATATACGAGCCGTTATAAATGAAAGTGGTTTAAGTCCATTTTTTGTGTTTTGAAATATTGATTAAAATAAATATATCACATACATATATAACGACTATGTATGTATGTATGACTTAAAGAAACACAGCCAATGAATAACATTTTTTTTTGTTTGTTGCATTTTTCTGTTCAATACCTTTTACATGGAAAATTTTCCTACTGACATAAAACTTACGATGTTTCATTATATTTATTTATTTATTTACTAGCTGACCCGGCATGCGTTGCAATGCCCGTTCCCGTTCCTGATCCCGATCCCGGTCCCGATCCCCTTCCCGTTCCCGTTCCTAGTACGTTATCTGACGCGTGAGCAGGCCCGTTCCCGTTCCCGTTTTTTCCCGATTTTTTTACACAGGAACCATCCCCGGCATGATCACAATAAGTCCTGAAAGTTTCGTCGCGATCGGTTGAGTGGTTTAGGAGCCTATAAGAGACAAACAGACAGACATTGATTTTTATATCTATAGATGTATGTATGTCTAAAAATGAAATATGGTCATTACTATACACGAAAAACATGTTTGATTGAAAAAAAATCCCCTGCGGTGCATTTCTCTCGATTCTTTAAATTTATAGAAAACCATCTTGTAATCAAGTTAGTATTGTTGCAGATGCGCCCTTTGCATTTTATATTAGGTTTTGTATTGTGCCCTCGAGGGTGAAAAGATTTGCCAACCTTTAAAATGTATTTCAGTGGAACAAATCGGATAATTTGTGACAAAGGCCCGCACACAAAACACCCGCAATAATTAGGCGAATACAACTCCTTCGACTATTTTTTTTTTTTTTTTTTTAGCTTTAATTGTCGCATGGTGTACGGCAGCGTTTAATAGATCACAATAATGTGTGCATATTTCACAGGGAGGTTTTACAGTGCGAGAGGGCCGAATGCGGTCCTGGTTATTTATGTGCGGCGAAGCGGACGCGGCTGTACGTCAGCAGCCTGCCGTATTTATAGGGCGCATTGTTCGCTGCATACAGATGGGACCCCAAAAGACAAAAACCTCCAGAAAATTCGACATTAGCTCCATTTTCCGTCCGTGCCTCCGATGACACTGAGCAACAAAAAAAAAAACTAGTAAATATTAACTAAGTTTGACCTGCTGAATCTGAATATGATGGAACCCCGTTACATCGTTTTTCATGGGACCGTAAAAAAAAAAAAAAAAAAAACGATGTATGCAGAAAAACGACTTATACGATAAAGTATATTTAGTACGTAATATTTAGACGATTGATACAGGATAACGATATATAGGAGAAAGATGCAAACGAGATTATTTAACACTGTTCTTATGGGTGTTTGGCCGGGACTATGAAAAAATAGCGATAGATATATGCGAAAAAACAATACAAGCGAGAACGATACAACGGGGTTCCACTGTAATGAAATTTGTTGGGTAGCTCTTGTTTATGAGAAATGAGCGTTTTAAAAAATGGACAATTTTACTGTTTTTTTTTTTTTAATTTTGCGGTCTGTAACTCAAAATTTAGTTCTATCCAAAATGAGTATTGGAAGCAATATTCAAGTTTTGTTGTTTTTTTTCTATTAATTGTGATATTTAAAAGCTTTAAAATACTTTTGTGTTTATATTTATAAAAAAAGTTTACTTTACGTGAGGCTTGGGTTAGGTTAGGTTGAATTAAATAAATGTTTGTTTAACGCTTTTTTTTGTGTCTATATTTTGGAAAAAAGTGTATGTACTTTACTTAAGGTTTGGATTAGTTTAGGTTGGCTTAAATAAATGTTTGTTTAACGCTTTTATTTGTGTCTATATTTTTGAAAAAAGTGTACTTTGGGTGAGGTTTGGGTCGGGTTAATGAGTTTTCGATTAGCGCATATTTTTGTCTAAATTTTTGAAAAAAGTATACTTTACGTGAGGTTTGGGTTAGGTTAGGTTGGAGAGGTCTTAATCCAGCAGTGGGTGATGGACGACTGAAAATGATAATGATCATGACTTAAGTTGCTTAGTTTTTGGTACATTCTTAAGTTACTCTATGGCTTATAGAATTATTTCTGAACATTCGAATAATGCTATTAGACTGAAAGGGTGCTCATCCTTTTTTTCAGTTTTGCAGCTACTTTTTTTTTTTTTTAAATTGCAAGGCAATCGAATTCCATGCAAGAACTTAGGGGGACGTACGGATAGAAGAATCTTATAAGAATTTTACAACAACGCTTTTTTTTAGTTTATCAAAGCTATCGATAAAAATGTGCGAAATGCTATTATTTTTATATTCTCATTATCTATCTAAGGGAGGCAAGCAGGACACGCTGGAAGGAAATTCAATAAAACGAAAAATTTCATTAATAAGATATTTGACATTGTACATTTTATTTTTTTTTTGCATTGTGGCTATTTTCAAATATTTAAGATTATAATTACATGTAGCAAACGCAAACAGTCATCAAAGTGATTAAACGTTTCCGTATTGCTGAATGCCGTCGTTTAAATATAGTTTAATGATTAAAATATAATTGAATTTCGAAGAAATTATGCTGTATTATAATAAAGCAGATGTTAAAAATTTCAAAAAGTCCTCTTGACTTCTTTTGACAAATAAGCTAGTGTATGTACATATGTAAGAATCAATGGTTAAACAAATGCATACAATGAAAAAATGACGATTCCTTCTTTTAAACATTAATCCTTTTGGTTAACAGATAAGCACGAGCCCATGAAGATCGCTGAGACGGGATAGTCATTGGCTGGGGCTAGTAAACAAAATTGAACCATTGTAGTAAATTTGTAAAACGGAAAGCAATATTCATTTCAAAATTTACAAAGCAAAATCGTATTCGATCGACTAAATAGTAAAGCCGGCTCCGGACAATGCGTGCGCTCGCCGAATATTCTCCTCCCCCACGTTGGCCCAATATTTGTTAAGCTTTTTCTGTATGGACAAAATGCTTTACAGCTTCACAAACAAACACCATACACACGATCCGACATTTGTCTGACGTGGTGAATATTCGGCGAGTATACGCATCGTCTGAAGCCAGCTTTGTTAAATGCTATGAAATAATATAAAATCCACAACTAAATAATTGGAAATGTAAAATTCTATCGAAGTACGGGGAGGAGAGTTTCAATTCATAGAATTATATTGCACCCTTGCCTCAAGCGTGACACAACTCAAAAAATATGATTTTCGAGCTATTACCATAAATGAGTTAAGTATACATATATTACCCAATCAATCATCAAAAGTAAACTAACTTAACTTCATTATTTGATTGGTCAATAATTTTCGGCAAAAGTTTAAAAATTCAAACTCTACTATGTTTTACAACATTGTTGAAATACATAGTTTTTTTTCCATTTACTGAAAAACTTATTTTTTTGAGTTGTGTCACTTTTGAAGCAAGTGTGCGATGTGTGCAGAAACACAAGCGCTACAGAATACACAACCACTCTGTGAAATAATTGTCAAAGTACATACATATTAGTATCTAGCGTGAAACAAACATAATCACGTTTAAAATGGAGACGGCTATTTTTAATGCATAACGTCACCTCGTGGCGAGACTTTGCGGCAACCTCGCGAGCTTTAAAGCTTTGTCCCAAAAGCTTTAAAGCTCGACAAAGGGAGAGCAGAGGCGGCTGAGTGACGGGGAATCGCGTAGGTATCGAACTGTTCGATTTTGCCTAATTAACATATTATTTTTTCTCGTACAAGTACCTATTGCAAAAAATAATGACTTCGATGTAGGTAAGTACTTACTTAGGAATTTACAATTACATAGATATAAGACCAAGGTGGGTAGTCAAAAAACTCAATATAGTGCAATTGCAGGTCATATTTTTGTCATACACATATTTTTCATAATCAACGTGCAGCAGCTTCGTGTATGAAAAAATCGTTTCGATAAAAATTTTCATTTTTTTTAAATTAGTGAACCTTTCACCTTGTTAAAAAGTAACAGAAAATGAACGGTTTCGTCCTTTCATTTTAATACAACGTAAAATGGTATTCATAGTGTGACGTGTATTTCCCACATTTTTATTTTATTTGTTACTTTTTTATTCTTTGAATGTAGACGTTTAATGATGCACTTCACTGCCAGCCAAACGAAGGTTTTATCGTACCGCTGCACATTTCTGTAACATAATTGAAAATTCCACACTTTAATGGAACACAGTTAAGTATGTGTGTATGTATATTTTAAAGTAAACAAAACACCGGTACATACATATGACTAAATACCTTTTTGCTCAAATTCATTGTATTCGAGTAGGTATTTTATTAAACTTTTATTTATCCATATAATGTTCATAATACTTCTTATTTACTAAAAAACGTATCCTAATGGTTCCTGGTCAAGTGGCCATTATCCATTTTACAATAAATGTGTGTTAGTAGTAATAGGAAAATAATCTTACTTTATCGTTAGTGTTTGTTTTTACAGTAGGAAAATTTAAGCTAAAAAAACCTATTTACAAATTTTATTTTTATTTTTTTAAATACAATACATAATAAATAGGGTATGCATGCAGATACATTAAATTCTTATTTCTAGTGACTTACTGTAAACGGAGGTTTAAAACAGATTATGTTTCGGGAGCCTATGTTTATACCTGAATGGTAATGACACACTATCGTAATCACCGAGACTTTTACTAATTTGTTAGCGTGGTTATTGGTAGTTTTTTGGTAAAACTTCGTGGTTAATTTGTTAGTAATATCAGTTACAAGTGGGATGTTGTTTCGCGAGTGAAGCGTTTTGAGGTTAGTATACATGGGGGTGTTATATATGATTTTGATGGCTTTGTTTTGCACGATTTGCAGTTTAGTATGGTTAGTGGTGGAGGCATTGTTCCAAACAGGCGCAGCGTATGTTAATATTGGTAGTATTAGGGCGCGATACATTTTGATGCGATTGGATCGTGACAAAGCGCTACGACGGTTGAACAACGGATAGACCGCTGCCATCGCGCGCATCGCCTTGCACCTCGCTGACTCTAATTGTGGGGCCCAGCGCATTCTTCTATCAAATATTATTCCTAAATATTTCAACTGAGCTTGCCATTTCAGCCTTTCTCCTGATGGGATCTTCAGTTCTGAACTCGGCCTGTGCTTTCGAACACTAAAGAATATAGCGTCCGTTTTTGTATGGTTAATTTTTATTTTCCACTTTGTAAAATGGTCGTTTAATGATTTTAAAGCTAATTCAAGATTTTTACGAATTGCGTCAGGTTTGGTGCTGCTCGTAAAGCAAGCAGTATCGTCTGCATAGAGTGCTAAGTGGCACTTTTTTTTGGAACGGGAATATCATTTATATATATGGCAAATAGGAGTGGCCCTAGCAAACTTCCCTGTGGAACTCCCGCCACGATCGGTTTCGGCATCGATGGTTCGTCTTTTACGTTAACTATTAGTTTTCTATCGGTTAGGTATGATCGGATGATATTAATAAGGTAGTTGGGTACTTTGTTATTGATTAGTTTGTGAATTAGTCCATCGTGCCAAACTGTGTCGAAGGTTTTTCTATGTCGAGACACACCATCCCCGTACTTCTCTTCATATTAAAGTTCTTCGTCACGTGCTCAGTTAATCTGGTAAGCTGCTGGGTTGTGGAATGTCCCGAGCGGAAACCAAATTGTTCATTAATCAGATTTTTATCAACTATTTTTTTAGTAAGCGCGAGTAAATGATTTTTTTTTCTAAAATTTTAGAGAGAGTGCAAAGTAAACTGATGGGTCGGTAATTGACTGGTTTTTTGGGTCCTTACCTGGCTTCGGCAGTGGAATGACTTTGCGACTTTCCAGTATTCTGGGAAATACCCAGTGAGTAAGCAGGCGTTAAATATTTTTTGACAATAATACTAAGGTTCTGAACGGAAGTTGTTTTATGATTACATTATCTATTGCGTCACGGCCAGGAGCTTTTTTATTCTTTAAACTATGAATTATATTTTGAATTTCGCACGGATGGACTAGTTTCACAGAATTAGTATTGTTAGTATCAGTTTTAATATGCTTTTTGATAGAATGGTTGACTTTGTTGTATGTCGGTGTGTGATGGTAGTGATGTGTGAGTGTGTGATGCTTTTGGAATGCGTTTGCTAAGAGTTCCGCCTTGTCACTGTCTCGTGTCACCATGTTCACGCCATCACTCAATGGAGGGATCGAATTTTTTGATCTACGGATCGCTTTCGTTAATTTCCAGAGGGAGCCATCTATTGCATTTAATTTTTCTAATTTTTCTGACCAAGTGTCATTTTTAATTCGCTTGATTCTAATTTTAATTTGATATGAAAGTTTATTAATTAAAGGTTTCAGTGTCGGATCTTTTGTTCTCTGCCAGATTTTACGTAATTTATTTTACTTATGATAAGATATTTAACAAAGTCTGTGATTTCTATATTTTGCGAAGTGAATTGGATGATTGGTATATGAAGGTGTTTGGATTTAGTTATGGTATCAGTCAATTGAGTGATGGAGTTCTCAATGTCACTTTTATTTTTTTAAAGTAGATGATGTAAGAGTTGTGTGGTCGTTCACGTAAGATTTGAACGACTTCCAGTCTGCCGCTTTATAGTTCCATCCACGTTTGGGGACTTCTTCTAGTTTTCCCTCTATTGAAAACATAATTGGAAGATGGTCAGAAGATAGGGCCTGAAGGGTCACCGGTAGTGATATAGTTGGAGAGTTTCTGACGAGAACGAGGTCGAGTGTAGATGGTTGTGAGTTGTTTGTGGGGTAATGTGTATGTGTGCCTGGGTGTAGTAAGGTGGTATCCGTATGTTGAACATGTTGGAAAAGTGATGATCCTTGACGATCTGTGCTCAGGCAGTTCCATAATGGATGCTTGGCATTGAAATCTCCGGCTATTACTACCGAGTTACCCAAATTAAATATTTTGTTAAAATCAGACATCAATAACTCCTTCTGAGGAGGATTATACGCCGAAGCTATAATATGACGGGTGTTGTCAACCATTAGTTCAATAGCAGTAAGTTCTAAGTTTGTTAGTATTGGTGTTATTACGCGGGAGTGTTTGATCGACGATTTTTTATAAAATGGCAACGCCGCCTCCATGCTGACGGTCTCGGTCTTCGCGATGACAGTTAAAATTCTTTAGGTTAATATGCACATGCGGTTTTAGGAATGTCTCGGAGATTAAAATAATGTCAACATTGAGCTCACCGATTACCGATTCCAGTTCGTCAATCTTATTTCTAAGCCCCGAGCATTCCATGCGAGGATGTTCAGGCCTCTCCACTTATTCGAATTCATCGAGGTATTCGACTAGTATGAGTGCCAGCTCCAATTTATCGGTGCACCCGCTTGTCTTGGCACGTATCTCTTTGAGGATCTTTATCATCTTTTGCAGTGATGCAATAGACGTCAATTCAGGATTGGATTGTGGGATCTTCGTGGGAATTGTTGGTTTGGGGATTGTAGGTATAGGATTAGTCTTTATGGGTAGACTTGGGAAGGTTATGTTGTTGATTAGAGGTGCACTTCGATTGGTGGCGACCTCAGGAGTCTTCCATGGATTGGTAGCTGGTCTTCTAGTCTTCCTCGCCTCTAGGATTTTCAAGTATTCTTGCCTCTTAGGGCAGTCCTTGAAATTCGCAGGGTGTGGTCCTGAGCAACCCACACAGGTGGCTGGAGTAGTCCTGTCCTTTTTGGAACAGTCCGCTGTGAGGTGGGATCCTGTGCACTTGACGCACTTGGCAGGTCGATTGCAGTTTTTCGCTGCATGTCCATAATCTTGGCACCTGAAACATTGGGTAACATTTGGTGAACGATTTGTGTATTTAGATATACTAACCCGTGTGTGGCAGATGTACCGGATTTCTTTTTTTTTTTTTGTTGACCGTCGGTTCGAAGAACACTAGGTACAACTCGGTTGAGTTGCTCATCGGTTCTTTAGTCTTCATGGTGAGGACTTTAGCTACGGGGAAACCTTGGGCTATGAGGTCCTCTTTGATGTCGCATTCTGGCAGCTTTGGCAAGCCCCGGACGACGCTTTTATAATTTTTCTCCTCTTTCCTGGAGAAGGTATGGAAGTTTTGTCCGAGTGCTGGTGACCTCAGACCATCTCGAAGCTTCTCGAAGTCTCCAATGCTACGACATTGAATCGACACATTATTGTTACCGATGTACTTAATCGTGAAGTCCTTCGTGAACTTCTTGATGGTGTCCGTCATGGTGCCGTGAGTGCCAGTTGCAGACATTATAATTGGTGGTACCCTACCACTTTTTTATTTCCTCTGATGCAAGTCCTTCAAACCGATTTTTGCTTTTGACAATTGAAGGTGGAGCATTGTCAAGCGGTCGTTTGGCAGTTTTCTTCGGGATCTGCCAGCAATCCGTCTCCATGTTCTCCCTGCTGGCTGAAGCCAGTGAGGATGCCGTCTCTAAGATAACTTTGAGCGACTTTTTTTTTTGGAAGCAATCCTTTTCAGGACGCCGTCATGGATGTGTCCACTACGTAGACGCTTCGTCGTGGGTGTGGGTGGGGGCGTGGGCGTGGCCTTAAGGTACCTGCTGGCGAGCGGAGCGACCGTCCACCACGAGTGACCAGGCACGAATGCCACACATATCAATTCATCAGCCCATCGTCCACTCGGTCTACCCTGCTTTCTTTCACATCCTCTCGGATACCATTCCAGTATTTCTCGCGTCTGATATGACTTATATTTAGCACAATTTTGTTGCTAAATATATGTCATTATTAAATAATTGATATTAATTGGATAAAGATGTTTCTTAAAATGGTGCCGCAGGTCACATGTTCGAACAGTTCAATTTACATTCCCTTTGTACATATATGTATGTATTTATTTAATATTAGGTAAGAAACAGTTCATACAGTACAATATAAAATACAAAATAATATTAATTTCACATAATACACTACAGCTAAAATAGTTACAAAGAAACAACAGATCATACCAAGAAAGGAACTTAGGAGTTAGGGCTGAAAAGGAACTTAAGTAAAGATAATCTGAAGGAGGGCAAACAATAGTGAACAGGATCAATATGTGCCGGAATTTCGTTGAATGACGAGCAGGATCTACATATAAATGAAGGAGTTTTGCGAAAATTAGCGGAACAAAGATTCAAATGAAACATTGGAGGATTTCTGACAGATCAGGGGGGACAATGCAGAAGGATCCTACTTAGTAGGTAAGGGATCTCATACCAAGCATCCATCTTTCCATGCTTCTCTGTCTGCACTGGATCTTACGTAGCATTTTTGAATTCAGCATAACTGGCAGTACGCGTTGGTCGTATGCCTTATTTATTAAGCATGGCGGAATGTTGTATTAAAACACTATGTGCATTCTTCCAAAAGCGCTCCACCCTAGTTTCAATCTTCGTTTAAATACATCTTCATTACATCCAGTCATATTCGCCAATTGTTCTAGGTATAAATAACTATCAACTATCTCTACAATATGGTTATCTTTTGTATTATATTAATTGTATTCATATAGATTGTATTACATATATAATTATATTTCAATTCATATTTTTATCATCAACCCTCGAGGCTATTGGTTTTGTAGCTCTTTTTATTTTCGTTAAAGCGCACAAAACCCTGGAAAATGCATAAATACAATAAAGATACTTAATTCCAAAATATAATATATTTCATTATCCGAGAGCAGATTCGATTACGCCTTTTTTTGATTTATTAAAATTGCTTTGTAAAAATTAAAAAAAAATTCATGGGTGAATTCTGTGTCGAATTTCAGGCGATTAAACTTTCAACCGGGACGGTTTGCGGATTGGAGGGGTGGGTCATATTTAATTAGTGTTTTAACGGGACCCACAATGTGATATTTAAAAATTAATAGCGTTCGCCGCCCCTAATTACGTTCCGCTTCTTTTTCACCCCTTCTGCTGTTGCCTTTTCAGTCGCACTTGTACAGCATGCCATACTCTCTTCTCTGTCTATCCGCCAACCGCTAATTGCGTTTCACATTACACCTCGACCTTATCTAATATGTAAAGTTGAATAATCCCAGCCCGCTTAAGCGCCGCAATCTTTATGCAATGCTAATGCAGGTATTACCAACCGCTAATGCACGTCTTAGTCTGATTAAAAAATAAATTAAAACCGTTCAAATATTTCGTGGGCTTCGATAAAACAAAGAGACTAGCAACGCATCAAAAATTTAAACTAATCTAAACTAATCTTTGAATACGTAAAATAACTTACCTTATGGGGGGTATTACACAGGGATAGTTTACTCGCGACGATCTCACTGGTTTACTTACCGGCACGTAGAGCTGGCAGCGAGTAGCTAGTAAACCTATATACACGTGTCAAGTTCACTCGCTGAATATTGCCACTCGCCGCCGCTAGAGGCGCTGTCATCAACTTGTGACTTGTCAACGTGACAGCGCACGTTTTTTGCGCCCACCGTCAAAATGCCCGCTGAATTTTCAATATTGTAAATGTATCATGTCCATTGAAGTGTACTGTGTGTGTTGGGAGCTGAAAAAGAAACGCCTAATCTCAAACTGTCAATAATGTGACGTCACACGAGCCTGCTAGTGCGAGTAAAGTTCAAACATTCGAACTTTCGAACTCGCGCGACCAAAAAAGCATGCTAGTTTACTAACTTTTACCAGCAAACCAGCGAGATCATAGTGAGTAAACTACCCCTGTGTAATACCCCCATTAGATTATTTACCTCGTGTGTATACCAAGCATTGAAAATACAACACAAATATTAAAAAAAAAAAATACCATTTTTTAGCCGGAAAGTAAGTAGGTACCTAGTTTTAAAGCGTTTTTCGTCGATAAAACCTCATAGTTATAGAAAATTGCTCTGTTTCCGTTCGGCGGAAGTAGTTAAAACATTTAAAACGGATTTAAGTAAATTAAGCGATTTCTCGGATAATTTAGGTACATTCACGTCCTTTCCGCAAATTGCGCCATTGTTCACACTTGAAAAGATTCTGCACATTATTACTGCACGGTGGATGTGAAAATGAAAAGTTTTACATTTTAACGTAGAATTGAGAAAATTCCGTTTAATTCGCGTAGCCAGTTGTAACATAAACACTTCTCGAAAGTTGTTAACGCTCAGCTCGTTATCCCGTCCAGTGTTGAAGTCCTCTCTCGCAGACGTTAACAACGGAATGCGAATGGGGTAGCTTCTGAAGAATCTGCTGGGTCAAAGGGACCCTCGTCCACATAAATTCGAATTAAGCTTGCGAGCCGAACTTTCAACCGAAGTATTTTTCTATGCATCGGAAATGAACTGTTGAAAAGCACCGCAAGACGTGGAAACTTTTCACCGCGTGAATTATACACGTTTGTTAGTCCTCGTGCACAATTTTTACATTTCGCATATACAAACTCCAATTGGATCATATTTGATTCCAAGCTAAATGAATTTATTGTCGTATGACAATATTCATATGGGGTAATTCCATAGCGAATGGACCCTTTGTACGGAGCCAACAAATTGAGTAATCGTTTGGCGATAATCATTGTTTCATATCGCGTAGACCTCGTTTATAATTGAAATAATAATAATGGAAGCAGCAAAGAATCGTTAGTTGATAAGATCAGATCTTGTCCTGGAGCCAAGCCTATTAATTACTTCATAGAACGACCGCGGAGGCTTAGATAGTGCCTTCAATATTAACACTGCCTCAACTTAATTACCGTGTTCACGTGTAAGTCTCCAACATAATTAATGCCTCTTTGAAGGCTTTATCATTTAGTGAGCTCTAGCCCCATCCCGTCACTTTCTCGTTCGCTTTAAAAATATATTCATTACATGTGTTTCAAATTGTGTAATCCGATCGATTTTTAGAGCGAAAAAAATGCCGAAGATTCGGGTTAAGTGTCAAAGCCCAATGTGACCGTGCGAAATCTCGAAATTTTATGTTGAGCATGAGCAGATTCCATAAAGGTCCTTTGAGTCGCAACCGCCTAATCAGGACACACTTTTTGCTTTCAAACCTCGTCTACGGACGCACGTGACACGCTTCCGTAATTGATACGCTTGATATTAATGCGAAATCTATAAGATGGATGGTGAAATTATGAACTCATTAATAAATAACAGAGTCGAGTTTATTTTGAAAAATTATTATAATAAACTCTGTATGGGTAATTATAATTTCTTTTTCAGACTGTCGACTTTTGAAAGCGGCCATACGAGTTAGATTCCTAATGGGTTCGAATAAGGGAAGATTTTCGAGGAAACTACCCCGAGTCAGTCAGCCGAAGCACTGAAGAGGGATCCCTTTCGACCCTGCCGTTCAGATTTGATAACTTTCTTCGTTATAAACTAAAGTTTTTCCTTTTGTATTATGTCTCGCGTGAAGTTATACATTCTACACAGCTGGAAACACCTACGATTTCCCCTTTGATAGCGCAAGTACTTCCATGTTCATACGTTTTTATCAGGCTATTGCAAATGGCGCTTTTGCTCGTGTTGCTTTCAGTTTTTCAATTTAGCTAATGCCCCGACATGTTATATACCTAGTTATCTAGAAAATATTTCGTATGTTGAGTATACATACATATATACATATATATTTAGAAATAGGTACTAATATGAATGTTCCTTTTAAAAATATTTTTGTATTATTCTACGAGGGTCAAACTTGCTGGTATAAATTAAGTAATAGAAGAATCATATTCGATGTAATTTTTTTATATAAAATATTAAACCCTCTAATAGATAGTCCTATTCTTTTGTTCATTCGACTTTTCGTTTAAAGGTACCGGTGCGTGTTACCCTTTCTCGTATTTTATTGGATTGTGAAAATATTTCATGTAATACTAATTATCTTCATTCTCCCATCCCCAGAATGATTAGATATGGCAATAAATACTCAGAATTTATTGATTTTTTTTTAATACTAATCTTTCATCCCTAAAACAACGACTCATTACTTATTTTATTAACTCAACATAATTTATGTATTAGTTTTTTTTTTCATTTAATATATTATGTATTTTATATGTAAAAGGCGTTTAATAAATAAATAAATAAATATATCTACCTACTAGATGCGAATTTGACACATGTTCTATTGCGTTTCCTTTTATTGTTATATTTATTTTGTTTTCTTCTTTACTATTTGTCCCGTGTGACTTGGAAAGGTCGCGTGCCCTTTTTCCGACTTGGATCCCTCCTCATAATCAAGAGTATAATAATTGACAGTTCTGTCGCGCAGATTAATGGCGGATTTCTGCTGATAAATGACTTTGCTTGCGTGACGATATGTGCTAGTCTCGCAAAATCAATACCTTTCATGACAAAGCTCCTCATATTTCTCTTTTTCGTCTCTTTTTTTTACTACTCGTCGCTGTTAAATCTTTCGTTTTCAGTTCCGTATTTTCAGCAATAAAAATAAACCGTACCATTGATTTTCTATGACCATTTACGTGCTATAAAACTGATGGTATTTGCGACATTTACGAAGTTCACTTTTATCGACTCTTAATGGATTCAGTTGCTCTATTTTTATTTTATTTTATATTCTTCTATTTATACTACTCGTCGACGCAATTTATAAAACATTTGGATGTGATCGAATATGCCAATCCGATCAAAATATACTTTGTATTGAAAATATAAATATATAGACCTTGGTGTTTTATTAGATAGTAAATTGTATTTTAATTCCCACATTGATGCGGCTGGCAATAAGGCTTATAGGAGTTTGGGATTCATAATGAGAGTATCCAGACCCTGTAAGTCCTTTGACACTGTGTCTCTACTATACAATGTATGTATTTGTGAGAAGTCACCTGGAATTTGCTAGTACTATGTATATGGAACCCGTTTTACCAAGATTCTTACCCGTTTTACCAAAAAAAAATTAATAAGAAGATCCATACGTACTCCATTTCCAGGTTTCGTCTTTCCTCTTCTTTTATAAATTCCCGTGATTACGTCCCTCTGCAATCCAGGAGGACGGTCTCGGATCTCTGCTTTGTATTTAAGCTTTTAAATCATTTATCAGATAGCACTGAATGCTACGTAAGATCCAGTGCAGACAGCGAAGCATGGAAAGATGGATGCTTGGTATGAGATCCCTTACCTACTAAGTAGGATCCTTCTGCATTGTCCCCCTAGATATGTCAGAAATCCTCCATTGTTTCATTTGAATTTGTTCCACTAATTATTCGCAAAATTTTTAGATCCTGCTCGTCATTCAACGAAATTCCGGCACATATTGATCCTGTTCACTATTGTTTGCCCTCCTTCAGATTATCTTTACTTAAGTTCCTTTCCAGCCCTAACTCCTAAGTTCCTTTCTTCTTATGATCTGTTGTTTGTTTGTAACCATGTACATATTTTGGCTGTAGTGTATTATGTGAGGTTAATATTATTTTATATTGTACTCTATGAGCTGTTTGTTACCTAATATTAAATAAATAAATAAAAAAAGGGAATGTAATTTGAACTGTTAGAACATGTGACCAGCGGCATCGTTTTAAGAAACACCAGTATCCAATTAATGTCAATTTTATTTAATAATAACTTATATTTAGCAACAAAATTGTGCTTTTGTTTGTTCAAAGCATTCCTTAATTTCTTATAACGTTTATTTTCATATAACTTTAATATTGTACTGTGACCATTTCAGGACAAACGATGCATATTTAAAGGCAATTCAAGTGACCCGAGTCGAGGATGGAACCTGGAGAATGGAATACAAAAGCACCCCCGCCCCTTCCCTTCGATCGCCATCCCCTTATTGGAAAACTTTGCTGCTAAACTTTGACGAGGCAAGCTTTGACCCCTTGCAACCGGCCTTTTGATTACGAATTTGCGTCGAATCGAAATTGCATTTTAAACTTTTCCAACTTGTTACTTCCGAGCCACATTTGCCACTATGAGTATGTCGTACAGGTCGTCGGTAAACAAAATTGAAGACGGCACCTCATCCTCAACAAAGAAGGAGTTTCACAAAATTGCTACTTTTCCACTTGAACCAAAAACTATGTATACCTACATGTATATATGTATGTAGCTACAAACTCGACGTATATATATTCGGAGAGATGAGTTCCATTATCAACGGATAGGAAAAAAATATGGCGTTTACTATTAATATATCTACTTATATAAATATATTTTTGTTCCAATTAGCTTATTGTACATATACATATGTAGGACTGAAGGAGTTAAATATGTATACTCAATGGTGAAACAAACTATACTCGTATGTTATTGTATAATAGGATCTAGAGTGAGTCTTTGTCATGCTTGGTAGATGTCTGCTACTTTTGATCTATTACAGTATGCATAGAGGTACCTGAAAGTTTTGCTACAAAATATTCGATTTCATCGTGGAAACTTAGACAAAATTGTAGCGCACCCATGTAATTATTACATTAAAACGGGCTTATGTGAGGCGAGAGTTTCGTTATTAGCTCGTTGTACCTAATTAGTTATGATCTTCGTGCTATTAGGCTCTAGCCAAAGATGTTATTTGTATATTACTCCCTCGTTGCTCAAATCCCGACTCAATTAGTTGTAAACGTGTGATTTAATTAATTTAACGACAGAGTTGGTAGTCGACCCGGTGCGTAGACTTCCATGACACAAAATGATGACATTGATGACTCGTATGTATATTTTATTATATTCAACTAACTTACATTTATTCTAAAAAGAATGATTGAGAAGAGACACCTACTTATATACAAACTCTTCTATGGTTCACCTTTTCACCTCTCATTTAGATTTACACTCACTTAGTGGGTAAGTGCACCAGTAGTTGACACTTTTGCTTTTAGCTTCCACAAGAAACACATACATAAATACATACTTACATAATTGTGAACTTTAACTTAACTTAAGACCATGACTCTAATTTATGCCTAGGCAATCCGTGGCTCACGAGCCACAAATGACTTATCTAAATTTTTGTAGCTTAATTTTAATCTTTTCTCACAAATTTTAGGTTTGAGTGAATTTATTGAATTTCATAGTTTGGTTGTTTTTCATATTCATTTTTTATTTTTAATTGCATTATTTTCTATTTTAATTGTATTTTTTTTTTATTGTATTTTTTCTGTTGTATTTTTTGTATAATTGTTATCATTTATATATGTAATTAAGAATGTGTTTAGCCTCAGTGACGTATTGGTATATGTATCTGTAAAATTACTGAGTGTCCATTTTTGAAAATAAAATATAATAAACATTTTAATTTGGTGAAAAATCAAGGAAAATCGCTTGATAAAAGTTTCCCAATATTTACATAAATAATGTGATAGATTTTTAATACTACCGTATGAAAATATAAACACACAATTCGTTCACGTTAAAAAAATGTGTCTTTTTAAATTAAGAAAATTTCGGTTCTTGAATTCTCCTTGTAGCTCTTTGGTCATTTTGTTGTCACCCAGCCCTGAATTATTAGAGTTATGATCTTTGATTTTGGTAGCTGATGAATATATAACCATTAACCATCATTTAAAGCTCAAAATATTATGAATGTACAGTGTGTTCAGCTCACGAATGTGAATCCCCACTCCTCGTCCTGAAATGCGCAGTAACTAAAACTCTAACGAATCTGTCACAAACGCATTAAAAACCTATACAGTAGAAAGGGTGGGGATTCAAATTCATAATATGAAAACATTGTAAATAATTATATTCATCCGCTACTATAGGAGTTCAAATAAAAAATAAGTACCTTAGGTACTTACACTTTGACGGTACAGGAGGAAGTGCTGTGGGCCTGTGGGTCTCTGAGACCGGTGGCAGGGTCACCAACCCCGAGTCGTTCGAAACGTACAGCACCCACACTAACATGAGTGAAATAAAATTATATTTTTCAATTAATTTGTGGACGCTATATGATCCGACCAGCTAGGCCCTAGTATTTATAATAGCTGTTCTGAAATAATCAACGTTATTGAGTGCATTGCTTTCTTGACGGTGTTGTAACAATTATTAAAAATGAATTAAAGTTTAATTAAATAAAATGTTATTTTTATTATCACATTCAATATTATTGAAGTTGCACGCGCGTGCGCCAAGAGCCGCAAGCGACTCATAAGCCGCGGTTTTAGGACCCCTGGACTAGGGGTTGCCCTACGTGAGTTGGTAGCCCTTCCACCTTGTGATCTGGTCTATATGCAACGCAGTTTACAGCCATGTGCTTTTACTGCGCTATCAAACGTTTGTATTTAGGAACTGACTTCGATCTGAAAGCAAAAATAAATAGGCTAACGTACTGATTTTTTTTAATTAATCAGTCCGTCAACCACATTATGTTTGGGGTTGCGAAAGGATACATCGCGGATTTTTTTTTTTTTTTTAAGTATTTTTCTGCAGATTTGGCGGTGCTGCAGCCACAACGCGTGGCCGGTCCCGTAAAATACTAGAGACCTCCCTGCCTCAAGTCGGCAGGCGGAGTCCCACCTGGGTTGGCGGTCGGATTCGCCGTCTTCTTTTTAGAAGTTAAATCTTTTGCACAAGTGTTGTGGGGACAGGACGTCCTGGGGTTGGCTTTCACTGCAATCTAAGCGAATTGCCAGTGCCTTGATGAGCGCGTGCTTATCTGTTTCAAGCCGCAGAAAATTTTTTTTTGACAAGTCTATTAGGTGATTGCCGACTGTCGGGAATTTCAAGTCTCTGTGAATTTGGCGGTTTCGGACGTACCACGGGGCATTTACTGCCATTCTAAGGGCTTTGTTTTGAGGGATTTGGAGGTTATTGAGCCAGGTGTGGTTTAGAGCGTGGGCCCATACCGGGGCTGCGTAGGTCATAACCGGCCTCACCGTGGACCTATAAAGCAATACTTTATTTTTTTTTGTGATAGTCTGCTCTTCCTCTTGAGGAGAGGGTAGAGCCGTGCGAGCCGTACAGAAGCTGCTCTATGGATATTCCGGTAGTGTGGAAGCCAGCTAAGTTTGTACTGCAGGGTGAGTCCAAGGTATTTCGCTTGTTTCGCCCAGGGTAAGCTTACGTTATTTAGGGTAACCGTATGAAGTTTACTGATTTGACAGTTCCGCCCTGTGGGTAAGAACATGATAGCCTGTGTCTTGGCGGGATTTGCTGAGAACCTCCACCTGTGAAACCACTGTTCTAGGCGGTCTAGATAGTTTTGGAGGAGTCGGTTAACTTCACCGCGTCTTTCAGCGCTTGCAAGGATGGCGGTGTCGTCTGCGTACAGGGCTAGAAGTAGGTTATCACCGTCTGGGCGGGGTAAGTCTGATGAGTATATATTAAATAAAGAGGGACCGAGAAGTGACCCTTGTGGGACACCAGCGCGTATTTTGCGTGGAAGTGATAAGGTGTTGCCTATTTTGACCATGAATGTTCTGCCGTACAGAAAAGAGCGCGTGATTTTTAGTTAACGAGGGCGGGAAGTTATATTTTATCATTTTGTGCAGTAAGCCAGCATGCCACACCTTGTCAAAAGCCTTAGAGATGTCGAGAAAAAATTCCTCCTACCGATCTGCAGCGAGAGGTCTCCTGCTTCACGAATCCGACCACCCGCTGTAACTGGTGCACCGCCGACATTCCGGCGCGGAACCCGAATTGTTCAGGAGGGAGGATATTGTGTTCTGCCATATGCATGGACATGCGATTAAGGATAAGTCTCTCCATCACCTTACCGAGGCATGAGAGGAGGCTAATAGGACGGTAGTTCACGGGTAAGGTTGGGTCTAAACCTGGTTTTCGAATCATAACCACGCTGGCCGTTTTCCAAGGTTTGGGGAAGTTCTTTGCGGAAGGAAGCATTACAGATAGCTGTTAATGAGCTAATCGCATTTTCCGGAAGAATTTTTAGCGCTCTGTTCGGTATGTTGTCGGGGCCCGGGGCCTTTCCTGTTTTAGGGATCTGAGGATCTTACAGACTTCTATGGGGCTCGCATAGCCGGTAAACGTCTGGGAGTTAGTGGTTTCCGCAAAGCATTGGACTAGCTTTTCGGTGTTGATTATGGTCGCTGGGTTAGCGTCCGTTCGGTTGATGTCGAATTGGAGTTCAAGACTGTCGGCAAAAGCCTTGGCCATACTCTCCGTTGTATAGACTAGGCCTTCGGTGGCTGATAGGATTTTCTGGGGTTTTACCGGTTGGCTTTTGAAGAATTTGGCCATCCTCCAGAAGGCGTTTTTTTACGTTTAACGCTTCTATTTTCGCTTCCCATAGAAGGTTCCGATGGCTAGAAAGTTCCTCTCGGACTTCGTATTGAAGTTTACAAAGCGCGGATCTGTGGACCGGGTCCCTAGTTCTTTGCCATTTTTTTTCTGGCGCGATTTTTTTTGCTAATTAATTGTCTGATTTGTCTCGGAAGTGATTGTTGGGAGCTGTTATCTTCGGTGGTTGAGGTCGTGGCTTTATCGATTGCCACCGTTAGGGATTCCGTTAGATTCTCAACTGCCGCATCAATCCTTGTTTCCGAGTCAAGGTTGGTAGGGTACGTTGTGTTTTGCTCAACTAAATAAACAAAGTAGCCCCAGTCGATTGTTTTGCGATTGAGAGGGTTCACCAGCGGGGAGCTGTTGGTAAGTTCTAGGAGGATCGGGTTATGGTCCGATGAGAGGTCATTATGGTTTATGAGGTTGTAGCCACCTACATAATCTTTAAAAAAAAAAATTACTATATCGAGTACGTCGGCAAATCCGTCAGTGAGTCTGTGGTAGGTTGGCTCGGAGGAGCGTCTATGTGGAAGTTTAGTTCGGCGGAGATGTCCGCGAGTCGTCTGCCGTTACGGTTACTGCGTCTGGCATGCCAGTTTCGGTGTTTGCTGTTTAAGTCACCTGCTATGATGTTGGGTTTGTCGGGGATTAGAATGTCTGCAAAATCCTCGGGAGCAATGGTGCGGTTTGGAGGATTGTAGACTGCGTGAAGGATTATTGATTTGGATTTTCCGATCCATACTTCTATCGAGGTGCAGTTGAGAGCTTCGGTGAGGGAGGAGTCATTTATGAGATTTTGGGAGAGACAACGTTTTGCGTACACCGCTGTTCCGCCACCCTCCTTCCCATCCGGTCAGTACGGTATAGGTTATAATTTGCGATACGCGGGTTGGTTCCAGCCGTAAGGTGGGTTTCATTTATTAATGCGACGTCAACGTTGTGTCGCTGCAGGTAGTCGGCTAGTTCCGGTTTTTTGTTTGCGAGTCCGTTCGCATTCCAAAAGAGGATTCTAAGTTCGCGTTCAGCCATTAAATTGGATTAGGGAAGCTAATTGACTTATTTTTGATTCTAGGATTGAGAATCTAGAGTTCATGGCATTAGCTATTTCATTCACGTTACGCGTGAGTCTATCCAGGTCAGTTTCGGAGGAGTGCTCTAGGGAGGGAAGGCCCATCGAGGCAGCGTAGGAGGTAGCCGGAGGGCTCAGTGCTGCAGCGTAGGAGAGGAGAGGCGAGGCCAAGCTAGTCGTTGCAGCTCTGCGGGGGGCAGGTTGAGGGGGTTGTTGGGACCCGTTTTGAGAGGGGGTAGGGACATGGGAATGCTTCCTCTTATCCCTATTTCGGCCGTTGTTTGGGTTGAGGGGACATCCTCCGTACGAAGCGAAGTGGTCTCCTTCGCAGTTGGCGCACTTGCGTGGGGGATTTATGGCCTCGCACTCTTGTGTCATGTGAGGGCCGCAGCATTTAATGCATTTTGGTGACATTCTGCAGTTTATTGAGACGTGCCCGTGCTTCAGGCAGCGAAAGCAATGGGGGATGGAGTTACTCCTGCGGAGTGCCTCCACTCTCACTACCTCATTGCAGAGGTATTTTATGTTATATATTTCTTTGCCCTTCGGCGTTCGAGGAGACTCGATTAGTATCAAGGGCATTGGGGACTTTGTTGTTTTCCTCATCAGACGGACGACCTTGAGGGGTTCATGTCCTAAGGACTTGAGATCTTCGGTGATCTCATCGATCGAGAGGTCGGTGTTTACCCCCCTAATAACGGTTTTGAGCGGCTTATCCGAGGCAGCCGTGTAAGTATAGAACTCGTATTTTTGAGTTTCTAGTAGTTTTGTAATTTCTCGGTGCGCCGTTTCATTGTCGGCGACGAGTTTAATAGTGGCCTCTTTGGAGGTGGCCGTGAATTGGAATCCGGCGGCAAGGAGCTTACGGCGGATTTCCGGGTATTGTTTTTTTGTTCCTGAGAACAATAGGTACCGGCTTGTGGATGGGTAGGCTACCTGCGTCCGCGGGTAGCACTGGTGAATCGGGAGAGGGGAGGGTTGTTCCCCGGACAAGTCAGGTGTTAGGTTTTGACTGCTACCTGCGGCATCAGGTGGAGGGGAGCGGCTGGTGGGGATCTGGGGTTTTTATACAGGTGCCAGACACCTGTGCTTGCTGTTGTGGAGAGTGTGCGTACGTGTGATCGTCGCGGAAAAGGGCGGGAAATTTTACCCGTGCACCTGGGAGATTTGATTTTTTTTCGGAAACGGGTTCCGGATTCGCGCAGGCGAGCATTTTCGTGGTTTCCCACTTCTCGCAGATCCAGCGCGGGCTGACGATTTGCTTTCTGGACGTCGGACATTCTGTGAACAGAACTCGCGAGCCCCACGGAAATCAGCATCGTGGGCTGGAAGAGATCGTGGGGCCTCTTCGAGGTCTCCGTCAATACCTGAAAACCGGTTGGAAAGTCCCGGTGGAGACCTTTCAAGGCTACGTTGCCTTTTGTTTGAAAGCGCGGGAAACTGCTTCGCCGCCTTGGATTTTCCCTGTGGAGGAGAAGTATACCTTGGCGGGGTCGCTTTGGACACCCGCCACTTTCCGGGTTTACGGCAGCGACCAGAAGAGCCTCCAGCTCCGCTGTCCTTTCCCTTTCGCTCTGGAGCTCGGCCAGAACCCTCTCGATCTCCTTTTGCAGAGAGGCAATCTGCGATAGGTTATCCATTTCAATTAGGAGTTGTCACTGCAAACTGGACTCTGCGCAGCTGAATCACTACGCCCTAGGCCGGGGCCAACATACGCGAGCTTCCAGGGGACTCACGCGCACCCAGCAGCCGACCGTGGGAGGATGAAACAGTTAAAGCGGAGAGAGCGTTTCAAGCGACTTTCCCGCTCGGATGCCGGACACCCAATCAGCCCTTCCACCGGTAACAAGACACACTACTTTCGCCCAGATTGACGTCCATTAAACATCATCTAACAACTATCGGCGTTTACTTTGAATTTACCCCTAAAAATATAATATGTGCTTAGATCATCTCATCATCACCATTTTCAGCCGTTCACCATCCACTGCTGGATGAAGGCCTCTCCAATCCTCTTCCATTCCTGTCTGTCTTGAGCAATCTGCATCTACATACTTCGCCACACATTATTCTTAATTCATTAGTCCATCGTCCACTTAATCTATCTTGCTTTCTTTCACATCCTCTCGGATACCATTCCAGTATTTCTCACATCCATCTCTCATCCATTCTTCTAGCTGTGCGTTTTTCACACGTTGTGCTATATCTGCCACTTTGGTCATGTTTCTTACCCATGTATTCCTCTTACGATCTCGTCTTGTTATACCGAGCATACATCTATATGCACTGGATCTTACGTAACATTCTTGAATTCAGCATCCATGTTTCACGCGCCATCCATGATTTCATCCATGTTTCATGCGCCATACGCCATAACTTGGAATACGCATTGGTCGTATGTCATATGTTTAATTTAAAAACTACGTAAATTCTTCCAAAAGCATTCCATCCTAGTTTCATTCTTCGTTTGCTTAAAAATTAGATTATTTGAGTGCATATAAAGGTATTTAAGTTTCTAGGTAGTTATCAATATTTGAAACAGCTTTTCAAACAAATTGTACGTTGTTTATTTTTTAGAATTAAAGTTAAAAGTTCCAATTACAGATTCAGTGTCAATTATCGGATATTTAGACCTACTTATGTAAATTATTTAATCTCTTCTTGCGGAAATGGTATATTTTTGTTTCAGCGTTGGTAGTCTGCGTATTGAATTTACTGTTGGCAACAGTGTATGTACAACTGTCATCTGTGTTTATGGTCGATTCGTTCTTGTCAATAATTAGCGTTGCTTATCAATTTTAGATAAATAAATTGTCCTTAAAAATGGAAGACAAAATCAACACACTTTTAAATGGCGACATTTCAGCTGCAAAAACCATACTGGAAAACTTAATCTTATTAGTAAATCACATACGTGTCTTTAAAAAATTAAGCAATGAAAAAAATTTAATTGCACACTACTGTTTAATATCTATATATATATATGTATATTGTTGCAATATATGTTTCAGAACGGCGGATCATTTGAATTTCCCGAGCTGGACATTGATACTATTCGGCCTCAATTATGGTGCGCCCTGTTCAATTACCTTTAAAATCCGAATATGGCCGATGTTCATCACTTGTGCCTAGCTAATGTCAGAATCTTAAGGTATATTCGATTATCTTAACATGAATCACGTGAGCGTATTCCCAGGTATTCCGATATGTAAATGATTACATTAATTTTCATTTTCAGTCGAGATAAGACACAATTGGACGATATCGTGTGCGAGAATTGGATCAACATTTTATTAGAATTCGCCGGGTTGTATCAGCTTACGGTCGTCGACGATGAAGAACCGCACGCCGATCAAATACCAACCGACAATATTATAATAGAATCTCTGAAGTGTCTTTGCAATCTTGTCTTCAACAGCAAAGCCGTTCAAGACATGTGTCAGAAAAATTGCATGAATGAAGGAATCATCTGCCGACTGCGAACGTACAGAGAGAGAAACATTCCGCACGAAATTAAATACTTCGATATGAAGCTACTCTTTGCTATGACTGCCAAATGTCCGGCTGTAAGAGATCAGGTCAAAAACGAGTATCATGGATTTGCTTACTTAATTGAAAGCTTGGATGAAATACTGAAAGATCTAACGCCATTGACTCCAGCGTTTCAAAACACTCAATCGAGAGATCATCCATTTTTCATCAACGTAATACATTACAGATCGTAAATGCGTTACAAATCATTGATATGTACTAATCTAAATTATTTCATTTCCACAGGATAACGAATTGGATTTATCGTGTGAAATTCTCAAAACTCTCTTTAATCTCATACTTAAATATAAAAGTTTCGATGAAGATGATGAAACATACATACTGCGGCTCATTATAATATGTCATTCCCTTCTCTTGTGCAAAACATCATCAAATGATAAAAAAAATGAACTTCACAGTAATATCATCAATTTTCTCACTAGGTATTAGTTTGCCTTTCTATTCATCTACATACATTTATCTTTCTTAATTAACAAATTTGTTAACATTGTTTCAATGTAACCCTTTTAGCAACCAATTAATCGATCAGTATTTAAATCAATAAACGGTCAGTAACTTTTCAAGAAAATAGTCAGTATTATATTTAGAAAACGGTCCACCCACCAAAGCAGCTTATATCATCATCATCATTTTCAGCCGTTCACCACCCACTGCTGGATCCTCTTCCATTCCTGTCTGTCTTGAGCAATCTGCATTCACTTGACTCCACACATTATTCTCAATTCACCAGCCCATCGCCCACTCGGTCTACCTTGCTTTCTTTCACATCCTCTTGGATACCATTCCAGTATTTTTCGCATCCATTTGCCATCCATTCTTCTCACTATGTGATCAGTTCAACTTTTTCACACGTACCGCTATATCTGCCACTTTGGTCATACTTCTTACCCATGTATTCCACTTACGATCTCTTCTTGTTATACCAAGCATACATCTGTGTGCATTTGATCTTATGTAACATCCTTGAATTCAGCATCTACGTTTCACATCCATACGTCATAAATTGCAGTACGCATTGGTCTGACTCTGACCGTTAATATAAATTTACTTACCGTTTAGTATTAATTACTGATCACTCTAGTACTGACCATCTATTAGAATTATTCTCCAGTTGGTTAAAATAACCGACCGAAAATCTGAAAAGTTACTGACTCAATAAATACAGGCATTTCTATAACTTTTACAGTGTGCCCAATTCTTGTTATGCCGAATTAGCTCCGTTGGTCGCAGACTTCAAAACGTACAGTAAAGATTTCGAATATGATGGAAGAAACATGAAAGCCGTTCACACATTAATTGAATTTCTTGAACATAAGCTGTCTACTTCTCAGGTTGATACAATAGTTATCTCCTTGTAATTGAGCTCTTGACGATTATTCATCAAACTAATTATATTTTCAAATTGTACAGAACGTGGCTACGTGGCAATATGAAAATCTTTCACCCATATTGAGCGTTATGCATAAAGCGGCTACCGGCTCCCGGTATTTGCGCAAATATTTGCGTTCTGTAATATTACCACCACTAATAGACGTTCACTCTCGTCCGGAAGAAGGCGATAGCATTAGAAGCCAGTTGTGTCGTTTACTAACACCCCCCGTTACCCATGTACGAGATTTGACTGCAGAGTTTTTGCTCATTCTGTGTAAAGAAAACGGTGCGTATAACTTGCAAGTTATAACTAGACTATTTATCATATATAAAAAACAGCATTTTACTTCAGTCGGAAGAATGATCAAGTACACCGGTTACGGAAATGCTGCCGGTCACTTTGCAAACAGAGGACTATTAGGACCCAACAAGCAAAGCAGAAGAGAGTCGCAATATTCTTCAGACAGTGAAGATAGTGACACGGAAGAGTATCTCGCTATGAGACATACCGTCAATCCCGTCACTGGTTGTTACGAGCCGCCTCGAATTGATCCAATGGCAGGTTGCACGGAAGAACAGGTATAAAATTCACCCATAGGTTGTTTAAATAAATATAAATATTACATTATTTTCTAATGTGCTCCAGAAAGAGTACGAGGCGATGAAACTTGTAAATCTAATGGACCGACTGAACAGAGCTGGTGTAATTCAACCGTGTCGGGTAGGTCCTGATGGACGTCCGGAGCCTCTTGAACACGTGCTGCAATTACAGGAAGATCTCCCGAGTCAACAGGTTCAAAACCAGAAATCGTAAAAAAAATATTGCTACAGAATGATGTTTAAACACCCATATGAACATATCTTAAAACCTTAGAATTTAAATAAAATACTTTAGAAGTATTAATATTTGTATGTTTTAATGCCGTTTTCGTAGTACTAAATGCTACAAACACTAGTCCTTCGTATATGTATTATTAACATTTATATTATAGTATAATTTGTAAGTTTTTGTCGCCTATGCTATTTTCTTATTAGATTTAACGACATAAAAACAATAGAGATGAATTAAATGTCTCATCACATTACTCTCAAAAGTTTTTATTTACAAAATAACAAACCATCCAGCATTTTTTTTTTCAATATACTTTTTTAATCTATAAATTAATATTTAATAGTTTAAAGGATGCTGTCCGACTACATTGAATGGTGGTAGATTTTAATTAGATACAATAATAAATAATATCGTCTATTTTTCAATGAATGGGAATAATTGGAGGTGGCTTTGGCTTTTCGAATTCATGATCACCCAAGATATCATTGTAATAGCTGTAGGCTCGGTGGGGTTTTAAAAGCCACGGCACCATGTCTTCCATGGGTGTTAAAGTTACACCAAGATCTTCCAAAGTTGGTTCTCCGGGCGTTACATCATCACTGGTTGCCTCCTGTTAATTTAACAACAATGAAATATCTTTTCTAAATAATAACACATGCACAGCAAAATTTTATTTTGAATTACCCTTTCTAATCCTTCCCAGTGCAAATTACCCAAAGGATAACCCGGAGACAACCGCTCACTTATAGACACCCGAATTTGGAAAAAGGGATCGTAGCGCATATCATATCGACGATAACCCCAACTAGCGTCCCTTCGCATCACTTGAAAGAACCAATCCACCATATCGTTCAATTTGTATCGTCTGGGTCTGGAAACATTATTTAATAGATCATGCACTAGCATTTTTATAATTGTCATAGATGATTTACATTATACTCCATCGAAATTACTTACCCAACGGCTAGATAAGTTTGACCGCGTGTATCAGAATCTTTAGCTGCGTTTAATAAGCCTTGTGCAACATCGGACACAAACACGGGTTGTTTTTGAGTATCTTCGCCGTTGCGCCACAATGGCATATATTGTATCTGCCTACGCCAAGGGTCTGCAAATGTTCTAATGGAGGAGTTAGAAAAGAATATGATTTTAATCGACATTATTTTTAGACTAGTCATCGTGTGGTTATCATTTATAGTGTATTTATAACATAAATCTAGCAAAACGTAGTTACAGTAGATAATCATATTGAAGGGATAGTTAATAGTTATTTATACCTACATAGGTCAATTGGTGAACATGGCTGGATGTAAAGAAGATGGAATTAAACTAGGATGAAGCGCTTTTGGAAGAATGAACATAGTTTTTAAATCCATCATTCCGCTATGCTTAAAAAATAAGGCATACGACCGATGCGTACTGCCAGTTGCGACGTATGAATGTGAAACGTGGATGCCGAATTCAAGAATGTTACGTAAGATCCAGTGCACACAGAGAAGCGCGGAACGATGTATGCTCGGTATAACAAAAAGAGATCGTAAGAGGAATACATGGGTGAGAAGCATGACCAGTGGCAGATATAGCGGAACGTCTGAAAAAGTTGGACTGAACACAGCAAGAAGAATGGATGGCAGATGAACGTGAGAAATACTGGAATGGTATCCGAGAAGATGTGAAAGAAAGCAAAATAGACCGAGTGAACTATGGACTGACGAATTGAGAAGAATGTGGAGTCAATTGGATGCAGATTGCTCAAGACAGAAAGGAATGGAAGAGAATTGGAGAGACCTTCATCCAGCAGTGGATGGTGAACGGCTGATTTACAATTTTTGGTCACGTAACATTTTAAATAGTTCCTCACGACATATGTGCGAGCATTCCGCGGCTACCCAACCAGGCAAACCCTCACGCTATTATATATAGTAAATATGCATTTTCCCAATATTTTTCAAAGAGAAAATAATAATTACTCTATGAATCGATCTTCAGTGCCGTAAATATCAGATGCTTTGATGATAGTCACTTCTGGAAATTCTCGTCTCACCGCTTGTTCTCCATGCCATTTTGAAATTTTGTAACCACTAGGTTTTTTCATCACAAGTGGTTCGGGATCTTCAGATGAATTGAGATAAGAAAGTTGAATCAATCTCTCGACACCAACTTTTTTGCAGGCTCTACATATAACAACAAAAAAAACGGGATTTAACATACATAAAACCTATAATACAAACAAACAATATAAAAATATACACAAGGACCTTGCAATTGCTATGGAACTTTTAACGTGCACATCGTCGAACGTGAAATTTTTTGTCTCATAGTCGCGACCGATGAGATTGAACACCACATTTGAATATTTGACAGCCTTTTCGACAGTATCCTGATCTCGTATATCGAATTGCTGAAAGAGCACTTGGCCCAAATCTCCGACAGACTTCAACTGCATACAGTCGTAATGGTCACATCTGTACGGCAATATCAACTGCAACATCACATTATAATATTCATATATTATGATAGAGATAATAAGGTATGTGCATGCAACGTCACGGTTACCTGTGTTCCAACTTTTCCCAGTTTATTGCATAAGATTCGACCGACGAAACCTGTACATCCAAAGACGGTGGCGACGACACCGTTAAAACTAGAACGACCACCCGTACCCCGTTTCCAAGCAGCTATATTAACCTTTTTAATGTCGGTGCTGTAATTGGAACTTTGCACATATACAAGACTGCAACTTCCGACATGATTCTCTGAAAAGTTAGTAAATAAGTGTTATTTACACAAATAAGTCAACAAATGATACAAATAATATAATTTTTAAATATTTTTTCTCCAACCAGAAGTACTACTTTTACTCTTGGTTTTCGGTGTTTTTCAGCTTTTTCTCCAAAACTATCAAGTCTATGGAGTTGAAATTTCATATCTACAGTTTTGATTGAAAATTTGATATACATACATATAATGTAATTTTTGTCAAAATCCGCCGACCGGAAGTGGTCTTTACTATTGAACGCAATTTTGTTTATTTTTTTGAGACCTTTAAATATTTTGTATCTTCATAATATTGTAATATTTTAATTCAAGTAATCATCATCTTTAGCCGTTCACCATCCACTACTGAATGAAGGCCTCTCCAATCCTCTTCCATTCCTGTCTGTCTTGAGCAATTGCATCAACTTTAATCCACACATTCTTCTCAATTTGTCAGCCCATCGTCCACTCGGTCTACCTCGGTTTCTTTCACATCCTCTCGGATACCATTCCAGTCAATCTGCTCACGTCAATCTGCAATCCATTCTTCTTGCTGTGTCCAGTTCAACTTTTTCGCACGTTCCACTATATCTGCCACTTTGGTCGTACATATTTCATACCCATGTATTCTTCTTACGATCTCTTCTTGTTATACCGAGCAAACATCTTTCCATGCTTCTCTGTGTGCACTGGATCTTACGTAACATTCTTGAATTCAGCATCCACGTTTCACATCCATACGTCATATGCCTCCTTTTTTTAGCATAGCGGGATGTTTGATTTAAAAACTATGTTCATTCTTATTCTAGTAATATCTAATTATAAAAAAATAAATAATCAAAATCCGTCAACCGGAAGCAGGACTTCTTCTCATTTAATAGCTTAAAATCGAGAAATGGTTCGATATCTCGCCAAGTAAATTATTGTATTGAGCTGAAATTTAATATCTAAATGTTTTGAAAAAAAAGTATGAAGAATTTTAATTTCGGTCAATATCCGTTAACCGGAAATGGGTTTTTACTCTAAAAAAAAAAAAAATATTTCTCGGGCTTTTAAATATTTTGTATCTTCATATTATTATAATATTTCAATCCTTGTGGTAATATATAATTACAAAAAAATAAATTATCAAAATCTGTTAACCGAAAGTCGAACTTTTTTCTCGTAGCTTTTATTGATGATAAAAATTCAAGTCAAATTTTGGTTGTGTGGGGATTGAGATAAGACGATGGTTCCAACCACTCTAGTGTATTCAAACTCGATAGTGCTGACTGTACAATACAGTACAGAAAAGTATCGACGGCAGGTGAAGGGTTGTTGGATGTTCGCTACATTATGTAACTGGAAGTGAACGAATGGAAGTCACATGGAAACGGTGGGAGATCAGATTGTAATGAAGAGGAGACGACGAAGATGATGAAGATGACGTGACTGACCTATAGCGCGACGCAAAGGCGCGCGCAAAACCGAAACCGAAGTGATCATGCCAGCTCCAGACATCCTCCACTGACAAACTGACAGCTGATACAGGATGTCAATAGCCAGCCAACACGCACATAACACTACTACTTACGACCATACACTCCACGGAAAATATAAAAGATTCATTTTAATATAAAGTTGCTATTATGATCCACCTACACATCCTTTACCCTCAAGACCCTCACATGAGGCCACCAAGGCCGGAACAACCGCGCATCACTGCTAAAATAAATAGAAAGAAGACACAAAAAAAAATGAAACGAAAGCATCGAAATGGACACATTAATATATTTTTATTTAGCATAACGAATAAAGTCTTAACTAGTAATTGATTACAATTTTATTTATCATTGGCCTGTGGTAAACAGTGGCCGTCGAGGTGCTCGCGCCGTTGTTTTCCCTGCGCGCCGCGTCGACTTTCTAATGTTCCCAATACCGTCTCACTCGTTCTGTCACAGATATTTTGGTACTGATCGATAGATGATTAGACTCTCTTTCTGATGATATAAGTTTTTTGTATTTCCTATTGGCTTTTTGGTGAGTATGAGCCGACATAGTGAAATTTTAAATTTTTTTTCGACTTCAATTTACACTGTTCACTTTTTACTGGTTAAATCAACAGATCTTGAAGAGATATTTTGTTTAGTACCAAAATCATTGCGCTAGCACGTCAGAGTCGCTAGATATACCGCTTGAAATTTTCCAAAAAAGACCAAAATAGCCGTTGGAAGATACGCCCTCTCCTCCGCGCCTCGCGCATGCACAGTGCCAACTCAAGATCATAAATGCATCGTAGACGTATACCCGAACGAATAAAACAACATTCATGTCAATCGTAACGAAACACGTAACACCGCCGTTTTTGAACTGGTACCCCATACTGATCCGCGTATAGACGTATTCACGTCAAAAATCATGCCGATTCGTTTGTATATAATACATTTTATTATGTACTAGTGTAAGCCCGTTGAATAGACCCGTATTTTAGATAAATAAAATACATGATCCGTGGAGTGTCCCGCGTTTATTAATTAAAAGATTTAGTTTGACGACTTGAGGCGGTCTGGCCGCGGTGCGTTGGCGGCGACCGGAAGGGGAAAGAAGGAGTGTGGGAAGTAAATCGATCCCCCACAAGGAAGGTTAACGATATAATATAAGCTATTAACTGTGGTTGTTAAATGATAACGGGTGGCTCTTTCAAAATATCATGTATTAACAAATCTTTATAAAGTTCTGGAAGCCTAGATATTTAGGAGAAAGCGATGCAAATAAATGAATCAAATTCAATGGCGTAGTCGTCGACCTAAAAACGCGAAATCTGAAAGAGAAACTCAATAGATAGTCAAAGCAAGAACTTTATAGGGCTTGTGGCATTAATAATTTATGATTTTTTGACATTATCAAAAATAAGTGTTGCCATAACATTGAAAACTACTGCCGCCAGCTAACGTGTACTGGCAGCACCAATCGACCATTTGTTTCTTTTCCGGTGCGCGCGTTGCTGATATCGTCGCCAGGTATGTGTCATCTGCAAAAATCTTCGCCGAAGTCAGCCATCCGCTGAAAATAACATCGTCCAAACTCCTTAACAATATCCTCGAAGCGAAACGACCGCCGATTGGCGTCCGGCTATCCGGCTGTTCACCCATCCGATCTCTCCTAACCTAACCTAACCTCTTCTGTCAGTGGCGAATGGCATATGATTCTAACCCTGGGAAATTTTCGTGATATTGCAGGATGTTGATGCCAAAGCAGAGTCGCGTCTCCATCTATGAGTACCTCTTCAAGGAGGGTGTCATGGTCGCCAAGAAGGACTTCCATGCCCCGAAACATCCCGAGCTGGAACAGATCCCCAACTTGCACGTTATCAAGGCTATGCAATCGCTCAAATCCAGAGGATACGTTAAGGAGCAGTTTGCATGGAGGCACTTCTATTGGTAAGTTGAACCTTTCCGTTCGCTCAACATAGCACTATTTGTTCTGGATTAATGTATTTGTATTACTTTTTAGGTATTTGACCAATGAAGGTATCGAGTACTTGAGAACTTATTTGCATTTACCTGCCGAAATCGTACCAGCCACACTTAAAAAACAAACCCGACCAGAATTGACCAGAGCCAGGCCCGCTGGCGGTCCTCGTCAAGAAGGCGGCCGAATGGGTGACGATAACAGAGCATACCGTCGCACTCCAATGGCACCATCTCAAGATAAGAAAGCAGATGTTGGACCCGGAACTGCTGATCTTGAATTCGTACGTTTCATATGGAATACTGTTGCGAATAATAAATAGCTCTCGATAGTTGGCTAATGATTTTTCGTTTTTGTTTTCAGAGAGGTGGATATGGAAGAGGCCGACCTACATCGTAAATTGTTCATCTTTTTTATATAAATTAAGTGAATATATGTAATTCTTTTATTTTAAACAAGACAAATCAAAAAAAATTTGCTTTCATTTCATTTTGATTCCTGACCTTTCCCAGGATTCGAGACACAATTATTGATTTCCAACAAGCCAAATAGATTATCGTGTAATTATCATGGCTTTATAAGTCAACGATTGGTCGTTAACTTCAACAGTAACCTTCAAAAGATTTAATTTTTTCTATGGTTGGTTCCTTCCTATCATCTCCCCTTGCTGAAACCGCTTAATGACCATTTCTAATCTAAAAAATCTCAATTGTAACAAATGGGGAATTCATGTTAATGAACTTCAGTCTTGAAGAACTTGTAGGGTAAATTCCTGAGAATCGAAATAGCAAAGTTTGGATTTCTCGGGGACAAAATCCGTGATTTCTATCTACTTAATTAAAAATAAAAGTAAAAGTAACTCTTTATTTATTAAATCAGAATAAGTACAGATACCGTATTTCATCGATTGCAAAACACACTTATTTTAAATACCAAAATTGAGTTATCGCAAAAAAATTTATTACAACAGATGAACATGAAAAACTGACAATAAAAAGACTTTTTTCGAAGTGATTGCAATAAGCGCCCTGAATTCAGAGACATCAAAATTTGGTGATCTTAAAATCGATAAAATACGGTATATTTAATTCGATTGTGCTTTCGGTGTCAAGTTTCTAACACTTAAATCGTAAACGACTTCCTCAATTTTTTTCACATCGTACTTCAACACATCGAAACGCCGTCGCAACGCATCATTTTTGAGATTCAGCAACCTGAAATATAAATACGATCGTTTTACAAAGAGTTTAAATCGTACTACATTTGAAGTGGAAGACTATAACCTGAAGCCAGCACTCAAATCGGTAATGAAGTGAGATATCTGCAGTGGCGTGCTATAATCTCCGTGTGTCACCGAATTAACGGCGTATCTTGCCTGAAAAAAGAAACATGATTTAAAATCCCAAACAGGTAATGTGGACGAATGTACATTTTAAAATATTTACCAACTCCGACGACAGCTCCAGAAGACCCATTAGGAAATCTTCAATGTCCAGATGAAAGACTCCGTCACCTTCTACATCAGCAACTAGTTGATACAACGTAAATGAGGAATTACAATTAAATTAAACGTCCACTCGAGATTATCATCATTTTCAGCTGTTAACCATCCACTGCTGGATAAAGGCCACTCCGATCCTCTTCCATTCCTGTCTGTCTTGAACAATTGCATCAACTTTACTCCACACATTTTTCTCAATTCGTCAGCCCATCGTTCACTCTGTCTACCTTGCTTTCTGTCACATCCTCTCGGATCCCATTCCAGTATTTCTCGCCACGTGTACACTCCCAACTTTTCCATACGTTTCGCTATACATATCTGCCACTTTGGTCATGCTTCTCATTCGTGTATTATTTTTACGATCTCTTCTTGTTATACCAAGCATACATCTTTCCATGCTTCTCTGTGCACTGGATTTTACGTAACATCCTTGAATTCATCATCCACGTTTCACATCCATACGTCATAACTGGCGGTACACATTGGTTGTATGCCTTTTTTTTTATCGATAGTGAAATTTTGAATTAAAAAACAGTTCATTCTTCCAAAAGCACTCCATCCTAGTTTCATTTCTTCTTCTTTACATCCAGTCATATTCACCAATTGTGTCCTAGGTAACACTCGAGATATAATATATGAAATGTACTTACTTCCCAAAATTGAAGCGGCTGTCTCACGCGATATGAGAATTCCAACCTCGAGCCAAACAATTAGCGCAGCACAATAACACAATCTCTGCGTAGAATACTTCCAAATGTCATGATATCTTAAAAACGTTTCAAACATAAGCACAATTCTATACTTCTGAAAATAAATTCATTCGTCCTCGTACCTGTAATAGTCGCTCAGTGGAAATGATTTTGAGAGGGTGGTGTACTTCTTCCTGACATCTTCGAATTGTACTCGTGCCGAGCTGCAGGCCTCCGTTACTAAAGAGAAATGTGAATATGTGTAAAATTTACGAAGTGTAATTGTATTGCGCATTTTGAACTCGACTTACTCTTTTGTTCCCCCTGGTGTATAACTTGCAACGTTATCACAATCTGCCGAGCTGTACTATCAAGATCACTCACAATAGCTTTTATTCCCTAAAATGAAAATTGAACAACTTTTACTATTGTTAGATAAAGTAGGATATGCATTGCGACTAGTCAGCCAGTATTGTTTACATCTTTCGATGGGAGGATAACCAATGTTAGAATATAGGTTAAAATTTAAAATGTACACTCCGGTTTCAAGCTTTAGTAAATATGATTATTACTTCGACAACTCCCTGCTCTTTATCTAAATGCTTTTGGAAATCCAAGAATAACGATGAAAACTTCGACATGACGAACTATTTCGTGATGGCCGGTTGACAACATACACTGACATTGGTTTGGCCATAAAGCCTCGTTTATATTATGACTACGTATTTCGAAATAAATTACCTATATATTTATTATTAATCTATAATCTTTTATACCTAGGACAATTGGTGAACATGACTGGATGTAACGAAAAAAAATTAAGAAAGGATGGTAGGAAAATTAAAAAAAAAAAATCAATTACCTCATCTTATCCAATTATTTATGGTATTTTAACCATTTCCCCAGATTTACAGTGAGTTCTCAAAGTATCTAGTTATCATGTTATTTGTTTTAGTATACCTAATGCGAAAAACATTTCACATAAATGGTTTCGGACCCCAGAAAAGTCGATACAAAAATACATTGGACAAAATACTTAACTGATTCTTGGTAAATTCATATCCTTCAAGTTTAAAATTTTATCTCAACATTTCATTAAAAGGCATAATAGGCTTTTTAATATTTTTTATTTTTAAATAATTAACAAAATATTTAAACGTTTAACTTTGCATTGCATCTGTGGATTCAGTCGTCGGAGGTGTTATAATCCACTCATCGTATATCCATTTTGGATATACTCTTTTATACAAACTGAGTAAAATTGTATCTTGAGATTTCAACTGAGAATCAAATACACACTTCATGTGACCGTGAGTGCCTAAAAAAAAAAAGAAAATAAAATGCAACCAACTACATAGTTATAAATATGGAACATAAAAGAAATGCAAAAATTACCTAGCGGTTCTTTGATGTGTCCACTTCAACCATATTTTGTTCGCAGTTTACAAGGCTTGAAATATAACACATCGTCACGGTTGAAGAACATGAATCTTATTACAGCAGATCGTTTGTGTACCTATTTTTAATAATAAAAAAAAATTATCATTAAGCGTAGGCCAAATAAAAACCACGGTAAACTAAGTATACCTTCAAAGGATGACCCGATAGTACAATCCGTTTGATGACGAGTCTGTCAGGATTGCACGAAAGTACGCAACCGGTAGCTATTAAGTTAGATGGTTTTTCGTTTTTAATCTGGAAACGACATTATTTTGAGTGGTTTTTGAAACAGAATTGCTCGTATTCTAAAACTGCATAAATTACCTGATAGCACAATATTGGCAAAGGATTGAACTGAATTGGAGCGAAGAACGTAGCAACACACGTCGAAGCAGGTTGAAAGAACCGTTCATACTAGAAAACAATAATGACAAATATTAGACTTGCATTTTATTCATTGAAACAACCAACTATTTAATAATTGAAAACTGACTTTGTGTTTACTTCCATTGGTATGCTGACTAAATATAGGCGAAACTATATACCGTCTAAATCCTGATTGTATGAGAAGTTTTTCTTTACTTTTTATCGGTTCACTACTGACGCCTGTTCGTTTTAGCACGACATTTACAACAGACATTTTATGTTCGTGAGGTAATAAGCCAAAAACGACCATTGCCCCCTTTGACGTAAAACTTTTAGAAGTTGTATAGGACGTCCAGGTGAATTTAGGCACTTTGACGATACATAAAGTTATAAACCATCCAGGCTGTAAAGTACAAAAGATATTTTATTATCATACAAAAGATATTGTCATGTAATCAAAAATAAAACTTACAACTGCACCGGATGCTTCATCGGATTCTTTTAATATTCTTTTCCTCGTGTGATCAAAATTTTTAAATTGGAATATACGGGCATAATCCAATGGCAGGTTTTCTTTGGCATCCCACGAAGATGTTCTGTATATATGAAAACATTATTATTGAATATTTGTTTTGCAAGCAAATGGAGTTTGCCACTGTATATTATATGCCGTACCTAAATGACTCCAATCCTCTGTATTTTTGAAACCTTTCTCTGGCAGGTACGTTATCAGGAGTGTCAACTTCGTCAGGAAAGAGCTGATCACTTCGAGCTGCTTTCATCTTTTCAAGCATATCATGTTCTTCCGATTCGTCTACAGTCTGATCGTATTTATCGTCAACAACGGCAACTTCGGATTCTATCACCGAGCCAAAGTCATCGTCTTTATTTGGATCGTCTCCATCAGAATTATCGTCGTCACACGACATAAAATCGTCTTGATCCTAATAACGCAAAACGAAAATTGTCATTTGATGGAGAAAAAACAAGGTTAAAATACATATATTTATAGGTACAATAAAAAAAAACCTCATCTCCGCTGAAATCGTCATCTGATTCATTTTCGTTATCCGAGTCAACAATCCAAGTAGCTTGATAATCAGACATTCCTTTAGGAATCTTCTTAGTTTGTTTTGTCTAATAAAATCAAAACGAAAAATGTAAATTTGTACAAGACCTCTAAAACTACAATTTTGAGAAACAAAACCAACTTCAGCCTGAGCTTTTACGATCTCTTCATCATTGGGCCAAGTTTGTTCAGCATCCATGGGGTCGGGAGTATTTTCTGATAAAAGACTCACTTGTAAGGAAGAATTTGCCAACTCTAATACTTTAACTTCATTCTTATCCATTTCAATATCTTTCGCGTCGTTATTTCTAAAATTTTCATAGTCGTTAATAAAATGAGATTTTATACATTGTACATAGTAAATTTTTTGCCATCTTGATATTAGACAAAAGTTTAATACCGATTTTTTTCTAATGGATGAGGATCATTTGGTGAAAGTATATGAGACATTTGAAAATCCCCCAAATAAGGAATGTGTATTAAACCATTCACACTTAAAGGAGTCCCTTTCAGATAACCAGTAACTCTCAAAGTTCCCAAATCACCTTCAGTATCTGGTACATACTCATAATGCTCTGCTAGCAAATATGGTCTTTTTTCGCGATAATGTAAGTATTTCCTTTTCTGGTTGCCAATACGTCTCAATAAGTTTAAAGCATCTGAATTCTTGTCTAATTGATGAATTTTTTCATCCGGAAGCCATTTGGAAATAAGTTTCTGAACATTGTGCTTTTCTTGCGTTCTTTTCTTCGGATTTAAACTTTCAATGTCCATAACGGCGACAGTCGGTGAAGGCAAACCCTGTCCGATTGCTGATGCCAATATTTTCTCACCCCAATCATCAATGGGTGTATCTACAGCCGATGTCAAAAACAAAACAGAGTCGGATACTTTCAAAGCATCGAGTGCTTCAAATTCATTTTCAACTTCGGGACAAATGAATGAAAATCTCTGTTTGAATAATGAAAGACTGAAAATAATTAAAAATATATACATAAGTTAATTGAAATAACACAGATTAAAGTGTGATAAAATATATAGAAATATAAATTACCTTATGTGAGTAATACCGTTTTGAGAGACAGTTTGTGCGGCTTCGTCGTGACACGTACTGAGCATTGCAATGGCAGTTTTTGAATCAAGTTGAGCATTCAAAGGGATGATACAGGTAAGGAAGGGCGCACTTTTTCCACTTCCGATACCTCTTTTTTGGCAATCATGTCTTCCCATTTTGTACGGCGTAGTTGAACCGATTGATGTCTCCTTTCTTCCCTTCCCAATTGTGCGCGGTGTCTTTTAGAAATGGACTTAACGCTAACTCTGCCTTGAAATACAAAAATAAAAAAATTTACTCTTGACACATTGTATCACTTGTCACACATGTTCATATTACAAGTACATAACAAATGTTGAGGTTATGTGTACACGTGTTTACCTTTATCGCTGAGAGTTCGAGCCCGGTGTCGGCCACCTTTATGTGATTTGTTGGATTGCTTAAGAGCACCTGGACGATGAGTTACCATTCCAGTTTCAGCTCCTACGCCCGCCATCTCGACTACAACACGAATGGCGCTCTTCTCTCTTTTCACCACTGACACTTATCGTAACACATCAAAATCCGACCATACTCACTTTTATCTTTCTGACAGGGTTGCCAGACGTCCCGATTTGTGCGGGACTGTCCTGAGTTTAACAAACAAATCCCGAGTCCCGCATTGGCTCCGAAAATCCTGATTTAACAAAAATGTATGTATGTATGTAGTTAAAAGAGGCTTGCTTTATTTTGACCTTCTATACGAAGATGTGAAACGTAGATGCTGAATTCAAAAATGTTAAAAAAGAGCGTTTAAAGTTTAGCATGCTATATACAGAGAAATGTAATATAGAAGTGGCTTCGCTAACAAAAAACCTGTGTCAGAAACTAATGCACGTACACTTTCCATAACTATACATAAACGCGTACACTATTGCACAGGGTCATCACATATTCACTTCAGAAATAAAAATTCTTTTTAATAATAGAATATACATGTTTTATTTTGATACAGATTTATTTAGAATTACACATTGATACAAATAATAAAAATTTTACATTAAAAACCACTAATAATAATTTGCTTATTTAAAGCGTTGACGGTTACTTTCGCCTTTAATTTTTATAGTAAACATTTTGCTTTCGAAATGTCGATTTTTCGAAATTTTCGAAATTTTCGAAATTTCGATTATTGCTTTAATTAGTAATAAGTAATAAACAATGACTTTCTGCATTTCCGTCAAAATGTGGATCAAATCTACTAATGATGGGGGTATCTAATAGTTGATGTAATGTTTACAAAGAAATTAAGATCGTATTTTGGCAAAATATGGTGTAAGGCCCGAGCCTCGCCGGGCAACTAGTCTGCCGACTAGTCTGCGGCGAGTTGCATTGAGCAATTTGCTCCGCCGACTTAGTTGCTCACATTGCGATGTTGATTATCTTTAATTATTATGGAAATTCAAAACTGACCCGCTGAATCGGTTTCTTAGACAATTCTATAAATGAATCTCGAAAAAAAAAGTTATGAAAAATTCGTCTTTTTTTTTTTTTTTTTCTTTGTCCGAATCCAGCTGTGCATTGTATGACGTAGATCCGTTGCTTACATGCTGCGACTGAGTGCTAGGGGATTGGAACGTCTCTCTCTCTCTCGCGCAAATAGAGTGCGAGCGAGACAACGGCGAGTGCATCACCTCTGTATGATTTATTTACGTCACTTTCAAAATAGACAAAAAAAATAAATACTTATTTTTTTTCGTGTTTCTTATATAAAATTTCCTAATAATCATATTATATTCTCATCGGTTTTGGCCTCTTACAGAGCTATACACTTTTATGGAGATGTTTGTATGCTATGATTTGAAGAATTTGAAGATTTGATGAATCTTTGAAAATAAGAAGAAAAATAAGGATCTGGACTGAAACTTTCTTTGGAAATCACTATCTGTGTGTAGTGTTTATCTCGTAGTATGAAAAATTCGTCTTTTTTTTTTTTTTTTTTTTTTTCGTTTTTTTTTTTTTTTTTCGTGTTACCTGTTCAAAATTGTTTAAGAAACCCATATTTGATGTCGGTTTAGGATTCCCATGCCTATATAAACGTCATTTCGGGTCGTGAAAATCGTGAGTCTCCCAGAGTTGCTGTGACGGCATGTAGTCGTCCATAGTTGCGGAGACTGAGTTGCCCGGTGAGGTCCGCTCCGTCTAAACGCTAACATTTTGACGACACGACGACTAAGGCCGACTAGTCTACAGACTAGTCGGCAGATTAGTTGCCCGGTGAGGTTCGGGCCTTAAATTTTAAATTTCTTTAATTTTTAAAATTGAAAAATAAAGATTTAATTAATTAATTTAATGCCCGGTGAGGCTCGCGCCTTAGTCGTATGCCTTGTATTTTAAGCATGTTCATTCTTCCAAAAGCGCTCCATTCTAGTTTCATTTTTTTTTCTTTACATCCAGTCATGTTCACCAATTGTCCTAGGTACATAGATTTATAACACATAGATACGCCCCTTCATACTTTTCGAACAAAAATCGTCGCAAGAGTAGGGATGAATGGACAGAACCCGAGACTCAAATAATTATTATTTTACATCTATGCCTAGGTATAAATAATTATCAACTTCCTGTCCAACACAGTCTGTGATTACGTTTTGCGTGCGAAGTTCATTAAACAAATTACTACATACATATGTATATACATAAGGTGACCAACAGTCCTCCTTTTTACTTTATCCTAATCGGATAAAGTATTGTAATCGTACGAAAATTCGACCTCGAGATTTTGACCGATTCGTATCAGGTATCATCGCCTGATCACGTTTTCATGATTTCTGAAAAATTTCTGTGTGTCTGTGTACTTTCTTTCACATCCTCTTGGATATTATTCCAGTATTTCTTGCGTCCATCTGCCACCCATTCTTCTCGCTATGTGTCCACTTCAACTTTTTCACACGCCACCTTGGTCATGCTTCATACCCACGTATTCCTTTTACGACCTCTTCTCGTTATACCGAGCATACATCTTTCCATGCTGCTGTGTGCACTGGATCTTACGTAGCATCTACGTTTCACATCCACACGTCATAACTGACAGAAAATTGCATAATAGTCGATATAGCGACCCCGACAGAAAACCTTGGCGACCCCGTTTGGGGTCGCGACCCACAGGTTGGGAGCCCGTGCCTTAACATATACAAAAATAAATAAAACCACGAAGTTGGCGTCGGCCGGGCCGACGCACTCGCAAAAACCAAACCTTAAACAAAGCGACACTAATCAACGGCAAACACAAATATATTTATTTATACATTGCGTAAATACAACGTAAAAAGTTTCCAAAGCGCACTTTAAAAGTGCAACGTTGCGATTGAACGCTGCAGATGCATTAATAATGCAACGAGAAACAATTCGAATGCGAATAGAGACGCCGTTTACGTGTGACGCGTCATGGCCGCAAACAACGGTGTTAAGTTCACCTCCAGCTCGGCGGTCACGTGACGTGACGTGGGGACGTGTCACTGCCGCGCCGACCGCCGGCCAGCTTGGCAGACTGTCCGTGATCCGTGTTCGCTTCGTGCGCACGCATTGCGACCGCTCTCGTCGCTCGACTGACACCACTCGACACGCTCCACCTCGCCAGCGCACCAGATACCACCATCCACATTCACCATGGGCAGTCAGTATCACCCCAATTACCACCCTAACGTAGAACGTTTGACAGCGAGCGTCCTCCGACCCTTCACTACCCTAACGCTCACTTACCATTACTGACTTGCACCCGTCGTCTGTTTCAGTCAAGTTCCTCGAGGTGATCAAGCCGTTCTGCAGCATCCTGCCGGAGATCGCCAAGCCTGAGAGAAAGGTGAGTCTGCCACCCCGGTGGTGCTGGTGCTGGTGCTGGTTATAGTCTGCACCCCTTTCTAATTCACCAGCTGGACCGTTCCTCGGCCCGAGCTCGTCCATTTCCGTGCACTTTCACTCATGATGTGGATGAATTCGTCGATGGCGTGCCACGCATCTGCCCTCGATTCGAGTGACACATCTGTTTTGTTTTCACGTACTTTATATGTGAAAGGGATGTTGGTCGCGGGTGTCGTGGTGCAATTTGACCATTCTGATACGAATGCACTTTCGATTCGGAATGGTTTACTTCCGTTTCCGTAGATTGTCACTTTTTGAAAAAATCGCCAATTTTCACTTAGACACTGGATTTTTGAATTGATGTAATGCAATGTCGTGCAAATTTTATGTTTGCTAAATGTCGTTAACTTCGGATGAAAATTGAATAAAAATTATATTAATACGTTTTATTTTATTTTCAGATTCAATTCAGGGAGAAAGTACTATGGACGGCTATAACGCTATTTATTTTCTTAGTATGCTGTCAGGTAATAAATATATTCTGCTTATTTTTTTATATGATCAAAAATGTCATTGTCCAATTTAATTGGAACACTCTCTTTTAATTTGTAATTGTTCCGAATTTTTTTTTTATTATTTTTTAATCGACCCGATCAATCAATCAATCGAGATACTAAGTTCTTGCTTTTAATGTGAAGCAATGTTTTTTTTTCTTTAGTATATTATCCTGCACAACATTCTGGATGTAATGTCGTGCGGGGTTTTATGTTTTAAAATAAATAAATAAATGTATTTCAACTCTCGTCTTAAAAGTATAATTTAATAGTGATGTATTTATTCTCGATAGTAAAAGAGCCTAAATCGAATTTTAAAGATAAAAATCATATAATTAGGTGTGTGTTTTTTGTTCGCTATATTTGAGATCTATTCAATAAGCAAAATTTAATTTTTCAATTTAAAAAGTTTTTTCGTTAGTCTTTGTATTCCAAAATTATATGAATACAAATAAACTTGTATAAAATGCTTTTGATTGAGAAAAGATTATTATTTTTATTAAAAAAAAAAAAAAAAAATGCATTGCAGGCAAAGTTTTTTTTAAACAAAATGTAATTTTTATCTGAAAAAATATGCGCCACAGGCGAAATTTTTTTACTTAAAAAATTTCATAATAATTTGATGTATAGGTACGAATGTAACTCCTTTTGTCGGGTATCCATGGCGGAAACGCCACTGAATATAATATAGAAATATTTTGAAGATAAACAACAACTTTCATAGATATCCTAGACATTTATTTCGATAAATTACTAAGACCTATTTTTGTTTTGGCTTAGTACAACACTAGTCGAATAGTCGAACGGCTCGCACGCTTAAATACTCGTATACTTCCATACCTCGAAGCGTAAACAAAATTACATTTGCGATTCTGTTTTATTTCCCAGTATCGTAATATTTGCAATCGGCCCATTTTCAATATAGAGAATCCGCCCCTGGTTTCTATTGCGAATAACAGCTTTCTAATAATTAATTTCACTATCCTTCTATCAATACGATTTTTAAAATTATAATTTGTTTCTCATTGACAATTTCCAGATCCCCCTTTTCGGTATAATGTCTTCGGACAGTGCGGATCCCTTCTACTGGATCCGTGTGATATTGGCGTCAAATAGGGGTACTTTAATGGAATTGGGTATTTCACCCATCGTCACGTCAGGTTTAATCATGCAACTTCTGGCCGGCGCCAAGATCATCGAAGTCGGCGACACGCCGAAAGATCGAGCCCTCTTCAACGGAGCTCAAAAACGTTCGTTTACCTTACAGCCGCTTGAAATTCACAACTAAACGAATCCATTTTTTATGCCAATGATTTAATTTTCAGTGTTCGGCATGGTCATAACGGTAGGACAGGCTATCGTTTACGTCATGACGGGAATGTCTGGAGAACCGAGCGAAATTGGAGCTGGCGTGTGTCTCCTGATTATCATCCAATTGTTCGTCGCCGGTCTCATCGTACTGTTATTAGATGAATTATTACAAAAAGGTATATTCTATTTTGAATTTATTCGCATTGTGAAGTAATCTGTTATTTTTTTTATTAATAAATTGATATTTTAGGATATGGTCTTGGATCTGGTATCTCACTGTTTATCGCAACCAATATCTGTGAAACAATCGTTTGGAAAGCGTTCTCTCCAGCTACCGTCAACACAGGTCAGACAATCGTATAAATTACACTCGCTCAAGTGTTTTCAGGATAAATAAACACATTTTAAACGTTTCCATTTGCACAATACAGGTCGCGGTACTGAATTCGAAGGTGCCGTCATCGCTTTGTTCCACTTATTGGCTACCAGACAAGATAAGGTTCGAGCTCTTCGGGAAGCTTTCTACAGACAAAACTTGCCAAATCTAATGAACCTTCTTGCTACCGTACTCGTATTTGCTATAGTCATATACTTCCAAGTAAGTTTGCCTATGTGTGTGGAATGTGACGTGTACTGACAATTTTCATTTTAACATTTTTTGAAAATTTAACAGGGCTTCCGTGTAGATTTACCAATTAAATCGGCACGCTACAGAGGACAGTATTCGTCGTATCCCATCAAACTCTTTTACACGTCCAACATTCCGATCATCCTCCAGAGTGCGTTGGTTTCCAATCTCTACGTCATATCTCAGGTAAATTCGTACGAATTTCGAACGTGTTGAATTTTTCTGTGGTGATGCTTTGGATTAACGTTGCATTTGATAATTTTAGATGTTGGCTGTCAAGTTCGGTGGTAATTTCCTGGTAAATATGTTAGGAGTATGGGCGGATGTAGGAGGCGGCGGCCCTGCGCGTGCTTATCCTGTCGGAGGACTCTGTTACTACTTTAGTCCACCTGAATCTTTGGGTCACATAGCCCAAGATCCGGTTCACGCCGTGCTCTACATTATATTCATGTTGGGATCGTGTGCCTTCTTCTCCAAAACATGGATCGACGTATCGGGATCTTCAGCTAAAGATGTAATATTTCATTTCCGCCTCCAATAGTATCGCACTTGTGACCCGATTGTATAATAAATATATTGAAATTCGTTCTAGGTGGCCAAGCAATTGAAGGAACAGCAGATGGTGATGAGAGGGCACAGAGATAACTCCATGATCCACGAGCTGAACAGATATATACCGACTGCGGCTGCCTTTGGCGGTCTATGTATAGGTGCACTTTCAGTTTTAGCAGATTTTCTAGGTGCAATTGGTTCGGGCACGGGTATCTTGCTCGCCGTTACAATCATATACCAATACTTCGAAATATTCGTCAAAGAACAGTCTGAAATGGGAGGCACCCTTCTCTTCTAAAAATGTTAATAAAAATGTGTACATTTGTTAAATACATGGCGATATGACACAAACTTTGTGGGGTTGTGACTGAGAAGTGTATTTATTTATCATTTAACAAAAGAGGCGAAAGAAACAGTGGTGTTATTTTTTTATTGTGGCACTTGTGCAGTTGTGAATCGGGGTCAATGGAAAAACTCTCATTTAATAATGATGTGATATGGTTTTTTTTTTTGATGTTTCGTCGTTTTCTTTTTTTTTGTTTTCTAGCGAATCGTTATTATTAGTTGTACTTGAAAAATTTCATCCACTGTATACTTACAATTTCATACGCATTTATATGCACACATCCACTCTGTATGTAAGTGTACATACAAACATGCATTTCCTTGTACCGTGTTCAGTTCTGTGCTGTGTTCATTGTTTAAATGTTTTATTTATGACAAAAGTAATAAATGTTCACATTGTTAACAGAACGAGCGAACAATGACTTTCTAGAGGAGTTATTTTGATAAATAATAACTTTATCTTCGTCATTAATGTTAAAAATATTTATAAGAATTTTGTAATAAGATGAAACATTACTTTAGATGTGTAACTTAACTATTTTGTTAAGAGAAACATGAAAATTGAATAAAAAATAAAATATATTTGCTCTATTTATTTGAATAGTCCCATTGTTTCAATTTTACTACATATTTACCTATCGGACAGCAAGGAAGATTTTGCACAATACGCACTTCCTTCATCAATAATAATTTGGAAATGAAATGACAGTATTAAAAGGATTACGTAAAAAAGATAAAAATAAAGCAGGAAGATTTTTATTTTTAACATTTTTCATGATTAAATTACATTTGCATATATGCGTATATATATATATATATATATAGGCACTACATACATAACATATGCACACAATTCACCATTTGCACTTATTACAAAGCCACTTATTACTCGTTATCAAAAAGAAAGGAAATCAAAGAAGCACTTATCTGTTCTTCGTACATAAAAATCTTTAAATAGAATATTTATAATCAACTAAAAGCCAATTTGTGCCCACATTGGACATATGCAACGTGAAATTGACGAGAAAAAGAAAACATTGATTTGGTCCCATGGATAATACGCTATTGCTATTTTGTGCATAAAAACACCCCAGACTCACCCTTTCACACCGGTGAGTATATTTATATAATAATATAAAAAATCAATTGATTGAAAAATTTGTGGAGTAAAAAAACCTGTGATAGTATTTTTTTTTTCATTTCGAAACACTCAAAATCCCATTCGCATGAAACAATCCCAAAGGTAAAAAAATTGTGCTATTAGTTAAATATGCATGAATAATTGTATCACAAAGCCAATAAGAATATAAAATTATTTTATTTAACTGGGCACATATGTAAGCTAAAAAGTGTTATTTTTTGGTGTATATATCTATAATAATATACATATCTATGTATGTATGTATATCTGAAGTCACAAGTTTTGACTTTATCCATTTATAGATAAAAGTATTGCTTTTACGAATAATCAACATTTGTAATATGTAGAGCAACAAAATATTAAATTTTTAACATGTATGTACAGGAAAATTTAACTAACCTAAATTTACATACACATTATGTTTGTATGTTTATTTCACGTTAATTTTATTTAAAATTATCACGGATAATGTGAAATAACTTTCTAGAATTAATATTTAGAATGTAATCTGCATAAGAAGTAAATGTTTACATATTCTTATTTAAATTTAGAATTCATATTGCAAAATCGATAACATAAAATATAAACATCATAAGTTGGTAACTAAATGGAATAAAATATGATAATAAAATAGGTTTAATATAACAAAGCTAATCAAATTTAATTAAAAACAACAAAAAAAAAAATCAGCCAAAAAATAAAAGCAGCACAAAAAAAAAAATTGCCAAATTCCGATGAATGTTTGTTTTATAAATAACATTTTTATGAAAATACAAAACTCGCGTGTATAATATAATACGGATTACAAAATTTTAAGGTAAATATTTTTGTACATACAATGATTTGAAAAGATTTTCGCGATTGTACTCTAATTTTCAAAAGAAATACTTTATTTAGTAGATTTAATTGACTAGGATTTATTTTTCTTGAGCACAAAATGATTGCTTTTCAGATATATTCGTTTAAAAAGAAAGAACCTATTAAAAATCTAATGTATTCAAACAAACGATAAAAAATTTGGAAATCATAAATTAAATTAAATAAAGAACTATAGCAGGGCGGGCCTGCTTGATATTTGAGCGACTCGCACCAAGTTCGCCGAATAGGGATACATGTCGATATCGATGACAGCAATCCAACATGTAGTTACAGATTGCTATGATACACACACCCATCACAATCATCGCCACCATTACCAAACAATTTCTATTAAACCACATGACAATTCATCCAATTAAGCTAGTAAATTTTGAGATTACAAACTAATTTTAATGTACACATGACTTAACAAAAATATTATATAACAATGTTAATTATGATTATGCATATTGATGTTTTGAGATCAATGTTATGCTACGGTTTCAATTTCTTCGGCGATAACACTCGGTTGATCAGTCTGCGTGATAGTTACAGTATTGGCGGTACTAGCCGGATACGGCGCCGCCTTCATCTTCCTCGCCTCGCGTCTTTGCTTCTTCTGTTGCATCACTAAACGGAGCTGGTCCAGTTTGCACTTTGTTTTTGAATTATCCAAAGCGAGCGTATTGGCCGAGTTGCATTTTCTACAGTTCCTATTCATACTTCGATCGAAACTGTCATCTTTGTCCTTATCACAAACGCGACATTTTTTAATCGGCGTTTTGTTAGCTTTGCACGTCACGCCATCCGATGCGCACGAACACGCATCCACGGGAGAGACACCGTTATCGATTTCAGTTCTTTTGCACGTGCAAATATCTAACGGGGCGAGGACGTTATCTGATGCGGGTGTCGGAGACGAGTAATGCCCGTTGCACTCACCGTACGGACACATGTTAAGCGTGTTATTACACTTATTGCATCCGCATTCGTCTGCGCCATTTTGTTCAGCAGCGCAATTGAACGGCTGATTTCTATGCTCTCTCTGAAAACGCAAAAGGACAAAGTCGAGGAAACGAAAACGAAACTAATTTAACTTATTCTATTTGAGATAAATATACACCAAACCTGTCTGGTACGAACTGTTGATTGTGTGTTGTGGGTCGGTTCGAATGTAATTCGAGCTCCACGTCTATATTGGGGCGGAGTAGCACACAGTAGATCATTTAAAATGTGAATAATAGTTGATATATCACGTTTCGGTCGTCCGAATCTGTAGACAAAACACATTTGTGGTTAATTAATGGACATACAAGACGAAAGCCACAATTTTTACAACATGGCAAATACCTATCCTGAAGTGCCGGATTCAACGTGCCCGAGAATGTACCCGAGTATATTCCCTTTCCGTGATGTTTCATCGATTCGATCACAGCTCCCTGACCTATCTTCGGTCGCGACGTTTCCTCGTTGGTCAAGTCGACTTTACTCGTGAGTACTTCCTTGGATAGTTTCTTCAAAGTTTGAGTTAGATTTTTCGACGCTTCGACGAGTGAATTTGTATCGGATATTTGAGGAGATTGAGAATCTGCTTTGGCCATTGAACTAGTTGAGGATGTGGCGGCGGTTGAAAAATTCATCGCGTCCACATCTTCATAACTGGTTCGAGAGGTCGGAGCTTCATCCAAACTCTCGAAATGATTGCTCACGGGGCACGATTGGATAGCGTCTATTTTGGATGTTGACGGACGACCTAGATCATTCGATTCCGCATTGTTTACGCACTGTTGCATTTTTTTCTTGAGGTGTTTATTAACTAATGACTGCATAAATGCTTTTGGTTTATTTTGAATAGTTTGACTGCCCGGTTTTGAAGTTTTGTGTAAGAGGTAATGTAGTCTTTTATTTTTCAACGGTTTAGGTGCTTGCTCCGTTGCCGATTGATCGGAAGAAACGCTATCAGACTCTTTGTTGGGATTATCTTGTGTTTTTTCCGGTGAATTCGCATTGTCGAGGTGCTCTAGAGATTTGCCTTTAAGCGATTTTTTATTGGAAACATTTTCTGAAGCATTCCACGTATCCATATTTTCATCGCACGAATTATCAACTATAAAATTGTCATCATCGCACACATCTTTATTCATCGATGTGGCAGAATCTTCTACTTTTGAGGTATGAGTAGTAGGATGACAATTACTTGCACAAATATAATCTGGATTGAAAGAAGAACACAAACAAGATGTTAAGTTTGCAGCTATTGGGTCAGTTATCACAGGGCATTCAGTTTGAAGATCAGATTTTTCTACTTTGAGGTCTTTTTGAACTCCAACTAATTCACTAATTAAATTGTTTTTAAGAGAACTAGGTAAAGGGACATATTTAGGAGGAGGTTTATCCTCTTTTTGTAGACTATTACTACTATCACTAACTGGAATCGAGATGGGAGGATATGTAGATGTCAGGGAAGTTTTGAGAGGACTCGAAACGAGGTTTGATAACGATTTAATAGGAGACTGATCTTCAAAATCGGAATTAATTGTTGAACCACTTTCGTTGCTACAATTGTATTTTGAGGTATTTGGTTCCGTTTTATTGGCATCGCAAGATAAATCGTCCGATTCTTTACTAATATCTTCTTGCATTTCCGCAAGAGATTTAAATATTTCAAAAGCATTCTGTAGGGTTTCAATATCTTGTTTACATAAAAACGACTTGAAATCTTCTACACTTTCCGGCTCACTAGTGGATCCTATTTTAATATCGGAAGCATCTATAGAAGTTTTTGAAGCGGGATCAGAAGAGGTACTAGGCATATTTACGGACGAAGTTGAACTTTGTTTCGGTTCATTTGCAGATTTTCCCAAGACTATCGTCGGCTTTTGGGCTTTTACTAACGGCTCACTTGGCCTTACATTCGAAGTCGTAGACTTTACGGGTGTACGATGGGAAGCGGTAGAACTACGAGTTTTACTACTAGATGTGCTAGCACTTGCACCTGGAAACGTGGACAATTGCAATTGAATAAGCATCATGTGATCACCGAGGCGCATCGTCAGGTTCAAAGGCGACTTTCCACTGAGAAAATCATTAACTTGCGAATCATTCAATGATTCTAGTGCTTGCATTACAGAGTTTTCGGGACGTTGGGTCTGTAAAATGAAAAGTAAAAATCGCATTAACTTTGTGAAAACATCAGATTGGTCAAACTCATACGGATAACATTTCATCCAAACTAAAAATAAAATAATTGTTAGTGGAATGTTTATTACCAATAGTCCAGTTTCGACACTGGGCAAAAGTATAATTCTCGATCCATCAATAAGGCCATTATCTTCCAGAGTACCATCCCTCAGTTGTCTGAAAGATTCAATAATTAAATTTACGGTGATTCAACATTATACGACATTTTTATAAAACCAAAACAGTAGGAATACATAAATACCAAAAAAAAAAAAAACAAGTATTATTGTGTGCATCATTAAATTAAAAAAAAAAAGATAAGACGACATTAACAAACAATTACATGCAACTTCTGAGAGAATACATTTATTTGTCGCGATAAATGTACATTTGTATGTACATATATGTATGTATGTACATCATCAACAGCTGTAAATGAGTTTCGTTCAGATAGGTAGATAAGGAGGGTGATAAATATCCAGATAGACAATTCAACGAACTATATATTGTGCCACAGTGAAGTGGAAGACATTAAAGGTTAAATTTCGCATTTAACGAGGATTGCAGTTCATAAGGTCACCGTTGATTGCGCTAAATATATATGTGGTTCCACTGGAGAAGACTTCCAATCATTTGGCGAATTACGACTTACATTACATATACATACATATATGTATATCTTTTAAACAAGCAGATGAAATTTACGTCTTACGGTCGCTCAACTCTGAATGTTACATACCAGGTTGATTGTATGAGACCAGTGTTTTGAACCAAGACATTACAGGAATGGTAAGCTGTGAAAATTAATGGAGACGGACAAGTTGTGGGTTAAATTTAGGAAACTCTAATTGGCTTGGAACTCACTTTAAATGAAATACATCTTCTGAAATGTTTTCATCGAGGCTTTGAAGAGTTGTATAGAAATTTTTTACAGTTTCAGGTTGTTTTCAAGTGCAATATACATTGGACGTGAATATATTCTCATTTTTTTAAAATATAGTATGCAATTTGAGTATCTTTTTTAACCACGTTAGTTAATAAGTACCAAAAATTTGATCACGATTGGTGAATTTAGTGGCACTCGAATTTAGTCTCCTTTTAAGACATAGACAAACTTATAAAATAGTCGATGAATCGTTTACTGTATAGTTTACAATTGAGCGTAGCTAGGAAAAGGTTAAAACTTTGTTGGAAAGCCAATTACTGTCATGCTGAAGCAAACCGTTAAAGACAAAATTGATCGGCAGGGGTTCTTATGAGCTCATCTTCCTTGCAAGTGAACACAATTTTCTTTCCTCCCCCCCTATCCTTAATTCACTGAACCAATCAAAAAACAAAAATACATCATCATTTTCAGCCGTTCACCATCCACTGCTGGATGAAGGTCTCTCCAATTCTCTTCCATTCCTTTCTGTCTTGAGCAATCTGCATCCAATTGACTCCACATTCTTCTCAATTCATCAGCCCATCGTCCACTGGATGTACCTTGCTTTCTTTCACATCCTCTCGGATACCATTCCAATATTTCTCGCGTCCATCTGCCATCCATTCTTCACGCTGTATCCAGTCCAACTTTTTCACACGTTCCGCTATATCTGCCACTTTGGTCATACTTCATATCCATGTATTCCACTTACGATCTCTTCTTGTTATACCGAGCATACATCTCTGTGTGGATTGGATCTTACGTAACATCCTTCAATTCAGCATCCACGGTTCACATCCATACCTCATAACTGGCAGTACGCACTGTTCGTATACCTCCATTAAAAATATTTGGAAAAATACATAAAAATATTTAATGTCGTCCAAAAGATTCCGAGATTTTATCTCGACACTGACTAAATTTTGAAAACCCAGATTCGCAAGGACCGGTCGTAGCAAATGATAGGCAATCGTTTGAGTCCACCAAAATTCATTGATGTTTTTGCTTTTTTGCATCATCTGGGGAGCCAAATTAAATTGAAAGGATTCCATATCCACTCTTCATTTTGATCATAAATCGTCAAAGGACTCCATTAGACGTCTCAAAACCCTCAAATTAAATTGGGAAGACCGTCTAGCGAATTATTGCAAATTTTTTTGTGATACACCCCATTCCTTTCCTGTATGGGAAAACACCACAGGTTAAGTAAAACCGGCGTACGTACTAAAATACCTGAGCCTTATTAATTCATATCGGGGCCAAGTTGTCTATATCAAAATGTCACAGTCATCATCGCGAAGTTTGGTAACTGCAGTTTTCGCAGACTGATTACCTCGGACCTCGGTTGAAGAAACTTTGGACATCCGAGCCTCGGTAACTTTTACCTAGTACATATAGCCGATCGGCTATTTCATGTCTTCGATCGTTTGGCTCGTAGAGTTGTCGACTGGGGGTCAGTGAGCGACCATCGGGTACCCGTCTCGGAGTGTCACTCTTCGAGGGGTGAGGGTGGATGAGGTGAGAGTGCAGTCGTGGCTGCGAGTATGACATGCGATAATACCTCTCCCTGTGCAGCAGACAGATGCGCTCCTTGGGCACCTTCAGCCTCCTGGAGACGAGCTTCTTGAGATGATCGACCGAGGCTCGAGCGTCAGCCGTCAGGGCGAAAGTTCCTCCGGTGGTTGTGTGAACATCTAGAGTGAGACGACGAGGTCTCCCGTCTCCCCCGCATTCGGCGCCAGCGCGAGCCATCTGCACCTATCGTCCGATCGTCCGATCTTCGGATGGCGTTTGACAGAATGCCAAGTGACAGGTGACAGGTGACAGGTGACAAGTGACAGGTGGCGGTGAAGTGTACAGTGTAGAGTAGCGGAGTCGGTTTAGTTCGCCTCCCCCTCGCTTTCCCCTCTGCCCGCCCACACCGACAGCACGCCAACACACAACACCTGTTTCGTGCTTCACAGCCAGCACACTTTCTATTTATCTATTGGTCTAGTCGGTTGGTGCAACTGTGTCCAAGCGAAATTGCTAAATTCAAACCCTCGCACGACTGCCTCTGAAAATCCCGATGTAACAAAAATTGTATATGTAGAAATTTTGACCTTCCATACGAAGATTTCGGTTTATTAAACAAATTTATCTATACCGAATGTGACCGAAGCAGACGAGAGAAAAAATTCGTGGTGTGGCCGTTTCGAACGCGTGAATACGTCTGCGTCAGCGGCGAATATTTTATTTATAATATACAAGAACGAAATGGATACTATATTCATATATTTTTATATAACTGGTTGTAGGAATCCTGACGCACGTGTAATCAATACCATCCACGTGTTGTAAACTCGTAAAAATTCCCGAAAACAAATTTGGGGCAAACATATAAAAACAACACGTGTCGCGACACGTGAAATTTATCATCGCTTTTCGAACAAAGACATCGCTACGCTTTATATAACGAGAACCCGGATTAACACGTGCAACCCAACAGGGACAAAGGACACTTAAAAGTGAACCGATTCAATTTGACCTCCCGCATCACAGACGATCAAAGTAAGGTGAAAGAATCTTTCGAAAGAATTCGCTAATCTCAGATGCGCAATTGGGCAATATAAAATACGGTGATCAATCTCGTACTCCAGTTCTCTCTCAAACATCTCTGGTTTCACACCTCGACCCCACTACCTCCATCGTTGACCATCCATCGACGTCACTGTTCCTGGACTCTCTCCACTGAAGACAACCACTACGGGACTCCAGCTCTCAACCCTCTGGGCCCTCAACGGGCTACCTCGGAGATGAACGTCCCCCTTGCACACGAGTCCGCACCAGACGAAATAAACGCTCGTCAGTCGAACTCACACTGCTCACGACAACCGTAGCCAGGCTGCCCACGCAACCGTAACCAGGCTGCCCACGACAACCGTACTCATCGTAGCGCATCCCTACGCCGGAGCCAGACTCGAGGAACACGTCACAACGTCCACCAATCAAAACGCACTCACGGACACAGTACTCTGGACGACACACGTACATAAGACTCGTCGCACGCCACTACGTAGACACTTAACTTCTATGCACCTGTAAATCGCTGTACATACTTCAACAAATAAATAAAATACAAAACTCTACCTTGTATGAAAATAGAACGTTTCACACACCTGACCCAGCGTTCCTATAATTGGTAATGAAACGTCTTTATATGGTAATCGTTTACTTTTTTATTTATCATTGGCCTGTGGTAAACGGTGGCTGTCGAGGTGCTCGCGCCGTTCTGATGTTCCCGATGCCGTCTCACTCGTTCTTTCGCAGACGTTTTGGTACCGATCGACCGATGATTAGACCCTCTTTCTGATGATATGTGTTTTTTTTTGTATTTCATATTGGTTTTTCGGCGAGTATGGGCCGACAGTAAAATTTCGACTTGTTTGTGATTTTTAATCGACAAATAATTTACACGGTTGAAACACAGCTCACAGCTGAAAATGGTGATGAGCCGGGCGTGTGCAAAACCCCCAGGCCTGACTTTTCGTCATTTTATCCATATCGTATAAAATATCGTGATCTTGCAAATATTCGACCTAGTGATTTTGATTGATTTGAATCAGGTATCGTCCCCTGATGACGTTTTCATGATTTTTAGAAAATATCTGTCTGTGTGTAGAATCGCTATAACTCTAAAACCGTTCATCCCATCACACTGATACTTTATATTTATAGGTTTTTTGCCAGCCATTACAATCGGTAAGGCTTTCAAAATTTTGATTCAGCCGAAAGTGGTACCTATCTAGGCAAGTCACCTAATTTTCTGTTATCTTTAAGAGGTTTTTCCAGCAAAACTATTATACATTTGTATGTACATATATCAAGCTGAAATTTTTTTCTTCAAAATAATATAATTTTTTCTCTTGGTTTTCGGTGTTTTTTTTTACTTTTTCTCCGAAACTATTACCAAGTTGAAATTTCATATCTATATGTAGTTTTCATCTGAGACATAAGAGATATTATAATTTTGGTCTAAATTCGCCAATCGAAAGTGGCATTTTACTCTTGAACGAAATTTCATTTTATAATTGAGTCGCCTAGTTCCAAATCCCGATAAGTCCACAATATATAAAAAACGAGGATAAAATATGTTCTGGTTCTAAGAATGTTTTCAAACGATGCCTTATACTTGAATTATTCCAAATACCGCTAAGTGTGCCGTAAAAAAATATTGAAAATCAGTGTTAGTTCCAAAAACTGACAATTGCACTATGATAAAAGCTGATAAAAGCCATAGATATTTAGAAACAAACAACGATAAGTCCATGTTTCTAATCTCAATATTTTGTTTAATATCAACAGAATTGAGTTTAAATGAGTTTAAACGCCATCAAGCAAATAAGTCTGTAGCAGAAAAACCGCGTTTGCGAACAAGTGAGTTTTATGGACTTATCGGGATTTGGAACTAGGCGACTCAATTATTTTTCGGCCTTTTTAATATTTAGTATCTTCATAATATTGTATTATATTCTTTAGGGCAATATCTAATTATAAAAAAATAAATCATTAAAATCGGTCAACCGGAAGTGGGACTTTTTTATTGTAGAAAAGTCAAAAATCGTGTTACCAGCAATATTTCTGAAACTACTGAACCAATCAAGCTGAAAATTCATATTTAAAGTTTTAATGTAAAAATTTAAAAGTTAATAAGATTTTTGGTAAAAATCCGCCCAACAGAAATGGTAGTTTACTCTTGAACGAAATTTCGTTTTTTTTTTTTTCAGCCTTTTTTAATATTCATTATATTATGAAATTAGGCTTTATAGCATTGGCGAGTTATAAAAAAATATCATCAAAATCGGTTTTTTGCTTCTTCTCTTAATATTTCAAAAGGAAAAAAAATAATTCTAATTTACAGTTTAGCAAATCGTTCAACAGTGCATTCTATTTTTTAGAATAAAAATTCCCTTCCGTTGAAGAATTATGTATTTAATAAATATGTAAACATATAAATATAAAATAAATTAAAACCCTACATCCAAATTTCGAGTATATAATTATACTATATTAATGAAAATAATTATAAAATACCACAATAAATATTCATAGCTAATAACAAATATTTATTCAATTAAAAATCCAGCACCATTATCACGACAATGTTGAAATTTGAATAATAAGAAAATGAGTGTAAAACAATATAATTGTATTATATTTGTATGTATATCATTATATAAATTTTCAAATCACAACATTTTCACACATTAGACACGATTATAACAATAATAAACATTCAATAACAAAAATATAACACTTGATGAAAATTTGGTTTTCATGCACACAAATACTTTAATAAAAAGGCAAGAATGATCTTTCTATGAAGTTTTTATATCAAAATCCCACTTTGTTCAAATGCAACAATTTTCGACTAAAATTGTGACTGAATATATTTACTAAGACAAAAAAAACTCCTTTCAGTGTAAATTTGATATGTTATATAAATCTTTTTATTTAATTTCTGTTAACTTAGAAAATATAACTCATAATTATTATAATACATAATATCTATAAAAAAAAGTCTACATTTTTATAAATATTGTGAGTGGAATGCATTGAATGTCAGTGAAAACATTATATTGTGAGAATAAATTAACTTCTTGGTGTATTTTAAGATAACTTTTAATCAACAAAATTGATGTATTATTTAAAAATTGGCACATTTCAATAAATTTATTTAACTCTCCATTTTATTACTATCCATATAAGAGTTCCAGCTACTCAATAAATTATAAAGTGTCCACTCAATATTGTATGTTCACATATATGTATTATAAATAAACAGGAATGTTTGATTTATAAAAAATAAATACATTTCAATAAATAACATGTTCACAAAATATATCTAAACACGTACAAAAATATGAGTCAAACTAATAGTATACGCATGAGTTACAAATTTAACGAAAACAATACTTTTTGTGAGTGTCCTAACCTTTAAAACCCAACCTTATTTTAATATCATCATATGATCCAACCGTTCAAAGAGTTTGCTTTAACAAATTGAAGCTTACCAGTGAAGAGAGGCCGAGTATATAAAAATATATCTCACGCCATTGCCAATGGACTCGGGAGATACACATAATAATACATATACCCTGTCTTATACGTTAACAAAGAAACATACACACAGCCCAAACACACACATTTTATTTATTATATATGGATACATACAATTTGGAATAGTTCTTAGCTTATATTCAATGATGAAAATCATTTGATAAAAGCATCAATGTGACTACACCCATTATTGACTCGATAAAGGTTACACACATCAAACTGGTGAGAAAGTAATACATACATACGTTTAAATATAATATATTGAGCAACATGATATTTGTGCCAATTTAATCGAATCATGAACCAAACTCTTCGGTGCCGTCCAGTATTAAACCGAATTTAATATCACCTCTGCCGTCCATTTTTAAATAGTGGTCGTGATGAGTCCAAAGAGATTTTCTATGAGATACGGTGAAAAGCGAAATACCAACCTAGAATCAATCATTTTATGAATTTTCAACATTGTGATGGAATGTAAATTTATTAATTAAATGAATATATTAACCTCTTTACAATACTGGTACATTGAACCTTCGACATCAACCGATACAGCACTAGTGCATTCATCCAAAATAGCAAATTGAGGAGCGTGATAGAACAATCTAGCCATCTGTAATAGTTAATATAAATGAATTAGTAAACGGTAAAAAATTCATCTATTGGTAGGATTAATAGACTTAATAATTACAGCTATTCTTTGTTTTTCCCCTCCCGATAAGACATCCATCCAATCTGCAATAGCATCCCATCCACCTTCCCTTGACACCAAATACGATAGTTGAACCAGGTCCATAAATTTCATCAATTCTTCATCGTTTCGACCACGACGCACCATTTCATTGCGAGTGTGAGGATAAATAACCTAAATAATATGACGGTGGTATACATACACGGGGAATAATCGAGCGAAAAATTTAACACAAATTGAAAATGCACATACTTGATCTCTAAGTGTTCCGAGTGTCATGTAAGGACGCTGCGGAATATAGAAAAGCTTTCCTCGTGGTGGTTTTGTTAGTGTTCCGCCAAACATTGGCCACAATTCACCCAAAGTACGGAAAAGGCTAGATTTTCCACATCCGTTCGGTCCACAAACCAAAACGTTCATGCCAGACCTAAAATTATAATTCATTCGGTTGCACAATTTGTAATAAAAATTATTGTGAAATCAGATGCTCAATTCAAGAACCCAAGAATATTACCTAACTTCAAAGGTCAAATCGTTGATTAATACATCACCGTTGGGTGTGACTAACGGTACTTTATCAAATTTAATGATATTATCTTGGAATATCACTTTTCCTGATCCTGGTATCAATGGAATTCGGGATTGATCTGAAAGTTATTAAATGATTAATGTCTTATGGTGAATTTAAAACTTTATTCACGTACAAAACTTAAAAATATGAGTAGGTACCTGTATTTTCATTTGCAGCAGAGCTGAGTAATGATCCATCTACCATGGTTCTTTCATAGCGACCCTGGTTAAGGTCTTTAAGAACATTAATAAGCTCCGTCACTCTAGTGGTGTATCCTGCCAGTTTAGTGAGTTCTCGACCAGCTAACACCAAGCGACCAATAGCTTCAGCCAATTTTACTAACATTCGTCCATATGTATAGTAATGCTAAAAATATTAAGATTCATTTGTACAAACTATGGTTTGATATTTAAATGATATTAAGAAAAAAAATTTAAGAGGCATTACACTAAATCGGCTTCCTTTAGATGTGTTAGATAATAATGGGTGATTTTCTACAAAGAACGGTAATGAAACAGCATAAAAACCAACAACAGTGGCGATATCTAAAAAGACCAAACAATTTCTTATACATAATATGTATGTATGCTAATAAAAGTATTGAATTAAAAAGATTTATTACGTAAAACTTACATTTAGCAACAATATTGTCAATAACACCCATAAATACTCTAAACTCTAAGAATTTTCTTAAATGATTGGTCAGCTTGTTGAAACTTGCTAACAAGGTAAGTTTTTCTCTATTGTTTCCCTAAAATAATGAGATAATATATTTATATAAATTAAACTTGCATAATGAAAAAATAATTTCAGAACCAGAATGATACCTGATAGAAAGCTATTTCTTCAGAATTTGTTATTAATCTAGAATTAATATATCTAAATTCTCCTTCTAATTTTTGTTCTGTTATTGTCATACGAGCTATAAAAAAATTGTCCTTCAGTAAAGCATATTGTAAAAAAAGGATAATGTATACATTAAACAAAACTGTGAAATACCTGTAGGCTTTCTTAGGCTCGTTAGGAAAAATCCAGATATTAACAAATATCCCATCATCACAGCAGGTGTCTGAAATTAAAATACTTCAAATAAATTTGTACATCAACAAAAAAATGTTTACAAGTTGCTACTATGTATGTATTCATAACAATGACACAGTAAAGGAAATAATTAGCATACATTATTCAATACAAAGATCAATTATTCATATATTACTTAAGCAATGCCTTTGATTCTTATTTCTTTTAAAAGTACAATACTGATAACATCCGTAAAAAAAAAGTTAAAAACTATTCACCTGTCCCCCAAGATTCACTGTGAGTCGATAAACGTAAATAAATATATCAAGTATAGGTTTAGAAATATTACTATAAAAATCGGTCACAGTATCACAAAACTTGTCAATATCAGCCGTAAGCAATTGATCAGCATTTGAGATTCTATTGTCTAAATTTGACATTTTGTAATAAGTGAATCCTCTAAAAAAAAAATCAACATTTGATTAAAAATCCTGTCCAAAGTTCATATATGTACATAACGCAAAATGAATAAACCCACTTAAGATACTGTTCGTATAAATTGTGAGTCATGTTAGTCCTTAGACGAAGTTTCAATTCGCCAATACTCCATTTCATAACATTGTTAACGATAGATATCTATAAAATTAAAAAAAAAGATTAAATTTATTGAAATGTAAGAAAAGGCTTGTAAACAAATATTATAAACTCACTATAGGCATTGCGTAAAAAAATCTCATAAGACGTCTGAAAAACAAAGGCCTATCCATGTTGATGATTGCACTGAAATAATTTTTTATTATCGTGAAAGTTTTATATAATTTAATATATTTTAACTCAAAATAACTTTTCTTTGTTAGGTTAAAACTGTAATATCTAATCTACTCAAGGTACCTTTCAACTAAGGTGCCATTCTGAATCATCCAGAGATCGCATAGGGTTCGAGCGACCAACGAGCCAGCCACCAAAAAGAGGAAACCGCTTTCTTTCGTCCATAATCCCGGGATCATAACACGTAAGAGGGCCCTCAACTGATTGAAGAATTTGGCATCCACTTGAGGCTTAGGACCTCTGCGTGACTTTTCAGCAATCATGTATTGAATTTCATCTTCGGGCTTCAGCTTTTCAGGTTTGCGTCGCTTTCCACACGCGCTGAAATTAAATTTAAAAGAAAATTGAATGAAAAATTTGTATAATTTAAAAGAAACGGCAACCGTATCACACGTCTGATACAATACGAATACATTAATACTTAGGTCAAGTGCAGTGAACAAAGTATGATTATTCACATATTCATACATTTTCAAGTGAAAAGTCAAATTTTTAGCAAACCAAACATTTCATTTATATTCAAATATTTTGTTCACGTTGATGTGTAGATAAGTTTGGAGATTGTATGAATGAAAAATATGGAATCAAAAAACGTTTGTAGATAAAGTTCACGTACATAATAAAAAGTTTTACTAAACCGTCCGAAAAATACCAAAATTGTTAATTATGAAAAAATTTAATAATCAAGTCAAATTTAAGTCTATTACTTTTTTCAATTCCGTTTATGAAAATGATTATTTATACAAAAAAAAATATAATTCGAAAAAATTTACAAATGGAAATTGTTAATAGAAAAAAATTTTATAATAAATAAATATATACTATTAATATTTCTTTTATTTAATTAATCCCATTCCGAATAATAAATTATATATATATATATATACTAGTTCCCGTTCGCCTTCCCGTTCCCATTCCTAGTACGTTATCTGACGCGTGAGCAGGTCCTTTCCCGATCCCGTTCCCGTTCCCGATCCCGATCCCATTCCCGTTCCTAGTACGTTATCTGACGCGTGAGCAGGCCCGTTCCCGTTCCCTTTTTTTCCCGATTTTTTTTTCACAGAAACCATCCCCGGCATGATCACAATAAGTCCTGAAAGTTTCATCGCGATCGGTTGAGTGGTTTAGGAGCCTATAAGAGACAAACAGACAGACAAACAAACAGACAGACAGACAGACATTGATTTTTATATATATAGATATATGTATATATATTGATAAAATTTATGAGATATTTAATAAATTTTATATATCATCATTATTTCCAGCCGTTCACCATCCACTGCTGGATGAAGGCCTCACCAATTCTCATCCATTCCTGTCTGTCTTGAGCAATCTGTATCCACTCGACTCCAGATGTTCTTCTCAATTCATAAGCCCATCGTCCACTCGGTCTACCTTGCTTTCTTTCACATCCTCTCAAATACCATTCAAGTTTTTTTCACACTTTTTAACATGTATTCCTTTTATGGTCTCTTCTTGTTATACCGAGCATACATCTTACGTAACATTCTTGAATCCAGCATCCACATCCATACGTCATAACTGGCAATAAGCATTGGTCGTATACCTTCCTTTTTAAGCAATGCGGGATGTTGGATTTAAAAACTATGTTCGTTCTTCCAAAAGCGCTCCATCTTATTTTACATCCAGCCATGTTCACCAATTGTCCTAGGTATAAATAATTATCAACTATCTCTACAATATGGTTATCTACAGTGACTACGTTTTGCGTGCAAATTTCATTAAACAATATCCATGTATATATATATATATATATATATATATACATATATATGTAGATTAATAAATAATTTTTTTATAACCTTTTCATCCAAAATTTTTGCATGACGATTATTTTTATGGAAATTTAACTTTTTTTGTTTTGTTTTTGGCAAAGTAGGGCAACCTCTTCTAATGAAGAACTGTACTTCTGAAATAATCTGAACACATTGTTTTTATGATCATCATGTACATCAAAAAATTTGTTAATTTCTGATAAGATTCCAATCGGACAAGAACAGACGAGACCAAATGAAAAGTTCAACATTTGCCAGTTTAATATTATATAGATAGAGTTACATAGTTCACTGATTGTAGATTATTAGCATTGAAACGGGTTTAGTCCTGCGTGTCTGTGTTCGAGTGAGTTATTCGCTTCGCCAATTTAAGATCGGGTAAATAATCAAATTAGTATGGAGGAGGAAAACGGACATAAACACGCAGATTGTAACTTTGAGATGTAACTCGAAGTATGTAGCTCGTGATTGTGGTTAAAGGGTCAGATGAGCAGTTTACCTGTTGGAGTTGCGAGACCGGAAGTGAGCTGTAGCCAGAGCTGCCAGGGCTGCCACAACAGCAGCTGTCGCCACGACCGGAAGTCGTTGTCCATTCGCGCTATCGATGAATTTGCTGAGGTGCTGCGCCATTGTCGTCGTGATGACGCAACTCACGTCCCTAACCGGCAGCAATTGCTGCTCTACTGACAATTTGTGTAGCTTCTCGTTTATTACGCGAACCCGTCGCTTACTACGCACGCTCTGCAACTGTCGCACGAGATATTTTCACATAAACACTTCCAGAATTTGATTAATGTTCATGATCTACCACGCAACTCAAGGGAATTAGTAGTACATATAGGCAAAGGCGTATAGTATACACCAGGGGTTCTTACCCAGTGGTCCACGGACCCCTAAAGGGTCAGTGATTAGTGATTGAAAAAATAATTATTCCGCATGCAATTGGATTCAACTACAGACATCGCTCAATGTAGCCAGCTCCTTGCTTTTGTTCGCTGACGCCATCAAAGAAGAATTCTTATTTTGTGAGTCACTTTTGAAAACTACGAAGGCTGTCGACATTTTCGAAATGGTAAAACATGAAAGTTGAACCTATTCGCAATCCGCAATGCTTTTCTTTCTGATATAAACTGTATCGAAGATGCTGACCTAACTAAAGATGAACTCATTGATCTTAAGACAAAAAACTTACTACAATTGCAGTTTAACCCAAAGTCTTGGAGAATTCTGGTGTTCCCTGAGAGAAGCCTATCCTCGTTTTATAAAGTGAGTTCGTTTTAATTTCGTTTGCAACGACATATCTATGCGGGATTTTCAACACTTGTAACAATGAAAACAAAAACTCGAAATCGATTAAATGTCCGAAATGACAAGCGTGTTGCCTTGTCAATTGCCACACCACAGTTTAATGTTCTTATTCAAGATAAACAAGTCTTCGCATTGACGTCATTTTTTTTTAAATTTTGATAACCTTTGTAATTTATTTTATGCATTTAAAAACCTTATTCTGAGAAGGGGTCCGTCGCTTTCATCTGACTGGCAAAGGGGTCCATAGAACAAAAAAGCTTAAGAATCCCTGATGTATACGAACGTTGTGGTCACTAGTTATAGGAGCGCTGATTTATGTGTATGTACGTATAACGTTCATATTTCATACAAAATAGAGTTTTGTATTTTTGTTTATTTTTAGATATACAGCAAGTTACAAGTTATGTATGTATTCAGTAGTATAAGTGGCTACGTAGTTGCGTGCGACGAATCAACTGCGTGTGGTCCTGAGTATCGCTGCAACGGGTACTTTTCGACGTCACGGCGATGGGCTGGTGCCCATGTTTGTTGAGAGCTGTTGTAGCAACAGGTGATGGTGTTGGTCCTCGATGGAGATGGTTCAGATGGTGTAAGAGACTGGAGAGAACTGTGTGTGTGGCTGCACGTGAGGCTTTTTATATCCCTCAATTACGCGCTTGCATTAGATTTGAGTTTGTGAATAATAAGACTGATTTCAAACTGTTGCGACATGTCGGAAATCTGAACGGGTGGCTTGTATATACATACATATATTTGCTATTGATACCCATACAAAACCTTTGACATGTATGTACTCTGACCTTTCCTTCAAAAGCATGAAAAGGAGTACAATAAGTACTTTCAGAACAAAAGGAGTAAGATTGGAGTATCAGAAAGAAACACAACATTCCCTAAAGGAGTTTGATTGGTAAGCAATTCAATTTTGAAAAATGAATTTTACGCGTGTCGTAAATGTGAGCTCCTCGACAGTGTTTGTATGTTTATTGAACACATTATGACCTTCTGAATTGCTTAATAAATCTTGACAAATGGTATCAAATGTTGCTAGAAAACTCGTTTCGCAGAATTGACGCAAGCTAACGTCGTCGGATAAATAACTGTGTTTTGATAAAACTCGTTTCTAATGAATTGCCACTATTTTTTTTATTGATCTTGACCATTTTTATACTTTTATTATACTTGTGTGATGATGGTATATGAATTTACACAATTCCAATGTCAGTATGAGAAAATTTTTACTTCAGCGACATTTATATAATTGTTATAATAAAATCAAGATGTCGGAGTCGTGGAGTCGTGGTTTTTTTGGCGGAGTTGGAATCGTAAAAAATCGAGCGACTCCGACTCCTTTTTCCGCATTTACATCGCATTTAATTTAATTTTTAAAACAAACGTTCGATTGTTGGTTAACTCAACAAGCACACCGTCATGACTTCCACGCTCGAGACGCACCTACATAGTACTCCAACAATTATTCAATCGGTTCATCGTTTACGGGAAAAAGGAACTGTCTAAAATCTTTAGATGTTTCAAAAGACGTCGTTCGGTTCGAATCGAGGAGAATATTGCTCTTGTGCAAGAGAACGTTGAAGAAACCCCCAAAATCTCCACGAGAAGACGTTGTCAACATTGGGGGGGCCAACAGACACAATCCATCATGATAGTGGACTGATTACGTAGCCTGTCAAAGTATGGCTCTTTTTTTGGAGGAATTTTTGATGATCAAATAACATCGCGATTTTTCGATGTCTTATGGACGTGGCGTTTACCTGATTTGACCGTCGACTCCTTTCTGTGGGGCTTTTCAAAGTCTGGGGTGAATGTGAATAAACCAATAACCATCCAGCAGCTGAATGCTGACATTAGAGATGAGACTAACAAGCGCTAAGACCTGAAATTATAATAAAAGTGATGGAAAATGCGTTCAAATGAGCCTGACAGGTTGAAGCTAAAAATGGCAATTCGAAAATTAACCTATTCGTCGCATTGGTTGGTCAAATTACGACTATATTTATGTACCTGGAAATGGTCTTAAACATATAAGAACAAAAATGGGGAAAAAATTCAATTTGACTTTTTTAAATTTTTGTGAATCGGAGTCGGGAGCCGGAGTCGGATTGTGGGAAAATGTCGGAGTCGGAGTCGGAGTCGCGGTTTTTTTTAACGACTCCACAGCCCTGATTTAAATACGATTAAATTATCGTTAGATATGTAGGCGAAAAAAATGATCAATGTAAATACATAGAATAACATAAAATTTATTACTACATAAAAATCAATACATACATACATAATCGATATCTATTGCATATTTATTACCATTGCAGGTACATTTTACATCGTGTTAATACAGTCGAATACTCATACAGTACATATAACATTTATTTTTTATCACAAATTGAGTTTGCATTTTAATAATATAATTGAAATATCACCGCAAACAATAACTTAATTATAATATTTAGGAAATATTGCTATTTGGCAAATCAACAACGAGCACACCGCATGGGGTTTCAAGTCTTTTCCTTCTACATTAGCAATCCTTAAGTATTACATACATATTTTAACATTATACATACAAGTATTTAGGATTGTTTTAATATGCATTGTGGTCGCTTATTTTCATCTTTTGTTTTTGTTCTTCATTGTGAATCTTTTCCAGAAGCTAGTTTTTTCTCCGGCGCCTTGAGCACCCGCTTCGTCTTGATTGTCGGGATCGCTTTTATCCAAAGCACTGTATTCACATTCATCTTTCGACGTGCTTTTAGCCCCTTTCGAATCACCCCTGAGCATATCCAAAAAGTTAGAGTCTCCTCCACTTTTCCTGTTGTGCTTCTCGCCAAACTTCATCGACTCGGCGCTCAGCTCGGCCTTTAGCTGTTCCGGAGTAGAGTCCTCAATCTTGAACTCGTTGGGATCTTCGACGAACGCTTGCGACAAATCTCTCATTATCTTCTTTCTGATGGTTTTCTTCATGCTGAGGTGCCTCTCGAGCGTTTTCACATCGCCGCTAGTCAGCGTCTTGTAATTGTCTTTGCTTTTCGACTTTTTGCTGCTTTTCTTTGTCGACTTTTTGTTTTCGTTGACGGTGTCGGTGAAGTTGTCCAAGTTTTTCTGATTGGCGTAGCTGTTGATTTCGCTGTAGCCCGAATGCTGGTGGAACGGTTGTACACTCAAGCCGAAGATGTCCCTCAGGTGAGGTATGCTACGTTCCGATGTCATTTTCCAGGTGTGTGAACGCGGGTATTCGCTGAGACGCAATTATCTATTCACGTGAGCATCTTACGCGATCTGTAAAGAGACAAGCGGAACATTAAAATTCACAGTTATAATAGGATACAACGCAAAGCTGTGAACGATGACAATGCTGATAAATATTCTACGACGCTTTTTTTTTCTTCCTATAACTCATAAGCACCTACTGTGTAGTATTTAACGTCGCAGTTATTTTTACTTTATCCTAATCGGATAAAGTATTGTGATCGTGTTTTAAATATAAAATCACATCTTACTATACTCTATTGGTATTTATTACAGCAAAGAATGACTCAATTAAATTACTATATCGTTCAACGTTCCTCTTTTAGTATTATTTATTTATTTAAAATACATGGACAGGCGGCATAGCCGATGGAGCCCAGTTGTTGTAATTTGTACATACAATTTTTATTTATTTAGTTATTTATATTTAAAGGATTATAAAAATTCATTAATATTCAAAAACTGAGTTTTCAAAGAATGAGTCTGACAATTTTGTTAGTTAGTTTCAGAGTAGGTATGACCTCTGAGATGAGCGCTTTTATTGAACGTGAGTAGGTTTTTTACTGGACATTTATATTTATTATTTTATACAGTTCTATTAGATCGCCTCTCAATCTTCTCGTATCCAAAGAGGTGAGACTCATTCTCTTCAACCTTTCATTGTAGGGTAGAGATCGAAGTTCAGATGGCATTCTTGTAATCCCTCTTTGAACCCTTTCTTATTATTGTGTAATTTTTTCCGAGCAATGGAGAGGTAGTTACGAGGTTTTCTGTGAATGTACATATGTATGTATACATATAGCTAATTGCTGTTTTTATCTATTAATTATTTTTATTTATTAGGTGATTCGCATTATTTTAAAGATTCGTTAAATGTAATAATGTTTTGATGTTTTTGGTGAAAGCGTCTCTATGTACATACATATGTATGTACATCAAATGTGTACCTAGAGGTCAATCTCTATCGGTTTTTCGCAGACGACCGAAATTTTTTCGAAGCATTTTCGCTTATGTTCGTTTCCGTTCGCAGACAATTTACATTCTTACGTAAAATCTGTTCGATAGTGTGGCCGACAAAGCGTGACGATTCCTTTTCAAATTTTTTTTCACCGGCTCATTCATTGTGTTGTTTCTATGTTTATCGTACCGGCAAACGGAGCTCTTGCAGGAAACGCGATGGAGGTTATACTATGAAACGACACAACTCCAAAAGGAGTTAACGTACTTTGATTCGGATGAAAATTCAGATCTAATCGTGGCACGATCGTTAATCATGCTGCCACTAAGAAAATGGGTCAATAAACGATTTTAATTGTAATGGAGATAATGAAAATAGGGCAAGACTTTTGAGTCTTTTGAGCAACGGGTCACTTACACCGACACGACAACTGTTTCAATACATACAATTTACCCAACTGTTATTTATCTCAATGGCGAGGAATAATTAGCCACTGAGTCGAATTTAAAATTAGATACATATAGCGATTTGATTAAATTGACCGAAATTAGCAACTGTGCATACATATGTACATCCGCGCACGTTAGCGATGGATGTACATATGTATGTACATATGTACAAACAAAAAATATTTTTTATTCATAATTTAATTTACAACAAACAGTGTATTGATTTTCAAACGCGTGTGACCTTTGCGTAATTTATTTATTTATTTATACATAGATATGAATCGAAGTATTTTCGGACGCGTCGAAATCGCAAAGCGTGAACGTTTTAAATGGCATAATTATTAAAGATTTGTTTTTCGAGAAAATTCAAAATGTACCTATTTTTTGTCTAGCATATGTACTTCCGAGAACGAAAGCGTTACGGATATGTGAACATTTTTGAATATTTATTTATTTACACACATTCAAGTTAATTATAATTCAAAATATGACGTACGTTTTTAATTGCACGTTACGTGAAAGTGAATTTTCATTTTTGTTCTCTCGTAATAAATCGATGCACATACGGCACGGACATGTGAAATAATGACGTGCTTTATAATAGTTTGATAGTGCTTAATCGACATTTCATATCAATAACATCACGTGTATGACAATCATTACGCGGCTGATTTTGAATATAAACTTGAGCAAACAAGTTGATTTCTATGTAATATTTACTTTTGTACCACAAATCAATAGAGGGCTCTTTGAGCCTTTAATTTTTTTGGCAATTGAGTATCAAATAAAATATACTGTTATTGAATTTGAACTGTTAGCCCTGTATAAACAACTAGACCGTCACAATGTTTATACGATTGCAGTGTCTCTGGTGTAAAAACGTGGGTTTGAACAACGCAACATTGTGGAGCCTACTGTGTCACCGTTAGTTGTGCAACTTCCATCGTATCTCTCACACAGAAGAAGAAGTTTTTTTTTTTTCCATGTCGTTTTCTCGATTGCCATTGCAATGTTCCACGCAATGCACGATCGCTCCTTTCTAAGGCGAAATTGAGCCAAAATCCAAAAGCGATCTGAAAGGCCGCTTTGGCGATCGTGAAAGTCATTCGAAATCGGAGAAAGACACATTGAACGTATTATACACAGTGTATCTGTATATTTGCGTAGGATTGAGTTCCATGTACTATTATATGTATCGCTTATTTGTCAGCAGTAAATTCAATTTGGTATTTCATCACAAACAGAAGACGATACTTTTTATTGTGACTATTTGTGTTATATAACGTGGACTTATTATCCGTCATAACGAGTAATTTTGTGTGAAAAATATTTCCGGTAAAAGTTAGCGCAGATGCAATTTCAATACAAGTATAATAAACAACGGCAACAAATGCGAATAGGAAAAAAACAATACGAGTGATTTTCTCAGTTCATCGCTAAAATTTCACTATTCATTATCAAATTCAATTTTTGAACTATCCGCGCGTAATTCGAATTAACTTTAAAAAAAAACGATTATTGTTCTCATAGGCAAACGTTGTATAATATAATAAATAATATGCTCGTACGAAAATTTACGGCCGAGAATAATCTTCGCGAAAAGTCAATTGTGAAAAGAGACATTATTCTAAAAGTTACTTCCAGGTGGCTATGAACCTCAATAGAAAAAAAATCCCTATCGAAACGTATGTACATATCTCAAATGTGAAATTATACAATTTTTCGCCTTTACTTTGGTGTAAATAGGCAGTTGACATATTGATATGTATATAGGTAATTATAGTCCGTACGTCAATTTTATATTAAAAAATTATATAAAGCATTATTATTATATTGGTACTGTACTAAATAATAATCAAATAGTTTTAAACTACATATATAATATATTAACTAGAAAATGTGCTAATTTATTTAATTATGTATGTATGTATGTATGTACATACATATGTACATATGTATGTATGTATGTATGTACATACATACATACATTTTAGGGATTTGGGTTTGGAAATATACCGTTCATTGATGTCTCCTTACTGGGAAAACCTTTCTTCAGTAAATTCAAACTTTCCACGCGGAAACTTTTTCCGAGACGACACAACACGCAATATCTGAAAACAAAAGAAATATAAAATAAATTCTCATTAATATTTTTAAATTTATTTATTGAAATAAAGTAGCTTGCAAAGCTAATTACGAACAAAAAAAGTAGCTTAAAACTAAAATTTACATAATAAACTTAATTAATTATTATTAGCACCCGTACAAAGGTGTTGTTTTAATGCTGCCAGGAATCTGTCAATTTGGTTTAGTTGACCATCTGGCAAACCATTGTATTCAACAACACCCCTGTACAAAATACTTCTTCTAGATTTAAATTTTATTAAACTATTAACTTATTCTTACCCCTAGACTATGACTCTATGTATGTATAATATATCCCCTTATTAAATAGTTATCGAAATATTTTGGTAACATATTGTTATGTTTAATGAATTTTGCATGCAAAACGTAATCACAGTAAATAATAATATTGTAGAGATAGTTGATAGTTATTTATATCTAGGTGAATATGACTAGATGTAAAGAAGAATAAATTAAACTACATAGGATGGAGCGCTTTTGGATGAATGAACATAGTTTTTAAATCCGACATTCCGCTATGCTAAAAAAAGAAGGCATACAATCAATGCGTACTGCCAGCAATGACGTATGGATGTGAAACGTGAATGCTAAATTCAAGAATGTTGCGTAAGATCCAGTGTACACAGAGAAGCATGGAAAGATGTACGCTCGGTATAACAAGAAGAGATCGTAAGAGGAATACATGGGTAAGAAGCATGACCAAAGTGTGAAAAAGTTGGACTGGATACAGCAAGAAGAATGAATTGCAGATGGACGTGAGAAATACTGGAATGGTATCCGAGAGGATGTGAAAGAAAGCAAGTGGATACAGATTGCTCAAGACAGACAGGAATGGCCCTCATCCAGCAGTGGACGGTGAACGGCTGAAAATGATGATTCTTATCTAACTTAAACATACATACAAAAATACATTCATCCACTTCAATTCCTTCAACATAATTCTTATACTAGTTAATCTGTTTACATTTAAAATACTCCGCACGGCTCTATTGTCCAATTTTATCTTTACTTGACATGTTAACTAAATTTAAAAAATCGTTAAGAACGCATCGATAAAAATCGCATTACACGTCTATTTTTAAGCATCCATTTGGTACATTTTTAATCGTGTATTGTTTTACAACAACACCACATTACGACCTATATGACATCAACGTATTATTCATCGTGTACGTATGTATGTATAACACCGGTTTCTATGTATGTTTGTATAAGATCAATGCAATACCAGTTTTGACATTTTGCTCCGATCAACGTCCAATATCATTTACGTTGCGGTTTACCCTAGTCATATTAAATCATAACGTCTCTCATTACGGACAACAAAGTTTACACTCGAATTATTTATTTTCCGCGTATTTTTTTTTTTAACTTTTAACGAATTGATCGTTTATGGGCGGGTTCGAGGACAAGCGGCTGCATACAAAACCTACCTATGCTGTGCTCTGTTGTTGTTTGTTTCGGTATTATCCGGTTGCACAACAAACGGCACGGTGAATAATGAAAGTTTCCACCGGTTTTGAGCGTCTTTTTTATTTTAGCACCAATTTGAATATGATTTAGAAACGTGCATCGGACGTTCGGCGCCCAGAACCGTTTCGCCCTGATTAACCCGCGAACACATAAACAGTTTCCCAAATGTTCGATGCAAACGTGTATGCATACGGGATACTTTGAGTGCTTTGCACTTTTTGGCGAGATTTAGATATTACATTATCGGTATGAAATTTTCAAATAGTTCGGACCCGTGTCTATGTACATAATATATATATAATAGCCGAAATCGGTCTGTCTGTCTGTCTGTCTGTCTGTCTGTCTGCTGATAACGCTCGCTCAGGAAAAATTATTAAAAAACCACTAGAACGAGCGGGGGATCGAACCCACGACCTTAGGCTCAAGAGGTATCACGCTAACGTTCACTCTATCGCCCGTCCATGAGTTTGTCCTTTTAAACATTACCTATAGTTAAAATAAATAGGAAATGAGGAAAAATAATTAAAAAACCAGAATGAGTGGGGATCGAACCCGGGACGCCAGGTCGGGAGTTACCACGCTAACGCATAAGCCACGGCCTGTTGCTAAGATGGCCCTTTTTTTTAAACATTACCTGTACAAGGGATCGTTGCTCTGCTTTACCTATAAAATAAAAACTCTGCTAATAATACATAGATGGCACTATAGAAACTATTATTTTTTTTTTTTTTTTGATTTTTACAAAATCACTTACAAAATTATAATTATTATATATATAATAATTAATAATTATAATATATAAATATTAAAGTAAAAAAAATTTTTTTTTCGAGTTGGGATTCGATTATATATTGGGATTCGTTGTATTATAACGCGCCATAGATGGTGCATTGTTGCATAGATGCAACAACTATAAAAACTATTAAATTTAATATGTAATTTTCCAGTACGGGTGATGAGAGCGCTCCGTTGATATTCAACGGGCTAACACTAGTAGTATAGAATCCTTCAGATTCGTATCCGCAACTAAGGCCGCGTATGCAATAAAGCGACATCGATAAAAATTTGCAGTTCGATGACACGTTCATCTGACGACGATGATTTTCAACAGGACATAAGAACAAACGGCGGCTTTTCATTGGAAATCATTGCTAAATTAAAATACCGTTAATTCGTCAACCATCAACGAAGACAAGCAATGAAAGTTATATATTCGAATTTAATTTTTGCAAATGTGAAAGGAAAAGTTTATATATGTATGTATTATTACTACACGAGAAATACCTTAATTAGGTGTGTTACAATTTTTTATTATTATTGTAAAATAACCGGTGCAGAGCTTGTTACGGTGGACACAACAAACTATACAGGTTCAATGTGAATGTACATAATAACGCGACAAATAATGATACTATTGTATATTTTCTAGTTTCTATGTAGGATAGGTCAAGTAAGCTCCAAGTGGATTTTTGATATAAACGATACATTTATCACGTTGAGCCTGCCAGTTTCAGTGCAATAATAATATATGAGTTTTGCAATAATGATGTTAGAAAGAAATGAATTGTAACTCTTACACAGAGTGACCATTTGAAAACTTCAGACAGACAAAGAGCGCACGATTTAAACCAGTTGCGTCACAACAACTACGACTATGAACAATTTCAACAGTGACTTTGTCGAAACACACACACGTTTCAATTCGTGTCCATATTGTACGGAAGGATACGTGAAAAAAAGCAAATTCAGACGATAAATAAAACGGTCTCACCGATGTTACAGTCTGTCGGGTGAAAAACTGTAATCTTCGAGTATCGCTGGAGACGTTTACTTTCATAAGAAACGATCCAAGGTGCTATTTTTGTGCCAAGTGTTGAATAGTGCACGTCATCCTGTTGTATCACTGTTTTTCAAGGTAATTTATACGCTTTTAACTTGTACATTTATATCCAATTAAAAGGACGATGAAGACTACCTTCGTTGGAACAAAAACGATCGTTAATATTGTGACACGTATGATACACGTTTTATTACCCTCGAATTTCTAAAATGTTCGTGTTCGATTTTTGAATTATTTCAGCGACTTTCGACATTGCTGTAACAGTGTCGTGTGCAAAATTGCAATTTTATTTTTTTTGCAGCGAAAATGACGATCCAGCTTTTGAACTTTTGGCAGCGTGGGCCGCCATCCAAGGCTAACAACTTTTGTATTGAAAACACACGACACAAATCTAGATCTTAAGTCCGAAGGTTTAGCGGTTTCGTTGTAACAATCGTGTCCACTAGTATGGCTATGGTGTGAAACTGACTTTTCCTGTTAAAAGTCGATACGAGTTATCGATAGGCAAAGTTTCGCTAAAATTGAAACACCTCATCGTAACACGCTTCGTTCTCATTTGACCCCATGCTCATAGCGTATGTTGGTCTATCATTTTTTCACGTGTGTAAAAAATGAATCAACCGTACATAGCCTTTCAAAAAAAAAATCAATAAACTAGTGGAGTGGCCTGTGCTAAGCAACGAAACGGGTACGCAGTACAGTAATTTGGCAGCCCGTGAAGCGCATATGGCCATAATATTCGGCGGTTAACAATTCCAACGGAGCAAATGGTCTTGCTCTGCGTGACTGCGTAACGTTAAACACGCAGATCTCGCTGTTAAATATATGTATGTAATAATGTAATTTTCGGAATGACACCTACACATAATAGGAATGCAGTTGACATCTGTGATATCATCCAATATCCATATGTACAAAGGCGAAGAGAAATATCGTTTGTTTTATAAAACTAATAATGGTAGACGTAATATAGAGTATTAGCCGTTGAAATTAAAGGGTGTTCATTATTGACATATGAGTGGGCTACCAATAGCGGTAGTTAATAAAAATTATATACAATAAAAATACTAATTCAAATTTTCAATGAAAGCAAAATAAGTGCTTCGAGCGTTCCTGATATTACAATACATATATCGTACTAGACCACGGATTTTCAGATTCTCGAACCTTTTGCCGCGGGTGTATTTGGGTGTTGCTGTTATCCGCCCAAATTTTCGTTCGAGTTAATGAATATTATTTATTTATTAAATTTTATATGTACATATGTATGTATATGTATTAAATAAATGATATATTTAGCTTAATACATAATATAATGTTCAAGGAAAAACCCTCATATTTCAGACAGCCAGCATTTCGCAGAATTTGCCATATGTCGTAATTGGTAGGAATATTAGAAAAAAAATAGAGTGCATTAAAAAATGCACTATGAGCATTTTCTCGCCAATTGGAGACACAAAAACCTCATTATTTTTGGTTTGTAAAAAATATATACAAATAATATTATTGAGTAATTGTAAGTTATGTTTATGTTATATATTACAGGTTAAAATGTGTTATTATAAATAATTGTTCTGTAAAGGATGGAGAGAATATGTTAATGTAGAGTACGAACGTAAGTTTGGGTGGGTAACGTAATACATATCCTAAGAAGCGTTTATTATCAAAAACATCCATCTTTTCGCCATCTGTATCATACATACAAAGAGACTTTTTAAAAAAATGTGGGTTTTAATCCACCTAAGAAGAAATGTGGGAAACGAAACAATCCTTTCACAATGCAACTTTTTTTTCGATAGTAACTACGTTAAGGTCGTAAATAGTTCACTGAAATCCAATCGCGCTAGAAATCTGAGATCGAATCTTGCGAATGAAGCATGAGAAACCAAAATCGAAACGATTTCATCCGGTTCTTCGATTCTTGTCATAAGTCATGGTTTAAGTGCTTTTATACTTCCTACTCGCTACGATGTGATTATCCTAAACGAAAATAACGTGAATACCGAATAATAATATCAATATGCAATACATAAGTGCAACATTTTTGCACACGCTGGGTGACTTGCGTGCACCGTGGTCGTTTTGGTTTTCAATATTTTGAAATTGATTAATAACACTTTTACAGTGTACGAAATTTCCATTCAATAACGTTGCGGCAACAATGCCGGGCGAAGCAACAAACAACTCGAATCGAATATAATTAAACGCAAACTGTGTATTATTATTATTTATATTCGTTTCATAAAAGGCGTTGGTTAATACAGAAGAGCTGTGTGAAAAAAGTACTATATTATCCGCCATGTTATTTTATTTACCCTTGGAAATATCATAATGGATTTCAACATTGAACTCGATACGATGAAAAAAATATGTATTTGTTATACTGACAGAGAGCAATGCCAAAACGCTACCGTTTGTTTCAACGACAAAATTTTATTGTATAAAATAATAATATTAATATACATAACCCACAGCTTTGTTGTTATTGAATAGCTATTTTAATAATGGCAATGCATTGTTGAAACCCACGCCGATGATACAATATGTCAAGTTCGGACCGATCTTTACAGGCAATGATCTAACTCTAGCACAATTTGTTAATTTACATAACACGTATAAGCTAGTTATTTACATGATCCAACATCAAAATAGTACTAAATATAATTTAAATAGTTAACAGTAGGTATGCTGTAGAAACTCGATTATCCGGATTTCACTACACAAATTATTTAATTGAGAAAAAACAGCTGATTAACTTTAGTTCAATTGCCAATTCAACAGGCGGACACCGACTGTCACTGCTTCTCATTGGAAAGTCGAAGAATCCTAGATGTTTTAAAAACGTATGTAAGAAGTCTCCCAGTTTCGAATGATCATCGAAAAGTTGGAATTCTATTGAAGTGTCAACGTTGTAAAAATCGTGGAACAAAATATTTAAAAGGCCGTTAATAAGGTCATGTGACACAAATGCAACAAGATAAATGACAGAAGCGATAAAATGTCAGTGAGTGGTTAAATTGCGATGCTAACGAACCTGGATTCCAAATTTTGAACGATGGAGAGCCTATGTAAATCGAACATATCATTAGATAGACAGGATCAAGATCAGGACGAGATTGATGACATTGAAAATATTAGTCCATCACACTTTGAAGTTTTTCAATGCTTAGAGGTTGCTATGGAGTGGTTCGAAAGACGGGGAGAATGTGACTCAATTCAAACTTTATGTTTAGAGTACCTATGTATGTATGTATATACGTAATTTTGGTACACAAAGCAAATCAACATTTAAAAAAAATTCAATACTTCCGGACTACCCTCATCCTCAATAAGTCCTGAGATAATCGAGTTTCTACTGTAATATGATAAGGGCGAAAGTTCACTGGCTGGTGAACGGAAAGAAAACAATGACGACGGATTTAACAACTTTGGAAACGCTCCGGGTGAGCGGTCACTTTCCGACACGGCCATATACATATTCGCACACACATAAACATCCATAGATATACGAGCACATGCACACTAATGTTTGCAGTTTGCGCCGATCGCTTCAAACGATTCGGGTCGTCTTGAGATGAAAATGATACCCGTTTTCTTTTATACGTTTCAACAAAGTGATCATTGTAATATATATGCATATAATATAGTTAGGCGAACAATGGGCGACACGATCAATAATACATAATTATGGATTACGGTTGCGTGAGCGTATTGCGCAACCTCATTATGTGTATTAAAACGCGTAGCACAATTGCAATTTTTCTCGCTATAACGACACAAGACATTATGGCGAAAGCGCCTCCGTTAAAAAACAGACAAACGGACTAATTCATCTAAACGATGACACTGAAATGTAAGATTGAGTATAATATTTCATGTGGATTTTCCTCGTTTGTGTCTCCTCGTTGCCGAGTGGAGTGACCGCAACGACGAACATTGTAATGTTTTTGTGTCGCAGATATCTCACATTCGCAACGCTAAAAAACGAGATACACACTATGTCTTCGTTCAAAGGCCAATCGTGGTCTTTGGGCTTTGCGGGTGTGTTGGTTGTGTGAAGACGAAACGAGAAGTCACGAAATTTAGAGGTTCGAAATCGAGATTTTCGATGAAAAAAAATTTATGTGAGTTATTGCGACATTAACCCGCGTTATTGTTATTGCAAAACGATGGTAATTAGTGCGATTGTTGAATGGTCTGTCTGAAGAGAAGTCGTTGACTTCATCTACGGGCCCCGTCTCGCATCAAATATTGTACAACAGAACTTGCTTATGTGACCTCACAAATAATGCCATCTTGCTGTTACGTTCAAGGAATAAAGTTTAGATTAAATCATAAAAAAATAGATTTCTTTCATCGATAGTACAGGGTGGTATTGAGGTGATTGACGCACTCCAAAAAGCTCTTTTTTATATATGTAGATATGGAGGTTAGAGGATGTGGCTAAATGCTAAGCAAGAGATTTGATTGGTTTTATCTACTTTTTTCATTCACAATGGGGAAATAAATGGAAAATAAACTTAAAAATATCGGATTCCTACGATTTTAAGCATCATCAATAATCTTGTATTGTAGTCTACATCAGTGGTCGGGAGCCAAATCAGGGAAAACCTTGCAAAATTGGCAAGTTTGGGAGCCGCAACATATTATTTTCAGATTATATATTCAAAATGTATTGTAAGATCCAGTGCACACAGAGAAGCATGAAAAGATGTATGCAAGAAGTGATCGCAAGAGGAATTCATGGGTAAGAAGTGTGAAAAAGTTGCAGTGGACTGGACACATAGCGAGAATAATGGATGGCAGATGGATGCGAGAAATACTTGAATGGTATTTGAGAGGATATGAAAGAAAACGAAGAAGACCAAGTTGGCGAATTATTAAAAAGAATGTGTGGAGTCAAGTTGATGTAGATTGTTCAAGACAGACAGGAATGGAAGAGGATTAGAGAGGCCTTCATCCAGCAGTGGATAGTGAACGGCTGAAAATGATGATGATGATATTCAAAATAAAATTATCAATCTTTAAGAAATAAGTTATCTTCATGATATTTCTTAAATGTTAGAGAATTTATTACTGACAAGATCAACATTCGATTTATCACTAGTAGTATTATTCGTTTTCCTAGACAGTCTGTCGACTCTGGCAAGGGTTTATTTTGTGAGTTTATTACTAGAAAGTATAATAAAGTCTGAAAAATACTTTTTAAAAGTATTATAAAGTCGCATGCGGCTCAAGAGCCGCAGGTTCCCAACCTGGTCTACATAGACATTTCTTAAAAATAGAGGAAAAAATTTGCATGATATAAAGTTTCACCATACAAGGTTATAAGATATTTGCTCAGTAAGTTTTTCTCGTGATAATTTTGTAATTCAAATATTTAAAATCATTAATTAATACTATAATGTTTTGAATCTAATTTTCTATTATCCACTGTATCTGCGAAAATTCGATGAAAAGTCAAGTGTCAAATTTGCTTCGATGTGGCATTAAATAAATGTATCGGGAAGCTTGTCATCACTTAGTGTCCAAATGAAAATCGTATAGCAAGTGACGAATGGGAAAACCGAGCGGTTAAAACTCGTTGTTAAAGTACACGGAAGTTAAATAACATACCTATATAATATGTCCACTCTAACCTGAAGAAGTTTCTCTCAAACCGCACTTATCTACCTATGTACCTACATATACAAAGGTAGATACTATGCATTAGTACAATTTATATGCAGTAGGATGAATCATCGTGGGGATGATTCAATACACATTTTAATGATCTACTGGAATGACTCATGCTTGCAACTCGTGTTTCCATCGATATTGTCCTACAAGAAATTGATCGGAAAAAATTAATCGAATATCACGCGCCAATGATCAAAATTGTCGACACAAAAGTAAAAGGTTTTAAATGCACTTTCATCGGCGGTTTTAGATTTATGCTCTATTTAATTGCAAGTGGCAAAATAGTTTAATTTTCTATTTAAATATCGGAATTAACATAGGAAAATTTGAACGCTATTTTCTTGTATAAATGTCAAAAGCATAATATATTATACATTTTGTACGATGAAAGACAACAGTGACATCTCATTTTTGATAATGACACAAAAGGCAAGTTTACGATGACACTAAAGACTTAGCTATTATTACACGTCACAGTTTGTACGACGTTCACAATACGTCATATAATAAATTGGATGTGCTCGTACAAAACGTTCTTCTGCAACTTGAAGACTTTTCCGACCATTTTTCCGCACAATATTTTTAGTACAACGATTTCCTTGCGCAATTTGCTAGAAAATCTAGATTGTAACAGGGTGTAATTTTATTTTTTTGAAAGTCATACAATTTTCATTAGAATATACACGGGTGCGGTTCGATCTACAATAACCTTTAGATATTAAATTCGATCGCAAGCAAGCAAATTTACAGTGATGATCAAAACACATTGCGAATAAGATTCAATTTTCAACACTGAAAACTTTGATGCTGCCGATAAAGAAAAAAAAAAACACCACAATTTAACGGTTTTCGAATTCGGGAAGTATTGAGTAATGTAGATTGCTCAATCGAATCGTATGCAAAATTGCAATTAACCACGGTCGGGTTTTTACTACTGCGGATTTAATTGATTTTACAGCGGATAACGGATTGTCGGCTATTTTTACAAAGCAGTTATGGTCGGTGGCCCGCTCAACTTTCAGCGCAAACTCGACTCGAAACCTTTCATCATCGACAATGAAGGAATTTTCAGCACTTTCGACATCCACTTCCTTTCGAACCGGATGAAAAGAGGGTGGCAGAAATGACCCATGTCACATGTGTAGGTCCGCAATACAACTATGTACATAGAACCGGTTGTTGACTGTTGACAAGACACTCATGATCGACACAATAATGGACGATGCGATATGATTAACGCACTGTCCCACTACATACACCCGGATGCACTTATATTGCACCGTCTTCTCGTTTTAATTCCAAAATGCATATACCGTGATGCAAACGATTTTTTTTCCTTTCAATTGAAAAACAACGTATAGGTACTATTCGTTCCAGTGCGCTCTAAGCGGTTCATTGTTATTTGCTATGAGGCAATCGAAACACTTGTGTATTTGCACAGATAACAAGCTTACTTTACCATCTAATAATACAACGATTTTATTATTAATTAACATCCGATATTTCAACATTCGTTCTATAGTATCTTGTATAAATATAAAAATGGAAAATATTCCCAAATAAATGCAGTCGCAAAGGAGATTTGATCCTATATAAATTTTTAATATTTAGTTTAGGACAAAATATGTACTATTTTCTTGTTCAAGACAGACAGTAATGGAAGAGGATTAGAGAGGCCCTCATCCAGCATTGGATGGTGAACGGATAAAAATAATGACGATGTACTATTTTTCGTAGGTTTCGTAGAAATTCTCATAAGAATCTATTAAATTTTCCGGAAAATTGAGCGATGTGTCTAATAAGGCGTCTGCGCTGAAAGACTAAAAAATAGCTGTCGCTTGTTTTAGTTGATTTTTTTAAATGTAAAAAAGTGTGTCCTCGACGTATTTAGCGTCCACTTTTCAAACACAACAAATCGGCAATTATTTGTCGATTTTACAGTAAAACGGATCTGAATCACCTTGCACAAGTACCATTCATTGTAACCTTTTCGGAATCGTTTTTCGAATGTTTCAAGGAGACGCGCGAATCCTTTGTGATTCGAAATGCACTTTTGTATCACTTTCGCGACGTGCCTGATGCGGTTTCGTTCGAAAAGGCTCAGTGAGCAAACGACCGACTAACTAACTGTACTTTCATGAGTCGAAACTGAAAAAAATCAGTAGATCAGCGTTGGAAATGGTGGATAAACGAGATGTTTTCCGGACGAAATTTATTTGAGTCGCGGGATTTTTGAAATGGTGCACCTTACCGGCTTAGGGGTGTGGTTTTTGAGTGTTGTTATGAGGATGTTGGAGACGACAATGAGTGCAGGTCAGCTGGCGTTGGTCTGAGTGCCAGTTCTGGTCGTGACTCAGCTACGGCAGCTCCCACCAGCTACTCGTAGCTACTTTTTTGTTCCTCCAACAGACAACAATCAATAGGGTCATCAACCAGTTACTGCCAGCTCCATCAGTATGAGAAGGTTAAATTAATCTGTTTGGTCTTCGTAATCTTGCCATTTCATACACACGATCCCCAAGAGAAAACTTTTAATAACGAAAAGTCACATTTGATTTTTTGGATAACTTCGTTTGGAGACAAAAAAAAGTTAAATTGAAGAGAAAATGCTAAGGGGAACAGTAGTAGTCGAGTTAAGTTAGAAGTGCCACTTCGGTTTGAGGTTTTGTCTAATCAATCTTTTTTTTTTTTTGAAACCTCAGAATTCCGGTCATGCATGATAGCTCAACATAAATGAATGAATGAATGAACGAAGGCTCAAATCTTTTACTGTTCATTTTCAACTATCGCCGTCGGCAAGTTTTAGACATTACTAAATTTATTTCCATATTTGCCAGTTTTATCTGATTTAAATTGGCCTGGTTCCATATAAAAATTGGCGTTCTTTCTACCTACTAATTCCTTAATTCCACTTCAGAAGGTAACAGGAAACTACCGGAGACTATGTATGTACATATGTACGTTACCTAAGACACTTCACTGCAACATGCAAAGTGGTAAAATGTTGTCAAAAGTAAGCAGCCACTCTCAAAATCATCAATTAAAATGATGAAATTATGTATTTTCGTCATCAAACATTAGTACAGTTATTGAAATTTAAACGTTTGCAATCTAAACTTGACTATTTCAATCGCACTTTAAACGTATTAAAAATTACACAAATAATAATGCACATACATACGAGTATGTGGCAACCCTGCACAATTTCATGGTGCATTATGTATAGATCGATGACTGTAAAACTTTTACAAATTCTAAAATTCAAAATATTTTTCAAATGAGCGATTTTAAAATCGGTATCATTTTTCGAGTCACATCATGAATGTTTTGTTTTACGTTTTTATTACCTTTATAATGCAATTTAAATGATTTTTTTTAATTGACGAATCGTTGGAAATGGAAAATGGAATCGTTGAAAAAAAAAGTGGAGAGGAAACCTCTCACTGTCCATCTGGAAGAATTCATATGCATACTGCCAAGTCGTGGACACTTATCAAGCCATATGTAAATGTGGATAAGTGACAAAGCTTCTCTATTTTGTCAGATAAATTCGGTTTCTAAAAAATTATTATCTACTAATTATATTTCTTATTTGAAAATACTGTAGTTAAATAAATTAAAATGAATTTCACTACATTTTACATTTCGCTATAATAATAAAACTTTTGTTCGCATGTGCTTATAACACGAAAAATAGTAATTCGTGATCTAAAATCCAATACCAACTTATGACTTTCTTTTCAGTAATCTTTCGTTTTGCAAATGTTTTTCAGGGTAGTAACGAACATAACTAATAGCTTCAAGCCATAAAATTGTGGCAATAAATTTCCAGTTTCATGTGCAAGTTCGCAATACACATGAAAGTATGTACATATTTGAATGTTGCCAAATTTTATAGAAACATCAACTTAGGCAACAGCTGCATCAATAGTATGTATATTTTCATTTAATTGAAATAGCCTATTAATGATTTCATATATGGGATAAAAAAAAAGAGAACACAAATTATGATTTTCCTTTTATTTTAACAAACACATACAAACTTTTATCATCAGTCGTGAAATCAATACACAAAAAGGTGAAAATGAAACACATACGTATTACAATCGAAATACAGCTACAGATGAAAGTGTAGTATGTATACATACATATACAGAATTAACAATATTAAATGGCAAAAATAAATACATCTCATAAATCCAAAATGCTACTTTCATTTGGAGGATTGGTTTTGTAGTTTTTACGCTAATATATATCATATCAGTACTCTGTTTACGAAAATGAAACAGAACATGACTTAACTTATATCAAGTGTCACCGACGCTAAAAACAACCTTTCACACGATTGCACCAATACGAGAAACTGAGAATGTATCTAATGTAAAATAGATCTATTTTAAATTCACAAAAAATTGGTGAAAAGAAAAATAAAAAAAGTAAAAAATTGAAATATATTAGAAATATGGAATAATAAGCATTGTATGCAACAACACGTGCATATTACAATACTAAAAGTCTTTGCACTCGACAGCTATCTGTCCACTCATTAGATGTCTAAAGCTCGTCGTGTTCTTCTGTGTCCTGGAAAATGCAAAGAAAATACATGTTAAATCAAAATGACAATATGTAGTCGAGAGGATGTATTTCATTATAAATAAGTGAAATGTGTACATTATTTTTTAATAGCACCCAAATATACTTACTTCTGTGCTGGGTAAACTGAAGTCATCACTTTCTTCATCATCAAGATCCTCATCATCGTCTGATGCCGTTGCATCACCTTCTTTTTCATTTGCAGCCTGTGCTGCCGAGTCTTCTTCAGTTTTCATCTTCTTTTCTGCTTCCTTTAAAATAAAATAAAATTAATAGGATGTTTTTATAATAAATTAATTTCAACCATTTTTAATGAAATGTAAAATACCTGAAGTAATTTGATATCTTCACCGACTGCCTTAGCGGCTTCCAAATCATCAGTAATGAGGAAATTATCAAAGATTGTTCCGGCTTTCACTTGCCAAAGATCTAATCCGACTGTACAAATTTCTTTGCGCGAATACAACTTATCGTCGGGTACATATTCAGGATTATCAATTTCTGGGTGAATCCATACACCTTTGTAATTTGGATTTTTGATCTAAAAAAAAAAAATATTTAATTAAAAATGTATCAATCTTCTACAACTACATTTACATTTTCTATATTGTAAAATTTGTATTTTTATAATATTTAGTGTTGTGATTCATATTTTTACCTGTTTGGGACTCCATTCTCCTTTGTATTCAGGATTATCAATCATTGGAGGTTCCCATTCGCCGTCCATTTCTTCATCCCAATCTTCGGGTGTTACTGCATTTGGATCGGGAACGTGTTCGGCTTTGTCCCAATCTTCGGGTTTGGAATCTTCTGGATCAGGAATCATCTCTTTGTCGTCCCAGTCTTCCGGTTTTTTAGCAGCAGGATCCTAATTTGATAAAAATATAATTAGAATAATACAAAAAAAAACAATCAATTTTGAATTTGGAAAACGATATACACCTTAATTTTTTTGGGTGCCAAGAAGTCCCAATCGGCTTCAAGAGTGCCCGATTCAACCTTTTCATTGTCAATGAGAACCTCGTACGTGTTGTCGGGATTTACGACCAACGAGTACAAGTGAGTGAATACATCGTCTTTGCATCTGATGTCTTTGTTAATCAAAAGGTTCTTTCCTTTGTAGCTGAAGATGACATGCACCTTCTTGGTTCCGGGTCCACATATGTCCGGTCCAAACATGATCTCATAGGGGCTCTCTCCGTGCATCTCCTTTTGGTTCAATTTGCAATCAAACACTTTCACGTAGCCGCCACCGCAATCGATGTCTTGCTCGTGCTTAACGGAGAATTGAATCACCATCGTTTTGCCCGCGTTTGAGAAAGGTTTGAATTTTCTCGACATGGCGTAGAAACGAGCATCCTGCGACGTTTTCAAACCTGAAGTGTAAGAAAAACTGTAAGCTTTTCCACAATCGTACAGAGTACAATGTCAAAAATGAACCAAAGTATACCTTTATCGTTTTCATCGTTGTAGAATTTACCAGCCGTCCAAATGAACTTTCCAAATTCTTTGCCCGGGTGTTCACTGTACACCCAGTTTTTCTCCCAGGTATCTGAAATTGAATAAATCAAAGTTTAATTGAATTTTAGGACATGTACCAGTGACGTGTTATCAGTTTTGATAGATAATACGATGGTTTTGAAAAAATTCGACCTTAGATTTTGATCTTGTACCTACTATATATGTACATATGTATTAGGTATACACTCTGTGTACACATTTATATACTAGAAAAACTGACCAAGTCCACATTTTGACTTTTCGGGTTTTATGAGGAAATGCCAAAATGCACCTCCTACCCGAAGCAAAACTGATAAATCAAATTTCTAAGTGAAATCTTTTATTGATCAAGTGCTAACAAAGCATCCAAATCTCCTAACAAAGTATACAAAATTTGTGGACTTGGTCAGTTTTTCTAGTAAATGTTTTTTTTTTTTATAAATCAAAAAACGGTGGAAATACAAAACTGAAACTTTTTTTTTTTTTTGTATGGTAACAATTTTCATCTAAAGGCATAGATATAGAATAACATAGATAGGCCTTAGCGCCCGAAAAATATCATACAAAAAGGGGATGCAAAATGCATGCAAGTGTATTTTTACAATCGACTGAATTCTTTAAAAATGAACGAATATCACATCCGTTCGTAACCGAAACTACCATTAACTCAAAATTGGACTTACACCACTTTCAAAAATAACAGCTCAATCGACACCAAGCGGTTGGCAAACAAACAACTGTTTGTGAAAAAGTTATCGACTAAAATTACCGATTAAAATACTGACCAATTAGTAGTTGCCTATCTTAGTATCAAATAATTTTTACTGCACATTTGAAACTATTCAGTTTTTATAGTTGTTAAAATTGCAAAAAAAAAACCATAATTAAATTTAAAAAAAATCGATAGTTCCAACGAAGCATATCATAATAAAAACGTATCATTATACCTTACAAATGGCATGCAACATTTAACTGGTGATGTTATCTACGATCTAGATAATAATGATAGTTACACTGAATCTATGGGTAGATAACTATGACGTGTCCCATATTACAAAAATAAAAATTAATACATACAATAAAAAAAAATCAGAATCGACCAAAGTCAAACTAGCATCATCCAACAACTGAAGACATACAGACCATGAAAAAAAAATCTAATACGAATCCAACAGAAATTTATGAAATTATGAATAAAGAGAAAGTTAAATTGGTCGAATCGTATCGGAAGAGAGCAGAGGGTGCGCCCAAAACCAATGCGTTGGCAAACCGGCATTTCGATAAACCGGAAGTAAAGTAAAGTAAACTCCATTGCAAATTACCATCGGAGAAGTTGTCTTGGAAGAATAGTTCAGCATTGGCACAGGCCAAAAGTGCAACTGCAGCAAATACACAGAGAGCCCTCATGTTTGACGTCGACTATACGCGAAGAACGGCTGCAACTGAACCGGCGAGAGCAACTCTGCACCAACACGCTGACTCTGGCTCTCGCTCGTTCTAACCCCCTATATAAAGCGAGATAACGATACCACTGACGTGTACGAATGCCGGTCGGCGCGATCTCTCCTCTCGCTCGCTCGCGGTAACTTTGGACGCGCGAGAGCGAGACGCGAGGCCGCGAAGCGTGTGTGCGATTGCCAGCGAATACTTTACAGCTGGAGTGTTCCCATTGGCTGGCGATCGACCAATCGCAGCGCTACACCGATGCCGGTGACGTACCGTTCGGTTGCAAGCCGTAACGTTGCGTTCAACAGCCATGGTCGAACTGGGGGAAAATATTTTGTTATTGCGTGTAAAATATTGATTTTAATTTGTTACGTGCGTCGGTTGTATTTTGTTTAATTTTTTTATTATCCTACAGTGTCCTCCGTATTTTATACGAGTATTCGCTAAAAGGGTAATTTGATTCACAAATTTGTAAAAGTTCATCATTGCTCTTCCATTCCTGTCTGTCTTGAGAAATCTGCATCCACTTGCCCATCGTCCACTCCTTGCATTCTTTCACATCCTCTCGGATATCATTCCAGTATTTCTCGCGTCCATCTGCCATCCATTTTTCCACTTTGTACTTTTTCACACTTCTTACCCATGTATTCCTCTTATGGTCTTGTTATACCAAGCATACATATTTCCATGCTTCTCTGTGTGCATTGGATCTTACAATGCATTTTGAATAAAATTATAATCCATTTCAACTTTTTTACACGTTCCGTTATATCTGCTACTTTGGTCATGATTCTTACCATGTATTCCTTTTACGATCTCTTCTTGTTGCACCAAGCATACATCTTTCCATGCTTCTCTGTGTGAGTTGTGGGTTTAAAAATAATATTGGATGAAATTTTGATTGAAAGGCGTCTATACTTTATTAACTTATGAAGCACCTTGTTTTAAATTAAGAGGGTTATGGCTATTTGAGATTTACGACTTTGGTTGTTTATTCCAAGAAGCTAAGACAGTGATGAAGCTCATTGGTTGAGATCTTAGTCATCGCAGATTGATTCTTAATCGATCAAGATTTAATTAAACAAGTAAATAATTTATATATTTATATTTATTTATAATAATTATAGGTTTATAAATATTTTATTATTACATAAATATTTATAAATTTTATAATTTATATTATGTATATAAGAAAATAATAACAATTAATATTTTATTTTGTTTTTCTCAAAATTACCAGTTTAGTTTAACTTAAAGATTTAATTAATAAATGTAAAAAATTATTATACATAAAATTATTCTGAAAATGGGAAGGTTTAGCGCCAGAGCTGGAAAATAAGAAGAAAAGCCAGAGCGAATTCAGGTGGGAGTTTATTTGATCTTTTATACTTTATTTCTATCTTTGCCTCTTTTTATGGGTATTAATTATATTTTTAGAAAAAGTTTACTCGTTGATTAGAATTTTATTCAAAGCAGATATAACAACTTATTGCAATACGTGGAACTATTGTGAAATCTTATCAATTTGAATACAAGCACTAATCGCCTTGAAGTTTATAAATGGGGTAAAATAAAATGACAAACAAATATATGAAAAATACTGATGTATTTAATAATTTGCGGTTATTCTGGTACAGTAAAATGTTCATTGAAATCGTAATTATCATCAGCAACATTGCCGATTCCAATACCTTCCAAAGCACCGACTAATGAATTTGTTTTCTTCTCCAGTCGCACCTTTTCTTTTCGCTTCTTTTTAATATCCTTTTTCTGTCGTTTACCAAGTTGGGTATTCCCGTCGAGTACCATTTCAGGATCGACTTTGCGCTTCCTGTTCTGGTCTGGTTCGTTTGAACCGTTTACCCTTTTCTTATTCTTCGACGATTCTATGTTGACCGATGAGGAAATTAGAGTGTTTATGTCATCGACTAGCATTTCGTCATCTTCCCATCCGGCTTTTACAGGACCCGAGCTAGAAATCTTAATTAAAATGTAAAAATTAAAAAAAAAAATACTATAGCAAAACTTTATTATATTAAAATTAATACTATTATACTTGTGTCGCAAGATCTTGAGCTGGATTGTTGAGTTGCCCTAATACTTCTGTTTCCATAGATTCAAAGCTATTCAAGTCAAATTCTTCAGCAAAACTCGATACAATTTTAGCACCAGTGTGTTCAATATTTTCATTCAAATTTTCTGGTGGTAAAGTGTAGTATTTCACTTTACCAGTATTCCAATCTTCTAATAATATTCTGGCTGCTGCAAATTGGTCAGGAATACCTCCTCTTTTATATCGCCCCATTCTTGATGCCAATTGAGCAAATAAATCCTAAAATTAAAATGACAAGAAAATAATTAAAAAGAAAAATTAAATTCATTAATTCAGACGTGTAAAAATAACTACTTGTGGAGATTCATAATTGTGTAAATTATATAATTCCATTATTGTGTTTTTATTTGCTCTTTGTAATATGGCAGATGCGGGGGTAATAGGGTCCTTAATACTTCCCACTTTAATCGCATTTTTCAATACTACCGCACAGTCGCTATCTTGCGAATTGTTTGAAAACACAATTCCAGGACTATCTAGCAGTTTTATTTTCGAATCCAGTTGGACAACTTGCATCCGTCTGAAATAAAAAATTGTACATAAAAAAAATGGGATAGTACAACGCATTGCATTCAAACAATCTAATGATAAAAGTTGTGTACTTTGTAATACCAGGAGTGCTTCCTACACCACAAGCCCTAGATCTTTTAAGACTGTTAATGATAGAACTTTTACCGACATTGGGCAAACCAACAACACCAACTGTAATGGATGTTTTAATGCCTTTGTTGCGGCAATAATTACCCAATAAAGACATCAACAAATCTGCTCCAACACATGCTGAACCTATTAAAAGTAATATTTAATCGATAAAATCTTTGCAGTATAAATATGCATAGAAATATAAAAAGTGTGGTAAATAACCTTTCATAATTTTTTCATCCTTTCGTGCTTTGGCCATTTTTTTATGTCCCAGTCGATTTTGTTGATCTTGAGTGGAGGCTTTAAATGCGACGGCTGGTATTGACTTTCGCAAATACTTCAACCATTCATCTAAATTAACCCGAGGAATCAAATCAGCCTTGTTTAAAATCATTACTAATCTCTTATTACCCGATGCTTCTTTAACGGCCTGTTCTACTTGTTCACATCTAGTTCCTGGAATTAATCACAATGTCAACAAAAATGTGTTGTATAATATATCGTATGATCTGTGATTGAAACATCATACGAATAAATTAATACATGTATTATTTTAATTTTATCCATATACGTATACTCTATCCAACTTGAAGAGAACTTCACCGTCACGCAACTAAAAACTAAAAAACTGTTTGAGAACGACTTTGGTTGGTTATTGTTAATATTTATTCCAAGAAGCCGAGATGGTGACGAAGCTCGTCAGTTCAGATTCAGGTATTTCGGATGTTTCTTAAGTTGGACAGAGTATAGTATAGATGGAATATTGATTTTCTTAGTAATTATTATACCTAAAGGATCTCTCGCATCGACAACTTCTAAAATTACATCAGCTGATTCCAAAACTTTTTTAAATTCCTTATAATAAGCTTTCAGAGAATTTTCTTTTTTTTTGTCATCAGTGGCGTACGAATCAGTCTTTCGATTTTTCGACTCGAACGCATCGTGAATTTTTCCTCGCATATCAGCATTGTCCACCTATTATAATACATTATTTCAGATTAGTTGATAAAAAGATAAATCATAAAAATTAATGTCGCATTTTCGTCAATGTTGACTGCTATTATTCGCATTGAGATGAGAAAAAAATATTTACCAATTGTTCCACACCGCCAGTTTTTTTGATTTCAATTTTAGCTTCCTTTTGCTTTTCCCTTTCATCTGCAAGTTCTTGTTTTTTTAGCAGCTTGTCAGCAATTTTTTGTTGTTTGATAGCTTCAACTTCTTTAAGAATATCATCTTTGAATGGACAAATGTTGGGAACGATGATGGGTTTTTGCCTTTTTCCCTTTTTGGGATTCTTCTTGGCTTCTCTCCTTATTTTTTTATTGTGTTGCCTGACCTTTTTTTCGACTTTGTATCGCAAGGCGGCCTTAACTCGCTTTGACTTCTTGTCTGAAATGACAAAGAAAATAAATATTTTTATTTGAGAAATCTTACATCGATTGGAAACGGACACTTCGGAACTATTTATAGTTGCACACAGCACTAATGATCCAACATTGAAAAAAAACACATACTGTAACACAACCTACATATACGAAATATTCTAAATGGTATATTTAGTAACGAAACTTTAGAATATTGAAACCACAAATTATAAGCATACAAACTAATACTTACTTAAGCAAAATTTAGCCATCGTTGAACATATAATCTAACGACAAAATATCAAAAGCACGTGGGCACCGCGAGCTTAAACGTCAAATGAACGATCCTAACTTTTGGCCATAAGCACGTTTATTCCGTCACTTAAATTATTATCAAACACACCACAGACCACTATCTGTAAAATAATCACAAATTACAATAACCACGAATGAAATACATTTATAAATTAATGTTAATAATAGTTACTACGTTAATAATTTTTAAGCCATTATTTATGTTTATATTTAATTTATAGGCTTGGTTTCCCGCGTGCTGCAACTAACTGCAGCATGCTGTGACAGATGGAAGGGGGAAGAAAGGGTGCGGGAACGAGAACAACTGACTCGCTCCAGCACCCAAGTCACGTCTTAGGTACAATTGTGAAATATAATTCGCTCGTGGGCTACAATTGTGGCACAATTCAAAAAATATAATTTTGGAGTTAGTACAGGCGTTTGTTAAACTTTAGGGGGTACTTTCATTTGAGGATCTACTAATGGGTGGCCTACTAAACGACATGTACCAGTACAATTCCCAACACGGCAAACTGGTCCTCTTTCTAGTAACAACACTGGCACACTCGTTAATTCAATGTTGGACCGCTAGTTATTAGTTAATGCCTAATCTTTATTCTCCTAATTCATAGCATGCTTTCTGTGTTTCAATAATAACGAAAGCTTTAAATCCATGCATCTAAACGGGTGATCACCTTATCGTTATTTTCAGTCATTTACCATCCACTTCTAAATGAAGACCTTTCCAATCCTTTCCCATCTCTGCATATCTTGTCTGTGGGACTTGTTCATTTGATATTTGGTTTAGTACGAATTTTGTATGTATTGAATTTGACAGATGGCTGCAAAGATAGCCGCGGCGATAGTGGCGTCGGCGTCGGCCATGCCGACGCACTCGCGAAACCAAGCCTTTACTACCATTACTTCCTTAATTTGGAAATATTATATTAAATGTAAGCTTTTATGCCTTTTAATTCAATTATTACTAAATACCAAAAAATAAAACTTTATTAAATTATATGTATTTCACAAAGGCAAAATTCGTGCAAAATTAAACATATATTTACATTTAACTACAGTGTATTTATGTATGAGTTGTGCTCATATAAAAATTAGATTTAATTTGAAAGACTAATATAAACTTTTTGAACGAGTCGCGTGGGAAAACATCACTCGTCATATGAGAAAAGTTTCATTCACTCGATATCGAAGGTTCGTCCCCCATGTGATCTCGTATGTAATAGTAGTACATAACTATATCTTTACGGTTGACCGCCCAAACCTTCTACGGCTATATGTATGAGAATCACCATTTGGTAGACCGACCGGTATTACTAACGACAGGGACGAACTATACACAAAAAAAGAAAATCCGCTCCAATACTTCGCAGATAACCATTTTCAACTAAAACGATTCATATCGGTGTGAAAGGAAAAATCTTTCGGAGACGCCAATTTTGGAAAATTCCCCTCGAAACAAATATTGGATGTGGCCAATCAGGCCAACCCACGACAATCTATATATTTGACGAATACAAAGAGTAACGAAAAACGAGTTTTTAAACTGAAAAAGTCAAAAAGCAAATTTTGTTCATAGTGCGTCCAAGCAGGAGTTGTTATGTTAATCGAACATAGCGAGCAGCGAACGCATATCATATGAAGTCACTGTGTGGGTGTGCGCGCACGTACTAACAAATTTCGATGTATTCAAATAGGAATATCTACCACTTCCAGTACGTCGATTTTGATGATATTTTTTTTTATAACTCATCAATGCTATAAGGACCACAATTCCATGATATCATAAAGATTAATAATATTTAAAAGGCTGAAAAAAGTATAAAATGAAATTTCGTTCGAGAGTAAACTATCACTTCCGGTCGGCGGATTTTGACCAAAATTATATTATATCTTACACCTTATGTGAAAATTATAGATATGAAATTCCAGCTTGATAGAGGTAATAGTTTCCGAGAAGTTAAAAAAAACATCGAAAACCAAAAGCAAAAGTACTACTTTCGGTAGGAAAAAAAATGTTATTTTGAAGGTTGTTACACATACTACATATGCAAAATTTCAGCTCAGTATATATGATAGTATTGCAGGAAAAACCTTCCAAAGATAACAGAAAATTAGGTGACTTTCCAAGGGAAGTGCCACTTTCGGTTGACGAAAATCTTATAGATTGTAATGGCCGTCAACAAATTATACATATGTAAATAGGAAGTTTCAGTGTGATAGGATAAACGGCTTTTGAGCTATGGCTATTTTGCACACATTCGCCCAACACACAGACATTTTCCAGAAATTACAAAAACGTGATCAGAGGACGATACCTGAAATCAGTCACAATCTCAAAGTCGAATTTTTGCACGATCACACTATGTGCTTTATCCGATATGGATAAAGGAAAAATGGTCTAGTCTAAACCGGTTTTTCTAGCTTGGAGTCAATTATTTTCAACTTCGCTTCGTGTGCAACTGCTCAAAACGTATTCGACTTTTTTTTTTATTATTATTTTTTTTCAATTTTACGAAATTGGATTAAGAGGACTCGCGAGCAGATGCGGCCCTGGAATTCGCACGGTGCGTACCTGACCAGGTAGACTGGTAGAGAGAATCAACAGGTCGACGCGTCAGTGTGGGTTCGGTGGGGCAGGTGATCGCTCCACTCCTATCGCGAATAAACACTCTGTACAGCAAACGAACAATCAGTTGGAACGAGAGCTCGCGACGAAGCGGCCGCGATATGAATTTGCTGGTAAAATCTTCATTTTGAACGAGATCATCTGAGCTGGTTGCTGAAAATGATGGCCAACAGGCAGCCACTGCTCGCCAACAACGAACCGTGGGGAGCAGAGACCGACAATAACAATTGGAGGCACCTGGAGGCAGGTGCAGGTGCCAGTCGTGGTACAAAGCAACCGCAACAGCAATACCCTCGCAACTTGACTATGGGGGAGGAGGAGCACAGCAGCCAAGGTCCATTCGTGTTCGGCGTTCATGGACCTTGCCAGTTCCCAGCGAGAAGTCGTTACCATGCAGACTACGCCGCCTACGACGATGTCGAACAAAACTCTATGATAGTCAACAACGAGTCAAACAACTTGTACAGTGATAGGAATAGGGTCTGCGTGAAGCCGAAGAACATGTTCAGCATCAGGGACAACAGGGACAAAAGATCGGCCAAGGTGAAGGACAAGGGCTGCTGCAAGGGCAAAAACAGGATCAAGTGCGTGCTAGTGGGTGATGGAGCCGTAGGCAAAACTTCGCTTATCACAACCTACGCCCAAAATCTCTTCCAACACGAATACAAGCCGACCACTTTCGATAATTACAACGGTGAGTTACTCAACGTCCTCTCGATTGTGAGTGATCGTTTTCAATTTTTCCTCTGCTATCCTTCCAGGTGTTGCGATCGGGTGTGAATCAGGTAGAGTCCCACGGAACACGTTGCGACTCGTTTCTTTGCCAAGACTATCGTGCAAAAAGTCCACACCATTACCATTTTCACGCGTGAGAGTACTATGAAATATTACCTCAACGGTTCGGTGAATATAAACGAGACGCGAGGATATCGTCAATTGGGCGATAAACCGGAACGACTGGTGGGATTCTTAACCTTTGGGATCAATAATATGCATTTAGTAATGTAATCAGTATTATCACTTCCTCAGAAGTTGAGAGAAAGTGAGTTGAGTTTTTTTTTTATTATAGCCATGTATTGTATTAGCTCATACAATGTACTACATATGTTTACAGATTGTCGTATTTGTATCACCCAAATTCGAAGAACAACAAAATGGTAGTTTGCTCTCTACCAACAATGAGCTACATTGTTCTTTGGTTTGAAAATTGGCATAGTAAACGTGAAATACTTCACAATTTCTAATGGCATCATTTTTTTAAACGGCGTCGATTCTTATCAACGGCGATAAGTACGAACATGAAATTTCAAATTTCTGCACATTTTCCAGCTTTCGCTCAACACCTGCTTCGCGATTCGCATGCCATGTGGGCCCACGAAGCGACATCTGCCCACAAAATTCTTCTTTTTTTAACCATAAAACTTGAGTATATACTTTAATACTTCGCGTGATTGTCCGCGAGGCTAATTTTCCACTCTATAGCTCTTGACGAATAAAAAAAACAGCAATAATATATTCATTGGTTTTGTATTTTAATTCGACATAACAACGCCATAAATGGCAGTTAGGCCTAAGATGGATTACTAAGTCACCCGGTATGTCCGATTTGATATGAGGTCACGATGGTCTTCCATGTATCGGAGCGTTTATCTAGTTAAGTGTGACCGCGACTCCAGATCCATATTCAACTAGCACCTTTGAAAAGGAATAAATAAAAATTAAAAATAAATAAATAAGCAACAAAGCAAGGACACAACAAACTCGTGTCCATTGTCGAATGTTAATTTCGTTTTTCGAATTCTTCCGACGTCGCTGTACATTTCCGCTCTTTATCGACGTTATCGTTACTAGAATGGGAATGCAATAAAAATCCGCCGAAAATGGTGCACACGAAAATTCCACTAGTATCCGATTGACTGATTAATGTCTTTTTCATGTGCGTATGTGTCCATATCTAAATCTATTCAACAAATTCGTTTCCGAAAAATTTCATTCTTATTCCGGTTGAATGTAGTAGAGTAGCAGTATGAATTGTGATTGTGTCACAGAATACCTTCATCGAAATTGTTCGAAAATTGGATCGAAATTAGTTTCGAGAATCGGTTTTTGCACTGAATAACTAACTACATATGTATTCACAAATTTTCATAAAAATGCCACTCTGCTAATATGCATTGGTAGATTAAAAAACTTTGCTCGGAAATGTAAAGAAGGACTCCAAATCTATGATGTAGTATGTAGTACATGTAGTATGTACGTCAGTAATTAGTGGTAATAAATATAAATATACATACATAGGCTTACCATACGTCCCGGTTTGAAAGCACGTCCCGGCCGATTTATCATTTTTATCCCGGTTTGTCATTTTGTACGCGACTATCATTTCATTCTTTGGAAAATTGACAAGAATTTTGCGCATTCGTCGAACTATTGCGATACTATTTACTAATATTTATGCTCTTGGCGGAGAGGGTAAGTTGCTGACAATAAATTGTTGATCAGGTAGTGCATTGTAACAGTCAACAGAATTTCTTGTCTTGCTTGTGACATTATAAATGCCTAAAAGAAACTGTGCATTTTACGGATGCCTTAAAGAAAGAATATCCCTTTCTGGAAAAAGTGTGTGGCTACATTGATCGCATAATATGTGAACAATGAGTGTATTGGAAAAAAATCTCGCCTGTGGCGCATTTTTTTTAGGAGTTTTGTTCAAAATCTAGCGATCCTTATGAAATTCAAATAATTTTTATGCAAAATGTTCTTATGCAGGAAAATATTTTACATGCAGTGCATTTTTGCTCAAAAACTGAAATAATTTTTTTTAAATAGTAAAAAATAAACGTATTTTTCAAAAAAAAAATTCCTCAAGTAAAATCCTGAAGTGTCTCGGTTGTGAGATTAAATAAATATCGTAAGCCTTCATATACATATGTATGTATGTACCATGAAAATATTTTTAGAATTGAGGAAAATCATGAAAATTCGTCATCGGCGTATCTACAGCTACATTGAAATATTCTGCGTGATATACATGTCTTTAGCTGTTATTTTAGGACAGGGGGGGTTGTAGGTTGCGGCCAGTTATTACACTTGAAAGTACCCGGACTTGAAAGGATTTAATTTGAAAATTATAACGGGTTTGTGCGGCAGTTTGGAATTCTTGAACCGCAGCCATCATTACGGCCAACCGCTTGCTACACATCTTGCATCGGCTCACTGTCTTTTGAATTGTCGATGAATAATAACAAAAACGCGAAGAAAATTTGATGCATTTTCAACGTACGTATTGCACATTCAGTCTGCAACTGATATCAAACATAATTCTAAATAAAAGAGAAGCACCCGTGTTGATATTTTGCAATTTGTGTAAAAGGACATCATGGCTTGAAAACGCGTCACTCGTGATTAGCGCGTATGTTGCACATGCAATTGTTATATTATATGTACATATGTACATACGTTCCGAGAATTTTAAAAAATTTCATCAAATACTAGATTTACCTATCGATACGATTAGTCATGCGAATTGATAACGATAAATGAATGTGCGTTCGTTAACGCCATCTTATTAAATTCATATTTCATCAGATAATACAATATTTATCAATTTCGGAATTATGTACATAGTATGATGCAATGATCGAGTCTGATTTATGTCTGTATGTGCCCTTTCAATATTCCGAACGATCTTAGTATTTATGTATCTATGTATATACAAATGACTGTCATTTCCACCACAATTGACAATACTAACGATGGACTTGTCATTGTTAATATAATTCGAGTATAAAAATGAGCAATTTTGTTCACACTCTTCATACCTATAAATTTAAATAAGATCTACATAATATATTGCTCTTTTTTTTTTGTGAATTGAAATCGAACTTTCGACAAATCAGTATTGTTTTGAGTCACGATGTTTAATTATTTTTGACCTCGAAAATACTAGATTTGCGAATCGTGCTTATGAATCACGTTCAAAACTTCGCATTTACGACGAATTCTATCGAAATGTTCGTCCGTCTGACTCGAAGTGAATACGATTCGTTTAAAACTCGCGGTGAAAAATTACCCCAATTGCCACATATGTTGTTCGGAAAATTCATCGTGGAAATATGTAATTTGGTACTGTTCAATGCGACCGGGAAAAATAGAGGATTAATTTTTTCCCAATCGAAGAATTCGATTATCTCTGGTTCGTTCAACCGCAAATCCGGCGGAATCCGTTCTAATGACAGAACACTTTTGTATAACAAAATAGAAACCATTAGATATGTACGTAATTTCGTACTGTTGTACGTAGTCTCTTATACGATATCGTTAATATGCACATGTATAATATTAAAAACATTTCAAGATAAGTAATGAGTAATGAGCAGTGCATTCACCTACATCATAATTTTACCATATACATACATACGCGTTTACAGAAATAATTTTCAATTTATAATGAACGATCAACCTTCGCAGTTACATTATAATTACACGTTTCGATTTAACTAGTTCTTGATTTAAAAATAATGCGTTAGACGTAGCCCTGAAGCTATCCAGTGCCATTAATTATTCAATAAAAAGAGAAAAAAAATGTAAATCGTTGAATAGGTAAAATAGCATGTACATAGATATATCTACACCTACTGAGATTAAAATTATGGTTGCAAAGTAATTATAAACTTTGCGCGCATTTGATTTATCCTTTATCTATTTTTCTTTTTAGTATTCTATTGCTCAATATTTTTCAACATATCTACATACGTATTAAACAACATACTTCGTTCAAACTAATACATTGATCTGTTTGTTGGTTTGAACGATGTAGGAACGCGTCGCTACTACATATGTCCGTCAATTATAAACTACAACTTCTTTTGTTTTCGTTAAAATTTTTAATCTTTTCGCGAAACTAATAAAGTAATAATAAATAAGCGTTTATTGTCAACGGCTCTTTTTTTTGTTTGCTCTGCTCTTCGTATGTCTAAGAGGTTTTCTCGACCGTTTTCAACCTTACTTATAGTCATTGGCAAGATCTGGGACATTGCTAAATTCAGGTCGGCCGTCTCCTGTTAAAATTTGTTAATTTATCTAACTCTATAATGAATCACTAAAATTGTCACTACCCATTCATTATTCCTGTATTAACCTGTTATTGGGTCTTGGTGGTCTTTGTGTCGTTAGACCTGTTAGTTAACTTTCCTTCTTAAAAAAAAATACATAAAATTATTAAATGTTGAGAATAGCAGAATAAGGTGTGTGTGCTGTGTGGCTAAGCTAACGTTTCAATCAGCAACATCGAGAGTTTCAGGTAAACTTATTACCTGTCGTTTTCAAAAGAAATCGTTTCCCACCTCGCTCAAAACATCAATGCTACGGAGCGGTTGTATATTCGAGAAGACAGATTGACGGTATTTGTCAGTTTTTTTTTCTTCCAAGGATCTACTCGTGAATTTGTCTAAATTTCAGCTGCTTTTTTTTCCAATGCCGAGTTCCGTATACATAATTGTCGTTACGTATCCATTGTCACACACCAGTGTCCGCCAAAGTGTGCAAATAACGGTGCGATATCGGCACACTTAAACCGCAGTTTAAAAATTTAACAAAAAGACACTTTTATTTTGTGGCGCGCTTTCTAAACAAATCGAATCGTGTCGCGTGAGCTGTGACAATGGCGAATTTTACACCGCGTAATGTCGACTGTGTGCTAATTAGATAGCATTTTTATACACGCTGTATATAACAATAAGGCAACAAGATGACTGGATGTAAAGAAGAAGAATGAAACTAGGATGGAGCGATTTTGGAAGAATGAACATAGTTTTTAAATCCGACATTCCGTTATACCAGCGGTCGTCAACCGGTGGTCCGCGAGAGAATTTTGGTGGTCCGCATTTTTCATAATCACCATCATATTCAGCCGTTCACCATCCACTGCTGGATAAAGGCCTCTCCAATCCTCTTCCATTTCTGTCTGTCTTTAGCAATCTGCATCCACTGACTCCACCCATTCTTCTCAATTCATCAGCCCATCTTCCACAAGGTCTGACATGACGGACAACAGTCTTTAACCATTGGAGTTTTGCGTCTCCACCTCTTTCCCACCTTCGTATATAGCGACGCCTAAGGGACTACGCTCTGCCGAAGGGACTCATGAGTTTAAAACTGTACTTTAAGCTGCGCCACGTGCGAGCTCTCCTCTATGCGGAGGGGTGCTCGCTCGTTCCTAAAGATCTACCTTGCTTTCTTTCACATACTCTCGGATACCATTCCAGTATTTCTCGCGTCCATCTGCCATCCATTCTTCTCGCTATGTGTCCAGCCCATTGCCACTTCAACAGAGAACCTTGGATATCTGTCACATTGGTATAACAAGAACCCATGTAAGAGGAATACATGGGTAAGAAGCATGACCAATGTGACAGATATAGCGGAACGTGTGAAAATCTTGGAGTCCACACATGGCGAGGAGAATGGATGGCAGACGGACGCGAGAAATACTGGAATGGTATCCGAGAGGATGTGAAAGAAAGCAAGGTAGACAGAGTGGACGATGGGCTGATGAATTAAGATGAATGTGTGGAGTCAAGTGGATGTAGATCGCTTAACACAGACTGAAATGGAATGGGATTGGAGGGGCCTTCATCCAGCAGTGGATGGTGAAAATCTGAATATGATGATGATGATGATATGAAAATATCGTATGGGCGAGTTGGTAAAAATAAACCTTTTCCATCTTTGGCGAATGTGAACGCGTGTGTGTGTAATTAAGTGCACAATTATCTCAATGTGCGGCCTCGTTTCTCTTTTCGAACGAAACACTCGAATAATTTACTTTTCAGCGTTTCTCAAAGTCAAAGTCGCGCATCAATTGAAGCAGACGCAGACACGACCCATTGTTGATAATGATAACAGTGAAATTTATTCAAATCGTTGTTTCTATTGTGCACTGAAACGTTTCACACCACCGCTGCTCGCGAATACTGTAATCATCATTGTTATATTGCTTTGTCAATCGGTTTTCTTCAAATGACCCGACACCATGACAAATGACTTTAATCTGATGACTACTATCAACACTATTGAACTTCTCATAATATTAATGTAAGTTCGATATCGTAATCATCGGTGATAATTAATAAAATTAATTATCACCGATTTCACACGAGCGATCGCGCGACACGCGCCACAACTTCGTCCATTTTTTTTTTTGCAAATTGTAAACCATTTTATGCACAATATTCACACAGAAAAGATGCGACGTATCTCACGCGATCACTTTTTGTCCCATATGACGATACAGGTGTAAATTTGCGCGTGTGACGATTAACCCCTTCGCTTCGTTCTCACAAGTATGAATGTAATCTTCGCTCACGATATGCAGCATTGCGTTACTTGGCACCAAAATCTTCGTTTGCAAACTCGGAGTGGTTCTAAAGATTCAATCTTACCGTTCAAAAAGCATGTTAATGTTCACATATTGTTGGTAAATTGAATGTGTGATTTGAAAGTATGAGAAATTTCGGGTAATTTAATTTAAAATTGGTTTGAAATGTTAAGACGAAGTATAGCATTTTAAAAAGTACTTTGCGATGTTAAATATGTTTTTCACGGAACACTGTCTCATCGATTCCAGTGTTACTCACACGCCGTCCAAATGAAATCACTGCAGTTTAATATAAACATTTTTTATTTAGAACATGAGTTGTGATTTTTAGTCTCGTTGTTCGTGAGTAGCTAGAAGATAGATAGATAATCATAGTGTACAATGTGCATGTAATGATACCTCCTTAACGACATTTGGATGCTTGTGTGTGAGTGCGTATAGTGGTTGTATTTTTGATATTTATTTTGAAACTTGCTCGGTGCGTTCTATATGTGGTCAGTGACGTGTTTCTTGATTATACCAGTACCCAATAGGACACGCTTAATTGTTTTCTCTCTTTGTGTTTCGCGACAGGGGTTGCCAATTAAAGTTGAAAATGGTATTTCAGAGCGTCCGAGTCCAAAGACGAACAAAAATCAATGCTGCGAAACAATCTATCCAATCTTCTAATTTAAATTGCTATATTGATTTATTGTAAAAAATAAATTGTTAATACAATAAACAAAATCCGGATATGTAATAGGATGCTGCTCGATTTGACAAAAAAATTGCCATCAGCAAACTACCGTATTTCACGTTCGCTATTCAAAATTATTTCTTATGGTAATATGTAGCTTCATAATGCTTATAATGGTAGAAATAAAATGTATATATGTAAGGCCTTTTCTCCTATATTCTATGAATTCCATAGCAACTGCATTATCATTTATCAATGAAAATCGCGTGAAATAACTGCGTTTGTTCAAGATATCTGCAAAAAAATCTGCCAACGTTTATCAATACGTGATAAGGTCCGATATTTAGATAAATGGCGCAAGGGTGTTAGATAAGACTACAAAATTTTGTAGTATGTTATAAAATATCTATGGTTACCTTCAATAAATATATGTCAGTCGATCTCTTTCTCATACAATTATAGGTACTTTCATGTGATTGCATAATGCACAATTATTCGTACAGGGGGTTTCTTAAATTATCACGTTCAAATTCACACTTGAGGGCTTTTTCTGCAGTATGTTAAATTCTAGAATGCTACCCAGTTCACACAGAGAAGCATGGGAAAATGTATGTGTGCTTGGTATATCAAGAAGAGGTCGAAAGAGGAATACATGGGTAAGAAGCATGACCAAAGTGGCAGATATAGCGGAACTTGTGAAAAAGCTGAAGTGGATACATAGCGAGAAGAATGGATGGCAGATGGATGCGAAAAATACTTGAATAGTATCCGAGAGGATGTGGAAGAAAGCTTAGAAGACCAAGTGGACGATGGGCTGACGAATTAAGAAGATTGTGCGAAGTCAAGTGGATGTACATATGTACATAGATTGCTTAAGACATACAGGAATGGAATGGGATTGGAGAGGCCTTCATACAACAGTGGATGATGAACGGCTGAAAATGATGATGATGATGATGAAGTATACTGTTTATCTGTCGAATTTAACTTGCAGACATTGAATTGAAGTGCCTTAACCGCATTGGAGCTTGACCGTGAATTAGTGACGACACTCGCCCACACAAGGACGATTTAGGTAGGAAGTGGAGCTTGAACAATTACATTTTCGAGTCGATTAACCCGTCGAGGTTTATCGAACGACTAATGGATGGAGGATGAAGCCAATCGTTGGCCGAGCGACCACAAATAAAGCTCGTTCATAATGAACAATTAGAAAGTTTCCTCCGTGGCCCAAACGCATGACGAAACCGTACACGGTGACTTCTTGGTTTCCGTGGATCGCTGCATTGTTATGAAATATATGTACATACATAGTTTCGTTTTGTTTTCGGACATTTGAATTGATCTGGTCGATCTTAGACGCGTTTCGTGGGACCCCAAAGTGAGGAGTGGGAGTCCAAAGTGAGGTCTCGCTGAACAAATAACAGTATTTTTCACCGCGATTTAAGTCACGGGGCACTGAAGTGGAATACGGAGGCGGTTGAGCGTGAAAAAAATCAAGTGTTCAGCTGAGAACAAAGACCGTCTTTGGCCAGTCCTAAATGGAGGGAACCATTTGTTAATTATATTGTAAAGTGTGATATACGGCAAACCTGTTCTTATTTATATCACCGCTCGACAAAATCAACGGCTGCCTATTGCGTTTAATTCATGGTCTATCTATAATACCTATAAAATATGTACAATTAAAATTGTACGGTTGAAATTTTAGCATATGTATGTCGTCATTTTCATTTCTGAAACAAACAGAGATTGTGGCTGTGTTATATAAACTGATGATGATATAATGTCACGGCGAAAATAAAATTACATTGATTTATTTAGGGGTAGATGAAAAATTTTTGAAAGAAGAACTATAAATTATAACAGAGGTACTCACTAAGCACATTAAATGTCAAATAAAGCATATTTCTAATAAAATCTACGAATTCATTGATACATAGTTAAAAGGTGTTTATTATCCGAGTCTTATCGTAAAATTGCAATTACGGTGACCTTTAGATATCGATATGATCTATGTGCTAATTTAAACCAAAGTTGCTTTTTTTGATTCGTTCAACTTGCTCATTTAATTTATTTTTATCGAATTTATCAAATTTAATAATCGTTTCAATAAAAATAAATTGTTTCAATAGACAAATAAATACAATCGAATGCAACATGCGATGCATTGTATTTATTTACCGGGGTACTTTTTGTTCGGCCAGTGATTAGATAAAGAAATATTGTGCATGCACTCATTCTTTCACTATAAATGAATAATACATACACGAATGATTGATTAATGTTTTTATCCTTTTGTTAATTTTCAGTCCAGGTGGAAGTCGATGACAGACCGATTAGTATGGAGATTTGCGATACCGCTGGACAGGTGATGCAATTATTATATTATACAAATTATCCAAATCGCTGTTTGCGATTTGTTTTATCTCACCATCTAGTGAATCGATGTACATATATATATATATTCATTTATTTATGATTCACGTTTGGTAATTTATCTTTTTTTATGATTATATTGTAGGACTCTTTGGAAGGACTTCGAGAGTTATGCTATCCAGGGACAGATGTGATAATTTTATGTTTTTCGGTCGTTAAACCGGATAGTTTTCGATCTATTGTAAATAGATGGGCGCCTGGGGTAGCTGCAATCAAGGCACCTTTGATATTAGTTGGTACCCAGTGTGACTTAAGAGATAACTATAGAATTATTAACGACTTAAAGGTAAGATCAATCATATTTTCAGCTATAGAATAGAAATTTAATTTATAGGTATGTATTTATATTTTTTTTTTTGATTTCAGCTTCTAGATGAAAATCCAGTCTCTGAATCGGAGGCGAAAATATTGGCTGAAAGGCTCAAAGCTCCCTATATAGAAACTTCATCGAAAACGAGAAATCGTTTGAAAGATGCCTTTGACGCCGCCATATTGGCCACCCTGCCCATTGTGAAAAAAAAGAAACCTCTTTGGAAGCAATTGCTTTGTCTCTCTTAAATTAATGAATCTGCCTTTCTGTGCGCGATGCTAAGACTGTTTAATGTTTAATCAAAACTTGAATATACTCGAAGCCTTTACAGCTATATTGTTGTACCTATTTTATAATGAAAGAATTGTATATATATATATATATATGTATGTGTATTATGTGAAGTACATAGTGTAATTTTAGTGTTAACACGACTATTTAGTCTTATTTTTTTGTAATTTAACGTTTGTATTGATTTTTAATATCGATTAAAATATACTCCGCTATTGTTGACTTTTTCTTACACCTGAAAATATATTATTTAATTTTGTGATGTACAAAATACAAAATTTAATTTAAACCAGAACGATTTACTTTTTGTATTTGAAAGGCGGGGATTGGGGGGTCGTCTATATTTATAACATTTTATTTTATTACAAGTTAATTAATTAAATAACAAAGGTTCTTGTTTATGAAACTTACCTGTGTAGGAATCGTGATTCTCGTCAATACATGCATATGTATAAAGATGCGTTAAAACGGGAGATCCCCCAATAACAACACCAATACAGACGCACAATAGAGGGCTATAAATGCCTTACGCTCGTAGCTCACACAGTCAGTACGCCCGGTCCAGCGCTCTCATCGTGGCAACAACGCCCCGGCTACCTTACACCAGCTGTGGACCAGATGGGTAAACGCTCGTCATCTGAACTCACGCTGCCCAGAACAGACTACCTCAACATAGTACACCTCTACGCACGGATCCTGACCTAGGCACTCGAACCACGACATCACGCCACTCACCCTTCTGTATACATATAATCTGCTGTACTTTAATAAATAAATAAAATACAAAACTTGAAAATATGAACATTACACACAACATCACCCGTTCCTATAACTAGTAACCACAACGTTTCTATCCCTGGTTATAGAAACGAGGAAATAAGAACCTTAAGGTCAGAACTGTGATCAAAATCATTTAGCTTAGGTAACGATCTTCAAAATAGTGTCTCAAGCATTTGCTTTGGGACAGACTTTGAATATAATCAAAATCAAAAGAGACTCGACAAAAAGCATTATTTTTTCATACCACTTAGATAGGTAGGGTATTGTTTTCATTTCATGTACTGAATTAAGTATATATTAAACTTGATAATGGCTGATTGTGATTTAAAACATATTGATCGTGGCATAAAAATACAGCTGATGTTTATTTAAAGTTTGGCTGTACTTTGAAGCGTTATGGCCATCGTTGAAAATTAAGCGCGAATTACCAACTGACAGCTGTCAAATCCGTTGTCTAACCTCTCGTTGCGATTGCCATAGTGATAAAAATTAAAGAAAAATGACAGAAGACAGCGTTAATATGGAGGACCAGTCTTCTAGTACAAATGCCGAAGAAGAAAAGACAGCTGTTCCCAAACAAACCAAATTGCCAATGGGTAAAATTAAAAATATTATGAAATGCGACCCAGATGTTAACATTGTGACTAATGAAGCCGTGTTCATCACTACTAAAGCGACTGTAAGTACACTAGGTGTATTTTATCTATATGTACCTGTATAATTATGTATGATAAATAATCAAACGATTTTTTTATAGGAACTCTTTATAGACGCGATAGCTAAGGAAACGTACTCAATAACTGCGAAAGGAAAAAGGAAAACCGTCACTAAAAAGGATTTGCAAGCTGTATTAGACACATTAGACTGTCTTTGTTTTATGGAAGGCACGATAGAAATTTAACAATTGCATTTACTAATTTTATTTTTTTTATGTTTTCTACAATATGTATCACATTTTTTATTATATACAAATATTCACTATTACTACAATTATATTATTTATTTCAACGGTCAGCTTTTTTCGTAGAAGTAGTCAAAATGATGGCATTGTATGGTGATAATGTTAAATTAGCTGTTTGAACACTTGCACTGCAAAATAAAGACATTTTGTTTATACTCTTACACCAAGTTGCTTAAATAAAATGAAAATATAATAAGTCTTTTACCCCTTTACTAATTTTGAATGCAAACTAGATACGTATACTGTCATAGTTGAAGGTAAAACCCGGAAAGAATCCAAACTGACCGTTGAAGTTGTCGGCGAAAGATTAGCAATGGCGACTACTGTGGTGTCATCAGGGAGATATCTGTAAAAACAATAAGATGCTGTAATATACACATATAAAATTAATGGACATAGTTATAGTTGCATGCGACTGAGTAGATTTACAAAATAGTATGAAAGTAGGTTTAATGAATTTTGCACGCAAAACGTAGTCACAGTAGATGATCATATTGTAGAGATAGTTGACAGTTATTTATACCTAGGACAATTGGTGAACATGACTGGATGTAAAGAAGACGAAATAAAACTAAGAATGAAACTAGGATGCTTAAAAATGAAGGTGTACGACCAATGCGTACTGCCAGTTAGGATTTATGGATGTGAAACCTAAATGCTGAATTCAAGAATGTTGGGTAAGATCCAGTGAACACAGAGAAGTATGAAAAAATGTATGCTTGGTATAACAAGAAGAGATCGTAAGAGGAATACATGGGTAAGAAGCATGACCAATGTGGCAGATATAGCAGAACGTGTAAAAAAGTGTAAGTGGCAATGGGCTGGACACATAGCGAGAAGAATGGATGGCAGGTGGACGCGAGAAATAATGGAATGGTATCCGAGAGGATGTGAAAGGAAGCTAGGTAAACCGAGTGGACAATGGGCTGATGAATTGAGATGCACGTGTGGAGTCAAGTGGATGCAGATTGCTCGACAGACAGGAATGGAAGAGAATTGGAGAGGCCTTCATCCAGCAGTGGATGGTGAACGACTGAAAATGATAAATGATGATGTATATGAAATTTACAAACTTACCCAATTACTCGGTGGTAGTAATTTACCGGGATTGTTCGGATCTGGTTTACCGTCGGCCCAAATAAAATAGTTTTCGTACCCTTTAGTTGTATTAGCGGACAAGTCAAACCAGTCACTTTCGTTGCTACCGTGATTTGGAACAAAATCTAATACCACACGGATATCTGAATACAAAATTGAAACATTACCGAGACACAATTACTTAACAATCAAATATTCTTACGATGATTTAAATAGAAACCTAGTTTGTTGGCTTCCTTTATTAGATTGTCGAAATCTTGCATTGTACCGTACTCTGGTTGTATCTCTTTGAAATCAGCGATGTCGTATCCGAAATCATACATTGGCGATTTAAAAATAGGCGATAGCCAAATGGTTTCAATTCCAGCGTCTTTTACATGTTGTAATCCCTGATTGATACCTGGTAATGAAATCATGCTAATATTATTTTATATATCTAATAAGACTACATCGGTGAATTTAAAAAGACAATAAATTACCATTGAGATCTCCAATTCCATCCCCGTTGCTGTCTTTAAAAGACCTTGGATATATTTGATAAATAACTGCTTTTTGCCACCATTGCTTGTTGCAAAAAGCGGTTGTAGTAAGAAAAATGAGGAACAGAGATCACACACACCACAAAGTCCGCATCGTGATTCGGATACACTTAGCATGGTGCATTCATTTATATATATAGATACTGTAGAAAAACAATTGTCTTGTCAATACTATCAATAAAAATTATTTATCAGAAACATAAAAAAATATCTTCGAGAGATTGTTATAACATCACAAGAGTGCTTCTGCCATGTTTTATATATTATACTTTGAGTGCATATCATCATATCGAGTGTTTAATCCGTGTTGATTCACAATTATACCAAGTTTTTATTTAACAATGAAGGTAAACTTGAAGAAATTTTATTATTTTCTGATTACAAGAAAAGATCTGCTCCAATTGGCCAGAAACAGAAAATGATTGAAATGTATTGAAAAAGTGGTTATCAAGTGTAAAATTGTGTATTTTAACTAGAACTTCATGAAAGTAAATATGTTCCAAATTTACTGTTTAAAAACTTATAATTTTTTTGTTGCATTGTTACAATTTCTCTATTATCATAAAAGAGGATATTCAAATAATTTACATTCAGTGTATGATTAGTTGAAATAAGTCTTGTGCTGTAAATAATACAAAAGTAAATTATAAAATTACGAGGGGTGAAACTAAACAATAAGTCGATTTTGTAATAAAATTTATTGTTTCCTTTTATATTAATAATGAATATGATGAATAAAAAAATTGCTTTAAATTTTAATCAATAATAAATTGAAAACTGAAATATATAATTAATTGTTAGGATGATGTACTAGATCTAATATAAGATTGTTTCGAGAAAAGTTTCCTTTTATGTTGCTTTGTGGCATATTCTTTGTATGATAATTGTACCGCATCATCAATTAAACCATCTGAATCTGAAAAAATTGAAAAATTGTCAGGAAGATCATTTCGAGGGGGCATCGTTTTGTAAGTTATTCGTGATGGCGAAATCTTGGTATTTTCTGTGCCTAAAAAAAATTATAATTTATTGTCATGTATCTAACTGGATACAGTGAGAGAAACAACGGTTTAAATTAGCTGTGAATCAAAATACATAATTGGGAATAGAAGGAATTACCTTTAGTTTTAAGATTAATAACTAATCCATAGTTATCGCTGTGCCTCTTAATATTTATACATCCTAAAAATTAAAGCACATTATTTAATTATGTATCATTGAAGTGTATCCTCATAGTCATAACATATGTACATACATATGTATGTATGTATATACTATGTAACAAATATCAATTTTATACAAAAAAATATATCGAAACCTTTTTGTGCGCCAACTTTGATCTTCATTTCATCATCAGTAGACAGTCCATAATCTCTCAAGTGGAATAGAATTACTCTTAGAAATCTATTACGCAAGCTTTGCCAGGTTCGACCTGTAATAATTATTTATTCAAATATATGTAGGGTAACCGGACATCGAAAATGGTTTCTATTTTATTTTATAAATCATTATGATTTAAATTAATATGTATGAAAAAATACAATAAATAATTGGATAAGAACTTTTTACATATCGAAAGCTATACCCGTTGAAATTATGTCGCTTTCTTCTAATTCTTTCCAGACATTATTTCCATTAACTAAATGTATATAATTCTTTTTTAAAATCCATTTTATAATATATATATCTTCTTCAATCGTGTAATTTCTCATAAATGGCTTCCTGAAAATTACATAGGTAATAGAGAAATGTTCTCGGAAAAATTTTTTGTATTGTAATATCAATTTTATACACACTTCTTTGCACCCGAAGAAGTATTTTTGGATGTGGGACTAGTTATAATTTCAGGTTTATTACTCTGTGGCTTTCTATTTTTATCATTGCTACGATTTGGTTTTGTTTTTTGAGTCCAACATTTCAAAACATTAAAGACATCCATACATTTTACGTCCGAGCTTAAATTATTTTCATTTGAATGCGAATTAGTTTGTAATTGTGACTTTGCATTCTTAGCGTTCGATACCTAAAATGAAATTATAAATTTTTAAACTTCAAAAGAACACTTCCAATGAGACCAAAATTCCAAAAACACATTCACTTCATTTTTTATTACAAATTAACCTTAACCTTTACTTACTATTTTGTAATTGGATTTTTCTAATTTTGGAGGAGTAATAGGAGCCTCTACGAGTCCCAGAGTGTAAAGAAAATCTTTTTGACACGTTTGGTTAAGATAATTTTTATCAAGCCAGAATAAATTTTCTATTTGTACAAAAGGATTCAGCGAACATAAAGCATTTTGGAAGACTTCATCATCTTCGCTATTAACACCAATTTTTCTCTTTTTAGTTGTAATCAAATTATAATTATTATATAACCATCTTTTTATCAATTTTAATCTATCTGAACTTATATTGGGAGCTTTATCATTACGTTTATTATTTTTTACAGAGCTTATAAAACTATTATGATTTTTTCTCGAAGTGCGTGGACTGCGATTTATAATCAATCCACATCCAACATTTGTCTGTTTTACAAAATCAAAGGATATATTAGTTGAACTACTTTCTGCATCTTGAATAACACATTCAATCGGTGATTCTTTTTGCTTATGTTTATTTTTTACGTCCGCTGTCCTAAAAACATTAAAATAATCATGTAATAATCACCTCTAATAAAATATATTCACATAGTCGTTGTCATGGAAAAAGTCGCTACATAAAACACTTTTTTGTATTAAAAATCAGTAATAAGACGCACAGTACTTATATTATCATCGTCATTAGCTGTATTTTGGAAAAAAGGGACTTGTGCAATACATTCAACATATTAGTTCAAATATGCAAAAAAAGTGTAGTTAGTTACTTTCTCCGAGACCACGGCGATATGCATGTTTGAATACGGAATAAGTACCCGTTTGTTGCATCGTTTTCTGAATCATACGCAGAACTTGAAGAAGTATGTTCGTGTAGCTTTGAACTTTAATAAAAAATCAAAATCAAAAACCCAGTATTAATGTTATATACAATATAATATGTACAATCAACATACTTCTCAATTGACATACGATGTTCTTGTGGATGTCTCGTTTCCCTTTTAATATCATCCATGTTGCTTTTGAGTGTGCTTATTGCGAGATCGTACGGAAGGTGGGTCATCTTATCATCGGCAGCTAAGTAAAAGAATTCCACCTGTTTGACTACACTACTTCCATCCAGATCGTCCATGAGATCGACGTAAGTATCATCGTCTCTTCTGATATAACACCGGACTTCATCGCACATAGTGTTTCTTCGAAAACAATCCATAACAACTTAAAAATCGGACAGTTTGGAGGTTTGGACGAGACGTCAAAGTTTGACACTTCGGTTACAAACACAACTGTCAAGTAGAACACCACGCGCCAAAACGTTGAACAAAGTCCTAACACCAATATTATCTACCATTACATATATTTAATTAGCACAGTTCATTTTGTAGCGAGCAATTTCAGGGCACCGCCTACGATCAAACTGATTGCGCAAATCGATTTTAAAATTTACGGTGTAGGAATCACACTCTCGTCATTACACGTATATGTATTGTGAGTACTCGGTGAACCAATGGGCTGGGGTTGGCATCACTGTCTGTCTGACGGTTGGCAACCCTATTACCGGTGACCGAGTGTTACACAGGTCACTCCCACTCAGTATCCGTTGCTCATGAAATAAACACTACCAAAACGTTCACATTCACACTTTCCCCTTGCACTCTACATTATAAACATGCGTCACAAACGATGTAGAGTAAACACTAAAGTGACCAGACGTCCCGGATTGTGCAGGACTGTCCCGTCCGCCGGTTTGTAGTTTTGTCCCGGTCAGAAGAAAAATAAAGAAAGTACATGTTATGCATTTACATAACTATGTATGAATACATTGGGTTTCTGTTTTTGTTCTCTATGAATCGTCATGAGACAATTTATTATTAGCAAATCACTGCCAAAGAATCTCTTTTTAAATTAAATTAATAATATTTTACATAAAAGTGCTTTATAAAAATAATAAATAAAATTTGATTTCACTTGCGACGCATTTTTGCGCTATAACGAGGAGTATTTTTGGTACTTGTCTGTTAGCCGCACGCCGGAAGTGGTACCCCCAGTGATTGTACCTCCTACCGTTTGACAATCGCCTCCCTGAGAGTGTATTGGAGAAGCGTGTATATGTGCATTGTTGACATATTGAAACGTCAGTCAAGTGTGAAATTGACCAATAATTGAACTACGTTAATACATCAATGATTTACTTCTAGAGCAGGGCAGATAGTGGTATAACCTTCCAAGTATTCCCTGCTATGGTATACCTTGAACTTGACGAGCTCAGCGTTCCCATATACGAACGATGACAGCCGACAGCCGATACGATTATACTTAAAATCATTTGAGTTTAGGACTACTAGTTTGAATCCAATGAACAACCGAGTGAAGAATGAACCTTCGCAGCAAACTGTAACTTTGATATAGCCCATTGAGTACATCTTCGACTGCGACGAGACTTATTTTGATATCAGAGAGACTCGGTTCAAAGTAGTCCGTCGTCGACCAATTAGTGCTTTGTTTTACCTGGCCTACGTGTAAAACAGAGCACTAATGTTTAAAGACAATAACTATTTCTCGCACCGTCTAAGTTTTAGCTGTTTCTTTCCATTTATTTATATTCAGTTGTAGGTATCTGAACAAAGCTATCAAAGGGATTCTTTGGTATTTAAAGCACCGGCTACGAAAAAAATTCGCAAAAATTTAATAAACAATCGGCAAGTACTGGTAGATAGCATCCAAAAAATTTTGTCACCTGAACCAGAAAGTGCGCCAGACACATTTGGGAGATATGTCGCAACAAATTTGAAAGATCTAAATACATTTCAGCAGAGTATAGAATTACTATAAATATTATCGTATGTAATACCTACATATATGATTACCTAACCAAACTGAACTCTTTCCCATACCATTCAATAGTCATCTAAAACAATAAAAACACATTTTAACAAACTCCACTGTAGGAATATGTAGAAAATATAGAGGTAAGAAAAAAAAGCATGTATCTATAGGTATGTATAGGTAAATGCATGCATACATAAATTATTTTTTTTTTTAAATACATTAAAATCTTTTAAACCATCGCAAGCTTCACGTACGGTAGCGCTGCTATTCGTGATATCCTGGTTGGGTTGGGCAGCAGAGGTAATTTTATTGGCGGGGACACCTTGTGATAAGGAGAGTATTTATAGGTACAGAAACTATTTGATGAAGTGGATTATGCTGGAGATTGAAACGGTATAGAAGGAGGGGGTGAGTTTAGAGTAAAAGCAGATTGAAGCGATAATTTGTCCATCCTGGCATAAGAAATTATTTTCGAAATAAATTTAAGGGCTATACTCTGCTGAAATGTATTTAGATCTTTCAAATGTGTTGCGACATATCTCCCAAATGTGTCTGGCGCACTTTCTGGTTCAGGTGACAAATTTTTTGGATGCTATCTACCAGTACTTGCCGATTGTTTATTAAACTTTTGCGAATTTTTTCGTAGCCGGTGCTTTAAATACCAAAGAATCCCTTTGATAGCTTTGTTCAGATACCTACAACTGAATATAAATAAATGGAAAGAAACAGCTAAAACTTAGACGGTGCGAGAAATAGTTATTGTCTTTAAACATTAGTGCTCTGTTTTACACGTAGGCCAGGTAAAACAAAGCACTAATTGGTCGACGACGGACTACTTTGAACCGAGTCTCTCTGATATCAAAATAAGTCTCGTCGCAGTCGAAGATGTACTCAATGGGCTATATCAAAGTTACAGTTTGCTGCGAAGGTTCATTCTTCACTCGGTTGTTCATTGGATTCAAACTAGTAGTCCTAAACTCAAATGATTTTAAGTATAATCGTATCGGCTGTCGGCTGTCATCGTTCGTATATGGGAACGCTGAGCTCGTCAAGTTCAAGGTATACCATAGCAGGGAATACTTGGAAGGTTATACCACTATCTGCCCTGCTCTAGAAGTAAATCATTGATGTATTAACGTAGTTCAATTATTGGTCAATTTCACACTTGACTGACGTTTCAATATGTCAACAATGCACATATACACGCTTCTCCAATACACTCTCAGGGAGGTTATTGTCAAACGGTGGGAAGCACTTTTGTTGGTACGCCTACTTCCGGCGTGCGGCTAACGGACAAGAACCGTATTTTTTAATAAGAAAACAAAATACAAGAAAAACATGTTTTTTTTTCTTCAAGTAAATTCCAAAAAATGTTCCAGTTTAAGAAACAAATAGTAAAGTATGTACATATGTATGTCCACAAATATAGAACTCACTAGTGTAAGCCCGTTGAATATCAACGCCCGCTGAATTTTAAATATCGTAAAGCGCTTTTTTAATAGAGATCCCTACTAATTGATCGAAAAAACCAAAACAATAAAAAATTGTTTTTATAGCACCATCTATGTATTATAGCAATCCCCACTAATTGAACGCTTTCGATACCCACTCAAAAAAATATTTTTTTTTTTACTTTACTATTTATATTATAATTATTAATTATTATATACATATATAATAATTATAATTTTGTAAAAATCAAAAACAAAAAAAAATAATAGTTTCTATAGTGCCGTCTATGTATTATTAGCAGAATCACGATCCCTTTTGTAAATAAAGCCGAGTCACGATATGTTAAAAAAAAAGGACTAAACCGACCAAGGGCGATAGAGTATAGCGTTAGCGTGATTACTCTCGAGCCTTAGGTCGTGGGTTCGAAACCCAGTCGTGCTGGTGGTTTTTTAATTATTTTTCCTCAGCGAGCGTTATCAGCAGACAGACAGACAGACGGATTTCGGCTATTATATATATAATATTATCGGTATAAATACAACGATTTTCTAAGGAAATATTGTTTTATTCAAGTAAATATATGTATTACATTTTAAATTCAAACATTTTTCTGTTTTATACTTTGAAGAATACGTACAATAAAGAGTTTACAATCAAATGCCAGTTAGGTCGCTGAAACAAGTTCATTGGTAACATTTAAAATCAGTATGTATTAAAAATTTATTGGTGATGAGGTGAGGACAAGAGCATCGTGCGGTGATAGTACAAGCTGTGATGTCAATATACGATCTCTGCGGAAAAAATAATATTGGTTTTAATGTACATAAATCTCAGTTTCAGGATAAATTTCAAAACGAAAAAGTTAAAGTAACAAACCCTTTTTGTAATTTAGCATCGATGCTCGACGTGTAAACCGTCATGTTTGCCGGTAAAACACGGAAAAACTCAAGTAGATTGACGGTTTGTTCATTCGAGGATAAATTGCTAATTCCCAAAATGGTTGGTTCGTTTGGTAAATATCTAAAATAAAATGAAATAGTTAAAATATTTTTTTTCCATTTAATATTAGTGATTATTTTACGTGAGAATTTATACCTCAATAGGCCTAAGACTGGTTCGGATACAGCTTTAAGTTCGAAGTCTCCATCGATTACAGTCTTGGTTTTTCTGAGGGCAACTACATCTTTGTAAAACTGCAAGAAAAATTAATAATACACTGCATAATAAAAACGTAGTAAATCGTTGTGAAAGTTTTACCTTGTAATGACTTTTGGTGGCAGCTGTTTGAGCTTTCAAATTCACTTCTTTGTAATTATCAGCAACGGGCAACCATGTTGAATTACCAGTTGTAAAGCCTGCACTCTTACTATCATCCCAATGATAAGGAGTTCTAGCTGGATCTCTGGAAACTTTATTGTAATTTATTGGATCTTCTGTATTGCAGGCGGCCGGATCTTTGGTTTCTTCCCAACTCACTTTACCATCTGTCATTGCCAATTCTTCACCCTGAAAATTAATATGGTGAATTTAAAATGCTCATTAAATGGTTATTGGGAATTTGATATGCTTGAAATGTATTACTTGATAAGTTAGAGCAACTCCTGGTAGAAGAAGAGCCAACATATTCATAGTATCCGCCCTATCGATACCTTGACGTGATGCCATTCTTTTGTTGTCGTGATTTCCATTCTACAAAATGATCATATCCAAGTTAACATGCTTTCATATAAATACAACAGGATTGATACAAATATACGTACAACCCAATTGGCCGTTCTTCCCGCAGGCATATACGTCATCCATTTATCGATGAAATATTTCATATCCCTAGCATCCGATTGATTATTGACATTGTTTAAGAATTCAAAGTTGAACGGCAAGTTGGAGCCATTATGGGTCGCATTGCCATAATATCTCATGACATATTTAATATCTGCGTACGCTTCAGTCAGCATCATTCTCGAAATACCGTCTTTACTTTCATATTCATCTAAAATGGCTCTCCATTGGTAAATCATATCGTAAGTTTCTTCTTGATTCATTGTATATAGATGAGACAAATATTCGTAGTCTTCTGGTGTTATTTCTAAAATGTTAGCTCTCGGTTCATCCGGATACTTTCCACCATGATTTTTTGGATCGGCTTCGAATAAAAATGGAACAGCATCAATTCTAAATCCAGAGACTCCCTTGTCTAACCAGAAACGTATTACGCTCTAAAACAAAACAAAAATCTCTCTTTCCTATATAAATTAATCAACATAGTCAAATAAATAAATATTACAAACCTTCATTTCCTCCACAAGACGAGGTTCTCGGTAATTCAAATCAGGTTGTCCAATTACGAATTGATGTAAATAAAATTGTCCTCTGACTGAATTGTATTCCCAAGCACTTTTACGGAATACACTTATCTTAAATAGTAATATACATATATAAATATATAAAAAATTTGATTGCAGACAATGTTTTATTTGCTTATTTCAACTTACCCAATTGCTTGGTGGAAGTAATTTTCCAGGATTATTTGGATCAACTGTACCGTCCGCCCAAACGAAATAGTTTTCATATCCTTGTGTTCTGTTGGCGGATAATTTAAACCATACACTTTCGTTGCTGCTATGATTTGGAACAAAATCCAACACCACATGTATACCTTAAAATATACGAATAATTATTAGAATCGATTGAATTAATAATTAATTAAAAATATAATATAAAAATACCAAGCTTAGTAGATTCTTTCACGAGGTTCTCAAAGTCTTCCATTGTACCATATTCGGGCTGAATTTCTTTGAAATCGGCAATGTCGTAACCGAAATCATACATTGGCGATTTGAAAATAGGTGATAGCCAAATGGTTTCGATTCCAGCATCTTTTATATGCCACAAGCTTTCAGTGATTCCTGAAATTTTATTTTAAACGGAATAAAGTCCAATAGTATTTTATATATGAAAAGAGTTGTAGACTTACCGTTTAAATCTCCTATACCATCACCGTTGCTGTCTTTGAATGATCTGGGATAAATTTGGTAAACCACTGTCTTCTGCCACCATTCTTTGTCACAGGTAACAATCCCAATGGAAAAAGTCGCCAATAGGACAAACCACCGCAGTTGCAACATCGTGACACTACATAATGTTGCACTCGTTGCGTTAGCTTTATATATAATAATTGTGTAGTGCATTATCATTCGAGGACTCGACTATTACATATCAGTTAAACACAAAGATGTACATGTGTATTGTAAATTTTTCGAAAAAAAAATAAAAATAAATGTTTATATTGGTTATATTGTAACCAAAGAATGGAAATCATACAAAAATGCAAAAATTTTGTAACTGGAATATTTATAATGAAAGAAAATGTGGATGATTATTATTATTGTAGTAAAAAATGATAGTTCCAATTATTCGATACTTGAATATAATATCTAAGTATAATTAGTGCAAATGCTTAATTTCTTATCTTGAATGTTTTTCAAGCTAAAAATCATAGATAACAACATTCATTACTTTATCTATATTTTTTCTTCTCATGTTATTAATCTCGGATTATTTCTACAAAAAGTGTAACAAGAACATAATGAAATAAAATTTGAAAAATCATATGTATTAATACGAATCAGCTATCCACAGTATGTGGATATCATATTTATACATGATTGCATACTGTTTGTTTTATTTTTTTTTTTATAATTTAATTATATTTTGGGTTAATAAACCTGTTAAAATAAATACACACTGGCAATTAAAACGCTTGGTATTTAAAAAAATCTCCAAAACCAATACAAGTGATGAAAAAAAATTCTTGCCAATTTTTTTATTAGCACTTTTTTGACAAAAACAGTTATTATTTATAAAAACAGCTTGTTTAAATTAGATAGTTTCGGAGATGTACATTTTTGAAAACACCGGTTTTTTAATGGCCACTGTGTATGTATTTATCTTTCATTGAATTAACAATGTTCAACATACCGGCATTTAATAACAGGAAGCCTTATCTAACAATTTGATATTTAACAATGTGCAATTTATGTACTTGATATAAAATTACGTTATGGTGTGAAGTATGGTGGTATTATCAAAATGTTATTTCTCAACAGAATTAACAATTGGTTAGAAATACTTTAGAAATCAAGGTGTTGAAATAAAATACAATATTCATTATGGTGTCACATTTATTTATAAAAAAATATATTTCATCTGTAATGTAAATAAAATATAAAATTATATATACATTTGTATGAGTGGAAAAAAAAAATTGTATTGTTTTAAGATTTATGAATGAGCAAATGAGATGTCAGTCTTTTGATGAAGACAATAAAGTTAAAAAACATATTTAAAAAAAATAGAATATGCATAAGATATTCCAAAATTCATCGTGGTTCTAGAACAATAATATTCAATGTGATTTGTAGTTTGGTCGATCTAGACACCATTGTGTAAAGGTATAAGTCATTTAATGATTAAAAAATATACATAAAAATGTTTCATGTCGTAAGACATATTGGATTACTAAATATTCACTGGACTAAGTACATTATGTACTTAATGATTTAATGCAATTAGATTAATAATTGCAGTATCATGAGATAAAATAAATATAAAAATTATCAAGGCTTTGTCGTGACGAAATACAACGTTTATACATATATGTACATACATTCTATCGAAGTATCCCTCTTAACACCGAGACAGTTATATTTTATTTTTGAACTACAGTAGCACTACCACAAAAAATAATTCAATTAATAAACATAAAACATTGAAAAGTATTCTTAACAATATATGTACCACTAAAAATTCAATTATTTAAGTTTTCAAAATTAGCAGCGATGCGAGATTTCGGTCGCCTACGGTTTTTCTTCTTAGTTGAATTTTGAATAGGTTTGATATCGGCCTGGAAATATTGACAAAAATTATAAATTTTGTATTAATTGATATCCATTTAATTTTAAAATCATAAAACTAACCTGGGATTTTTGTATGAGTTCGGTGCTATTTACAACAATGTCCGATTTACTTTCATTTGATACAGCCTTTGCATTAGTTTGCATTTCCGTATTTAATAATATTCTAAAAATTAATTAATTTATATTAATTTATCCAACAATACTGGCTTAAAAACAAAGTGGAAAAATGGTAACAAATCTCACTTCTTTTTTGTCACTTGTAATGGAACGAAAGGCGTTGATGAAATATAATTACTGGAGGGTTTTGTGTTACCAGTCATCTTAGGTGCCATAGCAACAAAATTGCCCTGTTCATTATTCGCATTTTTATACTTCGGCTAAAATAAAAATTTAGAAAAAAGTATTTTATACACATAGAAAACATACTATGAAATATTAAATTTGTCTAGTACATAATTACTTACATGTTCATCTATTAATTTCACCGGAAATGGAAGTTGAGTTTTACTAGGAGGCGATCTATAAAACTCTTGAGTTTTTATTGGTTCACGGTTGTTCCGTTTCCCAGCTTTATTTTCGGTATTCAATGCCTTAAATTGTGTATTTATAAAACAGATACATATTATTTGAAAACTAAATATCATTGTAACATATTTATGAAAATACTTACATTACTAGGAGCTTCATTGATTTTCAATAAAGATCTAAGAAGTCGTGTTCCACTATCATTGTTCGCATTCATTTGATTCTACATATAAACAAATTTATTTATTTAAATTAGTATAATGCGATCAGTGTTCATATTATTAAGCAAAAATAGAAAAATAAATACATTTGAAAAATCAGTATTTTGAAAAGGCCCTGGTGTTTGAAGAGCCATAGCAGGTTGATTAGCTGGAACATTTGGGGGCGACTGGAAATTGGGATTTGGTAACGACATGACAATGTTTTGCTGATCCTGATTTGTGCTTCTTTTCTGAATATCGTTATTTTGATTAGATAAGAGAGAAAACATGTTCACTTGAAAAGGAGGAACTTCAAATTTTACCGGTCTTGGTATTATTTTCGTGTATGTGGGCATATTTTGCTGTGCTTTCACTGGACTAAAAGAAGACAGTGTTTTTAAATGTTTTGCAAAATATCGAATAAAACACGCTATTTTTATAATAAAAATTACATACTTGGCATAGTTTGCAAATGCCGAGTTATGACCATCGTTAGGTCTCAAGTTATTGAAATTATTTGGGTGAATGGGCATCTTTTCTGGGGTAGAAGTTGTTTTACCATTTCCCACCGATTTAGTGTTAATCTGTACCTAAAATTAAAAATTGTTTATTACAATTGTTATAAAAAACTGCAGGTTTAGGTGAAGAAAAAAAGTGAGACTTACATTTACCTTATTATTTGTTTTAGTTTGGGCAAGGTAACCAGCAGTTATATTCAGCATATTGAATCCACGCATCCTAAATTTTATGAAATTAAAAATGTAAATTGCAATAATTAGTAAAAAATAAAACAGTATAATACAATATAATTAAAATATTTACCCATAAAATCTATTTCCAGGTACACCTTCCATTGTGGTTCCATTGGGAAAAGTTTTATCAAATTGCACTAAATACGATGGATCATTGTTTAAATTGTCTGTTAATTTGACCGAGTTACTAATTTCATTATGTTTAATAACAGAAACAATTGTGCCCTTATATCCTAAAGGAACCTGTAATTAACAATAGCATTAAATTTAAAGTAAGTGGTAAATATGAAATAAATTTCAGTAATACAATTGAATTAAAGAAAAAAATAAATGGTCATAAATATGGGTATCCCGGATTAGGGGTGTAATAACTTACCGAACATTGGGGGCTAACATTCACAACTCTATCAAAAAGTCGAAACCTAGTGATGGATAAATCTGGAGGAATATTTCCAATTCGGAGGTCAGCCTGTAATAAAAACATCAAGTAATTAAAAAGTCTTGTAATACATATTATGAAGACGAATGTGAAAGTGTAGACGAAAATATGCTAACCTTAAATAATACATGGGGTTTCACTTTCAATCCAAGTTTTTTCTTTTGACTGTTAATGTCATTCAACTGTGACTCCACAGTATCGTGAATAAACAGAAGTTCTTCTGGATCTAGACCGATTGTTGAGCACTTTCTTGTAGGAAAGTTTTTGAAAGATTGTGCATTGATCCATTCAAGCACTTCAGCTATTGGATTTTCCCTAAAATTTAAGTATAAAAAATAAGTGTGTATAAGTTGCAGTATAATAGTTCATCCAAAAACGGGAAAAGTATTCTAATAAAATACTTGCGCAAATACAAATACACCATGTACGTGTATCTTATCGATTAAAATGGAACTTACTCTGTATTAGGAAATATGTCCTGTTCAAAAATGTTCTCCATTTCCATATATGCTTCAAGTTTTTGAAACATATCATAAAATCGACAAACAAAATCAGTGACAAGGGATACACATCTTAATGAGTATTGCCAGGTTTTTTCTGTTCTATGAGTAAATCCAACAATTTCTTCATCCTAAAATTATTTTTATTTACTTTACTTTACTTTACTTTACTTTATATAATAAGCAATTTAATCAATATCATATAGGCCAGCCCTACTCAAACTGCTTGTGGTGGCGAACTGGTAAAATTTTTACCCAATACTGTAAGGACCGGTATTATATTAAACAATTTTACACTATAAATAGAAATACAGAACACTATTTTGCATTATATTCGCCAGCTATTATGGGTGCCGGTCCATTGACCACAGTTTGAGTAGAGAAGATCTATGCAACTCACAGTTTTTGTAAATTTAAGACAAAGTCCAATATTAATATTTCTCTCATTTTTATCGGAGCTTTCTTTTTCTCTTGGAACAATATACACACTTGATGTTATTCGTGTAAATAAAAGTGGAGAAATTCCTAAAAATATTTAACAAAAAGTATATTTCAAATTTTAAAAAAACTAAAATAATTACGATAAAAAATGCATACCACACTTAGCAGCTGCTGCACGTAATGGTATGTATGAATGACAAGCAATAGTATCAGGTAAATTCATAACAGGTTCCAATTCTGACATAACGTTCACTTTAATTCGGCCAGTTTTAGATATTTCCACAAAGTCAACAATCTAAAAAATTAAACATCACGAATTTAAGAATTTCCTCAGTTCCCTCATCGATTGAAGTAGGCATTTATGTATCTTGTTCCAAATTACCTCTGCCATACATCCATAAAATGGACCAACTATTATGAAAGCAGAGTCACCAAGGGGAAACGCTTCTTCTATGGTTTTGTACAAATTTGGACGAGCGATTGGAGCTACTTCAATATTTGGTAAGATAGTTTGTAAAGGATACAGAACTGGAACTGTGCACCATTCTATATTGTGCAATAAGTTTCCATCCGTGCCACTAACATATTTGTAACCTGATGAAGTGATAAACAATAGAAAATTGTTATCGTACATTGTAACATTATATTTTGTTCAGTTTTATACAAAATACCTTTAACATTAACAGCATGAACTGTGATATCTACTTCGCCCGCATTAATGCCTAATCGTGTCAGATAACTAAAAAAAAAAATGCAATGAAATTTAATATTAAATTATTACTTTTATATATTATAATTGAAATAATATTAAAATTTAAGATGCATACTGTCTATTTACGACGGATTTTTCCCCTTCCCATTGCATCAGTAACTTATCATTCATTTCAACTTTTGAAATTGAAAAAATTTCATCATCTGTTAATGTATTGTTCTTTGTTTCAGAAACATAAGTCATTTGGAATTGTTTATCAGATACTGTCAAAACTCTAAAAGTAATATGAAAACCGTGAGATTGTATTAAAAATCTATACATAAGATTTTGGTGAATAACAAATTTTTACTCACTTTGCTTCGATTATGTAAGGCCATCCTACCCAAATAATTTTTCCAAGTAATTTAGATGCTAAGGATTCTAGTGATGGTTTCTCTACGATAGGTGTAACGTCTAAAATAAAATTATCATTTCGAGAAGGGAATTCAAAAACCTTCACCCTCGCCTTGGCAATTGTTGTCTAAAAATATTTTAAATATTAAGTACAAAAAGAAAAGGCAAAGATTAAATAAATTCAATGAAAATTTATGTTTACCGTAAACTTTACATGCTTCAGTGTTGGTACACCAGGAAAGAAAGCGTTACGGTATTTATTTGGAAGAGCACCGCGAACTACTTTGTTTGGCGGTAAGAAGACATCTTTGTTCCAAAGTTTTATCTCTAAAGCATGACATTCGCGTATAAGCGGAAAATATGCAGGCGATGGAAAACTGCCTGAAATTTTCAGTTAAACAAAATTTAACAAAACCACAAATATACATTTGACGCAAGAATTTGCCAAAGAATATAAAAAAAAAAATTAAAACAAGTATACCTATATCTTGAGTAGTATACTCATAAATTAAAATTGGACCGTGTAAATTTCTATTTTTTTCTTCTTCTGTGAGGTTTTCAAAACATGGCTTCATAGCCGATAATAGTTCTTCCTAAAACGAGACACATATGCACCTATAATAATCTGCATAAAAATGTAATATACCGAATAATATTGTCGCAAACCTCATCAATAAATGGTATAAGAACGACAGCTTCCCACTGTTGTAATTTTCCATTTAAGTCCGTTTCAAATTCAGTTGGGTAGTAGTGATATATTGGTGAGTTTTCTGACGTCATTAAACCATGATATGCTTCTGGTAATAGGTCTTTGCTAGCGACCGGAAGAACCGCCAAGAGCTATCAAATAAATATAATTCGTATGAAAAGTAGCTTTTTAATTTAAATTACATACATACATTTGAAATAATTACAAAAGGAAAAATAATATACCTGTTCAAAAGGGTGAAATGGTTTTTCAAGTTCAAATTCTAAGTTCATATTCCCAAAATTCTTTATATCTGATAAAAATGGTGCATAATGATGTGGATAAAACCATGACCAACTGCAACAACCTTGGTAGTAATAGTGTAAGATCCATTGTATAGCACGAATATATCCCTCCGCTTGCGATTTCAATATATCGCTGAAAATAAAAAGTACGTATATGTATACATTATCTAAAATGAAAATATGGGAAAGAAATCTTGATCAACTTATTTAAATGTAATAAATATTATTGACTGACCAAAATTGGCCTCAGCCTCTATAAATTTAGACTTATAGAGTTATAGACTTATATAGTGCAGTTATAGACTTTTAACTGCAGAATTGTGAAAATCGCTTATACATGAATTATAATAAGATATAATGTTATACTACAATATATTCAGCGGGCGATAGGATGGTGCTTAATAGTTAAAAAATAAAAACATAATTGATGTAAAAATGGCGGTCAAATGTGCTAATTTGACAAATGCAGTCCAATAAAAAGGTAAGCCTAACATCGGAGGTATGCACCTTCCTATCGTGCGCTGATTCTAATCAAACTTACTCTGTAACACTAGCGTAGTCTAGTTTATTTATATAATAGTCTCTTTTGTGTAATAAAAACTCAGCATCAAATAAATCTAAAATGTTAAGACATAAAATTGTTTTACAAAAAGCATTTTTAATTATTGAAAGTAAAAAAAAAATCACTTTGACAAATAGTAAATAAAGCAGATCATAGTACCACTATCAGCTTTTTCATCTTCTTCATCAGAAATCCCAAAGTCAATGAGATCGTCATCTGAATCCAAAACCTAATGTCATATAAAATTAATTAATAATAAAAATTTCAGGATTTTATTTTAATTTATAAATTAAAATTAGAATTACCATATTATTTGTAGATTTAATCAATTTTTTTAGATCATTCTGAAAGCCAGAAGTAGATTTTTTTTTTATCTCTTCCACATCTACGCCAAAAGTTTCATTATTATCTGGCACATAATTCAACTAAAAAAAAAAGCAGTACCTAAATTAATTATGAGATGAATCAGTGATAAATTGTTATTCTTAAATATCGGTCTATTTTTCCAACAAAAGTCATATCAATCAATATGCATTGATATAAATTAATTTCTTACACTTTTACGTTCATTTTTATCCATTCTTCTCCCAGTTTTTCCTTCAAAATATTTTAAATCTGCATATACTTCTTGAAATCCCGTTTTATCTATATTCGACAATTTATTCAAATACTTTTCAAAGCGTTGCAAATTTAAGATTCCATTCTCATTGATATAACCTGAAAATAAATTTGCGTAAGTATACATGCAAGTACCCTCATTAAATAATCATGCATGTATTAAACTCTCTTAAAATAGTAACATTGTTCAAAACGTAAAGTTAAACAATATAAAAGCATCTCACCGTCGAAAGTGGGTAAAACCAATTTGTAGATGTCATAGAGTTGCGGTAGAGCATTTTTTTGAATCATTAAATTGGGTAAATGGGGTACGAAATCATTTCCAACGAGGAATCCCATTAAAACCCAATCGTCGATTAATTTATCCATATCAAACTCAAACGGTAATGAGTGTTTTAAGCAAGAAAATTCTAATTCTAAGTAATCCTTTAATAGGGATAAATGTAACAGATAAAAGTTATTTCGATCGGGCGCAGTCGGTCTGGTAACATTTTTGTTGAATATAACCTGGAATTATAACACACTGTAGTATCAATTTATATTTAAATAATATGCTGTATATACATATTTTGATTTATTTACCTCTTCCCGCAATATAGAAAAATTGGGCTCGTGAGTGCAAAAACCGAGCATAATGAGATCAGCATCCAGACCATATAAACAATGTCGTGTGTTTGGATCGTGATCTGGTTGAGCTTTAAGATACCTTATATGATCCATTATTTTATGTTCCCCCTCTCCCGGAGTCTACATTGTGAACAGATGATGAAAAAATGAACAAATGTTTGAGCTGGCGCAAAGTGAAATGAAAAAATTAAACTTTTTGCATCTACCTCATGACCAGATAAGATAACTTTGCATTTTGCCCACATACGATCTGTGGACATCTTATGCTTGACGAAATATCTCAACTGTTGGTGGAGTCGAGCCATAAAAACAGTCCCCGGGGTAATACAATTGCTGTCGAAGCGCTTAGTGTCTGGTAAAAGTACTCCTTTCTCTTCTGCTTTCTGTATAGCTTCTTGTGCTTCACGTGCTGACTGAAATCTATTATAAAAAAACAAATTACATATGATGGCTGATAGAAATGTAAAAGTTAATTCGTGAAAACTAAAACACAAGTTGTCTAAATTTTGATTTAAAAACATATATACATATATAAGTTTCCAAATAATTCTTAGTATTTGGAAATTTCTTATAGACGGTTGTCTAAACAACAAAATGCAAGAAACCTTTGCCTTTAACCTTTCCCTTACGGTGCTAAAAACATCCGCGCGCTCCGATGATGTCAACTCAGTTTACATGTAGAAATTTGTGATTTTAAGTCAGATAAATACGAATATTTAACAATTATTACTTCTATTAATGTTCATAGTAGTAGTCCGTATCTATATAAATAAATATATACATCAATGGTGGTAATATAAGTGCTAAAAACTAGAAAAAACATCATAAAGATGAAGACTGCATAGTAACACGTGCAGAAGCATCTATGGTCAGACCACTACTGATTCATTGGTGACATTGGTATGCGTTATTCGCTCTCACACATTAGTCTCCATGACAACACACGGTGTTTCAAAACCTGTGCGGCTTTAGGATATGTGTTTTTGTTTATATTTTTCATCAAATAAAATAAAGCATGTACTTTTTAAGTATTTATTTTTGTAATAATAATGTTCCAAAAATACACAGATTGATAAAAAAATATATATAAATTTGAAAAATAAACGTGAATAAAAAACAAAATAGCATGAAAAAAGGACAAAAACCGAATACATAAAATTTAATATTAAATATTTGTGTTTATCATAATATCACAATCAGAACATGAAATATGTTTTTTTCTAACCTATGCGATAACCATACAGGTTTTTGACAAGCATGGCAAAATAATCGGGTTCTTTTTTTTGTTGAATAAGGACAGAATCGGCACAGTCTCGATTGCACTCGGGAAATTGCTGCGTACTCTCTGATGCGCATTCTGGTGTAAAGTTGGTTATATCATCTATCGCTTCTGCCGATTGTCAATGATATTGAGATATAACCATAGCAATGGCATCTTGCTGTTGTTTGTGAAATTTTATCACACTATTTTTTCTTTTCATAATGTTGGGTATAGCTAATTCCAAACATAGCTCCCTGATAAAAAGTTTCCAACGACTTCTATTATTTGTCTTCCATTCTGGATATTTCTGCGTCCATAACAAATATGCATTCAGTGCAGCTACCTATATATCCAGCATCTCCATAAATATTCTAAAAGGCCATCTCCTTGTTGACCTTGCACAAGAATATTCACTTCTCATTTTGTCACCGTTTTCGATCACACCTTTTGTTCTATTATAGTGCAAGATTATTTCCGGCTCAAAATCAAGATCGCTATCATATTCCTCTTCATTCTTCAAATTTCTTTTAGCCATTTTTTTTTTCTAAAATTAGAACGGTATTTGAAAATATAAATATAAAAAATATGTATGTAGAAAAATTATTACCTTAAATAATAATCACGAACCACAAATGAACTGCTGATCGCACTGTACACCGTCGCAAAAAACAATCTATGACGCACGCTCATGGAGCTGCTGCGACCGGACTGATCACACTAATACATATGCACTTTGTTAAATATATCTCGATCTTTCGATAAAACATTTTTTTTTGTTGCTTCCGAAAAGTACATTTACATTGTAATAATTAAATCCTATACATTAATGTATTACTGAAGAATACCTAAAATATGAACTCTGTATTTTGAATTTTTACGGAGTTATTTACATAATTAGAGGCAATGTCAACTTAGTTTACACCACCGATAGGGAAAGGTTAAAGAATACTTAGACAACAATTAAATCATATTAAAATATTTATGATGAATTTGTGAGTTGATTACTTACTACAGGTCGCGCAGCCAGAGTTGAGGCGAACCCACACACACACACACACATTGCGCGTGCGTTGTGTCTGTGAACAGGTGAATAATACGAAATTTCACTACATGCAACAATAAACAACGCTGTCTCTTTCGCGAGCGTACACGTTACGAGTGTAATAGAGACACTATTTTTTTTATATATTTTTGTTTTGTGAAATACAGCATGTTCCTTCAGTCCAATCATTCAGTCTTCGATTTTTATATCGTTTGTTGGTTTAGTTAGAATATACTGTATCCAGAAAAAAAAACAAAACCCATTTTATATGACACTATATACTATATATTCTTTAGTATGACACTATATACTAAAGAATAAGCCAAATTACCAAAAATATGTAGGTACTTGACAAAATTCTAGAAGATCACGTACATAGTGTACTGCGCCCACCACCCTACCACCCAGAACTAAACCCTATAGAGTTACTGTGGGGTATTATTAAGGGTAAAGTTAAAATTAAATATTTAAAAAAAAATTGCATCAGTCTGTATACTAAAAATGCATGTGTTTGTGTGTGGTTGGCTTCAACTCTGGCTGCGCGACCTATACATGCTTATTAACTCTGAACTCGGAATTAATTTTGACATTTTTCAATTTCCAAACGATGAAAGTCAATTACAAAAATAAAATATTTTTAACCTCTTGGGACAAAAAATAACTATAAATCCGTGAAACACATATCCTCGGCATCGTATAAGATGAAAAACCATTACATGAATCTTTCGAACCAGTGCTTCTCAAATTTTTCTACAGAAACACATCTATTTCATCTTTACCAACTTGAAAATACCATAATTTCGGGGATTTTGATTTTTTTTAAATTTGTTTCTTGAATAAATTATCTGAGGATTTGGACCGTTCGACCAGCGTAAGCAACTTTACGAGACAAAATCTGAACATTGGTTAAACTTGATTTGAAAATCATGATTACCTTTGTTCATAAAATTTTAAAACATTCGACAAAAAAATTATTTTCTCAATAAATAATGATTTTACATATTATCATTGATGATGAAAAATCTTCCCCACACTGTTGCCAAAATAACAAGCCATTCTCAAAAATTTTTTTGCCATTGGTTCCAAAACTTTTTTTCAAATAATATATTTTCACTTTTGATGAAATTTGGAAATGAAAAATTGTCAGGGATATTATAGAGGCTTTATAAAATACAGAGAATGTTTGAAAATTTACATATAATATAAAAATAATTTTTTTTAACTACTGTCAAGTAACCATTTTTACTCAAAAAAAATTACGTTTTTGGAAAGGTAATGTTTGAGAATCACTGGCGTGAAACAAAAATTCCAAAACTGGACCAGCTATTCTCCAAGATATGCTAATTGGATTGGCAAAAAAAAAAAAAAAAAAAAAAATAGTGGTTTCAGTCAGTTTTCATCTCAAAACTGAAGTCAAAGTAAATGTCGAGCTATGCTCGACATACGAGTTCAAAGAGTTAAAAAATTCTTATATAAAATTATTACCTTCGACATCTTTGCTGGTTCATTTTAGCACGGGGAGCAACACCGTCAATCGCCATGTAGAACAATTTCTTCGGGTTGATGATTTGAAAAAGATAGGATATGTAATGAAAAATATCTCTGAATATTTTCTCTTCACCGATGCGCAAAGTAAGATCCTTATCATCGGGATGAGAGCACATGTGTATGATACCGTTCATATCGAGATACAAATTATCAAATTCGCAGGTCTGAAATAAAATTAAAAAAAAAAACAAATAAAGTGAATACTTCAGTTTTCAATTTTATCTACACACTGCAGTTTTCAATTTTATCTACACACCGCAGTTTTCAATTTTATGTACATACATATGTGGAATATTGTTTTATTGAATACACATTGGCTGTGATAATTCCAAATGTGAATTTGAATAATCGTTCCGGGGCAAACGGATACGTTGTAGGATTTTATACTCTAGCTTTACATATAATGGTTTTCCCATACATCCCTTTTAACAATAACACGGGCACACAAATTACTAATTTGTTAACTTTGTCATGTTTGATAAATTCCCTGTACGGATAAATACTCTTGATATTGAAGAACATACATACTTAATTTTTCAATTGTCTTTTATTTCTTGGTATTGAGGAAACATGTTTGCAACTGTAAACAAACTATTATTGAAGCCATACATTTAATTTCTTCGATCTGGCATAGGACCTTTTCAGAATATTAAGACACTACATACTTAGTATTGTCATCAATTCAATTAATTGTCTTGAAGAATATTGTTCTACGTGTATTAGATACACAGCTTATTTCATTAATACAAATTTCACATTTGTGAACGTTGCTTTACATTTGATGCCTATTATATAAATCGATCATTCCGCGCTCATGGTGCACTCAGTTTTTGGCTACCACGTCAGCTACGAAATCTTTCTCACGGTTTCTGTACCGAGCGAACGATGTTTCCGAAGCCGGTAGACTAGCGGTTTACAAAGTGTATCCCGCGGGCCAATTAAAATCATCAATACAAGAGATGATTACGAACTTACTTATCGTTAACATTTAATGGGCTTAAATACTCTGTCCACACAAAGGGAGTGTTAAAGACACGTGTCGTACAATTTGGTTAGTTGGTTGATAAAATGTGCCACATCTCAATGATGCAATTCATTTAAAATTAAGTGTCTTATGTATGATTAATTGTGTTCTTATCATTACTGTTAGTTGTCCTGTTTATGTTACACATTGATAGTACGGCATGTGTCGATGAATCAATGTCGCAACTCGTGTTGATGAGTAATTCATAGATTTCGTAGAGGGCTGTCCTCAGACCTTATCTCGCGCGGATTCGTGTGAGTTACATGATATTAATTGGTTATGTGACCTGGCATTCTTGGTTGACATTACTGGAATTCTCAATGAGTTGAATATATGTAAAACTCCAAGGAAATAATGCGTTTATTTCCAATCTCTTTAATTATTTGAAGGCTTCAGAGCGAAAGATTCGACTTATTCAACAATTCGAAGTTGGAAATTTGTCATTTGTTAAGAATGTCAAGACTCTTTTGAATGAATCTACCGAGGCTTCCAGTATTCTGCAATCAGAAAAATACTCCAGGATCATTCAATGTTTGTTAGATGAATTTTCTAAGTGCTTCTTAGATTTTAAGAAACATTTAACCCGGATGATTTTCCCGTAAATACGCAGTTTGAATTAATAAATTTGCAAGAGAACCTGGAAGCAAAACCATCTTATCGTGATAAGAATTTAATTGAATTCTACAAAGGACTTTCACTTGAGGTATATCCAAATATAGTTAAACATTCTCATCAAATGGCTTCTTTATTTGGAAGTACCTACATATATGTATCTGTGAAAAAACATTTTATACAATGAGTATTAATAAATCAAACTTGAGATCGAAATTAACAGACAGCCATATCGCATATGTTTTGCGTATTCACACTACCACATTTGAGCCTAGATTGCAGGATTTAGTTTCAAACAAACAATTGCATAAAACACATGGTGAAAAAAATAATTGTTTTTTAGTATAAATAATTAATAAGAGTAATAATAATGTATATTTAGTTAAAAATATAAGTTTAAACAATGAAATATATTTTTTTTTTTTTTGCTTGTTTATTTTTATGTAAAAGAAAGGGTGCCCCACCAAATATTTTTGATATCAAAATTGTCCCTTTGACGAAAAAGTTTGTGAACTCCTGCGGTATACGTTTATCCTTGATCCCAGAAAGTATGCATCACCCACTGCTTGATAAAAGCCTCTACAATCCTCTTCCATTTCCGTCTGTCTCAAGCAATCTGCATCCACTCGACTCCACACATTCTTCTCAATTCATCAGCCCACCATCCACTCAGCCTACCCTGCTTTCTTTCCTCTCGGATACTATTCCAGTATTTCTCACGTCCATCTGCCATCCATTCTTCTCGCTATATATCTACTTCGGTCATACTTCTAACCCATGTATTCCACTTACGATCTCTTCTCGTTATACTGAGCAAACATCTCTCCACACTTCTGTGTACGCTGGATCTTACGTAACATTGTTGAATTCAGCATCCACATTTCACACTCATACGTCATAACTGGCAGTACGCATCGGTTGTATGGCTTCATTTTTAAGCATAGCGGGATGTTGGAATTAAAAACTACGTCCATTCTTCAAAAAGTCGACCATCCTAGTTTCATTCCTTCTCATACGTATACATGCTTAAGTACGTGTGTCCTTTCGTCGGGAACGCACTCTTCGCATACTTTGTCCGTTTTCAACTGTTATATTTTTCTACCAGGCCTCGAATTTAGCGGAAGCGGCAGGGAGCGGGCATTCCCTTTCGTGAAATTTGAAAACTTAGCGTACCCTTTCGTGAAATATGTAAATTTAGCGCTCCCTTTCGTAAAAAACCAAAATTTCCGTGCTCTTTCTAAATTTTGAAAAAAAAAATTAAGTTCAATAATTATTGCCGACAAAATGTTAGACGGTGAATTTTTTTTTACATTTATGACTCCTAAATCACAATCTTTGACTGGAAGTTAAATTCTTCACATTTCAATTCCGACAAGGCATCTATCTGTAGCCAAAAGCCATTTAAAATATTATTATGTTTTGAAAAAGCTGGGTGCACGTGTTACTTGAAGATAACATTCAGAATTCTATTCGATTCCGAGGGTTTTTAGATTCTATGTATTTATGTCGGCTTTGCGCAAAAAGTTTTATGGCTTTATGGCCGGCAATCGGCATTTCGATCTGCAACGGGCCTTTCGGGCCATCGGTCATTTCGACGATTTACGATATCTTTCTTTGAATTGTCGAATTTCTTATTTTAACTAAATTACTAAAGCATCTGTACCGCGACCATTATACTAAAGGAACCAAAATTTCAAAATAGTTCAGTCTTGCCTGTCCCTCTGATGAGAGAACTTGAATTTAGCGAACGTATTTGCAATTTCAATCCATCATCGGGAATCGCTTGATTATATAAAGTTGGTTAAATATCTCACCAAGTGATAAAACGTCCAACGAGTGTATTAGCTCTTCAAATAAAAGAGCTAAATTAGATCATCAGATAAACTTAAAAAAAATTACACAACAATGTTCCGTCACAGAAATTCAAAACGATAATTTTGTAGATTTACCATCATGCTGGACTCGGACACAATTTGATCATTTTAAAAATATTAATGAATGGTTAATTGTCGAAAATAAAGGTTTAGGTTGCTTTTCTTGTAGATCAGTTAAAAATTTAGGAATCAATTCGGATAAAAATTTATGACTGTCAAAATCATGGCTAAACTGTTCTGAGTTTCCCAATGGCAATACGAAAGAAAATCAACAATATTTTCTAAGGAAAAAAATACACATAGATAAAATTTCTGACACCCATATAAAATCGTTGAATATAATAAAATCGGCCAATAATAATGAAATTGTTAAATTTGTTCAAAACAGTCAGCATTTCTGCTCATTCATGCTTATTTTTTAACCACCGAAAGAGTTTTCAAAACAGTGTATAGGATAGTAAAAAATCAGAGATCATTTTTAGATCTACCTGTTGAAGTTGACTTGCAGACATTAAACGGTATTAATCTTGGTAAGATTTTGCATTTCGATAAATGTACCTATGTACATACATATAATTAAAAAAAAGGTCGTTTGAAATTTCCATTTCGAGCCCTGTTTTCTACAAATCGACAGTTGCCGCTATTGTTAGTCTACATACTTGTGTATGTCAATAAAGGGCAAAGATGTCGTTATCATTGAAACACAAAACTCCCGTAAAACATCAAACAGAAATGAATCGTGTTTGTGATGAGCGTATAGATAAGGTGAATTATGATAACAGTGAAGATGTTGGATTGTTCAGTATGGTGTGATAATGAGCGTGTATGGTGTAATGGTGCGATTGTTGGTATTACGTTAGCATCTTTGGGCAGCAGCTCACTGATGCAGGGATAGCGCTCGCTGATGTAGCGGAAGAACTTGGGCACCCCCATTTTGGGATTTGTCGGAATCCGATGCTGGATAGTCTTCAGATATCAGATATGAGGTATGAGACGCAAGAGCCGACGCACGTTCGGCAACAGGATTCTACCAACCGCGAACCGCGACCAATGACGCTCATGGCTGCCAACCCCTCTCAATATCGCTACGTTCTCACTCGCAATTGTTCTTTCGCACAATATTTTATTCATTTTTACACAGTATATGGCTAAGTTCACATGAGGCGCGTAGAGTGTGCGCAAGACGCGCGTAAAGAAATTGCTAGTTTACCTACACGTGGTAAATACGCGTAGTTAGAGGTGAGACCAGCGTGTAGTCACTAAAGTTTCATCATTCGGCGAAGATGAACGTGGAAGAAGCAGTTTGTTTATGAATTTTTTACCGAAGAATGACGCGTCGGAGACAAAGAGACAGGAAATATTGGGAAATTTTAAGAAATAGACTTTCTACAAGCTTGTACGTTACTCTCTATCAAAGTCTCAGAAATTCTTCAATTACTTCAGGATGTCAATTAAATCTTTTGATAACCTGTTGGAGCTCATTAAGGAAGATACTACGTCCGATGCAAATGCAATAAGATATGTATTTCACCAGAAGAAAAACTCATTGTTTCTTTGAGGTAAATTTGTTATCAACAACAATTTAAAGAGTAATTAATTAACACAATTTTAATAGTACATATTTGAGTAGCACAATTTTAATAGTAATTAGTCTTAATTAATAATCAATAAATAAATCAATTCCACATAGCTGGTCTCTTTTCAACTTCGTCAATGAACAGATCCGTGTTAAATTCGGCCATGTTCACTAGAATCCAGAGCAGCTCGCACGATCATACGCAGCAAAGTACGATCGTCAATTGAAAAATATTAAAAGTATTATACATATAGGTACTGTGTATATGAAGCTATTCAAAAGATCAAATTAAAATATTGAAAACATGAGTCAATCACATCAGCTAGCACTGAATAAATTTTCTTAAACATGACGTATGAACTCCGACAAGTGAACACAGAGGTCAATCGTTTGATTTTTGTTGTGTTAAATTTGAAAAAAACAGTTTAAAGTGTCGAAAGGATATCAACAAAAGGATCTTAACATGGTGTCATGTTTATTATGTCGAAACAAGCATGGGCGAGAGGATTACATATGTATGTACATTCCATTGGATGAGTCATGTTAATTTTATTGACACATCACTTCTTTGGTATCATTTTGAATTTCCGCATTATTATATTTCAAATGTGTACCATTTCAAGATAATGGTTAATTAATTAACTAAGCTAAAATCAGAAGCAGTTTAGATATTTAGACGCTAACGAACTTCTTTCCGTTTTGGTTTTTCTTATCTAAAATTTCTTATATACATATGTACATATATGTAATATACGTATGTTAATTAGACTGTACATTGAACACGGAATTTTGATTTGGCGTAACACAGAAAATCAGGGTGGAGTAGATCTATTTCTTCAATCGTTCATGTCCTGGCATTTCGTAGCGAAAACATTAAGTACTGTAAACGTGTAAACGAAAGTCTGTGAAGTGTCCGCAAAAGCGTTTTGTGAAGTTAAAAATTCTAAAACTCCGACCCACGTAAGATGAATCATTGGATTTTATGATTAGTAAAACAGACAACAAAAATTGCGCACGTAGAAGCAACACTCGAGTTGTCATAAATAAAAATAATCATATATGTACATATGTAGTCCTACGTTTATTAGTTTAAAAAAATCAGATAATGCGATAATAGTTGAGATAATACGCCCATAATAAGTATTTATGTATATATAGTTATGTACGCGTAATTATGGAACACAGGTAGATATAAAGGCGTGCAAACTTATGAAATACACCTGATGCATTCCAGGTGCGCCCAACAAACGAGCATTGAACTTCACATTATAAATTGCATTATTATAGAAATTACTATGTTTTTCTAGTACATATTTATTTCAAATACATGGGCAGGCGGCATAGCCGATGGATTTTTAATTTTTTAGTTATTTATATTTTATATAGCAAAACGTAATCACAGTAGACAAGTATTGTATTGTATTGTAAAGGTAGTTGATAATTATTTATACCTAGGACAATTGGTGAACATGACTGGATGTAAAGAAGAAGAGATAAAACGAAGAATGAAACTAGGATGAAGAGCTTTTGGAAGAATGAACATAGTTTTTAAATCCAACATCCCGCTATGCTTAAAAATGAAGGCGTACTGCCAGTTATGACGTATGGATGTGAAACGTGGATGCTGAATTCAAGAATGCTATGTAATATCCAGTGTACACAGAGAAGCATGGAAAGATGTATGCTAGGTATGACAAGAAAATATCGTAAGAGGAATACATGGATAAGAAGCATGACCGAAGTTGTAGATATAGTAGAACGAGTGAAAAAGTTGAAGTGGAAATGAGCTGTACACATATCGAGAAGAATGGATGGCAGACGGACGCGAGAAATACTGGAATGGTATCCGAGAGGATGTGAAAAAAAGCAGGGTAGGCCGAGTGGACGATGGGCTGATGAATTGAGAAGAATGTGTAGAGTCAACTGGATGCAGATTGCACAAGACAGACAGGGGGAATGGAATAGGATTGGAAATGCCTTCATCCAACAGTGGATGGTGAACGGTTAAAAATGGTATTTTATATTTGAAGGATTACGAAGATCCATTTATATTCAAAAACTTGAGAGTCGAGATGATTTTTAAAGAGATTTGTATTTTCAGAAGTTATTAACAGATTTGGGAGGCGGTTCTAAACTTCAACCACTCTATGTATTTGAAAAGTATATTTTTGTAACGTATGTATATAATACATATATGTATGTACATACATCGGAAGTGCTATTACATATTCAAATTTGGTTGTAAAAGTCTCAGAACAGAGATGTACGTTTTGAGGACGTTGACCTGTTTTTGATAAATACCTCTAGAGCAAACTTTTTCCCAGAGGTAATAGGCACGTAATTTTCCTTGGATTTGTTTTCCGAGTGTCAGGTGAAAACGTTTAAAAGGTTTATAACGTCTGATTGGGCAGAAGAAGGTGATTCATTTATGTTGGAGTAGCCCGTTTGCGTGAGTCATAGTACGACAGTCAGAGTTGCTCGCTGGGTTTGCCGACACTATTGACCTGTTGTTGGTGCCGATTGCTGATTGTTGGTTGCTGACTGTTGACTACTGATGCTGACCTGGTGCTGGCCATCTTCAGGTCTGGTCCATAGGACGATCAGCCGCAGCCATGATCAAAGCTATGACCTCCTACATCCTTCTCAAGGTATTTTAAAACCGCAAAGGACCTGCTTCCCGTCAATGAATCATCGCTGTTGCTGTTTGCATCGTTGTTGTTGTTGTTGTTGTTTTGTTGAACAGTAAGTTGCGCTGTGCTGGTTTACTTTTAGTTCACTTTTAATTTATTACAAGTGAAAGCATCGGTAGATCAGTACATAGACATTGTCTGGTGTACGTACGTACACCGGTCGTTCAATCGAATACAACAATTAAATAATAATGCATACGTTCGTTTAATATTAATTCAAGTGAAAGCGAAACTGAATACAGCGGACGGGAAGCGTGTTCCACGAGACAATTGGATTAACTCTGGTATATGTACTTTTGAGTGGGTTGTTTAAGTCGAAAGATTATTTATTATTCTGTAACCACATAGTAACTGACCGTTGACAGCGTTATCATAAATGATAACCACCTGATAGCTACTAAATAGGTATAGATAAAATTTAGGTATACTATAATGTATTTAGTAGTTCAAATTGTAACAAAAATGTAGTAGGTAGTTGAAAAATGCGAGTGTTTAGCCGTGAGTGTATGCGAGCGTTCGGCGGCTACCCAGGCAGCCAGCCAGGCAGACCCCGTGCTACTATATACAGTCATATTTTAATTTAAAAAATCCATTTTTTTGAAAACGATTTTTATATGGTCGATTGCTTGCGAGTTTCCATTAATTTATTAAATAAATACTTGTTTTGTTTAAAATGACAATTTTATTCAATTACTATGCCTATAGAATAGCGAAACGGAATGGTACGAAAACCATGACAGCGGCTAGCAACTTATGTATATACGTATATATGTGCCTGACAATCAATTAAAGATTAATCGTTAGCGATCCCTATCGCGATAAACCACCGTAAAGACATCCAACTGTCAAATTGTATAAAAAAAAAAACTACGGGATTGGCGTCGGCTAGACCAACGCACTCGCGAAACCAACCCTTTATCGAACAGTATCTATGTATCTACTGAGTACAAAACGGTTACTCACGATATTTATATCGAAACTTCTCAGGGTTTAAGTATTGTGATCGTGCAAAAATTCGACCTCGAGAGTTTGACTGATTTGTATCAGGGATCATCCCATGATTACGTTTTCATGATTTCTGGAAAATTTCTGCATGCCTGTGTGTCTTGTACTTTTTCTCCGAAACTATTCAAGCCTATCAAGCTGAAATTTTATATCTATTATTTTCACGAAAGGTGTAAGACTGTAAGAGATATTATGATTGTGGTCAACATCCGCCAACCGGAAGTGGCAGTTTACTCTTGAACGAGATTTCTTTTTTTTTTTTCGACCTTTTAAATATTTGGTATCTTCATAATATTATAATATTATAATCATTATGCTAATTACAATCTGTGAAAAAAAATCATCAAAATCGCCCAACCGGAAGTGGGATTTCTTTCTTGTAAAAAAGTCAAAAATCCTGTAATTTTTCTTTGTGCACGGTTTTTTGACTTTCAGTTTTTGGTTACTCTTCATATTGCTTAAATATATAGATAAAGTCATGGGTTGACCACACCCGATTTTTTACGTGGGTGTATTGGTCTGGAGAAATGAATTACTGGAGAATGAATTAGAAAAATACTGGAGAAATTAATTAAATTAAATGGAAAAAGTGTATCAGCGTCTGGCCGTGTTTGTCGTTGTTATGTCCATAGATGTTGTTCGCTACAGGTGGGGCTTGTCGTTCTGTTTCCTGTCGTTTGGTCTCCTGTCGTTTTACATCATTTATCTCCGGCTGTAGACTCTCCAAAGGTATTTCGTCCTTGTGCAACTATTCACTCTACAATTAGTCACAGTTTCCCTCAACTGTCACTGTTCCCATCGACGATACAACCATTTTAACCCTTTGGACATTCAAGTGACGTATGACACCTTTTGTCACTTTGACAGTAACATGACATTTGTGTTCTGCATTTTAATTCCTCGCAAATGTTAATATATCGTGTGAATGTTTAATATACACGTGACCAGTACTTCAATGACAACAAAAGAGTCGCCGACATGTGACCACTCACCCAATTAAATAATAATTCAATTCTGATCATTTAACTGCCGGTTTGGTTTGACTGCAATTATCCAAGGCAACGATTAAAAAGTCCATCGTTCAGTTCTTTGTGTTTTATGTTGCCATTGGTAGGTCTCTATTGAAACTCCCGATTGGAATGATGCGTTCTGAGAAATGAGCCGTTTGAATTGACAATGGACTGTGTGCACTCATTGCCGTTTTGAGAGAATACAAGGTTTGCATTTCTGTTTATTGAAATATTGGGATAGATGTTTTTTTTAGATTATTTTCGATACTAGGGTTCTATATCGGTTCTTTGAAGATGAGAAAATTGAGAGGCGGTCTAATAGAAGTGTATACCGCAATGAATTATCATTTTCAGCTGTTCACCATCCACGGCTGGGTGAAGGCCTCTCCAATCCTCTTCCATTCCTGTCTGTCTTGAGCAATCTACATCCACTTGACTCGACACATTCTTCTTAATTCGTCAGCCCATCGTCCACTCGGTCATCCAAGCTTTCTTCCGCATCCTCTAGGATACCATTTGAGTATTTTTCGCGTCCATCTGTCATCCATTCTTCTCGCTACGTGTCACTATCTGCCACTTTGGTCATGTTTCTTGTAACTTGTCCGTGTGTCTTGTATTTTATATGAATGGTCGCTAATTTGATTCACAAATTTGTAAAAGTTCATTGTTGCCGGATCCAATCCTCTTCCATTCCTGTCCGTTTTGAGAACTCTTTTCCACCGACTCCACATATTCTTTTCAATTCGTCAGCCCATCGTCCACTTGGTTTACGTGCATTCTTTCACATCCTCTCGGATATCATTCCAGTATTTCTCGCGTCCATCTGCCATCCATTCTTCTCGCTATGCGTCTACTTTGTATTTTTTCACACTTCTTACCTATGTATTCCTCCAGCGATCTCTTCTTGTTATACCAAGCATACATCTTAAGTATCTAAGTAAAGTATCATTATTTAAAAAAAGTTGTTTTTTTTGTCGAAAGAAACTTTCTTTTTGCTATAAATGATGATAGTCCACTTTCAATTTTTTTCACAAAGATTTTGAGCATAGTATGAAGAGATGGAACAACTTTACTTTTTATTAAAATTTTTTCATAATTTCGAGTTATATTGTACATATGTACATGTCCATAAGTAGCTTAACTCGATAATTGTTTTAGAAAGTGGAGTTTTCAATTTTCAAAACAAACAATGAAATATAAATCCATAATTATTGTTTTGCTTCTTGTTTGCAGACAAATTCATTTCTCGTAAGGATGAATCGCGATGATAACCTTAATTGGTTTCATGGCAAAATATCGAGAGAAAACGCCGAACGATTGCTCAAGGAAGGTTTGTCGTTACATTAATTTTGTTATTGTTCTATCTTTAGTTAATCAACATAATTAATTTATAATTATTATATTAATTACATATATGTTTCAACATAATAAAATTTTTATTTTTTTCCACACGATTATTAAATAGGCGGTGAGAATGGCGTCTTTCTAGTCCGTGAAAGCAATACATCATCCGGTGATTATGTCTTATCTGTTTTGCATGAGGTGTGTAAAATTGTGTAATTTATCAATTCTTTTAAAATATCTTTACGAATTTGATCTCATTTTAAAATAAAAACATACTTCAGACTAATACATAACAATATCTTTTTTATAATTTACAATTAATATTTTTATGGTATTAAAAATAGTCACATGTTTGTATTATCGTTTTTTATGTCTGCATGTTATTTAATGTCCTTACGATATTTACCCCGATGAAATATATGTAAATATTTTATTACCCATTGATATTTCATCAAAATTAAATGTTAATTCAGGGCGAAGTGGTACATTATCAAATCCGAAGACATGCAGATGATGCATTTTTTTCCATCGAAGAACACACAGCAGTTCATGGATTAGATGCATTAATTCAACACTACCAGGGAAACTCGAACGGCTTGGTTACGAGATTGGCCATTGCCTGTCGTGGAGAACCTCCGCCACACAATTCGCGAACTCATGGCAAAACCAATTTACTTCATAGGTATACTTTACTTCATCTTAAAACTCGGAACAGCTTGTGTTCCACCATTGATGGCTTTATATAACTACAAGTATTTTTAGGGCGACTGAGGCGGGCGATTTGAACGTCGTGTCTCAGCTTTTGGTTTGCAAATACTCGAGCCGAGATGCTAAAAATCAAGATGGGCAAACCGCGGTCCATTTGGCAAGCATTTCGGGCAACGAAGCCATACTCGCTGAATTAATCAGAAGTAGAATGACTGTGAATTGTAGAGATACAGCCGGCTATACACCCTTACATGTTATTGATTGTTACTTTTCTCTGCAATTTTTAAATTGAACTACATATATTATTTATTGATTATTTTATTGATGTAAAATTTTAATTTCAGTACGCATGCCAGTTGAATCATCCAAGTATCATAAAGTTACTAGTATTAGAAGGTGGAGCCAATGTGCAGACACGTCACGCTCAATCGGGGAAAGTACCATTACACGAAGCAGCACAATGTGGACATATAGAATCTGTTAAGGTTATTATTTATCTGGAAAATTAATAACTTAAGCATCAATATTGGTAAAATTAATTTTAATTTTGACATAGGCGCTGCTGGATCTTAATGCTCCGGCTAACCCGAGAACAGTTGAAAACGAAACTCCGTTAGATTTGGCGAAACAAAATGATCATTTGGATTGTTACAACATACTCAGTAAATTTTCTGCACTGTATAAAATTATCATATGATTGTAACATTCAGTATGTTGTAAATTTTAAAATTTTTAGAAAACTTTACACCTCCAATCCCGAAAACATCTAAATCGCAATGGTATCACGGAACTCTCAATAGAGAAGAAGCGGTTAATATATTGAATGACTATTGTAAAACACATTGTCTCAGTTCTACCGACGGTACATTTTTGGTGCGATATAGTAATAGGAATGGTACTGCATATGTGTTAACTATGCTTTGTGAACATGTACCATATCACTTTATCGTAAGAAATGAGGTATGATGAAAGTTCAGTGTATCAATCATCTGTAGTTCTGTTTGTAAATATTTATATATTTTACCATTGTTTTTGTTTTTTCAGAATGAAAAGTTATTCATCGATGATGGACCATATTTGGATTCTTTGGAACATTTAGTAGATCATTACAGTATTTTGTCAGATGGTTTGCCAATTTGTCTTCAATTGCCTGTTCCACCTACTCCAAAGCCTCCGTTGCCTGAGGTTTGTTCAGCTGTGGCATTTCCTATTAAGTTAAAAAAAAACGATGTATCTATTGTAAAAATCGTCTTCTTTTATTTTATGTATATTTCAGTTTTCCACTATGCCAAGAACAAAAAAAATAAATTCACATCTAACGGTGCGATCATCTCCATCACCAACGAAATCTTCTCAACGCAAAGGATCATTACCCGCTAATCATGCAAATTCTCCCCCGAATCCAGTATTACAGAACGATTTCAAGTCAATAGAGCTCTTGACAAAAAATCTTTCATTCTCTACAGATTTTGTAACAAGTCCAAATCAGAGCAATATCAATAACAATAACCCTAATAATAGTACACACTGTGAACAAATTAGTGATAATAATAAGATATTTAGCCATAGTCCAAATTTATTCTCCAAGAAGGACGTAGTTAGTCCTAATTCGAGAATCAATTTCCTCGGATCGACTTTGAGTCTTCCCCCAAATGCATTAGACACAAATCTGAATTCCGTCGTTGAGGATCTGTATAAAGTACCAACGAGTAATGATTTGGTAATGCCATCTGATAAATATAGTGAAATATCTATAGACTCTACTGGACAGTTGACTACAGTACAAGGTATTATTTGAACACACATGATATTCTTTTTATGTAATTGTTGCTTGGGGATGATAAATAGTTTGATTAAATCTGTCTTCCCCCTCATATATTGTTTTTGGTTTCAATTGATCTTTTTCACATGTCATTATTCTGTACATACATATGTATTTGTTTTAGAATTTATTTCAAGTAATCATTTGGTATTGGGAAATATTTTGGGCGAAGGAGAATTTGGATCTGTGTTAAAAGGAACTTATAATCCTTCTCCCGGCATCGCAATGCCAGTCGCTGTCAAGACTCTTCATTCCCAACATGTAGAAACAAACAGAATGGAGTTTTTAAGGGAGGCTAGGGTTATGATGGGCTTAAATCATCCATGTATTGTACGGCTTATTGGCATATCCATGGTATGTAAATATGTAAATATGTGATTAACCATATGAATGGGATTTTAATTTTACATATTCGTATTGTTATCTGTATTCCAGACCCCACAACTAGCAATGGTGCAGGAACTGGCTCCTTTGGGTTCTATGTTAACATTCCTGATAGAAAAACCAGATCAAGCTAATCCAATGTATGAATTAAAGTTATGGGCTTGCCAAGTTGCATGTGGCATGCGATATCTAGAGGAAAAGCGTTTCGTTCATCGAGATCTTGCGACGAGAAATATTCTTCTGGCAGATCCGTATGTCTTTATATTTCGTACATGTCAATTTATAGCATTTCATAATCATGAAAGATTCTTGTTGTCGACATATAGCAAAAAAAAAATTGTTTTAACCATTTTTATTTACTTTTACAGTCATCAAGCAAAAATAAGTGACTTTGGTCTTTCAAGAGCTCTATCAACTGATAGTTCGTATTATAAAGCGAGTCAGGGAGGAAAGTGGCCTATTAAATGGTATGCGCCAGAATCTTATAATTATGGCACATTCTCCCATAAAAGTGATGTCTGGAGTTTTGGCGTAACACTTTGGGAAATGTATTCATATGGAAAACAGCCTTATGGCGAAAAAAGAGGCGTCGATGTAAGTTGCGGTGTATATTTTTTTAATCTTACAATATTAGTGCAATTTGAATTCACATTGACTTTATTTTGTAGGCAATCGAATTGGTGGAGTGTGGAGAACGTTTAGAAAAGCCCGAAGATTGTCCCGAAGAAATTTACAAAGTAATGCTGGATTGTTGGGCGTATGATCCTCAAGATAGGCCTACTTTCATCCAATTGGTTGATATATTTTCGTCGCATCCTGAATACATGAATATTAGCCAGCTGGTGCTAAAGAACAACGAATGCTAATTTTTTTTCTGAATTCTATTATTTTTTTTTTCGTAACAGACAGCTTATTAACAATTAAGTTATCAATGAATCAAATGTATTGCTTTTTGTATTTAAGGATTATTTACTACAAAGCCAAAATTTAATTGAATTAAAATATTTCAGATAATATACATAATATATATAGCATACATACATGTTGCACATGTATGTAAATTTAAAAAAATATTAATACGTGAGCCATTATTATTGAATATTCATATTTTATATACATATTATAGTAAAAGTTTTATAAATTAAAATAAACCATGTTTAAAATTGTAAACGAATGATTTTCATTGCGTATCATGCAATTGATGGTATTATATTTATTCATATTCTTGCAATTGCCAAATGGACGTGATTGAATAATCTGAAAGCTGTTACGATAAATAAATTTATCATATTTTAGCTGATAATTCATTTATGTAATTGATCTATGGAGACATGCAATGTTTTATACATTTATAAAATATTTTTTATACCTTATTCGGAATGATATCTTCGATACTAGCGTTTATGGCCATATTTTATGTGTATTTATTTATAATATAAATATAATTATGTATCTATTTAAAATATAAATTTCCTAGTGTGCCTGCTGTGTGATGCATATTATTTGTGCTCACGATAAAAGTGCAAATGATTCTGTGATGAATACCACATATTTACATGTATTAATGAAATAAATATAAATATTGGATTATTTGTTTCATTGATCATATCGACTGGTCGTAATAGTTAACAGAAATTAAATCAGTAATTTAAATTTGTACCATTCGTAACTTGCTTATTTAAAGAGTTTTTGGTTTTCATTTGGATTCCCTCGGTTTTTATATTAATTAATTTAGATGTACTTGTTGACCTATTCGTAATTTTTTTGTAAATAACATCTTTTGGACGTAATGTATGGGTTAGTTCTAAAGGAAACGAAATCAATGCCATTTCACAATATTGTATAAGAATGTAACGATATTTTTTTAATAAAGAATTTCTATATTTATACAATAATTTATTTATTTTAGTATTACTTTGGCGACGTTATCACAAGATCACTCAGACAGTCTCTATATGTTGGTGGTGGCGTTTCTGAACGACTACGAACATTCCGGGAGGAAACATCAGTTGGAAGTCTATCACGACTTATACTAGTAGTTGTGGGTTCCAATGATAAACTTCTACGGAAACTTGAAATTTGTCGCCGTGTGCTTGGAGGAGTTTCAAAGTTATCTTCTTGCAATAGATGATCCCTGAACTCATTCTGATAAATTCTTTGTTGACGACGAATATGTCTGCGGTTGGGGAGTACAAATTTTTTACATTTGTACAATTTGGCCATCCAACAATAAGTTCCAAGTATGCCGAAGACAATTCCCATTTGAAAGCCTATCAACAGACTTATGAGAGAAGGTACACGATCGTTGTACAACATCAGAAATGAATCGTCAATTTCTGACTTAATTGTTTCATCATCTATATTTTTGGGCCCCTCGTCCATCACCCACAACTCATCCAAATTAATTTTCTCATTTTGGGTGGGAGCAGGACCAAGCTGCTGTATTTTTGCAAATTTTTGGATTATTGAACTCGGTCTACATTGGGGTTCAAATCTTATCTCCCGATTAAAGAGCAATTTTTCTAATTCTTTAAACTCACTATTACAATTCCAATTATTGTTATTCAAATTTATATATCTTAATTGTGCGATCGGTTTCAATACATTTAGTTTTAATCCAATCATGTAATTGTTGCTCAAATTTATTTCGTTCAAATTTGGCAATTCTTGAAAACTGCCTTCCGGTATAAATGAGATTTGGCAAAAGCTCAAATCTATAATCTGAAATCACAATGATAGATTATACATAATACAAATTTTTTTGGCACTGTTAATATGCATTGTTAAAAATTAAAATTAAATTACCTTTAGATGGGTATGCGATAAAAATGGTTGGTTTGTCAATCTTGTGAACTTATTTTTGGAAAGATTCAAAGAAGCCAATTCTTTGTTGTACAAAAATAGATCATTTGGTATTAATTGAATTCTATTTTGTGACAAATCAAGACTTTTGAGTTTTTCCAGTCCAGCAAGTGCATGGAGTCCAATCCAAAATATCGTGTTGTGCGAGAGATTGAGCTGTTCGATTGATTTGTAATTCAATTCCTGAAAAATATTTTCCATTGACGTATTCGGTATTAGAACTAAGTTTTTAAAATGTTACGGATGCCATACCTTAAAACTGTAATCTTCCACTTTCGCGATGGAGTTATTACTCAGGTCGTAAATTTGCACATATTTGGATACTCCCACGTTGATGTCGACTATATTATGGCTGTTGCAGGTTGCACGATTCAAATCTTTGAATACATCACAGTAGCATTGTGATGGACAAATTATTTTGCACTGTGAACTTTTAAACCAAACGAAAAGCAATAACAATCTCACCAGTACATGCTTGTATGTTTTCATGTTTGTTCGATTTATTCCTCTACAAACAACAATTTAAGGTATAAAAGCATCTTTTGCGCAAGACGTTGATATAATTCCAATTTCGTCAACCGAGTTCTGTCTACGACTACGATTACTCACTATCAGATCATTTTCATCGTTGAATCATATTGATAAGGAAATTTTACATTGCCAGCGTGATAAGGCGTATCAATTCTAATTCGTACACCTGTGTGGATTTTAGAAGCGATACACTTCAAGATTATTTTACTTACTTTAAATTATAGAGGGAATATGAATTTTTTTCATATTAAATGGTAAAACAAATATTAATTTTTAATTATAAGAGTCCCTCGGAAAATATTTCAATTTTTAAGTTTCATTTTCTTCATTTCAGAAATATAAAAAGTATAACAATCGATTTTTAATTAATTTTATTTATCTAATAATACATATGTGAAAAAATGACATAAGCAATGTTTTTATGTACCGTATTGATTGATAAATTGACAATCGTCATAATTTATAAAGGTCTGTAGGTGCTATATGATACGACCGGTTAGGGGTTGCCACCCCTGCGTGGGTTGGTAACCCTGCCACCGGTAACGAGGTACACACGTGACCGATTGCCGTCGATTAAACATGTTCAACCCGCTATCGGAGTTTACCCTAAGGGTCTTTCAGTCATCACAATAAATTACAGTAGGTATAATACTCATATGTAGATTCCACATGGATTATAAGATTCAACATTATGCTACTACGTATCTACAACATTAAAATATTTTTAAACGTTAGTGGAATTTTCATTAATTGAAAATCTAGAATTTTATGCGTAGTTAACATGCGAGCTTCACTTTCGCATTCCACGGCACGTACACATACGCTCACTCATTCACACACACGACATGGGTTGCTAACCACTCGATTGCACTGTCAACGGGCAGTTACTAGTGATATAATAAGAGTGGATTATTTTGTAAACAACGTCCCAAGGTCCACTTTCACTTCGAGTTATATTGCGAGATAAGGTTCAACTCATTTTTGGGTTTTGATACAACTTATTTTCATTATAAAAGTATTTTATGACAATATACATACTTGAATAACATTCATAATGTAAAGAAGAAGAGATAAAACTAGGATGGAGAGCTTTTGGAAGAATAAACATAGTTTTTAAATCCAACATCCTGCTATGCTTAAAAAAGAAGGCATACGACCAATGCGTACTGCTACTTATTACGTATGGATGTGAAATGTGGATGTTGAATTCAAGAAGATTGGGTAAGATCCAGTGCACACAGAAGCATGGAAAGATGTATGCTTGGAAGAAGAGATCGTAAGAGGAAATAGGTGAGAAGTATGACCAAAGTGGCAGATATAGTGAAATGAGTAAAAAACGTGGCTGGGACACAGCGAGAAGAATGGATGGCAGATGGACGAGACAAATACTGGAATGGTATCCGAGAGGATGTGAAAGAAAGCAAAGTAAACCAAGTGGACGATGGGCTGACGAATTGAGAAGAATATGTGGAATCAAGTGGATAGAGATTGCTCAAGACAGACGGGAACGGAAAAGGATTGGAGAGGCCTTCATCCAGCAATGGATGGAGAACGGCTGAAAATGATGATACTTGAATAAAATACTGTGTGAAGTATTTATTGCAATTTCGTTAAATACGTACCAATTATCTACTGTTGGTAGCAGTGGCTGTCATTGAATCTCAGCGATTGAGGTTAGCTGTCAGATGGATGACTCAAAGAAGAGTCTGAAGTATTTGGTGGAGGTGGAAACCCTCGCTGAAGAGATTCTAGCCGAAAGGCGAAGTATCATTTTCCTGGACAAACGACGCAATGAAAATCGAGAAGCACTGAGGAGTGTGAAGGGAAACCTCAGAGGCAAAGTGTGGGTGTGTGTCGGTGGCACTTTAGTAAAGTTAGAAAGCGAAACGGCGATTCGTCTCATCACCACAGACCAGGAGGCTTTGGATCTCGAGATCAACAAGATCCGTTCCCAGCTGAAACTGAAAGTGAATCAGCTGCGTGACTTGGAGTTCAAGTCTCCAGTACCGGGACTAACGCTCGCACCGCTCACCGCACAAGAAAACTCAACCTTTTCCGGAAAACTATACTAGTACGCACTACACCGTTCATTCAGGTCATTCTTAAATACTGAGATAGAGCGTTTTCGTCCGACGACGTGATGAATTGTGTCGCCTGTCCCGAATCGATGATTTTCGACGACTCGTCCAAAGTTTCCGCCGATGCTGCGTTGATCTCACCGAGGATAAAATCGTCGTTTTTTAAGTGCAAAAATTTGTTTTGCCCCGAAGTGATGGTGAAATGTGTACCTTCCTGCAATTCAAAATGAATCGTATTTCCGTCCTCGTCGACAAACTGAAAACATTTAATTAAATTAAATTAATATTTTTCTATGTTTGTTAGAATAAACAATGTTGTTTGTTTTCTATGTTATAAATAAACTTACATGATCGAAAATGGTGTTTGAATTTTGTACTTCAGGTATGGATGTGATGATAGTATCGTTCATGTTATTCGCACTCATTAGAAGATCGTTTTCGGCTTCGTAAAGTTCACACGCATTTAGATTATTCTGAGTAAAAGAAAATATTTACATGCATTAAGCGATTTGAGTTTTACCAAGAAATTTACGTAGATTTAAATAATTTACTTTGTCTACAATATGGAATGTTTGAGGTTCTTCACTATCATTGTCGTAGGCGACACAGAGTACCGTATTCTCATTGCCCAGTATGGAATTAGCAGATTCATCCAAAGAAGTTCCCAGAGTTGTTGATTTTGCCTCTTGGTTGCAAGCGTGTGTCTAAAATGGCACGATTAAATCTTGTATACCAAAAATTTACACATTATTAATATCGGTATGTGGTTTTGCTTACTTTTGCATGTTTTATTAGGTTTGAACTTTGAGCGAATGATCGATTGCACACATTACAAAAGAACAGTTTATCCCTGTTGTGCAGTCTACTGTGTTTTTGCAAAGCAGCACGTTTTGTAAATTTTTTGGGACACTCGGTACAACTGAACGGTCTGTCAATTTGATAATTTTGAAGATTGGACTTGTTGTCATCATTTTCAAGTATTCTTAGGATCAAAAAAAAAAGATAATAAATAGAAGTATTTAGTTTATGGATGCAATGATTTGAAACATACTTTTTATTCATCTCTTGGAAGATTTGGTGTCGTCCGACGTGTGCGTAGCATTGTGATGATGTTGTGAATTTTCTTTGGCAAATAGGACATGTATATGGCTTTTCACCAGTGTGGATTCTCTTGTGCTCAGACAAATGTCCAATTTGTCTAAAGGTTTTATCACATTCATTGCACTTGAACGGCTTCTGATCTGCAAACGGTAATACGATCATTACGAATGATATTTAAGTTGTTTGGGTTATAATTTTCATAAACACACCTAAATGCAATCGAGTATGTTGGGATAAGCTCGCCTTATGAGTGAAATATTGATTGCATATTTCGCACATGAATGGTTTTTTTCCTGTGTGAATTTGTTGGTGGTTGAGTAAATTTGGCTTAGTTTTGAAACAGGCATGACACTCCTAAAACAGAAACAAATAAGTAATGCTGGTTGACGACTGGTTGAGAATTATAAAATTTTATGTCCACTAAATTCATTTCTTACAATAAATTTTAGATTGTAATGCAATATTTTTCTTCATTACCTTACAGACGAAAGGTCTATGGTCAGTGTGAACCAACTGATGTTTCCGCAAGAGCTGACGATGCTTGAAAGATTTTCCACATTTATTGCAAACGAAACGGTTGCCATTGTTGTGCTCGGCCTCTTTGTGATAAAGCACTGACGATGGATGTCTCAAAATCTTAAAATTTGATAAAGCACAAAGTAAGTAAACACGCAGAAGGAGAATAACTATTAAACCTATTAAAGTACACCATTACTTTTCCACATATATCACATGCAAAGCCTCGGGCCGATTTTGGATAGTGAGACAATAGGTGATGCTTTAGTGTGGTGAAATATCCAAACGCCTTTCCACATTCATGGCACTTGAAATGACGTTCACCACGGTGAAATACCTAAACATAATATATTATTTATATGTAGAGAAATTATAAAAAATTCCACAAAATGTCAATTTTATCAAACCCTTAAATGAGTATCCCGGCTTTGTTTTGAAACAAATACTTTTTCACATTCGTTGCATTTCAATTTTGAAGGATCTTCGCATTCAATTGCAGGTGCAAGCATTAATGTAGGTTCTAATACTTGTGTACTCATCTCTCCTAAAAAATTAATGAGTATGCGTTATATAAAGTGCCCAACTGCCGATAGGAAGATTGTGTTAAATCATATTTTATTCACCTGGTGCCATTGTAGCTATGGGGATAATAGATGATGTAATTAATTCGCTTACAGGATTGTGCATGTTTGGTACAGAGAATATATTTCCATTAGTCGCATCTAACATCATATTTACGTTATCTTTAGCAATAGAACCCGTTCCCATGATCTCGGATGATAAGTCGGGCATTGATGGTCCAGTTCCAAAAAATGAATTTTCAGAGTTTGAAACCAAATTGTCCAAATTTATATCTATTGGATTTTCTGTTAACTGAAGAGATTCCAATAAAGATGTACCAGGCTATAAATACACAATAAGATATATTAAATTGTTGTTTTACAATGATAATATTACACAATAGATCAGCGGTTCCCGAATTCTTTTGGCTATGGAACCCTTTTTGGTTTACCATTTTTGGGCGGAACCCTAGCTTAAGTAAAAAGTAAACTAACTGTAACATTGTTTTTTTACGTGAAATCACACCATACTGAGGCTTTTTGGATTGGTGTCCGCATCTTCTAAGTATAGTTTGACTTTAAAAGAAAGACATTTTAAGATAAAAATATTTATTTAGTTGGAACAAAAAGATATTTATTTAATGTGATGAATGAAATCTTTTCATAGTTTTCCTTAAAATAACATTGAAGTCAGGTTTTATGTCTGACAATTGGATGCGGAGGTCTGGTGCAGCATTCAACTTACTCCTAAACTTATTTTTCGTGTAGGCGTAAGCTGAAAACCCAGCCTCGCATCTGTAAGTTGACACAAATGGGAGTAACGCCCATGATAGCCTTTTCAGCGATACCCGGGTATTCGTTTTTCAGACCAAACCAAAATTGGCTCAGGTTCGTGGTAGCTTTTGATTCGAATTTTTAATATCAATTAAATTTTCATACTCCAATACAGTCAATGTTGAAGGTTTGGTACTAATCCTAAATAATAACGATTTACAATATGGAAATCTTGAATGGAACCCCTGAGAGCCTCTTACGGAACCCCAAGGTTCCGCGGAACACCATTCGGGAACCGCTGCAATAGATTAACACAATTAAGCAACATAAGTATGAAAGTAGGTTTAAGAATTAACTTTAATAAAACTAAAATTATGATTAATGAATTTTGCAAAGAAAACGTAGTCACAATAGATAACCGTATTGTCGAGATTGGTGAACATGACTGGATGTAAAGAAGAAATAAAACGAAGAATGAAACTAGGATGAAGTGCTTTTGGAAGAATGAACATAATTTTTAAATCCAACATCCCGCTATGCTTAAAAAAGAAGGCATACAACCAATGCGAACTGTCAGTTATGACTAGTGTTGTAAAATTCTCGGGAATAATCTTTTGGAGAATATTCTCCAAACCGAGAATTTTCTGTTTTAGAGCATCTGATGGGCAAAAATTGTATGTATGTACATAATGCAATGTACCCTGGGCTCCATCGGCCAGCATGTATTTTAAGTAAATAAATACTAACTCTTACTGTATCTGCTTAAATATGCATTAAACTCCCTCTAATCCGGGCTAATATTTGGGAGAGGTGAAACGGATTACACGAATAATATTAGTTTTCATCAGAATTGCACAAATAGGCTTAACAAAAATATGTAGTAATTTTTGTTTGAATTTGAGAGTCTTCGCCTTTTCAGGTCACTTACTGCAATCGTGTTCTTGTCATTGTCTTTCAAAATAATAATTCTCTCTCTTATTATGTACATATGTAATTTGAAAACGCAGTATTCTCACTATCTTTCAATATATTTTCATCCCACTTTGTTTCGTGTATAAGTGTAAAAGTTCTCTCTTACTCTTTCTTGTACACGTTTGTAGTATCCATGACAAAAACCAAATTTGATGGGGCGTGAATATGACAACATTTTTATTTATTTATTTACAAATTATACCATAGTGACATTACAGGTTGCCCCAATTCGTCACTATGGCGAGACATGAAAAAACCATTATATATAACATAATGGTAGTAAAATTAAATATAATCAAATCACATTAATTTTTTTTAAATTAAACACAATTAAATAATAATTAACAAGTATTAATAATAAAATCAAATAATAATAATAGAATCAAATTAAAAGTTCAAAAATCAGCAAATCATTTATAAATAAATTTAATTTATGATCTTTTGTGCTAAGTTTAAATGAATGATTATATCATAAGTTAGAACAATTTCACTGGAATATCATAATCAAAGCAATAAAATGTATATGTACATAATTTATTGCTTCCAGAGTTAATAAGCATTGTATTCCTGTGAGAATTTCGCGAAAAACGTTCATGCTAGTAATGCATATGTTAAAATGACGAAATGACACATTCAGTGTCGTCAGAATGAAAAAATGTCATTCAAAATGCTCTCAGACACTCTAGAAAGTCCTATTACTCCTATTAGGTTCTGAAAATATCCTATAATCCTCTAAAAAGCTATTAAACTATCTAGATATGTTTTATAACCAAGAAAAAAGAAAATTCTCGAATATTCTCGGAGAATAATCTTTTGGAGAATATTCTCGACTTACAACACTAGTTATGACATATGGATGTAAAACGTGGATGCTGAATTCGAGAATGTTGGGTAAGATCCAGTGCACACAGAGAAGCACGGAAATATGTATGCTTAGTATAACAAGAAGAGATCGTAAGAGGAATACATGGGTAAGCGGGACCCATGGGTACATGGGTAATGGAAATACAGATATAGCGGAACGTATGAAAAATTTGGAGTGGACACATAGCGAGAAGAATGGATGGCAGATGGACGCGAGAAATACTGGAATGGTATCCGAGAGGATGTGAAAGAAAGCCAGGTAGACCGATTGGATGATGGGTTGATGAATTGAATAGAATGTGTGGAGCCAAGCGGATGCAGATTGCTCAAGACAAACAGGAATGGAAGAGGATTGGAGAAACCTTTAACCAGTAGTGGATGGTGAACGGCTGAAAATGATGATGAATATAAACGCAATTAGTTAAGCTCTGTTTTCAAGATTAACTATGCGTTGATATAATTAATTTTAGAATAGAAATAAATTAATTTCTATTAAGATTATACTTACTGTGAGGGCGATTTGCTCTGGATGTTCTATTTCAAGTTGTCTATTAATTTGCAATTCTGCATGGTGAAGTGTAATATGTGACATATATCGTTTTAAGGAATTGAATTCCGTAGAGCAAATATTGCACGTATGTTTCACAGAGGGTCCACGTCCTTTGGTAATTGAAAAACCAAAATACATACATGTATAAGAATCACAATATAAAATACTACACGTATAGAACGAAAACTAAAATATCGAGTTTGTTTGAACCATTTTCCAAAGAATTTTTTAAATCATAATTGCTCTTCCCTCTCTTCACCTCCTATATTTAATGAACGAATCAAACTCAACATTTACATATTGGAGATTATCAAAAATAGTATTACAAACCTTTTTTACACTTGGCATTTGATTTACTTATAAAAACTACTTGTCCTGAATCAGTACCATCAGGGTTTTCAATATGACCAATAATCTCATCTTCCAAATTGCCCAAACTATGCGCTAGGAGGTGATTTTGCTTTCGATTTATTTCTGAATCACTTTCGTCTTCACTAACGCCTTCTTCGCGGAGTATTTTTTCTAATTCTTTTCCCTATAATGTAATTAAATTAAAAAATATGTATACATTAATATATAGTAGAGAAATATAATCCCATAAGTAAAGTCTGTAATGGTTTAAGCGTTTCATTGCGATAAAAAACAAGATGCCAATCAGGCATATCACTTGCTTCTATATCACACATTACACTTATTTTACTTTATCTATATATGTACATATGTAAGTAGTATATCCTTATAAAGTTTCAAAGCAGTAAACATTCACATAGAGGTAATATTAATTCATACTTGAATAGCTTCATTGAATCTCTTGGGTGCGACACGCTTCCTCTTTCCTTCCAATTCAATTGATTCTTCGATTATTTCATTTGTATCGAAAGTTATATTTTCATTTAGCAATGGCTGAAAAAAGAAAAATTTTTATAGACCTCACAATTGTGTATATGTATATATTATTTTTGTATAGTACCATTGTTGTAGATTCCGACTGTACTGTTTTTCTCGGACGACCCCGTTTTCTTTTTGGCTTTTCAAGCCCCTGGATTTGCAACGAGATATTGTGATTTGGTGTATATATACATCCATCTTCTGAAACTATAAGTTGAAATATTTATAAACTTATGCCACAATAACATATGATTTTGTCTATTATACACAAAAATACATTTAAATTGCCGTTGATTTCAGTTGGAGAGTGTATTGTAAACATCTCATTTACCTTGTATAATAATATTTTCGCTGTCCAGTACTGAGAAATTGACATTTTTTGAATGTGCGCGTTGCTTTTTCAATAGTACCCGTAACGTGGCCTGAAATGAGAGTGATTTTTTTGTAATAATGGATGTAAATATATCTTATTATATGTACATATATCACATATACAAGATTCATCATACTTGTCCTGCTATTATGAGCTCAAGAAACTGCGCAGTAGCTTCTAATTGAATATTACAACCAGGACAAATTGTTCTTGGAAATTTTCCATCATCTTTTACCTAAGATTAAAAAAAAAGGCAACTTGTAAGGATTTGTGCTTAATTCAGATGCCCAGCTTATATATACAAGGCGTGACGACCTTTTCTGTGGATGTATAATAGGGTGGAGCAAAAATCAACTTATCGTAGGCCACTTTTCTACACTAGCTTCGGTCTAAAGTCGAAAAAAATTAATTTCCACTCCACACTAATATGTAGCACCGATTGTGGTTTCTTTTATCTGAAGGAAAATTATTGGCTATTTCTAAAGATATGATAATACGAATATGGCCTGGGTTACTTATAAATAGGCTTACCATACGTCCCGGTTTGTCATTTTATACGTATCATTCTTTGGAAAATTGACAAATGGCGTAAAGAACTATTACGATACTATCCCTTCATATTAATTATGCTTTCGACGGAGATGATAGGCTGCTAAAAATTGTAGATCACGTTGATACATAAAAGTCAACAGAAGTTATCACGAGTTACATGTCTTGTTTTTACTAAATTTTAAAAATCTCGCCTGGAACGCATTTTTTAAAAGTTTTTTACAAAATCTAGTGATTTTCTTATGAAATTCAAAATAATTTAGATGCAAAATGTTCTTTTGCAAGAGAATATTTCGCCTGCGGTGCATTTTTACTCAAAAAACGAAGTATTTTTTTTTAAATTGTACAAAATAAACATTTTTCCGGAAAAAAATTTTCCCAAAGTAAAATCCTAAATTGTCCCGGTTTGAGAGAAAAATAAAATGGTAAAGCCTAATAAAGAATGTTCTACATAGTTTGAGTTTATCGATTTTGGCAATTTTACCCCTGTATAAATTACGACACATTTTTTGAACCCGTCCCTATATAATTTTCAAAAGAAGTTTTTTTAGAATAGTTAGGAAAATAAAAAATGGGAAATCACAGAATAATTTAATCAGAAAAAAAAATTTATTCATATTTTGTTGGTTTTGTGACGCCACATTTTCTACAACCCCTTCCCTACTCCCTTCATCACATTATATAAAACCCTCCCCCCCCCCCCCCCCCATTAGGGCGTGACGTTATTTATGGTCATACTTTTTCCCCTTTGGGATAAGTCGAAAAAAAAGTTTTCTATATCTACTATATAAAATTCAATGTTTGTCTGTTTGTTTGTTTGTCCGCTATGCAAATCTACAGTTTTCAACTTAGAACTGCCAAACTCGGTATACTATCTCATGATACCTCAAGTCAGACCGTAGGTGGGTTTTGGAAGGGGTCGGAGTCCGCGGTCAAGGGGCCCCTATACAATTTTTTTAATCTGAAAAAAATTTTGTACTGGAGAATAAATGTTTTCATTTGTTTCAATTTTTGTTTGTACTGGAGAATAAATGTCACCCGCACGAGCAACGCCGGGCAATTCAGCTAGTAATAAATAAAACAATACATAAATAAGGAACTTAAAATACTTTGTTGCTTTACGATTTTAATTATTAGAGTATGGTTAATTATTCCGACGTTTTGACCAAGCAGTCAATTGTAAACGTCAAATTAATTTGACAGGACAAGTTGAGGTTATGAAAAGACTGTAGTGTGTACTTTATCGTAAACAATGTTACTTTATTGCGGAATAATCATCGGAACATGCTGTATCGTATACGTGCTTTGGCGAATGAATTCGCGACAAATTCGCACACCACAAGTGAAAAACGTACGAACTATAATATGCATCGGCTCCGGAGGTCACACAGGAGAACTGATTAGGATCTTGAAGAAGATGAATCGCGAAAAGTACTCACCCCGAATGTACATACTGGCCAGCGATGACACAACGAGCGAAATCAAAGTTTTAAACTATGAAAAGGAATTGGATCCATTCGTGAATTTGTACTCACTGTCTAAAATATACCGAAGCAGAAGAGTCGGACAGAGTTATGTAGCGTCAATTTTCACGACTTTATACGCTTTGTGTACGAGTGTTCCTATTGTGGTGCGATTTCGACCTGAAGTTATCATTTGCAATGGTCCGGGAACATGCATTCCTATCTGTGCCCTAGTGGCATTCATGAGATTGTTCAATTTGATACGTTGCAAAATTGTCTTCATCGAAAGCGTGTGCCGGGTCAAAAGTTTATCTCTTTCCGGTTGGATTTTGTTGAAAATTGCTGATGTCTTTGCAGTCCAGTGGGAAGAGCTTGCAAAGGCACACCCAAATGCACTTTATTTTGGAAAATTGTCTTAGGAGACTTTAAAAATGGTTGTATTCACAAGTTCATATACAGGACCGCCAAGGGATTGATGTAAATTGCTCTGAATAAAATTAGCGTTTTATTGAAAAATATTTTCTGATTGTATTGCCTATTGTTAGAATACTGACCAATATTGTAAATGTAATATGTATTTTTTTATCACTACTAGTTCGACCTAGGACGATTGGTGAATATGACTGGATGTAAATAAGAAGAAATAAAACGAAGAATGAAACTAGGTTGGAGTGCTTTTGAAAAAATGAACATAGTTTTTAAATCCAACATTCCACTATGCTTAAAAAATAAGGCATACAACCGATGCGTACTGCCAGTTATGATGTATGGATGTGAAACGTGGATGCTAAATTCCAGAATGTTACTTAAGATCCAATGCATACAGAGAAGCATGAAAAAATCTATGCTCGGTATAACAAGAAGAGATCGTAAGAAGAATACATGGGTATGAAGCATGACTAAAGTGGCAGATATAGCAGAACGTGTGAAAAACGTGGCTGGGACACAGCGAGAATAATGGATGGCAGGTGGATGAGAGAAATACCAGAATGGTATCCGAGAGGATGTGAACGAAAGCAAGGTAGATCGAGTGGACTATGAGCTGATGAATTGAGAAGAATGTGTGAAGTGGATGCAGATTTCTCAAGAAAGACAGGATTGGAGAGGCCTCGATGATGATGAATTATTATGTGTGAGGTGGTTCCTTACACAAATGGCTCACAATTTGGAAAAAAAATTATCTTTTCTATTCCAATTCTACATTGTGTCGATAACAACAGTTCAACTTTAAAAATAACTCCACAAATGATAGCAATAGCAGTGAAGAAACTTGTACTCAGTCGTACCTGTACTCTGTACTCTATCCAATTTAAGAATGTCATTTTTATATACCGTGCACAGGTATAACCGTCTCTTTTCAGAGCTGATCAACTATTTATTTATTTAGTTATTTATATTTGAAGGATTTCAAAAATCCATTTACATATATTGAAAAACTTGTCGATATGATTAATAAAGAGGTTTATATGTATTTTCAGAAGTTACTAGCTGATTTTGGAGGTGGTTCCAAATGTCAACCACCATTTGAAAATAACGAGTCTTTGACAATTTTGTTAGATTTATCTTTTACTTATTCACTGCTAGATGAATGTCTATCTTGAGCAATCTGCACCCACTTGACTCCACACATTCTTCTCAATTCATCAGCACATCGTCCACTCGGTCTACCTTGCTTTCTTATTAGCTTCCTTCAGTATTTCTCACGTCTGTCTGCCATCCATTCTTCTCGCTATGTGTCCACTCCAACTTTTTCACACTTTCCACTACATCTACTACTTTGGTCATGCTTCTTACGTATTCCACTTACGATCTCTTCTTGTTATACCAAGCATACATCTAAAGTAAAAATTTAATACATAAAAATAAATATTACTTGTTAAATATTACTCAGACAGCCGCTACCTTCTTTTATTTTTAGCTGCCGGAGAAAATTTTTTTTTTTTTAAATGATGGATTTGACACATTAATATAGTCAACCCCTCTACTTATTACTGCAAAAAATTATTACATTTACTACATACTAGGTATGCGCCGAAAATTTTACGAATAAAAGTTGAAAGGAAACTTTCTTTTCTTGAAATATTTGTTTTGTTTCAAAACTCGAGATACTTTTACGAGTCCCAAATATCTACATTACCTTTGTATTATGTTTGACTACACCTATACAATATCTGTAAACATCGCAAATGTAATACATTTATGTTTGGAAACAAAAATTCTCGTTTTACTCGAGGTGTTGAAATGTGTATTGTGTTAGAGTGCGTAGTTTGTTTTGTACCGATTTGAATACACGTGTGACATTTGGCGCCGTCGTCTGTCAGTTGCGGTATGAGAAACGTGTGATGAGCAGTCGTACCTGAAGTGGCAGATATTTATTGATGAGGTTGGCCAGCTGGTTGGCGTGGCTTTCTTCGGGCCCGGAAGCGGAAACGGAAGCTGACGAGTCTCCTTCGAAGAGCTGCGAACCGCCACAGTGCGTTTCGGCGCAAAGACGACACACACTTTCTTCGCCCTCCATTGGTCTTCTTTAAATGCGTTGTAAATATTGCAGGGGTCGTGAGAGCGGCGTGAGATCTCTTCGAAAGGTGAGAAGCTGCAGCCGCACCGGATGTCACTTCATCTTTTGATACTTGACAGACGCCTTTTTGCGGCCATTACTTTCTGCGTTGTTTATACATACATGCATACACACACACACTAAGTTATTTATTTATTTTGGGTACTCGGTGAACCAATAGGCTGGGGTTGGCATCACTGTCTCCTAGATTATTGGCAACCCTAGTATCTACAACCAAGTGCGACACAAGTCGCTCACACAATAAAAACTACCGAAACGTTTCCCCACGCACTCCACAATACAATGCGGAAAACTGATAAAAAAAAAGCAGCGTGGCGCAGGGTTCCAGTTGGTAAAATAAATAGTTTGGCGGTGATAATTTTGGCAACAATTTAATCGTGGGGACGAAAAGTTGGGCGATCATCTGCAATGGGGAGGAAAGAGCAGCAGTGAAAGGTCCAGGGAGGAACTACAAGGGAAGAGAATTCCAAAGCTGGAAAAAAGAATTCCACGAAAGTGAAAAAAAGGCATTTGCGGCTCTTGTCTGTTACGTCCCCGCCGAAAGCAGGGGTACCAATGAAAGTGCTTCCCGCCGTTTAACAGTCACCCCCCGAGTGTTGGAGGAACATGTACATATATGTGTCATTGTTTACATTGATTTGACGTTTGAAGTTTGACAATAATTGAACTATGTTAATACATTAACGATTTACTTCTAGGGCAGGGCAGATAGTCTTATAACCTTCTAAATGTTCACTTCTATGTATACCTTGACCTTGATGACCTCGGCGCTCCCATATACGAACGGTGACAGCCTGTCAGCCGATACGATTATACTTACTTCGCAGCAAACTGTAACTTTGCTATAGCCCACTGAGTACATCTTCGACTGCTATGAGACTTGCAGATCTGCAGATCGACCAAGATCGATAACGATTACATATTCATTTATTTATATAGATGTGCGGGCGGCGTTTTAGGTCTTTTGTGATAACAAAATACCTAGGTCATTTTATTTGTAAACCAAGTTAATTTTATCATTATTTTGTCGCTAACAAAGAGGTAGGGATAAAGTTAAAGTTTCTATAAGTGCCCGGCCCAAGATGCAGGTATCACATTTCATACGGCGTAAAATTCCATATCAGCAAATTTTTAATAAGTCGAAATAATCGCAATCAAAATAATCAACCAAAAAAGACAAAGATTTTATTAGAGACGCAATTTTTTGTTTACGAAGTTCGCCCTGAAAATTTACGTTAAATTCTTTATGTTTCACTTGATGGTGACGATTCAGAGTATACTCCATTGGTATTGCAATACTTTGTTCACATATCAAACATGGAATTTAAGTTTTAAATTCAATGAAACAGTACTTGTCCGTCCATTGTTCTTGAAAAGTTCTATTTTCTTCAATTGTATTTCGTTTTTTAATGTTTATTGCCATTATAAATATGTAAATGGGAATCACAGCAAATTTTCAATATTGTTTCATAAATGTTGTGCACTGACGAATTTCTGGGGAGAACTAACACTGAAATGCGTGTCTTGAAAACAATTGTCTAAAAATAGACTGCACCTGCATTGTAGAGTGTGACTTATTTGTAAATAAATGAATTTCAGTCGCAAATCTCTACCCATGAAAAAATAGTCCTACTAAATAAAAATAATAATAAACAGCACTGTATGGTTTTCTTTTAGTGACGATTCAGATTATGTATATTTCTTTGCTACTGCATAATTTGTTAATATATCAAACATAGAATTTTTTCAGATTCAAAGAAGTACTTGTCAAGTACAATATTTGAAGTATAATGTCATTTCGGGCTGCGGGGTTGTGCATCACTGCTTTATAAAATGCTACATTACGTTGACCAGTTTTTTTTTATTTTAATGGATTTAAAACGATTGGTTTTCTGTCAGTATTTTTTATTTTTTGTTTGAACGCACAAATTTGAAGTCGCGTTTAGAGGAGGTTGTTTCGGTCTTGCCATTTCATCATTTTTAGCACAGGTTTCATTAAAATTGATGAGCGATTTGAGGTGGGATTCACAAGACAAGCATAATGTATTGGGCAGCATGTTGTGTTTTTTCACCTGTAAGGAAAATACACATTATATTAGTCTTTTAGCATCTGACTTTGACGAGAGCATGCCATGTGAATAAGTCGAGATACCAACCTGTGGTTGACTGCAGCTCCAGGTATGTTTCACTAGTAAGTCAGAATAGTCATCAATGGGGAAGGAAGACTCTGCTGCTGCAGAGCACAAGCAAATACGACACTCAAGTGCGAGGCTCTTTTTCATGATTTACAAAGCATTTCAAACACATTTCACGGTTCAATGATTTTTCTTTAGTGTGATATTTCATATGTCGTCTTAAATAGTCCTTTACTGCAAACATTTTTGAACAAATTTCACATTTGTATGGTCTTTCCTCAGTGTGGATGGTCATATGTCGTTTGAAGTGTTTGCATTGCAAAACTTTTTGAACAAATTTCACATTGGTATGAGTTTTCCCGAGTGTCGATGGTCATATGTCCTTTGAAGGATTGTTTCATTGTAAAACTTTTTGAACAAATTTCACATTGGTATGAGTTTTCCCGAGTGTCGATGGTCATATGTCCTTTGAAGGATTGTTTCATTGTAAAACTTTTTGAACAAATTGCACATTGGTATGGGTTTTCCCGAGTGTGAATGATCATATGTACTTTTAAGCTATGTTTTGTTATAATTTTTTTTGAATAATTTTCACATTTGTATGGTTTTTCCCGAGTGTGAATGCTTATATGTTCAAAATTTTTGGAAGAAATTTCACATTTATTTTTGCCAGGTTGGTGATTAGTATGTGTTTTTAATTTCTCATCATCCATCTGCAAATCAAAACAATCAATAAAAAAAATATACTTTTCAAATGAAATTCTACATCAACTATATGAATTTATATTTTAATAAAGCTAAAGTAACAATTTCAATTCTTTCATCATGGAAATATTACCGGTGAAAATTTTCGTTCATCATAATATCGTGTCAATAAATGATATAATGCGAGCACATCGATGTTTTGACTCTTTATATGTAAATTGGGCGGGTGATCTTCTACTTCGTTTTTTTCTTCTATACTGCTTGATTGTTTTTCATTACCCGGGTAAGTTTTTCATCAACGGGTAATTTATATAGTTATAAATTGTTATCAAAACCCTCATCCTCCAAAGCAAAATCGTCGAGTAAAACTTCTTCTACTTTAATATTTAAGCATTCAGTTAGTTTCAGTCTTGTTGTTGCATCATTTTTAGCACAGGTTTCTTTAAAATTGATGAGCGATTTGAGGTTGGATTAACAAGACAAGCATATTGTATTAGGCAGCCGTCGTGTTTTTTTACCTGCAAGGAAAACACATTATTCTTTAGAGCACCTGACTTTGATTAGAGCATGTCATGCAACTAAGTTGTTGAACCAACCTGTGGCTGACTGCAGCTCCAGACGTGTTTCGCTAATAAGTCAGAGTAGCTATAAATAGGGACAGAAGACTCTGCTGATGCAGAACATTGGCAAAGCCGACACTCCATTGTGCTGTACTTACTCGTACTAGTTGGCTCGTGTGACGTCACTTCATTGACAGTTTGAGGTTAGGCGTGTCATTTTCAGCTCCCAACACACACAGTACACTTCAATGGACATGATACATTTACGATATTGAATATTCAGCGGGCATTTTGACGGTGGGCGCAGAGCGCGTCACGTTGTCACAAGTTGATGACAGCGCCTCTTGCGACAGCGAGTGGCGACACTAGTGAGTAAACTTAACACTTTTTTTTATATTTTTTTGCCATCTGTCCTTTCCTGGACATTTTGCTTTTCTTGTAACTTCCTTCCTGTCATCTTTTCGGAAAAGCTCTTTGCTCTTCCGTGTTCAATCCTATACTGATGTCACTCCCGTCCTGCCAGGTCCAATGGGTCGTATTTTTTGAGTCTGTTTATTTTCTATGTTCTGAGAAGTTTCGTGGCTAGTGTGTTAGGGTGGCGCTTGAGCCTGCCTTAGTATCTGGAGCTTGCCTTTCATATCTCCTCCTTTATGGTAGTCATTTTTGTGTCTTTATGTAGAATAATACCATGGAGCTACGCATATGATCCTTAGCACTTTTGACTGGATCCTTAAGATCCTTTTAGCACTACTTTTTGTAGTGTTGTAAGTCGAGAATATTTTCGGAAAACGAGAATATTCTCCAAAATTCATAATAATAATTTATTAATTTATTAATAACGGCTGTCAGCCTGTCATCGTTCGTATATGGGGGCGCCGAGGTCGTCAAGGTCTAGGTATACATAGCAGTGAACACTTGGAAAGTTACAAGACTATCTGCCCTTAGGGCAGGGCAGATAGTTTTGTAACCAGTCAGGGCATTAACGATTTTACTTATTAACATAGTTCAATTATTGTCAAATGTTAAACGTCAAACGTCAAATCAATGTAAACAATGACGCGTTGCGACACACGTATACACTCCTCCAACACACCGAAACCGAGGCGATTGTTAAACGGTAGGAGGTGCTTTCATTGGGAGTACTACTTCCGGCGGGGATATAACAGACAAGAACCGTTCTCTTTTTTTGTCCGTAACACCTGACAACTCTATGCATATGTCACTAGTTCGGTTGAGGAAACACATGTCATGTCACATCAAAGTGAAAATAGATTGACATCAAATAATAAATTGACACGTATGAACTGTCGCAAGGGAAGGAGCAAATAGAAAATGTGAAAATGAGGTTGAGTAATGAAATGTGGTTACAATGTTGGTAACGGTAACGGTATATATGTAAGTCTGGGCTTACGTTGGCGACAGTGTGCGCGCACTAGTGACCTTTCCTTTTGGTGTAGCCCTGCCGTGGAGTAGCTGCCTCTGTTCGCCTCTCGTCTACATCCGACCGCATCGTCATCATGAGGATCTACAAGGACATTATCTCAGGTACAAACTCTCCCCTTTCTTGTCGTCTAACTTTTGGCTGTCATCAGAGCTCCCCCCGCCATCTCCGCCCCTCCCCACTGACAGCTGCTCGCACATGACACATCACTCATTCCCAATTCCTCGCATTCCAATTAACGTATCTCCTTCTCATCTGTCATTATTGTCCAGGAACAGTTTTTTCCACGTTCTGTTCCATATTAATGTTCGTCTCACGACATCACGGATCCAAGATGCAATCTCCCGTATGAAATGTAATATCGGATTGTGTACCCAACTGGGATCGTTGAACTGACTAGTTTCTTCCCGGCAACGATGATTCTGGAACTCAATTTCGACTTTAACGCGTCCGCGTTGCCGATTTGGCCACGTTCAAAGTCTTTGAAAGAAAATTAAACAACAGGTCCCCGAGGACGAGGAGCCAGATCCAATTACAGGTTAACATAGGAATAGTGGATAGTAGTACTGATGACGATAATTAAGGTCGAAAGTCGACTTAACATACAGGGATCAAACCCTAGAGACTGGTTTGAGTTTTTCTTATACTCATGCATGTGCGCTCATTCATCTAATGGGAATAGTTTCACGTCCCAAGATTATTCATATAATAGATGGGTAGTTTGTCGTCTCGGTGTAGATTTTTCAAGTCTTCGATTAATATGAATTGTAATTTGGAATGAAGACGATTTTTAATAATGGTTCATTTAACGCTCTGAGACCTCTGAGAGGTCATCGTCTCATGTTACTCATGACCTCTATGACCCTTCACTTAATTTAAATGACGCGTGTTTATATATGGACGAGAGTTGTAATTCGTACATACTAAATCACTACTAGTGGATAGTTATTTATACCTAGGACAATTGGGGAATATGACTGGATGTAAGGAAGAAGATAATAAAACTTTAGTGTAAAATTTCTTTCTAGTACTCGGTGAGACGGAAAGTTTTGCAATTGTGAAATGAGTAAGCATTTCTAGTGACATTTCAGTTTCACTGCATATTTCAAATTGTTCAAAGTTAGGTTTTTAACTAAGTATTGTGACTGATTTTTTATAATTTTTATTTTTCAGGAGACGAGATGTTCTCGGACAGCTACAAAATGAAATTAGTCAATGAAGTAATATACGAAGTCACCGGCCGACTGGTTCAAAGAACACAGGACAACATTGAAATTGCCGGTTTCAATCCATCTGCCGAAGGTGGTGATGAAGAAGCATCCGATAAGTGCGTCGAGTCCGGAGTGGACGTAGTGCTGAATCATAGATTGTGTGAAACTTTTGCATTCCCGGACAAGAAAGCGTATACCCTCTATTTGAAGGATTACATGAAACGGTAAAATATAAATTATTTTTATTGAAATAAAAATGATTACTTTTTTTTTTTAGAAAATGACAATTTCTGAAATGAAATTTTTATTAATATTAGAAAGTTATTGGTTAATTTATGTAAGCACTTCTAATACCAATGGTAAAACGACATTGTTTTTCCTTTGGAGCTTATAGTGCAAGATCATTTAACCGTAGTCTGCTTCAGAATTGCATTTTATATTTAAATGCCATTTATTGTAAAGATTAGGTTGGACACTGATTTCACACTTATAAACTCGTTTTTGTTTTTGGATAATTCTCCGATTCAGTTTAGGTACCCAGATACATATGTATATTCGGTGAATTAATTGTGTATTATTTTTTAATTTTCAGATTGATTGAAAAACTCTCCGAAAAGTCACCTGGTGAAGTGGAAGTTTTCAAGACAAACATTAACACTGTAATGAAAGACGTTCTGGGAAGATTTAAGGATTTACAGTTGTTTACCGGTGAATCGATGGATTGTGATGGTATGCTCGCCATGTTGGAGTATCGTGAAATTAACGGTGATTCTGTGCCTGTACTTATGTTCTTCAAACACGGTCTTGAAGAAGAAAAGTTTTAAATTTAAATTTATTATTTATTTTATACAAATTCAAATGAAGACTTCATTATTTGCATTTTTTTTTTATAAGTTATGATGATGTGTAAATGCCATTTTTTATCGCATTTTATCATTTTTTGACAATAAGACTTATATTTATTATTAAAAATTAATTCTCATTCATTATTCAATAAACAAATATAAACTTATTTATTGCTTTAAATGTTTAAAATGTGATTTAAACTGCATTAGCAGAATCGACTATTATATAAATTTTTGATACTCATTGTAAAAATTATGTGTATTTTGTTTACTTTACAAAACAATAACATTTCACCATATCTATCATTGCTTACTGGCTATACATTTCCAAAAATGGGCTGATGAAAATAAATTCATCTTTTGAAAATAACTACTTTTCTTTATTTCAGTTTACCTTTACCTTATTTGCTTCGGCTATTGTTTTCCCTCTTATTGAAGTTTGTATTTATGGAGAAATCGATTGCATATAATTAGGCATTCTTGTTACCAATGTGTGGTTAAATTAAGGAGGAATTGTGTTGGGTGTCATCCAATTACATATATTTATTACTACATATGTAGGTCAGGCGAAGGATGAATCAATACACCAGACATCCTTGTCTGTGTAGTAGATTCAGGATGAATTTTTTATAGAAATGAAACAGTGGTTAAATTTTTCTTTCAATTTTGAATTTATAATTGTAGACATATTATAGGATGCATCAAAGATATACATAGATATTACAGGACTACACAGATATAAGATTGTTTTTTGTATAGGAAAAGTTATTTGTGAATGCAACAATGAATTTCTGAATTTATTGGTTTGTATACATTTGAGGATACTCCGCCCCCTTTCAGTCAAAACTTATGGACTATCATCTGAAGGACTGGAGTTCCCACCATATATGAACATTCAGTATACAAGCCAACTTACAATATTAAAATAATACATATTTAATATAATATATGTATGTGTTAATTAACAGATGCCTCAGTTTCAATACGTAACAAAATCAAACTGAACACTAACTACATATATGTATGTACAAAATTATGCATGAGTTTAAAACGTACAAATTAAATAACTTACTGATAAGAAAATATGAATAATATATTTTGGTATTTCATCAATTTGATCACACGGTGGTTCGGCCAAAGGCACTTTCTATACTCATGCTTAATCGTTCGGTGTTCTTCACAAATACCCTTTTATTTAATAATAGACAAAACGGAATGTTTATAAACTATCAGAAGTATACTTGGCATACCAAAGGACTTTGCTTTGAGCACACAGCGAGACTTATACAATAATAAAATGACAGACATTAAATATTATATACAGCAACTAAAATAAGTAATGCTTAAAATTTTTAATATACACATGATTAATTTTCCATTTCTTATTTCTATTCACACTTTACAGTAATCAAGTAAACTAATATCTGTTGATATTGTTGCATTCATATAGAATGACGTACATATAGGTATATGCATAATTGTATATTCATATAGACAAGTATACATCGACATAAGTATACATGTATACATACAAATGTATGTACATATTTATTTTGCATATAATATATGTATTAAAATGTATGTATGTATTTACAAGTAAATTGATTTATATCACTTATTGTTAGATCGAATTCCTAAACATAAATTAATACTATGTTTCTAAATTACAACTGTATACGTTTCAATTTTAAAATATGTTGAATACGACTAGTCTGTACAGTATAATAATATAATAAATATTATAATTTCCAAGTTAATTGTAAAACTGCATAGTTTTATTTGATTCGGTGAATCGTGATGTGAGGTCTTCGGAATTGATTTTTTTTCTTCTGAATACACAAATACACATTGACTTCTGATTATTGTAAACAAATAGCTAGTTGTAAATAACAATCAATATATACAGTTATGTATTATTGGTATATCAACAGCATAATGGCACTATGAGTCAAATGCAATAATTATCCTTGCACTCAAACTCACGCGTGGATAATGCTATCGACAATAATGAATAATTAATTTAACTATAATTCAATTATTTACTTAATTCTGCCGCTATTAATGGAAAGTAGAATACAAGGTGTAGATTTAGATTTAGAAAAAAAGTGGTGTAAATCAAACATTCCAATAACGTAGCGTCGACCGACCCCTCCGGAACAGGAAAATTTCCAACTTTTCTCAATCTAATTCGGTATTTTGGTGATTTTTAAAAGTAAATTCGAAGTGTTGTTCCCGAATACGCTCACGAAAACAATATACATAAATAAGACTTGCCGTCACTGGTCAATTCGGAAAAACTTAAATGCCTAAATGTTGCAGTCTTTTACATAGATCACACACGCACTCACTGGCGGCACCGAAAAGCGTCTTTGATATCCTTTTTAACAACTGAAGGTGTTTTCACGGCTGCAGGAGCGACCAAAGTCCTCGTCGGTGGGCACGTAGCCTCCCTCGGAGATGACGGAGTACTCGGGCTCGGCAACGAACCCATTGTTGCGCACTTGCTCACATCCATAGTTCTTTAAGTAGCCATTGTCCTGCTTGCGGCAGTAGCGGTTGTTGTCGACGTTGCGCTTGTTGAAGCTGTTCACCTTCTTGTCCGAGAGGCTGGAACGAAGCGAGCCGTTGTTCAGGGTATTGTGGGGCAGCAGTCCATTCTTGTGGTGGTGAACATTGTTAAGGGTATGTGGATGGCGGCATGCATCAGTACCGGTGATGTAGGTGAATCCGTTGACGGGCAATGTGGCGGCGGCTCCTGGAGCTGGGGCTGTTCCTCCTGGTCTTGGCCCTCTCCTTCCGGATCCTTGTGCCCCCCCTGGCAGGAAGAAAACGCTCGGGGAGGCGTACAGCTCTAGCTACAGCTCCGTGACCGGAATAGGCCTCAAGCCTGGACCGACACCTTGCTGTGTTACCGGAAATTGGGCTGGATGTCCACCTCGCACCATATATTCCTCATCCGAGAAGGTCTTCTGGTATTCGTGCTCCTTGCGCGATATTGCGCGCTTGTTCCACTTGTAATCCTTGAAGGCTTCGTGCAATCGCTTCCTGTAGTGGTACAGCAGAAGGATCAGCGTAGTCAAAGCTGCGACTATGACCACCACTACAATACAGATCACCAATTGCTGATGGACTTCGTTCGAGGCGCACCCCAAGTCGTCCGACTCTAGCGTTCTCAATAGTCGATCTTTCAAATGTTCAGGAGTGGCGCACTGGACTTGGCTGAAGTTCTTCTGCAGCAGCTTCTCCTGCAACCACAACAGTTGGCAGCCGCAGTGCAGCGGATTGTCGGTGAGATCCAACTTTCTCAATTCTTGCCAGGTAAGCAAAGACTCCGTCACAGTCGTAATGGCGTTCTCCTTGAGGACGAGGTGTTTCAAGTTGGGCAGACCGACCAGGGATCCCTCCTCGATGGTGTCCAATTTTTTATTGCTCGTAAGTATCAGGGTGTCCAAGTTGAGATTTTCGTTAAAAGCAGCCTTTTCGATCCTCTCCAATTGACTGGCGCCGGTTATGTCCAGCCGGCGCAGATTGGCCAATCCTTTAAAGGAATTGGCTTCGATCACGGTAAAATCGTTTTGACCCATAGTCAGATCTTCCAATCGGGTCAGTTCGGACAGTTGAGAAGTGGGTATGGTCTTGAGGCGGTTGTCCGACAGGACTAGATTCCTCAGACCCATCAAGCCTTTGAAGGCTCCGTCGGTGATATTTATCAAACCGGCACCACCCAAGTCCAAAACGGCAAGTCTGTTGAGTCCAGCGAATGCATCGTCCGGTAGCGAAGAGAAGGCATTTAGCCCCACGTGCAATTCCGCCAAACTACCCAGTAAAGAAAAGGAAGGTGTTGGTACGGCGTTCAATTGGTTATCGTCCAAATAGAGCACCCTAAGTGACACCAATCCGTTGAAAGCAGACGGATCAATGCGCGATATTCTGTTTTGACCCAAATTTAATTCTTCCAGAAGTGGCAATACTGAAAACACGCCTTTGTTTAATTCTTCGAGGAAGTTTCCTCTCAAGTTGAGAACAGTGAGAGAGTTCAATCCTTGAAAAGTCCAATTGGACATCGAAGATATCTTATTGTGGTTGAGGTGTAGCTCTTGAAGCTTCTTCTGACTGTCGAAACTTCTCATGGGAACGCTCACTAGATGATTGTAAGACAGATCCAAGAAGTAGAGCTCTCCGTAAAATTGAATCGAACTGTCGATCATTTTGATCTTATTGTTTCTGATGACCAACCGCTGGATGGAGGGGTTGAGTGTTATGGGGAGGACGTCCAATCTGCTATTCTCTTCGCATTGCACCACTAGGGTGTCGTCATCGCAGCTGCATCCATTGGGACAGTTCGCCAAAGCGTTGGCATATACGAGCAAGAGCAGTATGCCGATCGTGACGATGTTGAGCCTCGAACTAGGCATCTGAAAAAAAAAAAGAAGTTGACTATTAGGTACAAATAGCTAAATAAAAACATAATTGATTTGATTGCGCAGTATGTTGGGTGAGGATAATTTTGACTGTAGGTGTGACGCTTACAGGAGATGCGTATTCACAGAGTAATTTTAATTAAAGAAAAATGTTTTTGATTTCCTGAGGGATCTTAGAACTCGACGCGTCTACGCGTCGCGTCGTTAAGGCGTATGAAATTTATGTGAAATTAAATTTCTCCCGCCGCGCGATAAAGGTTATGCGCGAGGCGACGCGCGTCTTCTTCAAAATTGGATAGAAAGCGAATTGACTGCGTCTTTAAAAGACATGAATAATAAAGTGATATAGGACGAAAACGGCAAATGGCAGTGAGAGGGTGTGCGAGTGAATAGAGGGCGAAAGCTTGCGTCTAACCTTCAAAGCGCTTTATTTTTTGGTTTGTTAAGATTCCAGACAGATCGACGCGTTGTTGAAAATTCAATCGACACTCACCCCTTCATTATTTTCAAAATAATTCAGATTCGATCAAGCGTGTCTTCCACACTCGTAAAAATAAATGCAGTGCCCCATAATACGCAAATACATTTAAGGTACGGAAAAAAGTGATATTTTCGAGTGCCACATTTTTAAAACAGGATTCGAATCAATGGAATTTTAAAAGCTCGCTCGAGAGTCTGATACTATTACTATAGTCATATTACGGAAACAATTTCAAAATCTAACATTAAGCTTTTCAACAGGAATAGTCTATTTTCAAAGCACGAACACACGCACATAATGCGAGATGTTATTTTGTGAAGCATTGAAATATATTGTATCGAGACGGAACCCCGGGGGAGTTGAGTGCCATTTTCTCCGCAATAACATAATCACGGGGAAAACGAAAGGAAATAACACACACACACACATACACAAAAAGGAAAAAGGACCCCCGCGACAGGGGCTGCAGAACATCCCGAAACGACGTGCTTCCATTTCATGGTTTCAGGACGAGAAAACCTGAAAGGACCCCACGAGCGCACTTTTCGTCCTCGTGTGAATGTCTAAACACGTTCGATCGTAATATTATAAATTTACGAAATAGCACTGTATCGGCGCGCGAATAGAATTAACCGTGCCGTTTTCGTGACACGCGCAGTTTACCAAACGAGCAAAAAATACGTTCTCGCGCGACGACGCGCACGTAACGCGCGTTCTTAGCTTTTTAGCCGTTAAAGTTAACCGATTTTCACCCTATACATCAAATACGTTTTAAATTGCAAGCTGTGTGTTCGTATTCTATACATATAATATATACAGGTGTTTTTTTGTTGTTTGTATTTTACTGTTTTTAAATTAACACGACCGGTGAACTGGACGCGGACGTAACTTTCAGCGAGTCTGGATTGCCAATTAAGATCAAGTGGTGGCAGTCGCGAAGAAGTGGACCTGTGAATTCGATGGGCGAAGCCCCAAACTCTCCCTTCATCACCCCAACTCCTGCTTATCCCCCTTTTCTCTTCGAAATGCCTACGTGCCGACGAATACTTGTGCCGACATTCATTATTACGCGCCGATTAAAAGGCGGCTGAAAATTCTCAGGTAAATCAGTTTCTGATTGAGAAATAGTTTGGAGTGTTGTAAACTTCAATTAACAACGGGTGGGAAATGAAGGGGGAGGCGTGAAAGGAATGGTGGCTGAAAATTTTACGTTGCTGAAATTAATTTGCATGTACCTGTGTATATATATATATATATATAGGTATTGTGGATCTATATAGCTAATACAAAATAAGTTTGAATGAATGTTCTACTCAGGTCTGTTGCATACTACTTATTACTTGACAATTTGTTCGAAAAACTTTTATACGGTAGTAGCAACTATTATTAAAAAAAAATGTTGAATGCTGTTTGGTAATAATATTAATTAATTAATTAAGTAAGAAAAAAAATAAAAAAAAAAAAGGATGGGGTATTACAATTATTTGTATATTTTTTTGGAAATAAATATTATATGTTTAGGCCCTAGAGCTTAATTAATAAATTATGAGCTTAGAGAGCGTGCCCAATCCCCTCCTCAATGATATACGTTTTTAGAGTGGGTGTGAGGGAGCCTTAAAAATAAATATTCGACGCTACCCGTGGGACCAAAATAAAAAAAGTTTAACCTTGTATTTTTCATTACGGTTGAGAATAAACAGCTTTTTCAAGCTGAATACGGAAAAATTATGTGAAAACTTATGTATATGAACAAAAGCAGTCAATGTATTTTAAAAGTTAAACAAAAACTTCGAAAATTAGCACTAGGCAGTACCTACACAAACATACATATGTATGTACAATTGTATCCATAAATTAATGCACACAAACGTAACACACACACCTAGTTGATGATAAACGTGAGTGAAAGTTTCATTATAATTTTAACACTAGAAAAAGCATTGCATTAGCATGCACATTAGAAAAAATTCTGTATATTCCGTGTTGTCGACAAGGTAGTTAGGTACTGGCGCATGGGAAATTTGAATTTAGCAATCTACAAACTTCGACAAATGTCTCCAGTGTCAGAGGCAGCTAGAGTGTGAACCGGGTGTCTATTTTGCACCCCGGGACCCGAATTCACGGCAAACTTGGATGAATGGATGAAGGGGTGGATGGAGTGAAGGGGTGTTCGGCAAATTGCGTTACGCAAACTCGGCTATAACTTGGTTACGCCAACATTGTGTCTATATTGTGAATATATCGAGATAGAGAGAGAGAGTGAGGATAACTCTTTTGTGACCCGATGACTAATTGGAGAAAAGGCGTTCGCTAATTACTTTTACAACAATTCCATCATCGGATGATTCAGATTTGTAAGCGAGAGTAAACGGGCTTTAACTCTTTAAATGCTAAATAAAAATAAAGCTGGTTGCACCATATATACATACATATGTACATAGGTAGAATTTGGGATGGCGAGCATCTTCAAGTCGTCCGATTCGTTTTTGACGGCAAGTTACGCTATTTCATACATGGTATGTATATATGTATGTATAAAATTTGAATAAATATTACGCATTTGTGAACAAAACCAAATGGTTATCCAAAGTAAAATAATACATTTAATGCTACGTTTCGATACAATTACGAAGCTAACTCAACTAACGTGGGGTTTAAAAATTCATACATACATACATTGTACATTGTACATACATAGCACAAACCAAACATTTTACACACACATGTATTATATATATTGTATTAATTCATAATTTAAAGTGTCAATTAGGTGTCTCGCCAAAGAATTAGTACGAACCTCAAGTTGGTGATTTAATATTTTGTAAAGTAAAATTTGTTTAAAATTCCTTATTCCTTAAGGCTTTAAATGAAAAGATTTATACTGCGACTTATAAAAATAAATAAATAAGGAAAACAGTTTGACAGAAAAATTTAAAATCCCGTTCAATTTCGCGCTGGGAAAACTTGTAACGTGCGTCTGGATAGTTTTCCGACGGAAAAGTTTCTCGACGCTTCTGGGGGAAAAAAAAAAGAAAAACATTTTTCAAACTGTCCAACGTGAGTGGTGAAGTGTGAGAAAAAAACTAACATTTTGACGGTTAAATAAATTTTGGCATCGAGATATTTGAAATGAAGATGACCTTCGTCAAATTTATGACATACTCGTATGTATGTATGTACATAAAAAATATTATTTAATCTCATGATATGATGCACATATAGTTATAGTTGCATGTAACTCAGTAGATTTGCAAAATAGGTTAATAGAATTATGTAAGTTACGAAAGTAGGAAAGTAGGCTTAAAAATTAATTTTAATAAAACTAAAATTATGTATAATGAATTTTGCACGCAAAACGTAGTCACAGTAGATAATCATATTGTAGAGATAGTTGATAGTTATTTATACCTAGGGCAGTTGGTGAATATGACTGGATGTAAAGAAGAAGAAATAAAATGAAGAATGAAACTAGGATGGAGTGCTTTTGGAAGAATGAACATAGTTTTAAATCCAACATTCCGCCATGCTTAAAAAAAGAAGGCATACGACCAATGCGTACTGCCAGTTATGACGTATGGATGTGAAACTTGGACGCTAAATTCAAGAATGCTACGAAAGATCCAGTGCACACAGAGAAGCATGGAAAGATGTATGCTTGGCATAACAAGAAGAGATCGCAAAAGAAATACATGGCTAAGAAGTATGACTAAAGTGGCAGATATAGCAGTAAGGGTGAAAAAGTTGAAGTGGCAATGGGCTGGACACATAGCAAGAAGAATGGATGGCAGATGGACGCGAGAAGTACTGGAATGGTATCCCAGAGGATGTGAAAGAAAGCAAGGTAGACCGAGTGGAAGATGGGCTGATGAATTGAGAAAGAAGTCAAGTGGATGCAGATTGCTCAAGACAGACAAGAATGGAAGAGGATTGGAGAGGCCTTCATCCAGCAGTGGATGGTGAACGGCTGAAAATGATGATGATGATGATTATTATGAACTATGATTATGCTACGCAAACATGGTTGCAATGCAGAAATGCACGTTGATGCAATAATATCAAACATGATAATAATAAAATCACATAAATTCGTTCACCAGTATCAAAATATGTATAATTTACCTTATGAAAGCACGGAGGAGGTGGTCTTTTATCGTGTTTCGGCGCCTTCTGCGGACAAAGAACATAAAAGCTTAGATATAATCACATATAAAATACATAAAGGAGAACTCGTTATGACACCGTCGAGTATTTAATAACGGATACGCTTTCGCCTCTTGTTCACAATACTTATGATGTCACCGAAAATGACTGATTAATTTATTGCTGTGACGTACGAAAGTGTGGGGAGCAGCAAGATCGACGGTCGAACAAACTAGGGGGGGTGTCTAAAAAGTCATACGATTTCATCCCCTAGTGGGTGTACTGCGAAAACAAGATTAGCCGACGATGATATTCATTTCTTTTTATTCGCATCCGAAGGGGATGCTGCCACGATGGGAAGATTAATTCGCTCTGTCCTGTCCTGTCACGTCACCGACGGATGCAACATCCGAGGCGTATATTTGCTCGTCGAAATGCCAAACTGTTTGGTTTTCGCCTTTTGTACTACCGCATTATCGATAGGGGGAAAACGGACAAGGAAAAGCTATCAATCGCGCACAGATACACGGCTAATTGCGATTCGTTCCTTTGTCGTCATTCCCAGCCGAGATGCGTGTGTTTATATATATCATACATAAATACATACACACACGTATTGGAATAGTGTGATTCATGCCTCAGGATAAATATTTTAAGATCTCATATATAAGCCGCCTCGAGGAGAACATCTCCAACTGCTTTCAACTCAAGACTCCCCCTCACCCTCACATGAGGCCAGCCTAAATTAAGGTCTTATGATGATCGGTTCAAAATTTTACCAGTATCATTTTATGCACTAGTCTAATATCAACGAATGTTTGTGTGGGTGAGTATGTACATATATGTGTATTTAATAGTTTTTATAGTTGTTGCATAGATGGCGCGTTATAATACAACACGTAGCAATTTAGCAAAGTCGCGAGCCTATTAAGATATTATAATTGTCAAATCGTAACTGGTTCGTCATCGCCTCCGTTGGATGATAGTGTTAGCACGATTCATTCCAAACTGGTGATCACGGGTTCAAATCCCACTCGCGCGCGGACGGTTCGTGTCTTTTAATCATTTACCTCAGCGAGCATTATCAGCAGATAGACACAGACAGATATTTTATATATTACATATATAAAATTTATTTATTTACTAAAATAATAGCACAGTAACTTTAGGTACAGTTTCCCAAATCGTTAGTGTGGTCAAGCAAGTACATCACGAAAAACACAAATGTAGGACAAAACAAGACCAAAAATGTAGAAGTATAGATCATCCATAAAATAATACACTAAAATCTGTGTAAAAATGTAAATATATTTAAAAACACCTCAACCAACCTCCCATAACTAACATGAAATAAGTCAATGTGTATATGGCAGCCTGGTTGAGTAAATGCCAGTACGAGCCATCATGATGGATAATAAATTATGTTCTCTGAGGAACCTATGTACATACATATGTATGTGAACTGACCTGGTACGTCAAAACCTAATTCATCTGGCATTTGCGGATTATGCACATGGCCAATCAATAATGTGTGAAAATGTTTACCCCAGATAAAGCTATGTATACGAACGTAAAGGTGCCTGTAAACGATAAACATTTTTCAGCAATATTGCTTGTCAACCATCTAGCAACATTTACGGCATCACATGCGCAATATGTGTGGCTCAATGATTGCCGGCAAGTAGTTGCTGTTTTATTATTGCCAAGATTTGCAGAAGGTCAACACTCGTGTTGTGTCATGTCAGCACCTCAGCGACGAAATAAACATATGTACGTACATATATTGTCGCGTATTTTCCTATACCGAGCGATATCATCGGAAATATGTCAACAATACTCGCCAACACACTGCCATTACTAATATTGCAGTAATATTACCGGCAATACATTTTCGTGAATATGTTGATCGTTAACAGGCACCTTAACAAGTTACACGGTTGCGAATCGCAAGCTATGTAGAGTGAAAAATGATTCTCAATTTATTTGTCGTACGTGAAAAATGCATTAAAACGAAATTTCGCGTCGAAAATAAGCATTCGGCGACTTCATTTCAATTTGCATGTAATTCGTGTGAAATACGGCTGCAAATCGGCTCACGGCCCGAGCCGCTTATTACACACCAGGTGAGTTCGAAATTGGCGCTTTTTTTCGCGTGTTGCCACACCACGCGATAAAATAAATTCTTGACGGAGGGGGTGTGGGGAGCCCTCTTTATGCGATTTCGGCCTCGCTATATTTCACACATCGGGGCCGATTGCCTACCTCCTTTTTTTCGACCGCCGGAATTACCGTCGATATCATTTTTATGCGAGGGTATCCTCGGGAGGCCACTGACGTATCGCTCATCTCAACCCCCAAACCCCTAAAAAAAAAAAAAAACCCACCCCCCATTCGCATCAAATATTCCGCGAACGATCCACAACTCTCGACCAACCCTCCGAAAGGGAGTTTCGCTCGGTTTACATCACGCGATTTACTCGGCGACAATTTCACCCAACCCTCCTTTACCTACCCCCCCCTCTCACCCTCACGCAAAATTACCACATTTAAATTCAACAAATGTATGTATGCTAGCTTTTAACACCATATTTTCACCCTGTGCTTTTTATAATGGTTAAATTCAGGCTAATGGTATCCAAATGCCGGCTCTTCATATAGTACGAGCGCTGACGAGCGGTGCCGAGCGCCAAGGTGTAGGTAAACATTCGTGCGAAGGCCAACGTTTTTTATAAGCATTCGCGCGATGGCCAACGTTTTCGTAAACATTCCGAGTGTATCCGCAAAAATGGAGCATTCGTGCGTCGCCGTGCTCGTCCGTCGTGAGCGCAACGATCGTAGCAAGCGGCAGCGAACGAAGTATTGCGTCACTGCTCAATAAAGTTGCTCGATCACAGTTCAATAAAGTTGAGAGTTACAGAATTTGTCCACATGGTTCCGCGGGGAAACTCACAGACGACACTGAATGTGGAGGGGGAAGGGTTCGTAAATTGATATACAATGGTTCGTCACTTTGCTAAATGTCTTGGAAGCTTGGCATTTTTGTAGGCAGAGACTCGACACTTCGTTCGCTGCCGCTTGCTATTTGACACCAGAGTGGCGCCACTGGCGATACGATCGTTGCGCACTCGCGACGCACGAGCAGCGGCAGCTGCTCGAAGCACTACGGCCAATATTTCACGAACATTCCGACGAATATTCCACGAAAATTCACGCGATGGTGAAGAGGCGGCAAAACAGTGCACAAACAGATGCCATACGAAATACCATTTAAATCTATTATACGTATTATTGTACCTATTGAATTGGCCGACCGCAAGTCGTCGCAGAGCTGAATGTGTAATTAATTTCGATTATATCGGACTCTGCTCACGAATGTACATACCTATGTATGTATGTATGTACAGATCGTACGGTTAAACCGCCAGTACATATTGCATACGTATCGTAATTTGGGTTTGATTAAATATAAATATCAGCATTTGGGTGATTGTGCACGATAATACTCAAAGCAAACACGATGCATTTACGGATGATATAATTAATTGAAGCCATCGTGTTTCGGTAAGCGGTACGTTTCATATATACAATGTATGTACGTAAGCCCGTTGAATATCAACGGAGCGGTTTCTCACCATCGATACTGTGAGTGTTTGTGTGGGTGAGTGTAAGTGTACGCGAGCGATCCGCGGCTATCAAACTTGACGAATGAATATAAAGTACTGAATTTTTTTATTTAATAGCTTTTATAGGTTATGCATAGTTATATAATACAACAACGTAACAAATTGGCCATGTCGCGAGCCTATTAAGATATTATATAGTCACATTGAAGCAGGCCCGTTATTATCTAGTTTGGATCACAGCGTAAGCGCTCAATGTTTCGAACCGGCGATATCGGGTTCAAATCGCTGTCGCGCGAGGACGGTTCGTGTCTTTTAATCATTTACCGAGGCGAGCGTTATTAGCAGACAGACACACAAACACACACACACACAGACAGACAGACAGACGGAATAGGGCTATTATATACATATATAATGAAAGTATTAAAAATTTTTGCCATTTTATTCATTTTCGCATTGGCGTTTCCCTCCCCTAACCTCGTAGCCCCTTTGGAACTCTTTAGTTGCTGAATTATTTTCGGGACGATTACGTAGCGACGTGATGGATGGACGAGGCTTTCGAACGTTAAGCCTTTCTCGCGGAAATTTAGACGGTCGCCTGAAAACTGTGAAACAGCGATTTTTCACGGCAAAAAGTGGATTTTTTTCAGAAAAGGCAGTACACAAAAGCGCAACTGAAATGTGGACTGTTTTCAAACCGTGTGTGCAAGGATTACGTGGTAGCTCGTGAATAGCCAAAGATATAATACATAGTCGACAAATGGACCGCACGAAATTAAAATTAATTTGAAATGTACGCCCGAAATCAAACATTTGATTGCGCAAGGTTTAGTTATTGTTTTTAATGCAAACATTACGTAATTGAAAGTGCATGGAATTGTATGCACGCGTACAGTAGCGTGGGGTCTGTGTGAGTATACATACATGTAGGTATACATAGGCTCATAGTATTTTTACCTCAAAATTCCAGAATAAGTATGAAAAATTAGCCCCCCCAGGACCCTGGAGTATTATACATACATACATATATATAAATAACCCCATTTCGTCTGTCTGTGTGTGTGTGTGTCTGCTGATAACGCTCGCTGTGGTAAATAATAATTAAAAGACACGAACCGTCCCCGCGCGCGAGTGGGATTTGAACCCGAGATCACCGGTTCGAAACATTGAGCGCTTACGCTATGATCCAACGCCGATAATGCGAGATCTCCTATATTTGAACGTGTAATTCCTTAGTAGACTTTGCGACTTTGCTAAATTGTTACGTTGTTGTATTATAATGCGCCATCTATGCAACAATTATAAAAAAAACTATTAAATACACATACTCACCCACACAAACATACGTAGATATTCAACGGGCTTTCACTAGTATTAAAAACATTGGTTTCATTCGCATTATATTTTTGTATAAAATTAATATAGTCAAGATTATTCGTGCGCATATTATGTATGGAAAACAAAAATGAGTAAAAGTATAGACATTTTGAATTATTTTTTTGAATAATCTTCGCTTCGCACTGTATTCGAATCTATGTATGTATAATGAAACTTGGTATATTCCAGTGGAATTTGAGCGGTAAGGATTTTGTATGAATCTATCTAGATTCTAGATATGTACATAGATATGTCTAGATATGTACATATGTACATAGGAAAACATCCGATTTTTTTTCCAACGTCCATTAGCTTAATTTGGTCGGATTGCGTTGCGGGAGAGCGCACGCGTGACGTTCACGAAATATCGCATTCGTCCATTTATTTTCGACGTCGTTTTGTCCGAAACCGTTGCACCGAAATATGTACCAACACAGAGTTTAGGGGTTGAGGGGTGGAGTTTCACCAGGGGTGCGAATTGGCGGGGTAAGAGGGTGAAGAGGGAAGAGGGTGAGATGAGTCCCACTGATAGTAAGGGTGTCACACACCCTAATTCGACTCGCTGCTGAATCTTGTTAGTAATATTTTCACTGATGGGATGCGTGATCAGGATAACGCTATCGGATCCTTTTTCGCATTTGGGGAAAAAAAAATTCTGGGCAAAGAATCGCTGAAAAATGTTGAAGCGTATTTTTTCCACTATCGCCCGAACGAAACGAAGTTTAATTTAATTCTGATGTATCCCACAGTCCTACAAAATTGATGAAAATGTCACATTATTATTATCATATATATAATAGCCCCATTCCGTCTGTCTGTCTGCTGATAACGCTCGCTGAGGTAAATAATTAAAAAACCAGAACGTCGCGCGAGTGGTATTTGAACCTGAGATCACCAGTTCGGAACAGTGAGATGATCCAACGCCGATAATGCGAGATCTCCTATATTTGAACATGTAAATCCTTAGTAGGTTCGCGACATTGCTAAATTGTTACGTTGTTGTATTATAAAGCGCCATCTATACAAAAACTATTAAATACACAAACACTTACAATACGGGTGATGAGAAACCACTCCGTTGACATTCAACGGGCTTACACTAGTTATCTACATATAACCACAGAAGTGTGATTCTAATGAATAGTAAGTACTGCACTTTAGATATGTACATACCTTTCTAATAAAATAAACAAAAAAGCCGTTTCCACGCATTGGAGACAAAATGTAAAAAAAATTGTGAATTGAAATGTAATTTACTACGTAGAAACATACAGATGTACAGAGCCCGATAACAGGTATAATATAAATGTAGTTTTTGGCTTTATTTTTTTTTATCATCTTGTTTTGTGCACTAGGGTTGAATATGTGTTCAAAACGGCCCCACAATAAATTTGATAAAAACGAATTGACCTACTTCAATTAATTCGATTGTTATATTAAAAACGTCCGGAAGCGAACAAAACTTTCCATACAGTAAAAAAATGTTCATACACAAAGAATGATCGGTCGGTGGAGTTTCAATACAAAATTTGCAAATGCATTTAATTGACGATGACGATGGAATTGCATTCGTCCCAGTGCGTTCGAAAACGCATCGCTTTCATTCGAACGCATAAATCCATTCATTCATTCATTCATTCGAATGAGAGTGCAGACACAGATTAACGACAGAATCGAGAGGGTCTGGTGGGGGTGGTTTTCAAAAAATTTAACGTGCGGGTGTTAGGCGGGAAAAGGTTAAATCGCATGTGAAATTATTACTTTTGTGCGAAATTAGAGCCGTTCGAAGAGTCGACGAAGTGCGAAAGCGATTCGCATGATAAACTGCCGTGCCGGCTCCAAATTAAAAGCGTGCACCGACATTTGGGTATACCAATTATTAGAAACATTCATAAAATCACCGCTTCTCAATCTATGTAGCTACGAGAAAACTTATTATAAAACTGTATTGAAAGTTGAGTAAAATTTCGCACTATAAAATACGATGTTATAAAACGTTTGCCCGCACGTTCTAAAAAAAAAATAACATTTTTACTACGGTAAATTTAGTTGTATAGGTATATTGTACAAACATACATACATGTACATAGATATATCTTGCCACGTTCTCTATCTGCTGGTAAAATTACGACCGCATTTGTCAGTTTTGGAGCGATGAAATTAGCATAGAATGGTTATTTTCATTCGGAATACACAACGTATTTACATAATTTCAATATTTCATTTAAGATTAATATCAGATAAATGGGCAGAGGAAGGTTGAAGATTGGGAAGGTGTAGCAGTGGGGAAGTGTAAAGTCAGCTCTTTCCTTCAAAATTAAACTATGTAGTATTTGATAAGTGCACTAGTATCTTATGTACATACTGGTGTAAAAGCCTGTTGAATATATCAACGGAGCGCTTTCTCATCACCCGCACAGGAAAATCATATTAAATTTAATAGTTTTTATAGTTGTTGCATATATGGCGCGTTATAATACAACAACGTAACAATTTAGCAATGTCGCGAGACAATTAATATTGTCAAATTGCAGCAGGCTCATCATCACCCCCGTTTGGGTCATAGCGTGAGCGCTCACTGTCCCGAACCGCAACCGGTGATCTCGGGTTCAAATCCCACTCACGCGACTTTCTAGTTTTTTTTTTTTAATTATTTACCTCGGCGAGCGTTATCAGCAGTCAGAGTTATTAGCAAAGTCTCGCGCCTATTAAGATATTAATATTGTCAAATCGTAGCAGGCCCGTTATCGTCCCGTTGGATGATAGCACGACCTCATTCCAACCTGGTGATATCGAGTTCAAATTCCACTCGCGCGACGTTCTGGTTTTTTAATTACATATTTACCTCGGCGAGCGTCATCAGCAGACGGACAGACAGACAGAAGGATTTCGGCTATTATATAATCCCGTAACCTTTTCCTTGGCTAGTATCTCAACACCGCGATTATGTATGTTTGCGTGGCTGAGTATGTGTATTTAATAGTTGTTGCATAGATGGCGCGTTATAACACGTAACAATTTAGCAAAGTCGCGCGCCTATTAAGATATTAATATTGTCAAATTGTAGCAGGCCCGTTATTATCAACACAGTTTGGATCACAGCGTAAGCGTTCACTGGTCCCGAACTGGTGATATCGGGTTCAAATCCCACTCGTGCGCGGACGGTTCGTGTCTTTTAATTATTTTTCCTCGGCGAGCGTTATCAGCAGACGGAAGGATTTCGCCTATTATATACATACTAGTGTAAGCCCGTTGAGTATCAACGGAGCGTTCATCACCCGTACCTACTAAAAAATAATATTAAATTTAATAGTTTTTATAGTTGTTGTATAGATGGCGCTGAACTAAATATAGGGAAATTAAAAATAAATGCGAGGTGTATTAAAATCGTTTTAGTGTCAGAATGATGTAATGTAACTTAAATAAAAATGTCAATAGTCATAGAACTTACATAAAAAGGCTTTTATACAAATAGAGAAGATATCAATACAGGAGTAAAATATACATATAAATTTAAATTAAACTAAGAAGAGGAACTTCGTAAAGAAAGCAACAGTTTTTCTTGGTAATGCAAGTAACGAACGGTAATTTCTTAGTAATGCAAGGCAGCGATTGGCAGAGATAAGTTGGGGGAAGGGGTGGGTTAAGTCCAGGTAGCAGTCCAGACAGCTTATATGGGTAAAAAAGGTCTCCCTCACCAAGCCGCCGTAGTCGATACGTTAGCATGCTCGACTACCGACTTCGACGTCGTGGTTTCGAATCCCGCACAATCTGGTATTTTTTTTATTTTTCCTTATTTCCTATTTATTGTAACTATACATAGGTAATGTAACTAAAGGACAAACTCATGGCCGGGCGATAGTGTACAATATAGCATTAGTGCGATGACTCTTGAGCCTAAGGTCGTGGGCTCGATCCCCCGCTCGTTCTAGTGGTTTTTTAATAATTTTTCCTGAGCGAGCGTTATCAGCAGACAGACGGATTTCGGCTATTATATATATATAATATAATACATCTTCAACTTATGAGTTAATAATATTAACTGGCGCAGGGGTAGGTATTAATCGTAAAGGGTGGCTCGCCGGTGAAATCACCTTACGTCCATTATTAAATGTACACAATGAAGTAAAATTAGGAAAATTTTGTGTACCGACGAGGCGGCCGGTAAGAAAGGAAGAAATATACAATCTTCATCCCCTTCACGCTCGCGGGCCGTCGCTGGCGATTTCTACGCTTGGCGGCGCTTCTTTTCGCCGCAATTATTCATCCCCCTCTTCCTCTTCAATCCCATCCTTCTTCGCCACTACCCGCAGAAATCTTCTTGGCCTAATGACGGGAACGTTTGCGCCTTTAAAAATGTAAAATTGTCGCCGCGTCCCTATCGAATAAATTCCTCGATGAGATACGACCCTGGACCCACAGAAGCTAAGGGGTGTGTGGGTCGATGGTGAGTGGGGTATGGGGAGAAAGCAGAAGGTGGTATGGCGAACCCGAAGACCTTTCGCTCTCGCACGGTACATTAATTCCGATCGCTTGGGGGTGCGTTGTGTTTGTTTGCGCTCGGCTTTGCCATATCGCGTCGCCTTCGGCGGCGAAAAATATTATATATTTTATTCTTATTCGAAGTGGGTCAGTGTGGCCTTAACCAAAAAAAAACAATGTAAAAAAAATATACATACATAGGTACAGTATGTAATTAATCAACCGATTGCGACAATAAAAAGCTATGCAGCTACAATTCAAATCGCTACTATGACTTACAGTAAGGAAGAGAGGAAATTAAAAAATAGAAGTAAGGATGAAGTTCCTTCGGAAGAATGACTGTCACACACCCGACGCCCTCTATCATCATTGATTCGCACCACTGCTGTTGTTATATAATTATATAGAATTGAATAGCTGTTGTGTGCTTGATCATTTGACTGCGCGCTGTGCTGCGCACTCGTTCAATTTTGTGAGTGGCAGGTCTGTGTTATTCTGTTCTATGTATTACTAGTGTAAGCCCGTTGAATATCAACGGAGTGGTTTCTCATCCCTCGTACTGTACCCGAGTGTTTGTGTGGTTGAGTGTGTACATACATACATGTGAGTCGCCCAGTTCCAAATCCCGATAAGTCCATAAAACTCACTTGTTCGCAAACGCGGTTTTTCTGCTACAGACTTATTTGCGCGAATGGCGTTTAAACTCATTTAAACTTAATTTTGTTGATATTAAACAAAATATTGAGATTAAAAAACATGGACTTATCGTTGTTTGTTTCTAAATATGGCTTTTATCATAGTGCAATTGTCAGTTTTTGGAACTAACACTGATTTTCAATATTTTTTTACGGCGCACTTGGCGGTATTTGAAATAATTCAAGTATAAGGCATCGTTTGAAAACATTCTTAGAACCAGAAAATATTCTATCCTCGTTTTTATATATTGTGGACTTATCGGGATTTGGAACTAGACGACTCATATGTAGGTAAGGTACATACATATGTATATGTGTATTTAATAGTTTTTACAGTTGTTGTATAGATGGCGTTAACAACAATTTAGCAAAGTCGTGAACTCTTGTGAGCGTTATCAGCAGACAGACGGATTTCGGCTATTATATATGTTCTGTTGTTGATTTTTTTTTCAGTTTGTTTCTATCTGTGGAGGCCTGTTATTGGCTTTCCGTTTCAATATACATAGGTTTCTGTTTCTGTAATATATGTAGCTGTTGGTCTTCCATAAAAAATAAAATTAAATAAATAAAATATCGGTGCGAATGGGACGACGATAGGGGTGAAATTTTGATGCAGCGATTTGGCTAAGGTGTGCGAGCGCCTTTATACTAAATTTAAAATAAGAAAGCCTTCGATTTGCCATGCATCGCCAGTTACGACGAGTGAATGTGAAACACGAGCATTAAGCATTATCGAAATACAAATGTACATACATAGGAGATCAAATAAATTTGGGTCAAAAGGTTAAACTTTTCCGTTTAGCGTCTTCTGACTATGTGTATCGATTAAGCATTATTAAAGTGGATGGAATTTCGAGACAACGATTGAGATTTGTCTCAGTTAACAGCGAAACTAGGGGGTGAGTTGCGAGTGCGCTTCGGGTCTACCCTTAACAATTATGTTAAATTGGTGAGGCCTTTAGCAGGGGTTGTCACGATATGTCACTGGGTGTTTTGGGACGAAACAGTCGCTTTTTACAAACACGAATTCGCAAGAGGAGATCGGACGGTATGCGAAGGAAGCGAGGGTAACGAAAAGGGGAGAGATTCAACCCCTACGACTGGTCTTTCGAGGCAACCCCTCAGTCCGAATGTTGGTCGGTATGCAAACCCCGAGACAACTACAGCTGGTTTATGTTCACCATTAAATTGCTACACTATTTTATTTTAATACAAGATCGTAAAAAAAATATTATTCAGTTGAAATTTTCAAATGAAATTCACACGTTTGCTGAATTTTTTTTTTTTCATTATTATTTTGGATGTTAAACATGGAACTCGTTGGGGATGTTGAGGATTTGCTTCGCATTTTGAGAGGCACTGATCGAGTGGGCAAGAATGGGCGGGCACGAACCGGTGACGGATGGATCTCGATCGGTGGGCAGCGATTACCCCCTCAGCGTTTCACAAGTTGCCGGAATGACGCTCTAAATAATTTCGTGGAGCCTTAATGGACGAAGGGGTGGAGAGGGTGGCATCGAGGGGGTTAAATAGGCGTGTTAAATACTATAAATCCTTTGAAGGGCTTTGGTGAATTATTAAAAGGGCGGCAAAAGAAAAGCGTTGCATGCACGCAGGTGGAAAAAATCTCTCCCATACCCAATACGTACAATCTTTGCTCGTGTAAGTTTCAGCATGAAGTGAACTAATTCCCACCTGAGCGTATCGTTATATGTTACAGCGAAATCATATTTCAAGTGAAAATATATTTTAACAGATACTCACTGGTGAAATTATATTCTTTTCCGAACTGTCATTGAAATTAAATTTGACAGATGTGAAATGACCAATCGAATCATATAATCTGCTGAAATATTCAATATTCATTTTACTGGTCAGTACCAATTATAGTTTACGATTAGTCTTTGTTATTTTTTTATGTAACAATTGACTTGTAATGGTCGGTTTAAGAAGAGCAGGTGTTGCTACCCTTAACAAGATAATGCTAGTGAAACGTTACAAAAAATTGGTAGGACATTTCACGCGCTTACAATGAATTAAAGTTTCAAGGAGTCTTTGTTGATTTTATTGATTGACTTATATTTAAAGTTACAATGAGGTGGTTTTTAAAACCTGGGTCCGATACATAGTAGTATTGTTCCTACCATGGGCAGGTACGACCATGTAACAAAATGCTTTCGCTGTAACATACATACATATGTATCAATCAGTCTATAAAATATCTATAGTAAGTAGCATCACTTCGAGAAAGGTTAAACCACCATACGAGTGTTACATACTATGTATGTATATTTTTTCACTTTGAAAATATCGAATGACAAGACGGGGAAAGCCTTGTACGCCTATCTCGAGTTGCCGATAAGACAATTAAAAACTAAAAACAAAAGTGTCGATAGAGTATCAAAGACAATGTTAAACGGCGAGTAATGGATATCGTTGAAGCCGCTCAACAGTAATTGAATACGATCGCCTAATTGGAATACATAGAATGAAGCATAAACACGGATGATTTTAAATCAATGTGTCAAATTTTTATTGTACCGAGTGTTTCAGTTCACCTGCATCTGAAAAAATATTCCCGCATGACAATTGCCCGTATCTTTGACCGATTCTGTATAAAAGTGTGTATGTAAGGTAGGTGTTGCAAACGCAACTCTTTCTTATTCAACCCTTACGAAATTCGATTTTTCCCCATATACCTAATAATATAAGAGCGGCCAAGTGCGCAATAACTCAACGGCGATTATGGGACATTTTATGGCGGAGGCCCTTTTCGGAAGCCATAACTCGATAGTTTGGCACAACAATGGGTCGCGTGCCTTTGTGTTTAATTTTATTAAAAGGTGCCGAATGGCCGCACCAGTCCATTCATCCTCCTTTTCGACCAGGAAATTACCTGTCATATTATTGGGGAGGTGGACAAAGAGCGAACGGTGAAAGCCTCGCCTCACAACATCACCCCCCTCACGAAAACGGTGTCTCCACGAATTATCAACGAACGCTAAGGGAAAAACGCTCATTCGGAAAATATCATTTATATATATATCAAAGAAATGGAAAAATGGCACTCGTTTCAATTCCATCATTTTGTAATACAATTACACAAACGATTTATATAATATTGTATTACTATTGTACTCTGACATGTATGTATGTACATATACATATGTGGATCTGTACATAGTTTTTGAATCTACAATGTAATCTGTATTCAGATTATTGGGCGTTGACGGGCCCAACAATGTACGTATCAACGCCCATTTGCAGTATTCAAAACGGAGAACGATAATAACGCGACCATAATAAAAATATACATTTCTTCAAATGCGTAGAATTATAATGCGATAGCATAGTTTTCCCTTCAGTAACGACCTAAACGAAATGGCGTCTGGCGCAATGAAGTCCGCCATATAATGAAATTCTACACTACTACTAGTCTGGCTCGCATTCGAAAGAATGTCTAATTTGGGCGAAACGAGAGCGAATTTTTCTCATTTTTTTTTTCCCCCAATTCTTCTAGTTTTCTTTTGCCAAAATTTTCCTCTCGTTTGAAAGTCATCAAGGACACGAACCGTTACCGCGAACACAATGCAGTCCCATCTGTTGGTTTTGGCACGAGTTATCACAACTGTCAACCGACCGCCACACTGTCGTTTACTTTCCACTTAGGCTTTCGCGAATTTTCCTATTGAATTCGAAGCGCTAAATACATCCCTTCCCCCCAAACATCCACGGCTTCGAATAAAGGAATCCATTATGCGAAAGAAAACTGTATCCCATCACCCCTACCCACCCCGTACGACCACCCTATCCATTTTTCGGCAATTTAAAACTCATCAACGGGTACGAACACACTCGGCCGGTTAATCCAACGCACGGTTTAGTACCAAAACTATTTTCCCTCGTCATAGAAAACTGGCCTAGTCACGATTGCGGTGGTTGAAGTCGGTCAAGGATTGAGCCGTCTCGATTGACGGACGTATCTAATAGGGGAAAGGGATGTCCGAACACCCTTCAAACGGTGAAATGCGCTCTTGTACAATACAAATTACGATTATTTTCACTGCCGTTGACTTGCATACATACATACATATCTCTCGAATTAAATATGTATATATATTTTCAGCCGTTCACCATCCACTGCTGGATGAAGGCCTCTCCAATCCTCTTCCATTCCTGTCTGTCTTGAGCAATCTGCCCATCTTCCACTCGGTCTACCATTCCAGTATTTCTCGCATCAATCTGGCATCCATTCTTTTCGCTATGTGTCCCAACCACGTTTTTCGCACGTTCTGCTAAATCTATCACTTTGGTCATACTTCTTACCCATGTATTTCTTTTGCGATCTCTTCTTGTTATACCAAGCATACATCTTTCCATGCTTCTCTGTGTGCATTGGATCTTTCGTAGCATTCTTGAATTTAGCGTCCAAGTTTCACATCCGTGCGTCATAACTGGCAGTATGCCTTCTTTTTGAAGCATAGCGGAATGTTGGATTTAAAAATCTCTTTGAATAAAACTGTTTCTCCCTGGACATTACTGCGAAAATTACAATTGTGTGTAACTAGCGAAGCAACAATGCGAAAAGATAAAGTAAAAAGAGCACGCTGTGGCGGAAAAGCAAAGAAAACTAGTGATTTTTATTTAAGCGAGAACGCGGCGAATGGAATTTCAATTTTACATTCTATAAATACTAGTCATCGCCCGTTGACGGTATCATCGCGTGGTTACCATTACGTACCTATAGTGTGTTTCATCATCATCATTTTCAGCCGTTCACCATCCACTGCTGGATGAAAGCCTCTTCAATCCTCTTCCATTCCTGTCTTGTTTTGAGAAATTTGCATCCACTTGACTCCACACATTCAATTCACCAGTCCATCTTCCACCCGGTCTAGCTTGCTTTCTTTCACATCCTCTCGGATACCATTTCAATATTTCTCCATCTGCCATCCATTCTTCTCGCTGTGTCCGGGCCATTGCCACTTTAACTTTTTCACACGTTCTTCTACGTGTATCTGCCTTCTTACCCCTGTATTCCTCTTAGGATCTTTCCATGCCTCGCTGTGTGCACTGGATCTTACGTAGCATTCTTCAATTTAGCGTCCAAGTTTCACATCCATACGTCATAACTGGCAGTACGCATTGGTCGTATGCCTTCTTTTTTAAGCATAGCGGAATGTTGGATTTAAAACTATGTTCATTCATCCAAAAACACTCCATCCCATGTACATAGTTTCATTCTTCGTTTTATTTCTTCTTTTTTACATCCGGTCATATTCACCAACTGCCCTAGGTATAGATCAACTATCTCTACAATATGATTATCTACTGTGAGGAGTTGAAGCTTTTGGCGCCTGAGCATCCTCGTGGATCTCGATCACAGCTATTGTTTTCACCAATCTGGGCCAGATCCTGTATCCTCCGTGACTCACCCGTTGCCAGAGCTATTGGTAGGCTGAATGCTGTTGCATTGAATATTTATTTGTTTAATATTAGTCCTCAACAGCTTTCCAGTTTCCTTTATTTTCTACATTAAGTTATTTTTATGATTTTCTGGTATTAATTTTATAATGACATTGTGGACATTGTTCTATTTTGTTATTTTACTACTTTTTTTCTTGTAATTGTATCTGGCCGTGGTGACGAATTGGGGTAACCTGTTAGGTCATCACGGTATATTGTGAAAATAAAAAATATATGTACATACATACATATATGTACATATATATATATATATATATTATTTGATAAAAAGAAATTCCGCAGGGATCGTCCGTAGGGAACGTGTTTTATTTTCTTTCGCCCTACCTTTTCTATTGCTACATACATACATATATAGTTAAAGCAAACGAATGGATATTACGCAGACGAACATTACTTAGATAATGCGGGATTACTTTTGGAAATTGTACACGTGAACCGGGGTGGGTAGCTCGCAACTATCGTCACGCTCCGCGGGGAAAACCCGGAGACGGAAGTCGAAGGAGGGGAAAGGCGCCTTTTGGCAGGAGCGAAATCGATAGTGGGGTTTGTGGGGTGAGGAGCCTCAATAAATTCGGCACACAGCTAACCCCGGCCAGCGTTTCATAGATTATTATTTCGGACGCCGCAGAAGGAACCGATGGACGTCCATACACCAAAAGAGGGTTGTTGGGGGTGGATGGGAGGGTAAAAAAAATTTGAAGGGCGAAAGCTATTTTTTTCCCTTCGGAAAAAAATCTCCGATTTCGGATCGAGTTTATTATACGCGTTGGAAATCATCGCTCGTGAAAATTTCTACGGTCTAAAAATATTTTAGGTTAGAACCATTCACGAGGAAAAAGAAAAAAAAAACATAAGAATAAAAAGGAAATGACTGAAGCGTGTAAATCGCAAGCCATTTAATAGCTATATAGTTTATTGTTGATTTTACTTATTGTTTTTGTAATGTTCAATATGTAGTTTTAAAGAGCCGTTTAACGTTCATCATAGTTTGCGCACGATTGCGTAGTTTGGAACGATTCAGTTAGTTCAACTGCTTAATAATAAGTAATCATCATCATAATGGTGAATGAAGGCCTCTTCAAATCCTCTTCCATTTCTGTCTGTCTTGAGCAATCTGCATCCGCTGTGTCCATTGCCACTTTAACTTTTGAACACGTTCTGCTATATCTGCCATTTTGGTCATACTTCTTACCCATGTACTCCTCTTACGATCTCTTCTTGTTATACCTATGTATATACCAAGCATACCACGCTCTGTGTGCACTGGATCTTACGTAGCATTCATATTTAGCATCCATACGTCATAACTGGCATTGGTCGTATGCCTTTTGTAATGTTCAATATGTGGTTTTAAAGAGCCGTTTAACGTTCGTCATAGTTTGCGCACGATTGCGTAGTTTTGCGTTTAATAGAAAGATTCAAACATTCGTCTTGTTAGTTGAACTACTCAATAATAAATAATCATCATCATCATAATTTTCAGCCGTTCACCATACACTGCTGAATGAAGGGCTCTTCAAATTCTTCTGTCTGTCTTGAGCAATTTGCACCCGCTTGACTCCACACATTATTCTCAATTCATCAGCCCATTTTACGCTCAAGGTCTACCTTGCTTTCTTTCACATCCTCTCGGATACCATTACAGTATTTCACGCGTCCATCTGCCATCCGTATGTGTCCACTTAAACTTTTTAACACGTTCTGTTATATCAGCCATGTTGGTTTCACATCCATACGTCATAACTGGCAGTACGACGTATGGATGTGATTCTTTCTTCACATTCTTCACGCTATGTGCCTACATCAACTTTTCCACTCGTTCTGCTACCTATATATCTGTCACATTGGTCATACTTCTCAACCATGTATTGCTCTTATGCCGGCGCCAGACATAAGTTCAAAGAAGTGATCACTTCTTTGAAGACTTTGCTCACACATTTGTTCACATATTGTATCTGCCAGATATGTGTTCAAAGCTCTCCACGGCGACGCTCGCGCAACTGGGACTTCGCGCAGTGTGGCAGGCACACAAACATTTGGACTTTTATCCCTTTGATGTGCGCTAAAAAACCGACACGGAATGGCAAAGCGCACTTAAGTGTTCAAATATGTGACAATAGTATCAAATGCCCGTGCCACACATGTGAACACTTATTTGATCACATCTTTGAACACATGTCTGGCGCGGGCATTATACCAAGCACACACCTTTCCATGCTTTTTGAATTTAGCATCAACATTTCACATCCATACGTCATAACTGGCGGTAGGTCGTGTGCCTTATTTTTTAAGTATAGCGGAATGTCAGATTTAAAAACTATGTTCATTCTTGGAAAAGCGCTCCATCCTAGTTTCATTCTTCGTTTTATCTCTTCTGATAAGTAATAATTACAAATAAATATACAAACCGGCTGTCCATTACGAACGATCGAGATTGTATTCGATCACTAATGGAACTAACTCGACCGGTTGATTGATGGCGCACTTTAATTGTGTCGCCGAATGTTAGGTGAAACTTTTATCATCTATGAACGACTTCGAAAACGCTTGGCAGACACACGGCAGAACCTCTTAGTGGCAAGTATAAATCATACAACCAGAGTGTACACACACGTTTGGGGGAGTTGGGGAAAAGAGGCCCATTGAAAGAGTGCCCCACCGCCAGAGAAGAATTATTCTCGGCAAATAGCGCCATTCACTATTTTCGCCTTAATACTTCGGACGGGAGAGATGAGAAATTGTTTGTTCTTCCCTTTGCTCTAGTCGCTACTCCTCTCCTCGTACCTCATTCCCTCCTCAGTACCATCTTAATTCTTTTATCTTCAGAAGTGAACTCGACAAAGGCTCGGGGAGATAAACAGAAGAACACGCTCAATTTTTGTTAAACTTAATGGCCCGTACAAACTGCCCGAAGCGGAGGCCGTCGGAGACAAAAGAAAACCAATTTCGAAAACAAAACGAACTGAGAAACGATACAAATTTGCCCGTCAGCACGGCCAAACATCACGTATCAAGCGAACGCGGGAAGGGCCTCTCTCCGATATTTCGGTATCGTGCACAATAAAATCGCTATTTACCATAAATCCTCTCAAAAAGAAAATACTCGTCTTATTGGGGCGAAACAACAACTAAAAATATACGAGATCAAAAACGCCCCGACGCGACGCAACGTACATATAAGGTGGGGGGAAAAAAAAACGACTGTATTACGATTTGATAACATGACACTGAAAGTAGATCATCGTATTGTCGATTCCGAATTTAACAACTATTAAATTTAGTATTATTTAGATAAGAAAGCGCTACGTTGATATTCAACGGGCGTATACTAGTACATGCATCGCCGGGTAAAGGTGCCTGTAAACGATCAACATTTTTCAGCAATATTGCTCGTCAACCATCCAGCAATATTTTCGGCAACACATGCGCAATAAGTGTCATCGGCAATATGTCAACAATACACGCCAACACACTGCTATACCAGCAATAGTGGAATAATAGTGTCGGGTAACGCGACTATATGTATGTACATATTTCCGGCCCACATCACCATATTGCAGTAATATTACCGACAATTTTGATCGTTTACAGGTACCTTTAGTGCACAGATATTGTATGTTCAGTTTTTACCAAAATTGAGTTATCATACACAAAACGTCCATATGCATCAAACTTTCATGTTTAAAAAGTATTGTATGTCCAAATAGTATGCAAAAGAGATGTCACTTACAATATTTTAAAACAAAACTGGACATGTAATATCTGTGCACTAACCCATCGATATAATAAGTTCTATAAGATAAAAATAACTCGTCTCGTGTCAGTGATAGATAAATGATAAGGAATCGAGTATAACATTAAACATTAAGGAACATTAAAGGAACAAAAAAAAAAAAATGAAAAATGAAGTAAAAGATACACAATTTCGTTTCCGAGTTGAAAGTACCTAGTCACTATCACTAGGTCCTAGTGATTAGTGTCTTTTAACTCTTAGGTAGTTCTTTGACTGGTGTCTGGTTTTTAATAAAGAATCTCAATATCTATAGATTATTTTCATTTTGAGATTTCCTTGCGATTTTTGAATTATCGCGTGTTTCGTCCGTCGATCTGAGGAACGTGAGTACGGGAAGTATCATTAATCATGTCAAATTTTCGGAATAATCTCGATCGTGTATTAAACGGGAGTACCTAGCTACCCCGACGGGAGTACGGGGTGGGTGTAGAGTTTATAACGGATTGTCCTAATTTCATTAGATTTCAATGGATGCTAAAATGTACAGCGTTTATTGTTTTACCCGTTCCGGTTTTGGGGGGGTCGATGTGGGAGATGGTGGAAAGGTGGCGCCTGCTACGTCCGCAAATCCGCTGCTAATTTATGATTCAGCTCATTTCGCGAATAGAATAAACAAGGGACGATACCTTTATTGGCTTATATATCTCCGGAGGGGTAGATTTATTTTATAATTAAACGGTCATTATCCAGCCACCGTACGAGCATAGACGCCGTCGTCGAACCACCCCTTGAAACCGCCGTTCTCTCATCCCACCACCCACTTCATCCCTCGAGAAAGAGACTTATAAAATAGCAATTTGCGAGCGGGGGTTAGCTCCAGCCCAAAATCCAGACTTATTGCTGTTAATTAAAAAGCTTTCATCGCTGTACCGCACTATTTGGTCGAATTCGAAATGGAAAAATCATTTGACGTGGAGCCATAGTTGAATTACGTGCCAACCCTAATTTAGCCTCCATTAATTAATGACGCGAACCGTCTTCTGAGAAAGGCAAATTATAAATTTGTTCTGTGCATAAACAGAAAACGGGACAGAGAATGCGCGCAAACACACATTTAAACAAAATACTCATTTAAAGGGGCATATTTGAATATTTTCGACGGCTTTTCGTAAAATTTAATTATAAAAAGGGCAATTCTCCAAACAGAATTCAATAATTAATTCAAGCGATTCTTTTCAAAGAAGAACTCCTTTCGTCGCCGAGAAAGAAATGGCAGTTTGAATGCGAAACGAAAATCTCAAACGATTTAAAGTGCGCAGAGATCGTTTGAAAATTTAGATTCGACCAATTTACCCTTGAGGGTCCCCATTAAAAGCGACCGAATTCGAATTAAAGCGATGCGAATACTCAAAGAAATAATAATAATAATAAGTGGAAAAATAAATAAAAAAATGTTTTAAAGCACAATTTCGAATGTCGCGGTCGCGTACCTAAAAGATGGCGTCGTTGGAATATGTGTCGATTTTGAATTCCATTTCGGGACAAGTCGATTTTTTTTTTAGATTTTGTCTTTCGCACATTCGTTTCGAGTCGACAAAATAATTCTCTCGGGCGTCAACAGCAAACAACAGGGAAACGCGCAAAATAATAAAAAAATGTAAGTACATTTGAGTTTAATGCAATAAAAATTATATTGAAATACCGGTTTCGTAATCGCTTGAACACAAATTAAAATTCTTCCTGACACAATCTCTAGTTAATTTAATAATTTTTAATTGACAGATACAATTCACTTTCGAGTTTTTATTATGTTATATGTACTTGGATATTTTCAAGTGAGACATCCGCTTTTCGAAGACTGCACGGACGTACGAATCTTTCAAATTCTTCTCAGCAATTTAAAGTTTTGCAAAGTTGGAAAAGCGAGATTCAAGTCGGGCTTTGTCGATAGTTTTTCCTGTTCAATTCGGAAGGCGATAATTCTTAAGAGAAATTAAGTTGAGCTTTCTGATATGCTGACACTCGCTTTTACTGAGAAAATTAAAAAAAAAAAGCCACTACGATGAAAAATAATTATTACATTGAAATAACTTAACGCATTTCATATTTGAGAAGCACTGAAGTGGTTGAAAGGCGGCTGAAATTTGGCGATATCACGAAATTGATATGGCGCAAAGCCTCCGTTTAATTTTATTTTTCCGCGGGTGAAAAGCGTCGGTGGGAAAAGTCACGGGAAATCTTGCGGAAAATTATGCGCGGAATAATCCGAACAGGTATTTAGTTTAAGCCACAACGCAGGGCTGCCACATTATTTAACGTATTATTTAACGGGGGATTAGGGCGCATATTTCAAACTAACCACCAACTCATTTCGTTTTTTACAACCTGTCAAAAACACAAAACAACAACTAAGGTCGATAATTAACAAAAGAGTTTAATATTGAACTGGGTAATAATAAATTATATATTAATTAACAATTATTCATTTACGCAATACCATGACTTTGAACGTAAAACAAAACAATCTTAATAAGAGTACATTTGATACGATCTCCAGTAACAAAATTTGGATACGAAATGAAAAGCCACAAACGTTACCCAAAACGAAATAGCGTCGGAAAGCTTTGTGCAAATACCCGAAGGGGAAGATAGGTTATAAGGGTAGTCCCAGAGCAGGAGGGTAAAGTAAGAATCTAACTTGCTCGGATTCGATGTTTATTTTAGAGACGTTATAACATCAAGTCAAACGTCGAATTTCAGTCTTGTCCACTTATGAATGTGACCATTTTTTAAAGCGACGAAAATTATTATTAATCCAAACACCACTTATATGAAATGAAAACGAGCCAACAGTACGCGAGTATAAGATTTATGAACGATATTGGCGAAGTTACTCACAAATACACACATACTTTTTTTTTTTTTGGGTAAAAGTAAGATATTGAAGTGTTGTCGGGTGGGAGAAGTTTCTGAACTGTAGTTTGGGAAATATTGGAAGTTTCTAGACACGTGTCAGTACTACCAGTCACCACGTCAAAATGGGAAATAAGGGGATTTTTCGTACGACGTTTAATAATGCCAATGAGCGAACATCGCCGCTAGAATTCGCATTGTACATACATATGTATGTACATGCAATAAATGTATGTAGAATAAAATGTACATAATATAGGTACCTATGTATGTACACATATCTAGATATCACCAATTTCAGCCGTTCACCATCCACTGCTGAATGAAGGCCTCCCCAATCCTCTTCCATTCCTGTCTGTCTTGAACAATCTATGTACATCCACTTTATTCCACACATTCTTCTCAATATATCAGCCCACCGTCCACTCGGTCACATCCTCTCGGATACCATTCCAGTATTTCTCGCGTCCATCTGCCATCCATTCTTCTCGCTATGTGTCTCAGCCACGTTTTTCACACGTTCTGCTACATCTGCCACTTTGGTCATACTTCTTACCCATGTATTCATCTTACGATCTCGTCGTGTATTTGAGCATACATCATTCCATGCTTCTCTGTGTGCACTGGATCTTACGTGGCATTCTTGAATTTAGCATCCATGTTTCACATCCATACGTCATAACTGGCGTTACGCATTGGTCGTATGTCTTCTTTTTTAAGCATAGTGGAATGTTCATTCTTCCAAAAGCACTTATTCTTCACTTCACCTCTTCTTCCTTACATCCGGTCATATTCACCAATTGTCCTAGGTATAAATAACTATCAACTCTCTCTGCAATATTATCTACTTACGTACATATGTAAAGATTTTGACTACAGGCTATCACGTTGGATATTCAAACACACCCATGTATTATATTTGTGTACATGCGACGGATTCCATTCGAAAGAGCTTAATGCGCGCGTTAACCCTTAAGTGGCGACTGTCGAGTTTATGCGCCGGAGCATTTTACCGAAGTACCGAAATGTATTCATAATCTGAAATTGCATTCGTACGGCGACCTGCGATTAGAGCTTACGCTTGTTTGTTTGGCGATGCACTTACATACATGCATACTTCTGTTTTCAGTGCACTTTGAAAGCTCGACTCTGGCATAGCTTTCTCGCGCTAGAGCACATTGTTTGCGAAACGAAAACTACCATGTAAAAACACAACCATTTTTCCCTCCCACGACGCCGTTCGCATCGTTCCCAGATTTCGGATAAGAAGAAAAAAGCAAACATGTATACAGCCACAGAGACGACACACACACACACACACAAAGGCGCTGATATAAAATTCCGTTTTATCTCTCTATTGCGAATTGGTGTAATATATTTGAGTGCAATGTTGCGAATCTTACAGATTAAATTGGGAGGATTTTATACAGAGTTATTGTTAGGTCGGTCGTGACCAATAAATACAAGGGGATAAAAAAAAAACGCGATTCCCAATAAAAAAAAATAAAACTAAAGAGAGTGCATAAAACGATTGATCACATTGACGGCAGATAGGTAGATGGAGCGAGCTTGATTCCAATATTAGCAATCACGTAACAGATTCATTGCAAATTCTAAGCAACTGAAGAAACCCACCCATACTAATAATATGAGTAAAGATTTAACAAATACGGTTAAATATTGGAAAACATCTATATACCTAAATATATGTATAATAGCCCTATTCCATCTGTCTGTGTGTCTGTATGCTGATAACGCTCGGGAGTAACGAGTGGGATTTGAACCCGATATCACCAGTTCAGGACAGTGAACACTTCGCTGTGATCCAAGCTATGTATGTAATAACGGGCCTGCTTCAATTTGACAATATAATTTCTCAATAAGCTCGCGACTTTGCTATAATTGTTACGTTGTTGTATTATAACGCGCCATCTATGCAACAACTATTAAATACACATACTCGGCCACGCAAACATACGTTGATATTCAACGGGCTTACACTAGTACGTACATAATCACGGTGTTGATATACTAGCCAAGGAAAACGTTACGGGAAAATACTGCGAGCGATAAAGCAAGTCCACGTGTATCAACATACATACATACATATGTATGTATGTATGTTAGGGAAGAGTCGGAGTTGTGTGTATGTAGGCGACTGGAAAGCGCTGTATTTGTGTTTATGTTCTCTGTTTATTGAATATCACACACGCGAGCTTTCGGAAGCTTATGCACGTGGAAGCTCGCGTTTCGACGATGATTTATCTTCACTTTCGGTTGGGCAGGGTGTGCGAACGATTAGCACCCTTACGTTGTACGGACCCAAGGGTCAGTTTCATCTGTCGGCCAACAACGGTCCGTGTTTGGTTAACGCTTTAGCGAAATGTTATTTCATTAAACGGGAGGTTTTTGCAAATAAAACTTAGGGGGGGGTGGGTGTGATTAATCTTTGTCAAAACGCTACGTCGGATTTTAGCCCACTCCACTCTCCTTCCTCTACTGTTTAATTTCGGTAAAAAAAAGCCTTACGGAAATGTTAGAATTGCATCCTGGTCTTTATCGTGAATAAGGCCGGCCGCACACTGGGTACGTATTTGTACGAATTCGTGTCGTACGTATGGCGTTTTCTCTCTCTGGCGTGAGACAACGCCATACGTGTGAGGGACGACAACATACGCACGACACGAATTTGTACGAATACGTACCCAATGTGCGGCGTGCCTAATAAAGTACAAAGTATACAGCAAATTAGTATAATGAGTAGATATCTGATATTGAATAATAATCTTACGTTTGGAAAGTGGGCCGAAGTATCACTGCTGCATCGTCTCGAGTGTGTCTAAAAAAAAAAAAGAAAATAATGTTAAATACACTGAACTATGTATTAAAAATAACAAAGAAAAAACTTAATTAATTTCGAAGAAGATAAGACGTTAAGACTCTTAACTGATGTTGGCCAAACAAGGACTTTTCATTCAACGTGGAAAGTAAAGGCCAAAAATAGACGAACGAGATTATTCGAGGGGCGAAATTGGAGGCTGAAAGGTGTTATTTACAATTCAATTAGAATTAATTAATATAATTAATTTCGTAATCTTTCGCCGTAAACTAATGGTCGGGTTCGAATTGTGATTTTTATGTTTGGATGCATACATTTTATTTACGCTTATGAATGTCGGTGTAGTGATGATGACGAGTCGATGATCGTCTAGTTTTCGAAGCTGATGTGAAATTTGTGAATTGTGAGTAACGACTGACTGCACAAGGCGAAAGAGTTAAACACCAACGGGTTCACCGTAGCTAGGAGTGGGATTGCAAAGTCATCTGGATTAGCTCGAATTGTTACCACTTTCCAGGAAGGATTCCTCTTTCGCAGAAGTGGATATAAAACATCGCCTTCTCCACGGGTATAATCTGATATTGCCTCGACGAGGAGTGGCAATGAAAGAGCGCAGACCGGGAGTAAAGTTTGCTCGCTTTATATTTGCGATTTTAGTAGCGAGACTGAAACAGAATAGAGTTAGTGATTAAACGGAAATTTCTAAAGCGTTTCCTCCTTTGTGTGAGCGAATTTTATTTTTTTTTTTTGCACTCGAAAGTGGCGCGTAGTCTCCTCCGAGTCGAATTTGAAACTGAAGCCCGAACACTTTACGAGACAATTTACACGGTCTGAATTATTTTCGCGGAATTTATACCGAGTGCAACTTTTGCAAACGAAGGAAAGCGTCACGGCGCGCGTTTACGAGCATTTTTCAAGAATAAAACATACGGAAAACTCAAAACTTTATTTCTCTAGGCACTCGTAAAAACAATTGCAAAAGTAATGCATTTTATTTGATAAATAATTAAACTTTCATGTATTTTTTTTTGTTAATTTATTTATTTATTTAATAATTTGTACATACAATTTTTAATTAATTATATCTGAAGGATTACAAAAATCCACTTATGTATGTATGTATGTTCAAAAACTTATCGAGATGATTTTTAAAGAGATTTGTATTTTCAGAAGTTACTAGCTGATTTGGCAGACGGTTCCAAACTTCGACCACTCTATTTGAAAAGAAAGAGTCTCTGACAATTATTTTGTTCGATTTGTCTTTTAGTAGTTTCAGAGTATGGCCTCTAAGATGAGCGTCTTTATTGAACGTGAGTGGGTTTTTTATTGGACATTTATATTTATTATTTTATACACTTCTATTAGATCGCCTCTTAATCTTCTAGTCTCCAAAGAAGTGAGACTCATTTTCTTCAACCTTTCATCATAGGATAGTGATCGAAGTTCAGATGGCATTTTTGTAATCCTTCTTTGGACCCTTTCTAAACATACAATGTCTTTTTTGAAGTTAGGGTTCCAAACATTTACAGCATTAAATTCTAATTCAGTCTAATATAGGATTTATAAATTTTTGACAGAAACTGGATACACGTTTGATAATATACATATGTTATTACATTATAATTAAAAACTATATTAAATATGCTATTGACAAGGGGAACGTTGACTAAAACACTAGTCTGGTGACTAGACGAAGGGAAAAATGAATATTTCATTTCAAACATACCGAAACAATAAACCGAAGTCCGGGATATGAACTGAAGTCGAATAAAGGCGATAAAAAAAAAAACCGGAATGGAAAAAAGAAACATGCGAGACGAGGAGGAAAGTTTCGCGTGCGGCGGGCAACATCGACACAGAAACGGGAAAAAGAAGCGAAAAGATGGGGAAGGATAGGGTGAGATATATATGTATATACATATATATATATATATATATATATATGAGATGAAGAGGGGGAGAAGAATTGGAGATGGGGGAGGTAAAATAAGGAAGGGAAAGCTTAACTTTGCGCGCCGAAACCGGCGGATATTACGCGAGACAATGAGTAGGAAAATTTCACTCTGAACTCGTCGGAAAAATCGTTTTTTTCTCTTTTGGGATTCGCGCCGCGGCAGCGCCGTTCAAACAGTCGGAAAATGTCGAAAATTATTGGATTTTTCCTTAGACGCGCCATTTTTCCGCTCGACCCTTAACCCCCCGCTGCACAATACATACCTACGTATCGATCTATACATAATTGGATTGTGCGGGGTATTGTTTAAATACAGGAGAATTTTTAAAAAAAAATTCTTTAATATTCGTCGAGAGCTTTACTATTGACATTCTTACTATAAAGACGCGTATAACGTTTCGCATATCTGACAATAGTATAGCAGACAATGGGGAATAACAAAGCAGTGTTGTATTTTATTTGACAGTTTAAATATTAAAGGACGTCGTAGTTGCGGACATATTAATTAAAGACAGCCAGCGAATGAATATTTTAATAAATCTCTTTGAACTGTTTCTCCCTGGACATTTACTGCGAAAATTACAAATTTGTGTAACTAGCGAAGCAATAATGCAAAAAGATAAAGTAAAAAGAGCACGCTGCAGCGTGGTGGTGGAAAAGCAAAGAAAACTAGTGATTTATTTAAGCGAGAACGCGGCGAATGGAATTTCAATTTTCATTCTATAAATACTAGTCATTGCCCGTTGACGGTGTCATCGCGTGGTTACCATTTATGTACATATATATTACCTATAGTGTGTTTCATCATCATCATTTTCAGCCGTTCACCATCCACTGCTGGATGAAAGCCTCTTCAATCCTCTTCCACTCCTGTCTGTTTTGAGCAATTTGCATCCACTTGACTCCACACATTCGTCTCAATTCATCAGTCCGTCTTCCACCCGGTCTAGCTTGCTCTCTTTCACATCCTCTCCGATACCATTCCAATATTTCTCCATCTGCCATCCATTATTCTCGCTGTGTCCAGACCATTGCCACTTTAACTTTTTCACACGTTCTTCTATGTGTATCTGCCAATTTGGTCATACTTTTTACCCCTGCATTCCTCTGTCCATGCTTCTCTGTGTGCACTGGATCTTACGTAGCATTCTTCAATTTAGCATACAAGTTTCACATCCATACGTCATTACTGGCAGTACGCATCGGTCGTATGCCTTCTTTTTTAAGCATAGCGGTATGTTTAATATTTAAAAACTATGTTCATTCTTCCAAAAGCACTCCATCCTAGTTTCATTCATTTTCTTTACATCCGGTCATATTCACCAATTGTCCTAGGTATCAATATAGTGTATTTAGTAGTTCAAAATGTAGCACAAATGTAGTAGGCAGTGCCGTGATGTTATGTGGCGCAACCACTTCGCGCAATCTGCGTCGAGTGAGTGATCGTTTGTGTACGTGCCGTGTCGGGTATGCGAGCGTTCCACGACCAGTCTACCCAGTCAAACAGGCAGATTCCCGCGCTACTACATTCTACAAATATTATTACTGTTCTCGCGCACCAAGTGTATGTTTGTGTGTAACATAATACATATACATATATGTAGGTAAAGTGGAATCGAATGGAAGCCCGCGATGTTTAGCACTTGTACGTGTTAAATTGTCTTGTCTACTTCCAAGTTTACGGGTTTGAATTTCGTATCGAATGGTCTTTCTATTACGTGATATTGACCCGACTCCGATAAGTGTATACTGGATATTTTACGATTGCAATTTCCTTTAACAGGATATTGCACTGTGCAAAATTGAAAATAACAATAAAATCTATACAACGTCAAATGCTTTGAAGATGCGAATGCGGAAATTTGAATATATCTCCATAGATAATGTGCACAATTCTATAAATGACGTATTATGAATGTTTTGATATTATTAACATAATGCAATTTTAGTCAACTGGCATTTATTGAAAGCGAACTGATTCCTACTACCGCTTAGTAATAACGTCTCACCAGCGACCCACCCACTCGCAAAGCCACCCCACCCCCAGTACACACTCGTCATACTGCCGATAAAATATAATTCAATTTGGCACTTGCTGTTTTGTTGAGCGGCAGCCGGAGAAGGCAAACGGAATTGTCCGCAGTAATAATAACAACAAAGAAAACTTCAACTTGAACCAGCCACTCCCCTCAGCCGTTCGCCGGATTCCAACCCGGTCCGGAAAAGTTAAGGTCTTGTTAAGCCCAGCGGCTCCCGTTGAAACATTCTTCCCAAATAAATATTCATATTTATGTTTTTGGCTTCTTGCTCTGCGTTGCATTAATGCGCGCCTGTTAAATATTGTAATTTCCGCCTTTGATACCCCGAGAAGAAAACACCCACCCCACCGGAAACGGGAGGCAGAGACACTGAAGAGATTATTTAAATTAACCATAAATTACGAGCGAAAGCTGACGGATTATACAAAAAGCTCGCGTAAGCTTTTCAACAACGATCGCCGCGTTGACAATCGGGCGATAGGCACATCTCTGTGGAGGAGGGCCGCAACTCACGCATAAAGAGGGACTTAATTCTTATATTTCTCAAGAATTGTTAATAGGTGGGAAAATTCAACAAGCGATTAAACCTAATTCCAACTGAAGCACCTGAACTAAATTCACGAGAATTTTTACACATTTTTTAGATGTCCGTCAATATAAGTCAATTCATCTGCAAAAATTCGTATTTGTAATTTTTTTTCCAGATGTACGCATTAAAATCTCGATATTACATATATCATCATAATCATTTTCAGACATTCACCGTCCACTGCTGGATGAAGGCCTCTCTAATCCTCTTCCATTCCTGGCTGTCGTGAGAATCTGCATCCACTTGACTCCACACATTATTCTCAATTCATCAGCCCATCTTCCACCCGGTCTACATACCTTGCTTTCTGTCACATCCTCTCGGATACCATTCCAGTATTTCTCGAATCAATCTGGCATCCATTCTTCTCGATATGTGTCCCAATCACGTTTTTCACACGTTCCGCTATATCTATCACTTCACTCATACTTCTTACCCATATATTGCTGTCGCGATCTCTTCTTGTTATACCAAGCATACATCTTTCGTAGCATTCTTGAATTTAGCGTCCAAGTTTCGCATCCATACGTCATAACTGGCAGTACGTATTGGTCGTATGCCTTCTTTTTTAAGCATAGCCGATAATATATATTTTGGAGTAAAGAAGAAATAGGTTTATGGACACGTAGGATATATGTATGTATGTATAGAAATGTCGTTAAACGTGCGACTTTTCGCCAAGAGAAGCGGCGAATGTATGACGCAACGCCGATAGAGCCGAGAGTTGAAAAGACATACAAGTAAAGAAAGTAAATTGAAAACGCGATAGAGTCTCACTTAAGTTAAGAAGTAGAGTTTTTTACAGTGATGTATGAAGGTTTAAGTAAAGGAGGCCACCGCGGAGAGAGAGAACGACTTCTTTTTTTTTTTCTCCACTCATATAAGTTTCTTTCGCGAAAGAAAATATATAAAAAAAAAATATTGCGAAGCTATTAAGATGAATCACTCTCGAGGAACGTATATGTAAGTGAGAGTTGAGCGCGTAAAAAAAGGATTTCTTTTAATGTGACAGGACGAAAGTGAAAATCAATGAATGGCGTTCGAAAGCAAAATATTTTCTAGTGCAGACTTTCTTTACATTATCTTTTATTTTAATACCGTTAGATATTTTTGTACTGTAGAAGGTTATAACGAATGTTTTTTTTTTTAATTTTCCGGACCTGTTTTCGCTAAGAAAGAATGGAAAAACTTATTGAGCATATGGGAAATTGCTCCATTAAAAATAATATATTCACAACGTTGAAAAGAAATAAATGCACAAGTTGAATACATAAGACGTTTATTTCCGTTTAGAGACTTTCTTCCGGGAAATCCTAACTAAAAATGGCGTTTTAATGAGGTTTTCGTTTAAACGCATACTCATTGAGAATTTCTCGCGCACTTTTTTTTTTTACAAAACCGCACACTTTCCCACGCTGTCATTTGGATCACAAAACTTATTAATAGAGATTTCTTTTAGAAATTGACCGTAGATTAAATGCGAAATCACAATTAAAATATCATTTCATTTCTCGCAGTTTTCCCTATACTGGCTTTTCCCCGAAATGTTCACTTGTACGGCCGTAGTGAAAGTAGCGTAAATGAATTGATTAAAAGTTGCTACGCGGAAGTTGCGAGCGGTTAAAGCAACACGGAACGCACGCCACAGGTATTTCGAGGTATTATTCACCCTCAGAGGAAGAAGAAAGGCTTCTAAATTCGTTCTATACGAGAGCCTTAATCGGGGCTGACGCATATGATCTCGCCGAGACCAGTCAGGGCTTGCACCTTGTCGGTAAATTATTACACGAATCATTTATTACGCGTGCAAAGCGCATTTTCTCGTCGAGAAAAACCCAGCTACACGAACCCGAGACGTTGGAGGTTATATGGGCAAAAATATGGAGTGAGTTCGGGGGTGGAAAACCTGGAACTGGACAACAGTAGGAAGGGAGTTTTCCAAGTATACCTATACTAAGTACTAAAACTAATTCGAGCGCTTCAAAGGAAACATGTGCAGTACGACGCGACTGTTTAATATATCGATACAAAGCATAACAGGGAAATTGAGCCGTTTGAAGATTATCATATACCTATCGTGTTTATAGGTGCTATTACAATATGCATAAGTAGACGTACCTGTTATTGATATTTAATAGAATAGCCGGAGAAATATTTACCAAGGCATTCGATGTTTCATATTTGGCGGTGTTAAAATAATGAAATGCGAATCATAAGTTTCATTTCTACTATTTATCGAGAGTGAAACAAAAACTGGCAACAACTTCGCATTAGTTCCCCGGGGAAATAAACTTTCGGAAATGTACAACACGGCGCTCACTTTACACCGATGCGTTTATGGATTGTTAAAAAAAAGCACACCCAGTAGGTTGTTTCCTCGGTGGTTTCACAAAGTTTTCCTCCCCATTTTTTTATTATTATTTTATTTTAGTGCTTTCAAGTAAGCATGCCCGGAAATAAATATAGAAAAATACGGAATATTCATTCGGGTGCGGGAAAGGAGTGCCGGTCGAGATTTAAGCTCTCGGCCGCCTTTTATACATGTTCGGTCATTATTAGGATTTAAGCATATAATCGTCCATAAAAGTTTGCTGAGCGATTCGGTAAATATTCAAAACGGATCTACGGCCTATGTACATATGTATGTATGTATTGTATGTAGGTCGAACCAAATGATAGGGAAGTTAAAATACGGCGTATAAATAAACACAGGGCAAACGATACACAAAGAATACTCGCATTGGACATTGGCTATGAAAAATAATTTTTTGTTGTAATACAACATCGATAATATTGTTAAATCGTTTCATATATGTATGTATGTACCTACAAAAATAAATATCGTTTCGAGAAACATAAATCCATTTAGAGTAGCACTCGCAACATACATATGCCACGAAGTCTTCGTGAGACGAAAAGAGTCCGGTACCATTTGAAATAATAGAATTTCGAGTTATACGTAGAATATGTATTTTTATATAAAAGCAGTGAATACGTCAAAGGGTTTCAAAAGCACTGAAGTGATAGTGTTTCTCAGAAGAGATCTGGAAATTTATTGATAGTGGTTTATTGAATTTGATATTGAAACCTGTGGTAGGTTGAGACCGTTGAGCGTACCTGCGAACGAACTTAAGACGCTAGATTCTATGTATGTACATAGTAGCTCGAAGCACATACATAGGTAAATACATACATACAAGGCATTAGGATGCACGTACATTATATACACATATAAGATAATACATACATATTAAGACTGTTGAAAATTATTTATCAGTATTTAAAATTAATTACATAAGGCTCCTTCGCCAAATACATCTACAAACTTGAGGAGTTTTATTTTTTATTTTAATAAGCATCCTAGCTTTAGTTCATAACGTCTTTCGAGGAAATGTCCAACTTGTGTTGGAAATTTTCTCACGGACAATAAAACAACTCACCAGTCAGCGACAGTGATACAAGTAGGTATGCACGCTAAGCTTTAAGTTTTTTTTTTATTATTTTATTTTTTACTTTAACTTTCTCTCTCCTTCTCGGTGTATATTGTACTTTTGTTACGCGCTCCCCGCGCTCCGAGGGTTATTATGCGGAGTATAATAACAACCGAAAATGTCGTCGTGCACCACAAAAAAAAAAAAAATACACCCGACAAGGGAAAAATAAAATATTTCCACGAGCCACCCCACTCTCCACTCTGGGTCCAGGGTTTTCTTCTATCCAGGATGCGTGCGAAAAAGAGGAAACCGTTAAGAGTTACAAATGATACACGCGCTGTATACTAATGTAGCGTTCGCATTCTAATGTGTTAGGAGTACTTTGTCGTTAGTCGTCGGAGAACCGGAGGGCCGCAAAACGAGTATTGTTTATCCTGTGAGGGGTACAGCAAAAAAAAAAAAAAAAAAATAGCACTGAAAAAATCCGGGAATCCACTGCTCGCGTACAATCTCCGCTTAAGTGATTGCTTTCCACGGTGGCTTTCTAAATATTAATGTTGAGCGGGTGCATAATGCGAATTTTATCGTTTGAGCGTGTGCGCAAACACTTGAGAAAATCGCACGACGTACTAGCTGTATAAATTATGCAAGACTTTTGGCTGAAATTTTACGAATGCATGGAAACGGGAGCGTTGCGATAGAGTTGAACCCAGTACGGAGACATACCTGAGCGTTTTGAATGTTGTAATTGCAACGTTGCCCGGTGCGGTGAGATATGCAAATTGCACAATAATTCCCATCGTTGCATATGCAAGTGGCGGGCCTGGTGGCATCGTGATATCGTACGTTAAAATTAATTAGCTACAGGTCAATTGCATTATATGACCCAGGCCACAGATATAATTGAGGCTTCGGGCGGAATACAACATGTATAATCACTCACAGGACCAGATCATCTCATCGGTCTGCCTGTAAAGTTCAAATTGATACATAGATATAGGATTTGCGCGATGAAGGCATATGACTAGTGTTGTAAGTCGAGAATATTCTCGGAGAACGACAATATTCTGAGAATATTCTCCAAAGATTATATTCCCCGAGAATTTTTTTTTTTTATTGGTTATAAAACATCTCTAGATAGTTTAATAGCTTTTTAGAGGATTCCAGGATATTTTCAGAACCTAATAGGAGTAATAGTGTCTGAGAGCATTTTGAATGACATTTTTTTCATTCTGACGACACTGAATGTGTCATTTCGTCATTTTAACATACGCTCTACTAGCATGAACATTTTCCGCGAAATTCTCACATAAATACAATGCTTATTAAATTTGGAAGCAATAAATTATGTCTACATATTTTTATCGTTTTGGTTGTGATATTCCAGTGAAATTGTTTCAAATTATGATATAATCATTCATTTAAACTTAGCACAAAATATTTTGTCATATTCACGCTGCATCAAATTTAGTTTTTGTCACGGATACTAAACTAATATTATTCGTGTAATCCGTATCACCTCTCCCAAGTATTAGCCCGGATTAGAGGGAGTTTACTGTATATTAAAGCGAATACAGTAAGAGTTAGTATTTATTTATTTAAAATACATGGTGGCCGATGGAGCCCAGGGTACATTGTATTATGTACTACAAATTTCAGAAAATTCTCGGTTTGGAGAATATTCTCCAAAAGATTATTCCCGAGAATTTTACACTAGACTACATATGACTATGATATGAGGAGGCGGGTCCCGGTTTACAAAGTCGCGTACGAGAAGACTCACGGTCTCGTTTGATGACGAGTTTCGAGTCTTGTGTTACAAATTCAATTTTGGGTATACGAGAGCGAGGAGTGGCGCTAATGCGAAGATCGAGTTTCGGCTGAGAGTAGAAGCACGTCGCGTCATCTCAACCGATACGCTAATTGTCACCTGTGAACATCAAATCATATTATGCTGGCGCAAGTCGGATAGTTTGAATGATTGTTAACCTGTTGTCCCCGAAATATAAACAGCGTAGATGCCCTAGTTATACATGGTAGGCTTACTTCAGTGTTAAGTGGTCTTAAAATTATTTAATTTATTCAATTTAAATAAAAAATATACGTAGAAAGAAGCCATTAAATGAAAAGTTTATCTTGAGTAAAGCACTTTCAAACGCAACAGTTTCAATGTGCGCGTTAGTTCTGTAGTGCAGTGCTTCCAAAAACTTTTTAGTACCGCGACCCACTTTTTAGAACGACAAATTTTCGCGACCCATGTAGCTTTAATGGAAATGAGGGGGGTATTTTTTAATACTGCTTTTATACTTAAAAATATCCAGAGTTTTATTTCAACATCATCATTTTCAGCCGTTCACCATCCACTGCAATGCTATTCCATATCTGTCTGTCTTGAGTAATCTGCATCCACTTTACTCCACACATTCTTTTCAATTCATCAGCCCATCGTCCACTCCGTCTACCTTGTTTTCGTTCACATCCTCTCGGATACCATTCCAGTATTTCTCGCATCCATCTGCTGTGTGTCCAATCCAACTTTTTCACACATTCCGCTATATCTGCCACTTGATCATACTTCTTACCCATGTACCTCTTACGATCTCTTCTCGTTATACCTTCTCTGTGTGCAGTGGATCTTGCGTAACATTCTTGAACGCAAGATCATTTTTTTAGCTGGGATAAACCGCGTACATTCTTGGACTCTTCCAGTTGCAATTTTTGCAAAATTTACTCGCACCAAATCTTTTAAAAAGCTCATCTTCTGCTTAATGGGACATTTCATCGATTCTGCGCGCAATCGTGTTATTTGAAAGCGAAATCGTTTCGACTTCTTTCTTGCTCTTATCACCAAACATAACTCCAACCTTGTCTTTTGTTGCTGGGAGCACCAAAGACTCGCAAATTAAAGTGGGTCCACATTGGCAAACCGAACAGCAAACGACGAAAGGCGAAGGCGAATTCGGGCTATGTATGTGGACGTTCGGTTCGCATTCGAGGCGTGGAGAGATTTTTCATTAATGCTGGTGTAATGCGAAGGTTTTGCTTTCAACGACAAAACGCAATTTGTTTGGTCGCATGCTTTCGTTCGCGAGTACATCGCAGAAAATAACGCACTGCAGCCGTGGATGTTCTTCGTCTCAATTTCATGAAAATCCGATATTTAAATATTTGGAATCGTACTGTCTGAACACTTTTCTTCGTTTTGTTGACTTGGAACTCGATTTTGAGGGGGCTTCTTTTTCCACTTGATTGTTTTTATTTGATTGACCGTACCGTCTGCTTCGGTTCTTTTTGCATTTTCTTAAATTTCAGCATTCTGCGTCGTCGTCGGCTTCTTTGTTCACCAGAGATTTAACTACTAGGTATTTATAATGGTTCTCACTGATTGATCATTCTTAAAATACAGTATAAAAACAATAAAAAGGTTATTAAAATATTGAAAAAAAAAATCATATTATTTTATGCGTTTCATTTGTAGACAACAAATTCAACTATTTCTACGAATTTAGATTTGGTAACATAATTTGATTTAAAGGATTGAAACAATTTCAGCTTATATTCTAAGTTCGAACTCTAAATGCATTTACGTCAACGTCACAATGGTGACGCGATGACGATCCACCAATTATGACAGTTTTGATGCGTCTCAACTTCAAAACGACACAAGACACACAACGTCGCACACTCATTGCATATTCATGCGGCAATACATTTTAATTAGCCATTCCTGATATATTCGTCGCGTGTTGAGCGGGAGGAACCAGAGGGGAGAGGGGGGGGGTTGTTTTCCTAATTAATTTGCAGGTTTCAATTACCTGTACGTAAGGTGGGACAAAGAGGAAGGGGATGGCGGGTGTTGAGGGGTTGAATTTGAGTAGTACCGAGTCACGTAATACCTAAATTCTGAGCGCATAAAATACGCGCGATAAGTGGCGCGTGTGTGTGCGAATTGACGCGTACGTGAGCGAAATACGACAGACGGTTTTGGAAGCGCTGGAAATCCGGCAAAGATTGAGTGTCATGTTCGATGAAAAAAAAAAAAAAAAAAAATAAGTAAAATGGAAGACAGAAGACGTATTTCGAGAAATCGACGTGAAAGATTACATTTTTTTTGTAGCATAGCCTACGAATTTGTATGCATGAGAATTGAACGAGTGACACGCTGAAAAATTCTGGAAATTATTTTGAAGGACATTTTACAAGAACGTATTAGACTCACAGCATGGGTAAAATCCTCCTCCATTATAATGATAAAGAAAAGAAGCGTTCTTCGAAAATTATATATACATATGTGTAGTTCATCCATAGAGTTGCATTGATTACAGTCACGTTTCAATGAACGGACGGTTTTGATACTTCATTGTATGAAGTATGTACTTCAAGGCATCGCGTACTGGAGTGTTCAGCTACGGTATCGAAACGTGTATGTTTAAGACTCAAACAGGATAACAGTTACACATTCAGACCAACCTTTGTATAGCGGGTATGGCAAACAGCCTCGCCAGCAATCCATTGTAATGCACAAGCTTTCACAAGCGCATTACTCTGATATGACAATTTCCATGTCCACAATGAACTACTGTACTGGGGCATATAAAGAATTTAAAAAATAAATAAATAAATTTCAAGCCAACGTATACATATTATACGGTACGTGATTTTAAAGGAATTTATCATTGAGGTTCGATTGTGAGCGTAATTCAATTCGTGAAACGCAAATAAATATACGAATTTAAATTAAACTCGATTCGAATCTCGGCTGGTTAAGCGTTGCGTAAAATCGAGTGTCACGATTTATCACAACGGTTCGCAGTCATCTTTTGACCGTTCCAAAATGGGGAACGAACGGGTCAGGACGATCAATTTGAGCAATTTAAAGTGTTGGTCGGTGTTCAATTGAGACGTCAAAATGTTAAATTGAAAACGAGAGCGGCGGCCGTCAATCCCGACTATATTTTCCCGACGGACGTCCATCACTATAATCGAGATTAATTAAGTTATCATCGATCCCAACCAGTAATTAAACATCTTACGAGTTTCTGCGAAACTAGGTATTCACACAGTTATGAACATAAAATTGGTATATAATTTCGAAGATTTCCGTAGTAACCAAAGTATGAATTATTGTTATTATTTTTAAAATATTATGTATGTTAATATATAAAGGGGTTAAAAGGGAAGCCATTAGATAAAGATTGTATCAGCATACGTGAAGGAGGCGTCCAGGAAATGGAGTTGAGCATTTTCCGAGTGGAAATCGGGTCATTCGCATCAATCACTCGTTTAAGAAGCCCCAATCCTCCCCACCCTCCCCCAACTCCGAATACCGTTTCGAACCCATTTTCGGGTTTTTATTTCGGGTCTGACCGTTTCGAATTTGACTTTACAAGCAGATCGATCCATCCTCGTTTCGTCGGTTGTCACGACCGAATCGACGCGAGCGACTTTAAATAGAAAACAATAAGCCCGCGGGAAAATTCGCGAAAAAGTGTCAAATTTTCGACGAAAAATATCTTCGCAAACGGGCGAGAAGTGATCAGACAGCTATTGCCCTCCCATAAAAATATGTTTTTCTCGTTTGAAACGTCACATTTTCACACCAACGTTGAAATTGATGCGAGCGTGACGTGTGCGATTGCAATATAAAATATGACCGATTTATACGCGAAAAAATAATGGAAGCTGGCAAAAAAAAAAACAACAACAACAAAAAATCCCACCATTCGATGGGATTACGTTTCTATTTACGACGAATAAAATTGATTTGAACGGGAGAAGTTCACAATTTTCATTGAAATAAAATAGAGGTATGAGATGTATTTTAAATGTTGATAGGTATGCTAGCATAAAAAAGATGATGATTTAATTAGATTGGTTGAATGTGAATGATACTTTGAGGATTTGTATGTATGTATGTTGGTATTTATATTTAAGTTAGATAATAATATGTTACCATCACATTTTAGCAAAATTATTGTGAGAGGAATGGATGTATGTGAATATAATTTAAGGAATAAAAATGATTTAATTATAAAAAAATGTTGGAGTAAATAGAAATAGGATAAGCATTGTACAAAGGTGTTTTAGATTATAATAGACTGCCGGATGGATTTCGAAGTTCCAAAACTATTGATAAATTCCTGGCAGTCTTAAAAAAACATCTCTGTATAGGTGCTTAGTTAAGAATTATGTAATTAGCTTTAGCTACTATGTTATATAAATAAATAAGATCATACTCTTAAGACTCCGAAAAGAAAAATCGAATAAGATTGTTAGAGATTCATTGTTTTCAAATATGTAGAGTGGTTCAAGTTTGGAATAGTCTTCCGGATTCAATAGTCACTTTAAAAAATGTTAATTTATATAAAAATCAACTAGATTTATTCGTAAAAAAAAACAATGGGCATTTGTAACTCTTTAATATATGGACCATTATTCATTTTACATTCATTTTATTTATTTTTTTTGTTTTATCTTTACTTTTATTTTTTGTTTTTATCTCTATTTTTATTTTTGTTATTATTTTAATTTTAATTTTGTACAATTTTGACAATACTCCTCTTGTCCTTTCTTTCTTTTTCATTTATAAATACTGTTTTTTTTTTCTTCTTTTTGTTAACTGATACCTAACCCCAAGGCCTATCGACTATGCCGCCTCTCCATGTAATTAAATAAATAAATAAAAAAAAAAACATGTACATACTAATTTACGTAATATATGTATACGAGCATGTACATACATACATATGCATACCTTTTGAAATACGATGTGAATATAGTCAAACTTAACGGAAATCTAGTGGTCAGCCTTGGATCTCACGAATGGGAACTAATTTGTACGAGTCGTAAAACGGAACATTTGTAAGGGCCGTGTAATTTGTAGTACAAAACGTACTGGAAGGGCTCACAATGAGTGCCCCTATCGGCAGGGGCAAATAAATTACCCGGAGCTCTTGTCTAAATGTGGACAAGGGATCAATTTGCTCATTCGAATCATCGCAACGTCGAGAACATTGTTGGAATTTGGAATATATCTTGAAAGTCGAGTGTGTCAAAGTGTGGGTCCACACTGTTGAACTTTGCGAAATTAAACAAAGTGCTTTTAAAATGATATAAGCACCACGTACCAACAGTTGAAAGGACATACGTCAAATTAATAACAGTGTGTAATTAACAAATGTGTCTAGTAATGAGAAAAGTGCGTTTTTGATGGCGGACACTATTATTCATTACGAATAAATAATAATAAAAAAGCGAGGGTGAAATACATAAATTGGGTTTTATTTGGAGGCACGCAAAGCCGGCATATATTCGCGCTGAGCACACGCGCCCCGAGCACGCCAAAATGTGCTCAGGCGAAATAAGAATAAACGTTATTTAAATCGCACGATCGCCGGTCTTTGCACGGTTAACGATTCGCCGAACGGTACAGCTTTGCATAATTTTGCGTATTGTTGTTGAAGCTCGCGTGCGCCTTTATTAATAGGCCGCCGACGATTTTAATTAAAATGCGAAAATTATTGCACGAGAGAGGGTTGTTGGTTGGTGGCGCGCGGGGTTCGGATTTATTTAACCTTTTGCGGTCGTGATAAGTTGTTATTGCGTTCGGTTTAATTACTCTTGAATTAGGGATGCCCAATCGTATGCGACGTGTGTTGGACTGACGTGCACGTTCAGGCATCATTTGTGAGATATTCACGAAAATTTCATCCCCTGCGGATTCATTTCGGTTCAGACAGTAAGGCTGCGTACACACCGACGAACCCAACAGCGAACGACGAAGGGTTGCTATTGTGTGGACGTTCATAAATCATCGGACGTTATTGTGTGGAGCGGTCCACACAACAGCAACCCATCGTCGTTCGATGTTCGGTTCGTCGGTGTGTACGCAGCATTAGTTGGTCACGTTCTTGCACAGTTTTGATATTGCATAACAAATCGAAATACGAGGAAAGGATGAACCTTCCATATGGGAGGAAAGTGTTTTGCACACAAAACGTAGTCACAGTACGTATTCATATTGTAGAGATCGATATTTATACATAGGACAATTGGTGAATATGACTGGATGTAAAGAAGAAGAAACAAAACTAAGATGGAGCGCATTCGGAAGAATGAACATAGTTTTTAAATCCAACATCCCGCTATGCTTAAAAAATAAGGCATGCGACCAATGCGTACTGTCAGTTACGACTGAATTCAAGGACTTTACGTAATGCTGCGTGCATACCGACGAACCGAACAGCGAACGACGATGGGTTGCTATTTATTATAGCAACCCTTCGTCGTTCGCTGTTCGGTTCGACGGTGTGTTTACGCAGCATAAGATCCAGTGCACACAGAGACGCATGGAAAGATGTATGCTTGGTATGACAAGAAGAGATCGTAAGAGGAATACTTGGGTAAGAAGCATGACATATCGGAACGTGAGGATCGGAGAGGTCTACATCCAGCAGTGGATGGTGAACGGCTTAAAATGATGATGTCGATGTTGATGAGAGGAAAGAGTTCGAGTGTCAAACTTCTAAAAGCATCAGTTTTTTTACTTTGATAGTCTGAGGAACCTCTTACATTCAAATAATCCCTTTAAGATCCATATCCTTTTAAGTTCAGTTAATTTAATTAAAATTAAAGTCTATTGATTGTTTTTAATACAACTATAAATGTTTTACCTCTAGGCTCGCGATAGTTGAGCAATTATTACAGATCCAAAGAAATAAAATACACATTGACAACATAACACGGATTTACTTAAGTGCTCGTTGTGTGTAAAATACCACCATGCACGTATGAAAAAAATATAAATAAAACCGATACGTAAAATGAAAATTAATACACGAAAAATTTGAAACGGAAAATTAGCCTCGCGCTCACTTTCGCGGAAAATACAACAATTTTAAACGCGTATTATGTCATTTCGGCGTAGTACAGCAAGCGAGAGTTCCGCAACAAAAACAAGGATCGCGAGGAGGCGGGGTGTGTGTGTGTGTGTGTGTGCTACCGCAGGGGTCGGCAAACCGCGGCTCGCGAGCCTCATGCGGCTCTTTGGGTATGCGCGTGTGGCACTTCAATATTGAAAAAAGAAATAAAAAAAAATTAGAGAAATTTATAGTACAATATATGCAAAAAATGCTACAATTGTTAGGCTTAACGAGCAAATAGTTGTGGAGCTCTAAATTTGTACGTAATCTGGAGAAAGAAGAGTGCAATCTAATTTCACAACATAAGTGGGTTGCTTGTAAAGGATCTACAGAAGGCAGACACAATAATACATGGAATAGCCTTCCGAACTCATATATGACCAATTGAAAAAAATTGCATTTGTTGTTCTTAACTACATATCTTCGGGTCTATGTAATACATATGTATGTATGTATGTATTTAAACAAACATTTTCAAGCATGAACCATATAAAGAGCACATTGAGAAACGCCAAATAACCGATGAGAACTTAGAGTCGTGCCTAAAATTAAAAGCTACAAATTACTAACCAAACATACCGAAACTTTCTGAAAGGTCATTATGATTCACATTACGTAGTTTTAAGGAATGCATGTGAATTGTATGTAATTCAATTTCTGTAAAATTATATACATACATATGTACATACATTTACAATTTATTTAATATATAATCCTTAACTGAGCACCTGTACAGAGATGGTTTTTAAAGACTGCCAGGAATTTATCAATAGATTTGGAACTTCTAATTCCATCAGGCAGTCTATTATACTCCAAAACACCTCTGCACAAGACGCTTCTCTTTTTTCTATTTATTTTAACATTAAATTATTTTTATTCCTTAAATTATATTCACATACTCTCACAATAAATTTACTAAAATATGATGGTAACATATTATTATCTAACTTAAATATAAATACGAACATACAAATCCTCAAAGTATCATTCACATTCAACCAATCTAATTCAATCAACAATCAACAATAAAATGAAATATAATTTTTGAAAAAAAATATTTACTTGAATTTTATTCGGGAAATCTTCTCCACACATTCATCATCATCATTTTCAGCCGTTCACCATCCACTGCTGGATGAAGGCCTCTCCAATCTTCTTCCATTCTTGTCTGTCTTGAGCAATCTGCATGCACTTGACTCCACACATTCTTCTCAATTCATCAGCCCATCTTTCCACTCGGTCTACCTTGCTTTCTTTCACATCCTCTCGGATACCATTAAAAGTACTTCTCGCGTCCATCTGCCATCCATTCTTCTCGCTATGTGTCCAGCCCATTGCCACTTCAACTTTTTCACCCGCACTGCTATATCTGCCACTTTGGTCATACTTCTTACCCATGTATTTCTTTTGCGATCTCTTCTTATTATGGCCAAGCATACATCATTCCATGCTTCTCTGTGTGCACATTCCAATATTTCTCCATCTGCCATCCATTATTCTCGCTGTGTCCAGACCATTGCCACTTTAACTTTTTCACACGTTCTTCTATGTGTATCTGCCAATTTGGTCATACTTTTTACCCCTGCATTCCTCTGTCCATGCTTCTCTGTGTGCACTGGATCTTTCGTAGCATTCTTGAATTTAGCGTCCAAGTTTCACATCCATACGTCATAACTGGCAGTACGCATTGGTCGTACGCCTTTTTTTTTAAGCATAGCGGAATGTTGGATTTAAAAACTATGTTCATTCTTCGAAAAGCACCTACATCAATTAAATAAACAATTATAAAGCCGCGTACTCAATAGCGAACATGAGCGTGTAATGTAATGCTCGCTAATGTGGACACCCATTGTACGTGCACACTTGCCGTGCAACCGATTGCGAGTCCCTTTGCGTTCGCGACAAAACCGAAACCGAGTGGATCGCCACGAACGTTGCAGAGCGCGCGCAAAGTATGCTCGCGAACGCGTACACATTTACAAAATTTGTTGCATTACACGCTCACGTTCGCTAATGAGTACGCGCGGCTAATCGTGCTATCACTTTACTTGGATCAATTTTCCTCGTAAAAATATTTTTGCAGCTCTCGAAATTTTTTTATTGTAAACCGTAGTCGCAGTTGGCTCTATTGGGCTCAGACTTTGCCGACCCCTGTGCTAGGGGATGAGAGTACGCATTAAAAGCGAATTTATACAGGCTTCGATATCGGGTTACGTCGTCGCGTTCGACATTAAGTATTCAGCAACAAAGGCCGAGCCGCCGCGCTTTCGCCTAAATATCGAAACGTCCAGGGTTTGTGTGTGACGCACGGCGATCGTAAAATCGTGGTTAACGGCCATCCCCTTCTACTCCAACCACCCCAGGATATAAAAAAATAGCGGCTGAAAACGGATATGAAGCGCCTGAAAAGGGGTAGCAAATTAATTTGCGATGCGCGAACCCTTGCGACTTTTTATACGACAATCGACAATACACACAAGAGCCGAGCGGTGTACGGAATCAGTGCGTTTGAATAGTGTTGTAAAATTCTCGGGAATAATCTTTTGGATAATATTCTCCAAACCGAGAATTTTCTGTTTAAAATTGTATGTACATAATGCAATGTAGCCTGGGCTCCATCGGCCACCATGTATTTTAAATAAATAAATACTAACTCTGTTATTTGCTTAAATGTACAGTAAACTCCCTCCAATCCGGGCTAATACTTGGGAGAGTTGATACGGATTACACGAATAATATTAGTTTAGTATCCGTGACAAAAACTAAATTTGATGCGGCGTGAATATGACAAAATTTTTACGATATTTTGTGCCAAGTTTAAATGAATGATTATATCATAAGTTGGAACAATAAATTTATTTATTTATTTATTAGACGCTTAAAAAGGCTTTTACAAGAAATAATATAAACAAAAAAATAAGAATACAAGAGTAATGTACATATGTATAAATAGAAACAAAAAATAAAAAAAATGACTATAAGAACAGTAAAATTTAATTGAACTGAGAAGAGAAACTTCTTAAAGAAAGCAGCTTTACCAAATGAATGCTCATGCAGAATTTCATTGGAATATCACAATCAAAGCGATAAAAATATGTATACATAATTTATTGCTTCCAGATTTACATAATAAGCATTGTATTTATGTGAGAATTTCGCGGAAAACGTTCATGCTAGTAGAGCGTATGTTAAAATGACGAAATGACACATTCAGTGTCGTCAGAATGAAAATATGTCATTCAAAATGCTCTCAAACACTCTAGAAAGTCCTATTACTACTATTAGGTTCTAAAAATATCCTAGAATCTTCTAAAAAGTTATTTAACTACATATCTAGAGATGTTTTATAACCAAGAAAAAAGAATATTCTCGGAGAATAATCTTTTGGAGAATATTCTCGACTTACAACACTACGTTTGAACATTTGATTTGAAATGTACCCAGTGTATTGAATTAAAGACTCCCATACACAGCTACGAAATCGCGTATGAAAAAAAACCTAGCGCGGCAAACCTAGCGAATTTCGCTAGGTTTCGCTGCTTGACAGCATACAGAACGCGCGACGGCAAAGTTGGCTTTAACCTTTCCCTACCTGTGGTGTAAACAAAGTCGACATTGCCTCTAATTATGTGAATATCTCTGTAAATATACTAAATACGGAGTTCATATTTTAGGTATTCCTCAGTAATACATTAATGTATAGAATTGAATTATTACAATGTAAATGTACTTTTCGGAAGCAACCAAAAAAAATGTTTTATCCAAGAAGTGAGTTAAATTTAACATAGTGCATATATGTGTTAGTGCAGTGATTTTTTATCGCAGCTCCATGCGCGTGCGTCATTTGATCGTGTACAGTGCGATTAGCAGTTCATTTGTGGTTCGTGATTATTATTTACGGTAATAATATTTTCATATTGTTATGCTACATATATTGCAGATTATATTTATATTTTCAAATACCGTTCTAATTTTAGAAAAAAAAATGGCTAAAAGAAATTTGATGAATGAAGAGGAATATGATAGCGATCTTAATTTTGAGCCGGAAATAATCTTGCACTATAATAGAACAAAAGGTGTGATCGACACCGGTGACAAAATGACGAGTGAATATTCTTGTGCAAGGTCAACAAGGAGATGGCCTTTTAGAATATTTATGGATATGCTGGATATAGCTGCACTGAATGCATATTTGTTATGGACGCAGAAATATCTAGAATGGAAGACAAATAATAGAAGTCGAACATCAAGATGCCATTGCTATGGTTATATCTCAATATCATTGACAATCGGCAGAAGCGATAGATGATATAACCAACTTTACACCAGAATGCGCATCAGAGAGTACGCAGCAATTTCCCGAGTGTAATCGAGACTGTGCCGATTCTATCCTTATTCAACAAAAAAAAGAACCCGATTATTTTGCCATGCTTGTCAAAAACCTGTATGCTTATCGGATAGGTTAGAAAAAAACATATTTCATGTTTTGATTGTGATATTATGATAAACACAAATATTTAATATTAAATTTCATGTATTCGGTTTTTGTCCTTTTTTCATGCTATTTTGTTTTTTATTCACGTTTATTTTTCAAATTTATATATAGTTTTTTTTATCAATCTGTGTATTTTTGGAACATTATATTACAAAAATAAATACTTAAAAAGTACATACTTTATTTTATTTGATGAAAAATATAAACAAAAACACATATCCTAAAGCCGCACAGGTTTTGAAACACCGTATGTTGTCGTGAGAGCGAATCGTAACGCACACCAATGTCAGTAGCGGTCTGACTATAAACGCTTCTCCACGCGTTTCTATGCAGTCTTCATCTTTATGATGTTTTTTCTAGTTTTTAGCACTTATATTACCACCATTGATGCATATATTTATTTATATAGATACGGACTACTACTATGAACATTAATAGAAGTAATAATTGTTAAGTATTCGTATTTATCTGACTTAAAATCACAAATTTCTACATGTCAACTGAGTTGACATCATCGGAGCGCGCGGATGTTTTTAGCACCGTAAGGGAAAGGTTAACCGCTAAATATTCGGGCACGTGGTGAAAACTTTAGTTTGCATTGAAATCCGAGTCACGATATGTTTAAAAAAAAAAAGGACCCAACCGACAACTGGTTTTAGCAGATTGGTCTAACGACGTTCTTCCCGAGCCTGAGGTCGTGGGTTCGATCCCCACTCGTGCTGATGGTTTTTAATAATTTTTCCTCAGCGAGCGTTATCAGCAGACAGACAGACAGACGGATTTCGGCTATTATATATATAATATGTATATTACGAAAAGTAGTGCAAAAACAATTGATTATTAATAGAATTGAAACAAATTCGCAATAAAAAAAAGTTGATGCGCGTGGGTGGCAGTAATGCTCGAATAGAATAACCGAATACGCGTCTATACCAAGACGGTTTTTCGCCGAATTCAAACGATGACGTTTGTGGAAAAGTTGTATGTAAATAACTCTGACTTGAGAATCGTGAGTGAAATACAAACGTTCCGAATGCGAGGTGACATATGATAGTTTGATAGCTTATGTCAGAGTGACAGAAACCGGCGCTTGCGCAGGCCGGTACACTTGCTAAATTCGCTAGGGTTTTATACGCGATTTCGTAGCTGTGTGTGGGTGCCTTTACATCAGCGTCGACCTTGAGCATTTAAGTGTTTCGTCGTACACGGTAGGTGTACTTAAAAGTACACGTGGCACATACACGTACATGTGTACATAGTGCCTGGGTTACATTGTGCAATGATTTAGTTAAGCGGGCAGCGGGTGTGTAGCGCACCCCATAACTCAGCCGGTATTACTATTTTATGGCATCGGATTCCATTATTTTACCAATTTGCGGTGTATTTATGACGTTGTACAGGGATAAACTGACGCGATCGAAACACGCTACGAACAACGAGTACATACGACGCACAGTGGTTCCGATACACCCAACTTTGGACAGTAGCATAGTAGGCGAGCGTCGCGACTACCGTGCATCGATTATCTGCTTTCTACGAATCGTAGATGCCGATTAATCCCATTTCAACATCTAAAATAGTATCGATGTAATGTTTCATATCAATCGAGTTTAATAAAATTATAGTTGGCGTCAATCTTCAAGTTGAAATAATCACGTGTTGGAAGAAAAAATCGTAGGAACTTTTTATAACCGTTTCATTATTTTGAATAGTCTCCCTATGAAACGTAATTTAACTTTGGGTTTCGCGTTTCACCTTTCGCTGACGAAAACATATTCCTGAGCTTTTATTTATAGTCATTTAATGAATTAGTAGATTATAAGCAACATATCTGTGACTTATCAATCAATTATAAATAGATTACGGTAAAGATGGATTCATAGATAAATACAGAATATATCGATGCCACTGTGCGACGGCCTCACTTTAGGAAAGGCGTACTAGTTGCTGTGCTTATATTGCGCGACTAACAGTCTGTTGTTTTTTTTTAACAAGAAAGTAGATATGCAATTTTAGTTTGTGTATCCGTCTCTCAATCCGCATGCGCTTAAAAGGGACATAAATTCGAGTGGCACCGAATGCACCAATAGCGTCTAGCGTTCTCTTTATAAGAGCAACAAACTTTGGTCCGTTTGTATTCTAAGAGGTCGTACGAAGGTTGAAAGTTTTAAAAGATTTGTATTTAAATTGTATAAATTGACAATTTGGCTGCTAATTTATTTTATTTTTTTGAATGTAATGGAAACGATCTGTATTTTTGCTTCAAGAGCGTCTCAAGTAACACTCATTATCGTGAGTCGTTTTTGAAAGTAAACCATTCGGACGTATTGCCTACAACGTCTATGTGTCTATGTATGTATGTATTATGATAAAAAGCCGTATAATCAACTACAATGATGAATATTTCCCATCGTGCGAAGGCGTAAGATAAATACGCCATGGAAATAAATATTTATAACGGCAAAAATGAATAAAGTCGTTACGACTCTCGTCTCTCTCTCTCTCTCTTTTGTTTAGCGTAAACTCACAGGGATTGAATTGATATTGGAGGAATTTTTTTAAGTGAAAATTTTGGGGTGTAGGTACATACATACATACATACATACATATGTAGGTGGGTTGTTCGATAGTTCGTGTGTGGAAGCTGGAAGTGATTTAGGTTATATGTGTCACGTTCCGAACGAAGCACCTTTTATCTGGTCCGAGAAGTTCTCCAACGTTCGCCGTAAACGTTGATGAAACTACGTTTTTCCCCCGTAAACGTAAGCAATAAACAGGCGAGTTAATCAGCTCAACGGCAACATTAGGAAGGATGCGAATGAAATTGAAATGTGTGCGACGACGTGGACGAAAAGGACACGTTTCACTGGTGGCAAATCTACGATCATCAACAATTCTGATTGAAATTTACGATTCGGTAATTCGTAGCCGACAAAAAAACAGCACTAAGTATAGGAATTTGCTATAAATGCTTTTATAGCCGATTTACCGATTTTATTATATTTGTTAAAATATACAAATGAAATGTAATTTCGTGCGCTATAATTTCACGAATAAAATAATTATTAAAAATTAAATGTTAACCTCCGTACAAGTTTCCGTACATTATAATCAAGAACGTTACGTTATCTAGGTTCTCGCAGAACGAGCGAACGAGCAAAAATTGTAAAAAAAAATACACTTTGAATGTTACAACAACTGAGGAAATATTAAACAAATAAAATAAACAAAAAAAAAATTCGAAATCGTCGTTTTTTGTATACAAATGCGGAAATTATTCTTTTATTACGAAACATTTTTATAACTCATAAAAATGATATAATGCAGGAAACGAGTATAGTATATGTATATATATGTATGTACGCTCAGTGTGTCTTTTGCATAGTAATAATTCGCAACACTATATTTTTTAACTGATAAAAAAAGCAAAGTAATATTGTGTTACAAAGTAAATATATTGTATGTGCATAATGTGTGAATTGAATTTAATATAAGACTATTTTTTTTGTAAATTTTTACTTGCAAGCCGAAATGAAAATTCACTCAGTTTATTTCAAATTTCGTTACGTTCTCGCGCCGTGCTTTGCAATATTACATTGAATTAAAATAACAAAAAAAAAAATTCAATAGAACACGTATAAAATGTGTAAATATTATTATTTCATCTACAATTCAGTGCTAAACGGTGACTTTATCGTACACAATTTTGCGTAACGGTCGATTTAGCTTTCGGCGACGATAAGAACTTTTTTTGACATTCGCGATATCGAAAAGTAATTTCGGCGTATTTTTGAGACGATGACAAAGGGAGATTTTATCAGATAAAGTCGACTTCATCAAGCTGTCAAAACAAACGCGCATTAGGCGAAAAATGTCGAAAAAAAAACTCACGCGAAAACGACGACGACGCGCCATTAATACGAAACCCTTTGTCGAAAGTTTAACGTTAAATTTGAATTAACCGTTTGCTTTTAACACTAATTAAGTTATCGCGAATAACAGAGTTTATTAACATGCAAAGCGAATGAAACATTAGGGTATTGGCCAAAACGATGTTCTCAATATGTATACTGTATTTACATACGTACATTTATTTGGCTTAAAAAGCTAATTACAAACAAACATTACTTAAAGTTAAAATTACAAAATAAACTTATTATCTAATAGCACTTGTACAGAGTTGCTGTTTTGAGGCTGCCAGGAATCTATCAATTTTATTTATATTTCTGAGAACTTCTGGCAGACCATTATATTCAACAACACCCCTGTACAAGATACTTTTCATGGATTTACTTAATTTTAAATTCTTAACTATTAACTTATTGTTACCTCTTAGTATTATGACTAGGTATATTATACATACATATTATACTAGTGATTCTCTTGCAGGAAGGTTTTCATTTGGAATCGTAACGTCACTGTAGTTTGCGAATGTTTAAAGAAGTCAGAGGACTCTCACACTTCCTTTCGCTTCTGGGAAACTGTTTGAACAGACAGACAGACGGTAGGATCGAAAAGATGTGGAAGCCGGTAGCTTCTTCGACGATATTGAAATCGTCTTCGAAAAATCGCAATCCGCTGATTCTGAGCAAACTTGTCGGAACGGCGTGCGTCTGTCGTCCCGCGACATTTCGTATTTAAATAAAAATGTAGCGTGAATTTTCCTATTGCGCATAGCCGGCGGAGAATATTGAAAAATTGAAAATTTATCAGTTGGGATTGCTAAACAGGAATCGGAAAAATTGTTATATACAACATACATACATATGTATGTATGTATGTATGTACATCAAATTTATGCAAGCACATAAATATAATGAGTTTCGTATTTAATTAACTTTTTCCACTAAATATGACAACGGAAATGGTTACGTAAGCGCTGAAGTACATTTTAATCGGATTATTAAGACTTAACATACATACATACATACCTATGTATTGACATAACGATACTCATTAGGGCACAAATACACATCATTCGACAACGTGTACATTTAAGATATAATTAATAGTGACATTTGATAATTGAAATTAGGAAACGTCAAATGTTGTTGTCATCGATGTCGGACTTTATATACGTGCAGTTAATCTATGCATAGTACATATACATAGGTACACTTTTGGGAAACAATTGCATTACGTATGTATGTATATACATACGTATGTAGTTAATTCACAAACCATCGTAGCATCTTGTTTTGTTATACATACATACATAAAATAATATATTCTATGTACATGAGATATTACATTATAATAAAATATGTAATATAATTCCAATAGAGTATTGTCGAGTGTGAAACATATTGCAATTTAATATGCGTTTGGATTGCGATGCAGATGCCGATATGTGCACCGGATGAATGCAAATAAATGCATCGCCGATTTCACCCGTGAATACTCTGTGAGAAGCACGCAAAAAAAAAAGTGTCAAAATGGCGGGATTGGAGAGGGATTAAACCTTTAACGTCAGGTGTTAGGCATTTAAAATGTACCACACGATTTACGCGTATTTTTTAATTGATGATATACATAGAAATTAAGGATTTTGACATAAGACTTAATTTTGTGTATTTTTTTAGGATAGAATAATATCAAATTGCTAATTCAGTAAGTCACGCATTGTATGGAACTTAAATACGTTATTTGAAATAAGAGTTTAGATACTATATTTATTCTACACAATTTACATACACATATGCGACTAAACATTTGACTCAAAATTATTCAATGAACAATATTATTTTCTGGAAATATATTACTTACTGACAATACTTTAAATTTTACTTAAGTATACCTATTTAGTCGGACGTGGGATGGCGAATTAATTCCGTAAAACTAATAAGATCAGTATTAACCGAGCGATATATCACTGTCCAGAAAAAAAGCTCTCCCCCACAGGGCGATAAAGAAGGCGACTTAAGGTTTTAAGCATTCGGTTGAGCTTTAAGCTCTCGCCTGTTAGTAGGAACGGGAGGAGAGGTTGTGAGGGTTCGCTACGAACGTAATTGTGCTATTCCGGTCGTTGTAGCACCGAAATTTTTATCACGAACCAACCCAAATTGTGCGGAGAACATTTTGAGCGGATCAAAAATTGGTAAAAATGAATATCGACTTTTAACAGTTAATTAAATCCGAAACTGTAATGAATAAGTTGAAATTTTTTTAAAATATATATTTTTATTCATGTGACGAACCTTGGTTAAGTTTGTGTGTAGGCGAAAATCGATTCAGACCGTTACGACACTTCGTGAACGACGTTTCGAACTGATAAGTCGCGATTAAAGGGTTAAATGGCATGTGTCGACGCGTCGTAATAAGCAAACGAAGCAGAAAACCGGATAAACGCAACGTGTAATATATATCCGATGTCGCGAAATGTAATATGGGAAAAAATGTTCGGTTTGGTAAAATACGTTACTCCCGATACTTTATTTCATTTTCACAAATAATATCGTAAGATTTATTATCTACCAACTGCAAACATATACTCATTGTGTTATTTGATATGAAAAATATAATAAAACATACTTAGGAGTGTACAAAAAAGACTTGCAATCCATTGGATTGATATTGTAAGCGAATGTATGTATAAATCGGCGAGAGATTAACACGTTAACGAGGTTAACGCCTAGCCACACTCAAAATTACACAAAGTCAACGAGAAAGAGTGGGGCGGGAAGGCGTTCGCGGTAAACAATTTCAACATTGCCTCTCATTATAATTCAACAATTTTCGATATCCGCTATAATCTGCTCTAAGGGTGTTTTAATGGGAAGGACGAAGTTTAACTTAATCCCTTAGGCACGGCTCGAGGTCGACCTATATAATATTTTAACCGCCAAATTGCACACACGTAATTCGAAGTCGGATCAAGTTGGCTACAATTATTATTTATTTATAATATGTAAATGTACCGTTTTTGATTAAACACTTTTGCGGTGCACGAGCCAGCCAGTGTGCGAACGCCGAAAAATTATCATTTAGAGAAGGAAATTTGAATGAAATGCGCCACGACGTCAAATATGAGCTTGAGATGAAAATCCTATTCTGTACACTACATTTGCATGAAAATTATGCGGCGAGGTTAATAAAATACAAAATATACGTATAATCATTTCCTATATACATATTTATGTACATATGTAACCGTTGTATGGAAGTGTTAAGATTAAACAGTTGCGTTGAAATAAAAGCTATAACGTTATTTAGTTTATCCATGTATACATACATACATACGTAGTATAAAGTATTGATTTAACACGGGACACGATGGATTGCATTGCAAATAATAGGTTAAATAAAAACTCACCGTATTATCATTCATAAGTCCGTATTGCGTATCCGCGTAATGCATCTGTAATAAATAAACAAAAAAAAAATGTGTAAAAATGGATACTATTATTGGCACATTCAATGTGCACAGATGGATTATTACGGCCAATTGATATTTATGTAAAATTAATAATTTAGTATGGCGTGAATATTTTACAGTACATGATTCAACACAAAATAATAATACAATTAAAAATTTAAAGCACCAATGCATATGCGGTTTTATCTGGCGCCGGAGGCTTTCATATTGTGCCCGAATGGTCATATCGAAATACATATGACTAATAGATATTCTTTCATACTGTGATGGCGAATTTCATACATGGTTTTGTCGTATTGAGGGAATTTTTTTATTATTCGCACGCAGAGAGTCCTAGCGAGGGAGTGATTTAACCATAACGCCACTCCATCCCTTAAATAATAACAATTGTTGGTATGAAACTCACATACATAATAGCGATTATCCCGCTTATCGCGCCACGTGACCAATTCGATGTACGCGAATAGTCAACGCCAACTTCCCCCTTATCATAATACGGTAATATATTATTAGTAATACGCAATACGCATTTCTCACGAGCGGTATTTATACGTGTGCCTATCGATCGAATGGATTATTATACTACACCGCTGACACTTTCGTAAATTCGTAACTTTCAGCAATTGGCGCCGATCAATTAGCGCAAGAGTGCTTTAAAATTGGCACTGCAAACTATAATTTCCAGTTACTGTGTAATAGCGCACTGGGGCGCGGTTAGCGAACACAAACAGCTTACGACAGCGTTATCTGACGCTGTTAAATCCACGAAATTTATCTCATATTTCGTGGATGTGCTTCAGCAGCGATTCTTCCGTGCCATTGCGACATCGATTCCTTTATATTCGGCACGGTGATCTTTTGCCGTGCCCCTACAATTCCAATCGGATTCGGAAGTAGTTGGATTAGATCAATGTTCAAAGGTACTGCAGACTTGTATAGGTCATATTTTTCCCCATTCAATAATATGCAATATTTTATCCGATTACAAATAGTGAAGTTTCATTGTTATTACGCGTTTATATATAGGGACCATATTCCCAAAAGGTAAACCCACATACCTCAATAAGAAATGTCGACGTGAGAGACGTAGGAACCTTTACACTTTTTTTTTTCGGTGAATATTACGGCATATGACCAATGCGTACTGCCTGTTATGTCGTATGGATGTGAAACGTGAACGCTGAATTCAAGACTGTTGCGTAAGATCCAGTGCACACGGAGAAGCATGGAAAGATGTATGCTTGCTATAACAAGAAGAGATCGTAAGTGGAATACATCGGTAAGAAGTATGACGAAAGTGCGAGATATAGCGGAACGTGTGAAAAAGTTGAAGTGGCGATGGAATTGACACAGTGAGAAGAATAGATGGCAGATGGACTCGAGAAATACTGGAATGGTATCCGAGAGGATGTGACCGAGTGGACGGTGGGCTGATGAATTGAGAAGAATGCGTGGCATCAAGTGGATGTACATAGATTGTTCAAGACAGACAGGAATGGAGCGGCTGAAAATGATGATGATTCTTATATTTCGATACAAAAAGTATGATGATTATTATACTTTATCCTAATCGGATAAACTATTGTGATCGTGCGAAAATTCGACCTTGAGATTTTGACTGATTTGTATCAGGTATCATCCACTGATCACGTTTTCATGATTTCTGGTAAATGTTTGTATGTCTGTGTACCTGTGTGTAAAATTGCTAATAACTCAAAAACCGTTTATCCTATTAAACTGAAACTTCATATTTATGTATGTGTTTTTTACCGGCCATTACAATCCATTAGACTTTTAAATTTTTTTCGTCAACCGGAAGTGGAAAACTACCTTGTTTTTGTGTAAGGTTTTTCCAGCAAAACTTTCATACACATTATTTTAATACATGATTGATGAGGTTAGCCTCATAAAGCCCGCTTGCAAAATAAGTATCGTTTTTGTTGAAAAATCAATTAACGCGAACGTTTGCGGATGACGCTGGTGTGATTGATCGCATTGCACCCGAGCGCGTCGCCATTGCTGCAAAAAAATGCATTTAACCCTCGTTTATCCGGCCAAAATCGCGTAAAATGCATACCCCAGGGGGGGGGGGTTCGGCCACCCTTACTATTAACGTCATTTGTCACCCTGCACGTACATATAGGTACTTACTTGCAAAGTATGTGTACATATGTGTGCACGCGATTGCCAATAAAAAAAAAATCACAAAAGACGTCGCCTGTCAAACGTTTCAATACAAGTATTGATCGATGCGAGCTAAACGAGAGTGCATATTATATGCACACATGCACATCGCATACGCACTTTACCGTCAATTTCAATTCTCGAATATCCAAGCGAGCCAAACAACCCGGTCACCAATGTGCCATCAATCATTCTTATTTGATGCTATGTGTCAACGTTTCGAATAAAAACGGATAAGTTTTGATTGTGACTTTTTTTTTTACGTTTGAGCAATTTCAGTCATAGAAGCGTGTATAGGTCACTTAAAATAAATACACCGAAATGGCCTCGCGTTGAATTTTGTTTCTGTATATGTTACAGCGAAAGAATATTTCAAGTGAAAATATATTTTCACTGGCGATCCGGTGACATTCGGTGACATATTCAAGCACATTTTTACTAGTGAAAATATATTTTAACAGATACTCATTGGTGAAATTATATTCGTTTCCGAACTGTCATTGAAACTAAATTTGACAGTTGTGAAATGACCAATCGAATCATACCTACATATACATATAATCTGTCGAAATATTCAATCCTAGTTATTTTGTCGCTTTTTTTTTCTTATCGTGGCGTGCCCGTGTTCAGGCGTAGACTTTTACTGGTTAGTACCAATTATATGTAGTTTACAATGAGTCTTTGTCGATTTTATAACAATTGACTTATAATGATCGGTTTAAGAAGAAGAGAGCACGTGTTGCTACCCTTATCATCAGAATCCTCAGATATAACAACGCCACCGTTTCAACAAGTCACAAACACACACGCTTAATTTAATATACTTTCACCGATACTGAGCAGTGAAACTGCCTGAATTGGTAAAAATATATTTCCACTTGAAATATGCTTTCGCTGTAAAAATACGTACACAATTCTAACAATTGTTGTGTATATGTACGTATATTAGATGACTAAAGAAGTGTACGTACAAAAGATTTGTCGATTTGTAACGTTGAAGCGTATTTAATACGCCGCGTTGCGGCATTTTAAATACGTTAAAGGTAATTTATTAATAAATTACGTTTACCGACATACATTTTCCCCCGAGTTCTTACATTGTGAGTAACGAAACAAATCAAGGAAGATTATATATTTCAAGCGACGTGCTTTCACTACATTCGGCACATACAACAAATCAAATTCGCCGAAACGCGAAGGCACAAAGTAACAAACTTCTCATGGGAGAGCACAATTGCCAATCGAAGCAAACCGCGAAAGACCTCCAAAGTATGAGGTTGTGGCACGTGAGCTACACAAAAGGGTTTCCTTCTAATTGAACCCATATTACTTGGAATGGGCGGAGAAAAGGGAGGAGGGTAGGAAGAGGAGTGATGCACCCCGACCCTTACTATTGGGAATGCCTGGTTATCGATCGACATACGTGTCCTAATGGGACAGATGAACCGGACCAGAAGGGTCGTTCAGAAATGGTGCGTGGGCAATTCCGACGTTGGCGTCGAGGGTTTGTGCACCACTCAACAGGCGAGATAATCAAAAATCGACTTCAAGTATTCTGAGAACGTGTTAGTAATGAGGAAACGTCAATGCTTTCAACGGCTCATCACAAAAGTGGATACAAAATTTCTACATGTGGTTAGTTGTGCGTATTGGTACCTCCGCACACGGGGCGACTGGTTTGCAACTCAAGTTTTAAACTGCTTGCATACTACATAGTCACACACACACAACTAGTGTTGTAAAATTCTCGAGAATAATCTTTTGGAGAATTTTCTTTTTTAGAGCATCTGAGGGGCAAACTTAGTATGTACATAATGCAATGTACTCTGGGTTCCATCGGCTACCATTATTTTAAATAAATAAATACTAAATAGTACTGTATCTGCTCAAATACACAGTAAACTCCCTCTAATCCGGGCTAATACTTGGGAGAGGTGATACAGATTACACGAATAATATTAGTTTTCATCAGAATTGCACAAATAGGCTTACAAAAATATACATGTATGTATTTAGTAATTTTTGTTTGAGTTTGAGAGTCTTCACTTTTTTACGTTGCTTACTGCAATCGTGTTTATGTCAAAATAATATTTCTCTCTCTCTCATTATGTACATATGTGTCTCTAATCTTATACGATTTCACTGGAATATCAAAGCAATAAAAATATGTATAAGTAATTTATTGCTTTCAAAGTTAAGCATTGTATTCCTGTGAAAATTTCGCGGAAAACGTTCATGCTGGTAGTGCGTATGTTAAAATGACGAAATGACACATTCAGTGTCGTCAAAATGAAAAAAATGTCATTCAAAATGCTCTCAGACATTCTAGAAAGTCCTATTACTTCTATTTGGTTCTGAAAATATCCTAGAATCCTCTAAAAAGCTATTAAACTATCTAGAGATTTTTATAACCAAGAAAAAAGAAAATTGTCGGAGAATAATCTTTTGGAGAATATTCGAGAATATTTTCGACTTACAACACTACACACAACCAGTTTGCAATCAAAATGGAACCTCACACCGCACACGAGCGCGACTGATTCTGGATCATTCGGGGCAAAGTTCTCTTCAAGTTTGTGGTCACAAAGCTGCTTTTCGCAAAATGTCAAGTAGTAGTTCAGATGAAGAAGACATAATTGCCTATTATCAGTACAGCAAAGTACAAAGAGCATTAAGAAGGGAATAATGGTGTCATCTCTACATACAGAGAAATATCAAGTTTATAATTATGTATGTAGAACTTCATGCTTTTCTACCTCCCCAACAAAAATAATGTTCATTTTTTGATCACTCATTTCTTGTACTTGTGAAGACACGTGCAACCATGCAACTTAACTGTTTTGTGACTGGGAAAAAACGATCGCACGCAACGAGTCCAAACTGATTTGAAATCGGTTTGGTTTTAGTCGGCATGGTCACCAAACAGTTACATGCCTAACTGTTTTGCAACTCGAGTTGCCAAACAGTTGCCCCGTGTGCGATTCATATTTGGCTGCCACTGTTTGTTTCTGATATATGTATGTATGTATGTACAAGCAGACACTATGGGTTGTTTTGGTATTTCATTGGTCCCAAGAGACGTAGGGGTGTCGCATTTGACAGATGGGACCTGCACGCGTCTGCTATATTATATTATATTATTATTAGCAAATGCTCCACAGGGACGAGCCTAAATAATGCATATAATACACACACAGGCATAATTTAAAACTTAAATGATCAGAAAAAAACACACACACACACACACAAATATGCGCTATTTTACATGTTTGGTTTTATGCACAGTGGGGGTTCGTAGGTGGAGCGTGCAGCAGGGAAAGGGGATCAAATCGCAGAGTAGATTAATGAAAAGGCAATTTCCGATATCGGTCTTCTTTTATTATCATAATAAGCAGGTAAACGGCGACTTTGACGAAGGTCAGACTACCGATTGTGCTTTTACCCTTCCGCAAATGGGACCCACCCTCCGTTTGCACAACTATCTCCAGTGACAGATGAGCTTTTTGACGTGGGGCCTCTGACCTAAAGATCGTGACATTTCGCCAGAAGCGCTACAAGCCAGTAGTAAATCCACTTTTCTCATATGTGTGTCACAGTTGAAATGGTAAAGTTGAGAAAATTGTGCGTGTGTAATGTAAATCGTAGCAAAACTTGAGACAAAATCCCAAATTCTTAAAAACTAGCATATCATCGAGAAGTTGACACTTAAAAATGTCCAATACGGCTATAAATGTCGGATCAAACCAGAAGAATGAGAACTGATTGAAGGTAAATGCAATAAGTGCTACTCAAAAGAAACGAGACATGGGGTAGAGGTTCAATATAGCGCACGTAATCCACTCGAAACCGGTTATGAGGTTTTTAATTTAGCTCATAAATTTTGTATATTATATAAATGATAAAGGTTTATTTATATTGGGTACGTTATTCGTTATGTAGTTAAGGACTTGGATTATTCGAAATTGTTCACATGGTGAGTGCGGGGACGAAGGGCTCTGACGGAGGCCATCTGTATAATTTGAGCACTCTTGTTGGCGTTTTTCTTCTTTTGCGTCGTTGAGGTCGTACTGAGAAGGGAAGAAAGGAATGGAAGAGGAGAATCTGTGGATCCACAATAAGGGAGGGCCACTAAGGGTAGACAATGCGAATATTCGTCGACGTAGACGAAGGTCCTCGCTACTCAGAGAGAAAAACGTGTACCTATGTATGCATGTGTAAGTATGCGGTATGGTTCAAAAGTGTTTGGAATACATATATGTATGTACATATTTATGCATATGCATACGGGGTTTTATTCATCTTAATACGTTGTGAATATATACATATGTACATAAATAAGCAAGCTTTAAAAAAGTGATTCCTGAAAGTTAATTAATGTTAACATTCATCGCATTGGGAGAAATACTTAAATTGTCACGTTGAAAAATCTCGACGTTTTTCATCGATGTCGTCGAAAAAATTTACATTTTCAAAAAGTGTAGAAAATTATATTTTCATTCGAACGCAAACGTTTGCCGGGAATTTCGCAAAATTAACGGCTATTACACGCGAAGTTAAAATGAAATTCAATTGTAAAATTTTGGTATAAATGGTGTTACCAATCGTACCATTATACATACTACGGTTCCCCATCACCCGTAGGTACTGGAAAATAATATTAAATTTAATAGTTTTTATAGTTGTTGCATCTATGCAACAATGCGCCATCCATGGCGCGTTATAATACAACAACGTAACAATTTAGCAGTCGAGAGCCTTTTTTTTGTATTATATAAATAGTCAAGTTGAAGCCAGCCCATTATCATCTGGTTTGGCTCACCGCGTAACCGCTCTGTTCCGAATCAGTGATACCGGGTTCAAATCTAACTCGTGCGACGTTCTGGTTACTTTATCCTAATCGGATAAAGGATTGTGATCGTGCGAAAATTCGACCTCGAGATTTTGACTGATTTGGATCAAAAATATCATCCCCTGATCACGTTTTCATGATTTCTGGAAAATGTCTGTATATCTGTGTAGTGTGTGTGTGTGTTTGTCTGTGTGTTTTCTCCAAAACTATCAAGCCTATCAAGCTGAAATTTCATATCTATTATTTTCACGTAAGGTGTAAGAGCCATAAGGAATTGGGTCAACATCAGTCAACCAGAAGTAGTTTTTTTTTTCGTGCAGAAAATTCAAAAATCCTGTTAAAAATCACATTTTTTTTAATTATTTACGTCGGCGAGCGTTATCAGCAGACACACAGACGGATTTCGGCTATTATATAAATAAATAATAATGTATGTACATACAAAACGATATGTATTTTTAAAATAACGCAAGCAATTTCCTTTTGAATAAATTTATATGTACTACACATATGGATAAAATAATTGACGAAGAACACATTTAAATGAATCACAACTATCTTCTTAAATGTATAAAAATCAATGTCTGTCTGTCTGTATGTCTCTTATAGGCTCCTAAACCACTCAACCGATCGCGATGAAACTTTCAGGACTTATTGTCATCATGCTGGGGATGGTTCTGGGAAATCTGGGAAAAACGGGAACGGGCCTGCTCACGTGTCAGATAACGTACTAGGAACGGGAACGGGAACGGGATCGGGCATTGCAACGCATGCCGGGTGAGCTAGTTTATTATAAAACAAATACATGTACACAAAATTTTAAATTGCCAAACATGGTTGGTTGTTGTTTCGGATTTTCATTCTTTTTATTTTATTTTAGAGCTACGAGTTACCTATTCGGGACATCGCGCCGCCGTCTGAAAAACGACTGAAAAGCCTGAAACAAAAACGATCCGACAGTGATAATACGCGAAATGCACCGACCGTCCGCTCGACCACTCCGCAGAAACTTTATATTCAGCTCGCCACCCTCTTTTCAACCCCTTTTTGTTGCGCTTGAATGCTGGGGGAGGTCGAGAGTTCAACCCCTACATCCTCACTGGCATGGGATCTTCATTCGGCCGCGTTGCGCTCCGCTACGTGTAATTGATATATTGCTTTCAGATTTTTCATACACACGGTAAAGGGGCGATGGAATTGCTCTCTAATGGAACTTCTATTTAGAGCACGTACACGTGAGCCCGGTAGGGGCACGTGAGCAGCGCGCGTAACGGCGCCAAAAGGTTAATTAGCGGGCTTTACGCCTTGGTTGTTTGTCCGTATCGTAGAACATCGTGCTATGACTCAACTCTTAATTGATCAGTTTTTATTCAGTGTAAACCTTTGCTCATTACGAAAGTATGCCAGGGTGTTAATTCACAACAATTTGTATTCAAAATAAAAAATCATAAAAACTTCTTACATTTTTAAAATTACTTAGGACAAAAAACTGAATTTTTGTATTGCACTGAAACAATGGGAGTGTGAACGTTGATATAAAATGTAAATCCAATAAAATTTTCCTCGCTCAGAATTATGTGATGTGTGAAAATATCCAGTAACCCTTTCACTCGATCAGCTAAACTCAAAAGTGTTTACGACGTCTAGACTGGTCGAATTTTTTGTTTTTCGATCAAAATTGATTTTTCAGCAAGAATATGAATCTAAAAAAAAAGCAGCCGTTTGATTCAATAGTCGAAATTTTACGTAGATCAAAGAATAGTTTTTTTTATGTTGGCGTTCAATTCCGAAATTAATATTTCAATTAAAAATCATTTATATAATATATAATCGCGTTAAAATATTAACGGTCAAGGGTTGGCTTTATAGATTGCTTTAATTAAAAGGTGAGGTGATGCTTTGACGCGCCGTTAACCCTTTATCTGCGGTTTAATTGCGGCCAAAACGACTAGACGTCGCTTAAAGGTCACAATTTGCACAATTGAGACGCTAGTTATAGAAATGAATTATTACATTTATATTATTCATCATGTATAATAAATCTCCTCGAACTAATCAGTCATGTATTCATATGCGTATTTCACTATTCCAACGCACCCACTCGTGGTCGAAAATTCATCCCCAGTACACATTCATTTAAACAGAACAGAACCGCGCTGAGCTGATGCCGAATCCAACTTGAAAATTTTCAATTCAGAAGACTCGAGAGCGTAGGGGTGGGTGGTCGGGCAACTCAATTTCAAATTCCAACTTAATTTCGAGGTTCAGAGTCGCCCACTTCAAAGCCGAGCGATCCGAATTGTGTAACTCGACCGCTAATTGAGATACGTCCGCAAAAAAAAAAGTTAGACAGGGGTTGCGCCATACACGGTAATTGTCGATTTCGAATTGCGGTCTGGCTATGGGGGGGGGTTGGGTGGTTCCGCAGAAATGCGTTTGTGCAACGGCGAGTGCATTCCAAGTATGCACTGATCCGATCGGTGGGGCTTCAAGAAATGTACATTGAAGTGATGTAAATCGGGAATGCCGATTACGCGCTCAAATCGGACCAAACACATCAAGCGCACTTATTGGTAAATACGGTACGACTTGGTAACAAAGGGATTTCAATGTGTTTTTTTTTTAATTAATTAGTTAGAAAAGTAGTCAGTTTATTTCTAAATATGTCCATAAAACGTTAACATTTGAGACAAAACCGCAAAGTATGCGGTCTCGATAAGCAGCTGTGTTTTTAGACTAGTCGGCGGATGGATGCAATATTAAATTTTATTGGGTTTGCGTTCCGAGAGTAGAACCTTTGCGGTTAAAGAAGACTATAAAAATTGAAGTACATAAACGACTTCCTCTGATTTTTATAACTGCATCGCTGAGGATTCGATAGGAAATTGTATTTTAAGTGAAAAGTTTGAAGGCTACCGGTGCTCTTTGTTGTATATATTTGTCAGTGTCTGATGATAACGCTCGCCTCGGTAAATAATTAAAAAACCGCGAGTGGGATTTGAACCCGTGATCACCAGTTTGGAAAGAATCGTGCTAACACTATCATCCAACGGAGGCGATGACGGACCTACTATGATTTGACAATATTAATATCATACATAATAGGCTCGCGACTTTGCTAAATTGTCACGTGTTGTATTATGCAACTATGCAACAACTATAAAAACGATTAAATAAACATGTAATTGAATAATGATATTCAACGGGATTACACTACCTAGTATTATATAATAACGTGAAAAAGAGTCGAATGGGCATTGAAACAAACCGAGAGAGTGATTCCCATGAGCATACATATGTACATTCGGATATCAATTGAAATAGAGTGAAAAACACTGACGGATAGACAGACTGAATTGCACACATATATAAGTGGTTGATGGTTAGAAGAGAGGGCTGGATTTGTTCAACGTTTCAACTGTGTTTTCTTTGGTTTTCCTCGATGCTAATGCACTCGGAAAAGTAATTCTAGACGGAAGCGCCCGTACGCCGAGTGCCTTCCATTTGTGCAGTTGATACTTCAAACTCGAATGAAACGAGGCTTTTTGACGGATTTTTTGTAGCAAAAAAGCACAATACATAAAGTGGCTGCTGAAAAAAAAAAAAAAAAGTAGTAGGTAGGTAGGTACATGGCTTTTTTTGAAGCGCGCTAGAGCGCACTTTTGTGCAATTGGACTATTTGCTCTCTTTTGAACGCATTCAGCTATCCATCAAAGGTTTACATTATAGTACCTTGAAGAATTGTCAATATGTAGTTCGGAAAGCTAGCGAATGTGCAAGTACATATGTGAACCGGCAATCAAAATGTCATAAAGGAAACAATTACTCACCGTATCACTGCGCATTCCGTGCTGCATTTCAGTGCAGTGTGCAATCTAAAACGAAAAAAAAAAAAGTTCGATTAAAATAATTTTTAAAATTTCATTTTGCTAATGAATGGTGAAAATCAAATAAAATTGACATGTACATATGTATTATAAACGATTAATTCATTCGTGCAGAAAATCAGACTCTCGAATAATATGAAGCAATTACTGGGTCGTCCCACATTTGACCTTCTACATACGTACATAATATTGGTCACGCGTTGTGAGATTTTTTCACCATATATTTATTTATATGTGAATAAGCGAAGCACATTTTTCACATCGAAAATACATATAATAAAAAAAGAAAGGAAAAAAAAGGAAACGGGGACAGAAACGTTGAAAGTCTGCGAAAATCTCGCGTGGCGCACGTCAAACCTAATATGAAGAGATCAAGACGGATGACAGAGGCGGCGCGAAAAAAAAGTAAATAAATAAAAGAAAAGAATAATAATACGTCGGTGGTGAAGGTGAAAGGGGGTAGGGGGGTGGAAAATTGAAGTGGTAGATAAAAGTTTGCCTCACTTATTACGGTCAACAATATATTGTATGTAGAGGGGTGAGGTTCACCACGATGTGTGGGGATGCTAAGGACAGTGTTTGTCATGGTCGGATATGGAGAGAACCACAAACCGTTCAACGTTTTGTGGTTACTCTAAAAATCCGACAAAAAAAAAATGGCGGATAAAAAATATATAATATGTACATTTAAAAAATATAAAATGACTTATTTCTGTTGGCTTCGAAATAATTATAGGTTGCTTTGTATTTAAAGACGATCACAAGTGAAAACTGAACAGTCGCTGAAACTTATTGATTAGCTTATCGGTGTGCATGCGATTGTGCCGAGCCAAAGGTCCCACTTAAATTAACCCTTTGGGTGCTTTGGACGAACTGCGGTCGAAGGATTGTTGAGTAGTTAGTTGCTCTTGCGAACAATATCGCTTTGTCGGTTAGTTCCGTACTTACAATTGGTGGGGTTTAATTAATTCAAATACATAGATAAAGCGACTTATTGCTTTGTAGTTTATTCTATTTTATTCGTAATAGCTGAATTGCCCGGCGTTGCTCGGCCGGGTGAATTCAAATAATAAAACAAACGAATATCGAATATAAACATTTATTCTCCAGTACAAACAAAAAATTTGGAAAACCCACCTACGGTCTGATTTGGGGTATCATGAGATAGTATACCAAGTTTGGCGGTTCTAAGTTGAAAACTGTAGATTTGCATAGCGGAATCACAAACAAACAAACAAACAAACATTGAATTTTATATTATTCGTAATGTATATATATGTACATATATTATATATAATAGCCCTAGTTTGTGTGTGTGTGTGTGTGTGTGTGTGTGTGTGTGTCTCTGTCTGCTGATAACGCTCGCTGACGTAAATAATTAAAAAACCAGAACGTCGCGCGAGTGGGATTTGGACCCGGTATCACCAGTTCGATAGAGGGTCCGCTTACTCATTCAACAAAACAAGGTAATGACGGGCTTCAACTTTAATAATAAGCTCGCGACTTTGCTAAATTGTTGCTAATTGTGCTAACGTGTAAATTGTATGACAGACAGACAGACAGACAGACAATTTAATATTATTTTTCAGTGCGGGTGATGAGAAACCGCTCCGTTGATATCCAACGGGCTTACACTACGCTCGCTGAGGTAAATAATAAAAAAAAAAACCAGAACGTCGCGCGCGAGTGGGATTTGAACCCGAGATCACCAGGTTGGAACAGTGAACGCTTACGCTATGATCCAACGCCGATAATGCGAGATCTCCCATATTTGAATATATAAATCCTTAGTAAGTTCGCGACTTTGCTAAATTGTTACGTTGTTTTATTATAACGCGCCATCTATCCAACAACTAAAAAAACTATTAAATTTAATATTATTTTTCCAGTACGGGTGATGAGAAACCGCTCCGTTGAACATATTCAACGGGCTAGTACATAAATTATCTTGAATGTGAGCGTTATTAGTTTCTGATTTTACGTGTACGTATGGATTGAGACTACAAAATTTTAGCGTCGAGTTCTTTTGCAAGCTACGACAATGGTTTAATTTACACTAGTGTTATTTAAAACGTGCACTACTACGACTGTCGAAAACCTCAACAATTGATAAGGCTCGCGGTGAAATTCCAGCAAAGTCGTTTAGCAATATAATACATATACATAAGTCTGAAAATTACCATCGTCATAAATCACGACCGCCAAAGGCGCGCACTAGCGCTTCGCTCATTTTTCACGCTAGCGCTGAAAAGCTCCAGTAAGTCTGCTCGGCACTCAGGGGGTTAATCTTGATACATTCGCTTATAATGAGCGTTCAGGTGAACGCTCGGTATTAAAATATTTAGCGGCCGAGCGTTTCATAAATCTCCGCACCCGCCAATTCGCCGTGCGGGGAAGGAGAGAATTTAAGGGATTTCCCACTCTCTCTCTCTCCCGAGACACTCTCACTTTCGAAACTTTCACTATTATCGCCATTCTCATCCGAAGACATTATATATCCGGCCCTTATTCGCGTTATAATTCCCCGACGGCTGGGGGGCCGGGATTATGGGATTCGTCTGCAAGCCACCTTTACAGCGAGACATTATAATGATATGCGGCAATATGTCTGCCATACATATTCATGGGAATTATCGTTCCGTCGCCGTCTTCTAATTTATCCGGAACAAAGTTGGGGCAATTTTCTCGGCGACGTAACTTTTATCCGGCCGTATCAATTATCGCGCCGCGATGGGATTGCTTTGATTGCGAACGAACGCTTCGCTCCACACATCAACAAATAGTGAAACTGACGTGTTTTGTATATGAAACGTACGAATAAAAGCGCCCCCCCCCCCTCCCGCACACCGCTGCGGATTTCGTACGAAATTCATGTAGGAAAATCGCACGAATTTCGCAAGTCTGTCATTTGTACCGCACACACTGGCAAGCGCCATTCCGCACTCTACCGGCCGAATAGCGAACTACCGTCTGTCACCTCGCTTTCGGAACGTTTGTATTTCACTCCTTAGATGACGACGAAGCTGAAATGTTGGCCGCATATTTATATGAATGATTAGTTATATACTTTTATTGTTGAATGTAATTTAAAACGGTGTGTCACCAAGGATCGGCTGACTGTTGACAAATGGTCTGGTTTCTGTCACTCTGACATAACCTATTAAGTCTCCAATAACTTTTCCACGAACGTCATCGAAATCGAGCGAATCGCCGAATAAATCGTGTACAACAAATTCCGTGCGATATTCCGGTCGGAAATCTGTAGTGGTGTAGGCTATGCGATACAACTCCCCACCATCTCAAACGTGCGATTTTTCGTACGTTTCTTCGCAATGCGAATATACGAATCCACAACGGTGTGCGGGCGCCTTTATAATACCTGTGTATGTATGTGCAAATAAAACAATCGTCACTTCAGGACCCGGCAACAGCGGAGAGCGCATCGGCAATTTCCGACGAAAAAACGTTTCGTAAAAAATTGACTGGAAATAAATGGGGAAACAAAATGCACTCAGTGTCGAAACGTAACGTCGGACAGTCGGTGGTCCTTCCACGTTGAAATTTTAATTTGGAACGAAGCACAGTAGAATGGATTCGATAGTGTGTTTGTTTTGACAATAGCTTTTGCAGGGGGGTTGGTTTCTCTCGGCTATGTTTATTTTGCGTTTCCCGGAGAGCCTTGTTTACTCCGATGCAATTTCCCGACTCACCCTTCCTGCCCTTCTAGAAGCGGGGATTTTTCCCTACCCGGTCCCGGTCAGCGTCCTTCCTTTTCCGGTACGATTTTTCGTCATTTTCCCCTCGCCGATTTCGAGATCGCAAATGAAAGACGTGTAAAAAAAAAAAAAAAAAAAGTAGAACCACCAACAACCTCGGTTTTCCCATTCACTCTCTTTATCTCGCTCTCAGCAGGATAGATAACCGACGTAATTAGCTAATGAAATTTCTTCAGAATTATTCAGCTTGAGTAATTAAAGCAATCCCCCCCCGAAAAGAAATTACAAAACAAAGCAAAGTTTTAGTACAATATATGAAGTTTAAATAAAACCGCCGGTTGAACGTACATAATTATGCTTTGTTCACGTTTAAACTTCGTATAACCTTCACTACAAACGCGAATTGATAATTAAATATTAAAAGTATTATTATACGCTCGGAAAATAAAGTAAAACGTCATACAAGTGTATACGTTGATATAATCGTATAAAAAACGTAATAAATTCGAAGGCTTTCAACGAAACGACTGCAGACACTCAATAATCGACCCACTAGATAAAGTCGTCCCTTAATAGAGAAATCAATTTTCCCCAAAAGCAAATACACAGAAAACGGCCAGTTTTTTCGGCAAACAAACGCCTCGTTCCGAACAACTATGATAAGTTGCCGGCACTCGGCTTTTTATTACGCCTTTTTTCCTCCCCCGCACGCGCGTGTGTATATGTATGTGTCAAACATAAATAAGGGATGAGCGTTGTATGAAGGTGACAGGTGCAGGAGAGGCCGAAAGTTCGGCCAATACGCGATCAAACATTTCGATCGATACAAAAGAACGAAAAAAATAATACGATATTCACAAAAAAAGCTTAATGCGATCTAAGAATCGACCTATAGTACGAAAAATTATTTTTATGATGATTAATTTTTATTGCACGTGTACGTGTACATTAGAGCGACGATGTATGGAACTTTTTTTTGGGATATTCGTTTTGAAATAGTTATAAAAAGTTGCCTCTACAGTCTACATCATTCCTCTTCTAACTAAAAAAATCTGCTTAATTAAAAAAGTTTTTCTGGTCTCTACCGGCACTTTTATCTTAATACTTTAACTTGTATGAAAATTTCCAAATGATTGTTGGAAATCTGAACATCTGAACTTCGATCACTATCCTATAATGAAAGGTTGAAGAAAATGAGTCTCACATCTTTGGAGACGAGAAGATTAAGAGGCGATCTAATAGAAGTCTACAAAATAATAAATAATAAATATAAATGCCCAATGCAAAACCTCCTTACTTTCAATAAAAACGCACATCTCAGAGGCCATACACGGAAATTACTAAAAGACAAATCGAACAAAATTGTCAGAGACTCATTTTTTTCAAATAGAGTGGTCGAAGTTTGGAACCGTCTACCAAATCAGCTAGTTACTTCCGAAAATACAAATCTATTTAAAAATCATCTCGATAAGTTTTTGAACACAAATGGATTTTTGTAATCCTTCAAATATAAATAATTAAGAATTGTAAAAATGTATAAATTATGTCAGACCCCTGGGCTCCATCGGCTATGCCGCCTGCCCATGTATTTTAAATAAATAAATAAATAAATAAAAATTGTTTCCAATCTCTATAAATAGCAATTTTAATTGGAAAATTTAGTATTTATTTTTATTATAGGTACATACTTATTTACTTGTATTATTTATTATATTCGTATGTCTCCCTGCACCGCTCTTACAAATTCACACTTATTAGAATAATTCAAGGAATACGTAAATAAATTAAATTTTTACAAAAAGTACTTATAATATTCAATAAAGTTAGGGTAATTTTATGAGCATGTTATCTAAAATTTTGTATTCTGTGTTCAGATTTCGAAATTAATAGGCAACATTTCATTTTTCGCTTCCAGGTAGAGGCCCGAAGAAATAATCACAATTTTTTTTCAGTATTTTTACGAGAATACGGATGATACAACGAAACTTTTGGTAGGTATTACAATGCCGATTTTTAATTTTTGCAATGTCGCTCCTACATATGTAGGTACGATCCATGTTACAAATGATAAGACGTCAATCAATGCTTCTCAAACCCATTCAGGCGACACAATTATTTATTTTGAAATGGCGTTAAAAGTGTTCTGTTTTTCAACGATTGAAACGACCTCATTAATGACATCGTTAAAACAAAAAAAAAATTATATATGTAGGTATACACACAAACGTATAACTAGATTATAAAGGAAAATCTCGAACTAGAGGACCTTTTCGTTATTAATGATCAGTTAATACCGTAAAGCACCATTTTTTTTCGCATATTATTCCAATAATAATAAAAAAAGAATAACAACACGAAAGCAAAAAGGGGACAATTTAAAATAATGACACAATACTTATTTATTAGAAGGAAATCGACAAAAGATTCAAATTGAACGAAACGTCCCACCATGTACCCACCACATTATAAATTGGCACTCGTCTCTGGGGAGGAGGGACTGTTCGGTCCTCATTTGCAGGTCTGTCCAACCACATTGTTAGCATAGCGGCACATCCTTCAGCAGTACTAGACACATGGTACTACACAGACAACAAAGACCCTGCGCTGGCCTAATTATAGGTCGGTTGCAGTCAGGATCCCCGAGGATAATTATAAATAGCGGTCGCATGTGAATCGGTTTGACCGGCCTTAAAATTTGGGCTCAAGTCGGCTCTCTAATTGCTACCATTCTAGAATTCGGCAAATTAAGGGGCCGACGTTCGTCGCACTTCACCGGTCATGAGAGGGTTAACTGGGCCGGCACACGCACAATTTAATGCTCGGTCAGTCAAATTGCAACTTATGTCGATATATGAGATTAGAACACGCGCATTGTGTGACCTAATATCACTAGTTGAATCAATGTAGAAGTCTCAACGTAAAAACATAAAGGTGGATCCACATTGGCGAACCGAACAGCGAACGACGAAGGCGAATTGTTATCGTGTAGACCAGGGGTTTTTAACCTTTTGCGATAGCGGGCGCATTTGAGATTTAGGATAGTAGTCGCGGGCGCACGCCGGATTTTAAAAAAAAACATGATTTAAGTATTACGTGTTACATTTATTATATTATTACTAAATTATTATAAATCGGTAGATTATACATTTATTATAATTATATTTATTTACATTTATACGCCTGTGAGGGCATTTACAAAAGAAGCATAAAAAAACCCACACAGTTACATACATACATATAAAAGATAACGTATACCTATGTATAAAATAAAGAGTAAAAAAATATATTCAAAATAACAATACACAATTAGTGCGATCTTTGACATTGCATTTCACTTACTAATTTCTCAAAGTTGGGAGTGTAAGATGATAATCCCAATCGTAAACAATCATCAAGGTTGGTATTGGTAAGTCGAGATCTGGTTTTTGATTTTATTGTGTTCATGGTGGAAAATAAAGATTCGCACAAACATGTGGAACCAAAACAGGATTTCGATTTCAATAAACAATATTCTCAAAAAATACTATAAAGATTAAATTTGGATTTTTTCGTTATTTAATTCTTTGTAGCGGGCGCATGAAAATAGCTCCGTGGGCGCAGGGTTAATAACCCCTGGTGTAGACCGTTCCACACAATAAAGGTGCCTGTAACATATTCACGGCAAGCAATGCCGGTAATATTACTGCAATATGGTGATGTGGGCCGGAAATATAGTCGTGTTTCCCGACACTATTGTTCCACTATTGCTGGTATGGCAATGTGTTGGCGAGTATTGTTCACATATTGCCGATGACACATATTGCGCATGTGATGCCGAAAATGTTACTGGATGGTTGACGAGCAATATTGCTGAAAAATGTTGATCGTTTACAGGCACCTTTACCCATCGATGTATGTACTAGTGTACGCCCGTTGAATATCAACGCGGCGCTTTCTCATCACCCGTACTGAAAAATAATATTAAATTTAATAGTTTTTGCTTAGATGGCGCGTTATAATACAACAACGTAACAATTTAGCAAAGTCGCGAGCCTATTGACAATTTATATTGTCAAATTGCGGCAGGCTCGTCATCACCGCCGTTTGGCTCATAGCGTAAGCGCTCACTGTCCCGAACTGGTGATGTCGGGTTCAAATCCCACTCGCGCGCGACGTTCTGTTTTTTTTAATTATTTACCTCGGTGAGCGTTATCAGCAGACGGATTTCGGCTATTCGGAATCGACAATACGATGATCTACTTTCAGTATCCTGTTATCAAATCGTAATACAGTTGTTTCCCCACCTCTTATACGTCGCATCGCGTAGGGCGTTTTTGATCTCGTATATTTTTGATGATTCTCGTATATTGCCGATGATATCGCTCGGTATATGAAAATACGCGGCAATATATGTTTCTTTCCTGCTCTCTCACATACGCGGATCTCTGTCGCTGAGGTGTGGACACGGCACGACACGATGTTGACCTTCGGCGAATCTGGGCAATAATAAAACAGCAACTAGTTGCCGGCAATCATTGAGCCACACATTACTGCGACACATATTGCGCATGTGATGCCGAAAAATTTGCTGGATGGTTGACGAGCAATATTGCTGACAAATGTTGATCGTTTACAGGTACCGTCCGATGATTTGTGAACGTCCACACAAAAAACAATTCGCCATCGCCCTTCGGTTCGCCAATGTGGATCCACCTTAACGTTCGATTGGTAAACTGAAGCGTTGTTCGCATTCTAAACAGCCCGCATATGAGACACGCAACGATGCTGTGTAGTTTTAACATTCGACGGTCGTTAACAGTTCGGTTTATTTATGTTTCGTGTCACGAAACGCAGGTGATGCGCGTTCTTGCGTTTAAATTTAAAATGCAATAAAGGCAGTGCGCGTTTGAAAAGTGCAGAGGAAGTGCCTCGCATACTGTATCCGATACCCACTTTGGTTAAAGCCCTTCGTTTATCTGCTTTATTTCTTATGTATACGCAATGCCTATGTACATAGATGTACACACATTACTATAGTTTTGAGTCTAAAAGCATAACGGGACAAGCGTCCAACGATCGATGCAAAGTTCCGGTCACGTAAAATATCGATATGGTAAAGAGGCGGACGCATTTGGACAACGTACAGTATGTACATACATAATATATGTATGTGTGCGTTGAAACTTTCTCACTTGGGTATCTCATAAGCTATTTTGACATTTGCTTAAAAATAGACAAAGGTAATTATAATCAAAACATGAATATAATTTGATGAAAGTTTAAGTATTATATTACAATGAAGCAATTTAATCAATTCACGTACGGGTGGGTTTACACATGTCTGCGTTTACGACCAAGTTCAAAATATACAGCGACGTAACAATTTGAAGTAATTCATTGAAATTCATACGACGACGTTGATAAAATTCAAATTCAAACTAACCCTATAAACACGGCCGTAGTGTGTTTCTCGTATAAACGAATTTATAATAAGGCGAGTGGAGATAACTATCGCCGTTTTACGAGTCATAAGAAGCTCTCATAGGTGTAAAAGGTGGATAGAGAAGGGAGGCAGCGTCTGGGAGCGTGTTAAGAGTGAAACGTGTGCTGAAATTTATGGGAGGCAGTGTGTTTGATTTATCGCCGTTTCAGTACTGAAGAAGCACTACGGGGGGAGCGAAGGGCCACGTGCTAGGAATAAAACACGGGGATCTCTTCAACATGCATTTGGTACCCAGCGGTGGATAGAAGTCCCACAGGATACGACTGCTAATGCACGTGCACAAAACGCGCCATTAAAAACGTCAAGTACAATTTTAGCAGCGAACTGGACATAATACATACATAGTAGGCACAATGGATAAATTTAGCTCGTATACTTTGGAAAAGCATGAACTGCATGAATTCAATCATTGTTCGACTTGTTGATTTTGTGTGTTGACATGCTGACGGGTCTCTTTGGTGGCTAACGGGACTCAGGTTACATGGTCGGTTGTTCGATTGTCAACAAAGTTTTGTTTCCGTGTGACTATTTTATGTAGGTTAAATTTTAAGGACAAGGCACACGGGGCAACTGTTTGGTGACCACGCCCATGTGCGGGAGTCGACTGAAACCAAACCGATTTTAAATCAGTCAACAACTGGTTGCGTGCGATCGTTTGTCCCCAGTCACAAAACAGTTGAGTTGCATGGTCGCACGTGTCTTCACAAGTACAAGAAATGAGTGATCAAAAAATTAACATTATTTTTGTTGGAGAGGTAGAAAAGCATGAAGTTCTGTATAATTATAAACTTGATATTTCTCTGTATATAGAGATGACACTAATATGCTTAATTATTAATGCTCTTCGTACTCTGCGGTACTGATAATAATAGGCAATTGTGTCTTCTTCATCTGAACTACTACTTGACATTTTGCGAAAAGCAGCCGAATGATCAAGAATTCATTTTGAGTGCAAACTGGTTGTGTGTGTGACTAGTATGCAACCAGTTTGAAACTTGAGTTGCAAACCCGTCGCCCCGTGTGCGGAAGGCCTAAGCATTACCTAAAATCTCGTGTTGAGATTCCTCATCCTATCATTTGTATCATAAATTTGATTTTTTTTACAGGTTACCATAGAAAGTGAGTGCGTATAAAAAATAATCTACTTACATATTGTATTTGAGTTGGTTTGATGAAAAAAGTTTCCAAGCACGTAACTTTGTGTAGCATACATTTTCAATTGTAATTCGAAAGTAAAGCGAACCTTCAATCGGAACGATGCGAAAAAAATACAGATCGCTTTTGATCTATCCTCTGCAATATTTTAACATGAAAGCGCCCAATAATGAATTGTGAGTATCACGTCGCATAAATTATCATACGACGACAAAAGACAAAGGGGCGCCTTTTAACAAGGCGCTTTTAGCAAGGGGGGAGGATAAGCGTATATAAGAGACGGGGGAGGAGAGTTGGTTTTGCCTTTCGGAGTACATACAAGAAAAAAGGTTGGCGAGACCTACATTTAGCGGTTGAAACTTTTCGAACGGAGGGTTAACAAAGGATATGTGTGCCAGCGAGGGAAGTTTTCCCACGGAAAAGTATTGAAAATCGTTTACTATATACGAACGACTTCATATATGAATTTGTATTAAATATTTAAGCAGCCCGATGATATAAAATACCTACATAAATATACCGAACGGCGGGCGCAACTTGCGAAATTATTTACGATAAGTTCAAGAGAACACAACTCTCGAAAGACAAACACAATTTCGAAGTTATTACTTCATTAATCAGGTAATAATGTTTGATATATTACAACCTTATACTGCGAAAAAGAAACGCGGCCCAAAATATGATACAATAATAAAAACGTTGAAACAAAGAATCGCCTTTATTGCACGATATAAGTGGGTGGGATTTAACCAGGTGGAACTCACCCACATAACCCACACACAATGTATCCCTTTTACAGACCGGCGAAATAGACAGTAAACTGGAGTTATCTTCGCTTTTCAAATAATAAAGTAGAAGTCGAGTTAAAAATATATTGCATGCGACTTTTTACGACTTTTTAATAATCGTTCACTGAACTTATACGCGGATATTTTTTAATAATATCGATAGCACAATTCACCTAAAAACACCACTATATTGATCTATGCACATACATTATATATATACATATAATAGCCGAAATCCGTCTGTCTGTCTGTAGTAGCGCGCGAGTGGGACTTGAACCCGTGATCACCAGGTTGGAATGAGTCGCGATAACACTATCATCCAACGGAGGCGATGACGAACCTGCTACGATTTGACAATATAATATCTCAACTGCTTTGCTAAATTGTTACTATGTTGTATTAAAACGCGCCATCTATGCAACAACTATAAAAACTATTAAATTTAATATTATTTTTCGGTGCGGGTGATGAGAACACGCTCCGTTGATATTCAACGGGCTTACACTGGTACAGTGTAATGCTGCAAACGAATGTATTTTTTTGTCGATTCTGACAAGAGCGTCGCGTTTGAGAATCGTAATCCGTTATTCCGATACAACAACGTGACATATTTGAATCGAAAATAGACGATTGTAAATTAGGAAACTGTTCCGAGTCGCGGAGGTGTCGCACGTCGGTTGAATATCAAACGCTACGTTTTCTGTTGAATTTATTAGCTTTTTCAGTTCGACAGGACGTGACGGACAGACAGACAGACAGAGGACGTAGCAGGCAGAAGTGCCGTTGTCTGACAACGTCTCCTGATTGATAGTACTGACGCGAACCGTTCAGTTTCTGTATTCAGCGGTCGCTCCTTTGACATAAGTATTCGTCCTAATGAGGACCTCGGAGGATTGTGATTTGAAATGTAAACGTTGAGGGATTTCATTGCGGGGTATGACTCCACTATATGTAGTACCACATTACCATACATTATTGAGACAAAGACGCGGGCACTTCTGAATCGTCAACATAATATCTAGCTAGTAGTAAACAACGCATCGATAAGAAATACCCCACGTGTGTATCTCTCGCTCACCGAGCTATTGCTAATTCGCAAAGTATCGTCGGATTACAAAAGTTGGGTTTTTAGATTAGTGTTATGATCGCCGCCAAAAAAAAAGATACCAAGTTTTAAGTTTCATATTGTTTTAGACTTTGTATACAGTGCGATTAATACGATTAGCATAGTTACTCGGTGAATCTCTTCTTGCGAAATCACTTTACGAGCGGAGTCAGTTATTAATTTCCCGGTTTTCACTTCTCACTGTAGCCACGTAGTTTGTATATGTACACAGGGTGTAGACGCGGATGTAATTGATTTTGCAAAGTGAGTGAGCCGCTGACGAGATAACCCGATAGTGGGTTGTTAGTTAGTCGCAGGGATGCTACTGGCTCGTTTCAGTTCAACAACTACCTATTTCCGCATAGTGAGAGGAAATTGACGAAGCGCAATTTCGGATCAGCGTAGCGGGGTCCATTGAATTTGGCACTAGTCATTTCGACATTAATTACAATAAACACAAATGTGCCAGTTTTTAGACAGGTAAATTATATTTGTGTACATATATATTCTTGGCACGAGAAGAAACCTACGAAAATTTTAACTGATAGGTTTTCGGATTAGATGTACATATGTATATATGTAGGTATGCATACATATTCAGTCTATAAATAATAAATTGATTGATTCACTCATTGTTATAAATGAAAAATACAAAATTGAAATATATCCACGTATGTACATATGTATATTGTACACATGCAGATTGAACTGAAAAAAGGTAATAATTTTATGGAAAATATTATTTTGTACAATAGATACAATTCAGAGAAATATGTACATATTGTGTACACGTGTTTACATTTAAAAATATTCACAAAGGAAAAAATATCAAAGAGAAAAATGTTTTTATTTTGTTCGCCTTTCGATTGAAATCAACAAAATTGCTAATTGATTTTACGAAATTGTTTGAAAAATTAATTACAGTAGCTTAAGCTAATTAATTATAATCCTTAACTAAGCACCTGTACAGAGATGTTTTTTTAAGACTGCCAGGAATTTTTCAATAGTTTTGGAACTTCTAATTCCATCCGGCAGTCTATTGTACTCCAAAACACCTCTGTACAAGATGCTTCTCCTATTTCTATTTATTTTAACATTTTTTATAATTAAATTATTTTTATTCCTTAAATTAAATTCCTCTCACAATAAATTTACTAAAATATGATGGTAACATATTATTATCTAACTTAAATACAAATCCTCAAAGTATCATTCACATTCAACCAATCTAATTCAATCATCATCTTTTTTATACTAGCATACCTATCCGCATTTAAAATACATCTCATACCTCTATTTTGTAATATTTGTAATCTATCTCTAGTTGACTTATCTAACATATTTAATAATGAACCACAATACATAAAATGAGGTCTGACAATTACATTATTAATTATTATTTTAGTTTCTTTAGATAATAATTTCTTAGCCGACATAATATTCCTACTTTTTTTTATTAAAAATTGACCGTGTAACTTAAAATCTAACTTATCATCCAATATTATACCCAAATATTTGAAAATATTAACTAGTTCAATATTACTTTCACTTTACTTACAATATTACTTTTCAATTGACTCTTAGGGAATGTGTAAAATATTTGATATGCTTGTATTTATTTTCACGTGCAGTTCGTATTCCACGTGCAAATACGAGAAACATTTTTTTTCCACCCACGCCAATGTACACGAGCTCGAATGGACCACCATCTCTCACCGTGTCGTTTACCCGGTGACAGAGAACGAAGGTTGAGGACACCCAGCGAGCAAGAAAGAGCACAAGTTGTCTATCAACGTGGGTTCAAACAGTGGGCGAAGTACTGAGCAGTGTCGGCCATGTTTGGTGGTGTAATGATGCAAAATGGTATAATAATAATCGGCGTTTATATAGCGGTGTGTCTCGATTTGACTTTCGGTCATTGGCGCTTCAGACCGGACGAATGCACAAACACGCCAGTGCAAACTGCAAACATAACTGGGATTATGTTCAGAGATTCGAGTAGCATTCCTCATTTGGGTCGAGCAAACACATTTACTGACCTAGTTTGGCGGCCGATTGACTTCCAACCGCACGCCACTTGGATCCAGTGTCGCTTTGTTGCACTTTGATTGCACGAGATGCACTCGAGATACCGCACGTGGATATAATCCACGTGCTAGTCGGTAATGTTTGAGACCGGCGGAAGACCAATTCAGCATTGCGACTACATATATTACATACATATATGGATTTCAATGAATGCATCGATGTAACAGCAACTTTTGTGCGGCGAATTAAAATATATTCAGGGGTTTTGAGGGGAGTGTTCAAGACCGCAAAAAGATGTCGTTCGCACGCGAATAATAATTTACGTTTGCGTAAACACGCCGAATTAAATGGACGATTTAACGTGTTAACCGCCGAGCGAGCGCGCACGCGCGTTTCCGCAAAAACTTCCATTGTCCCATTTGCGGTCGACGAATTCGGTCGAATAAATCGCTATAGAAATGTGAATGATTTATTATTTGATGAACATGCAGATAATATGGACAATGTGCTTTTACACACCTGAGTGCTTGGGTGAGATTTTCTCTTTTTCAGATCGATCAGCGTCATGGTCGTTCACTTTGCATATGGACGATTAGCGCCAAAAAACACGAATCCTGAAAATTAAAAATAAGTAAATTTATTAAATGGCATTTACGACGATGCTGCAATACGGGTATGGATCTCACGCTTTACTGGAGAGTTTTTAGAGTGGAGAAAGTAACGGTAATCCCCGAGCTATCTCCGCGAAGTGAACGAGGCCAACTCGAGCTTCTAATCCTCTTAATATCAATGAAGCATTAAGTCAAAATGAAGTGAATCCCGAAGCATTAGCGTTTGTGAATGAAATATGATGAGACGGCGCAGGCCTACTGCTACCTTTACCATTAAATAAAACAAAGATCCCTCTTCGAGAATTAAGCGCTCCGGTTAACTTTCAAAAAAATAAAAAATAAATCCAAGAAAAGAAGAGAGATTAATCGAAGATTTGAAGTTTGTCGAGTTTCAATGACTAAATTCCAAAGTTAAGTGAAAATTAAAAGATTGTACAAATTAATTTTCAAAATTTAACTCGTATATGCACGCGGAGAGTTATGTACATACGCAATTACAAATTAATTAATAATTTGATTTAGTAAAATTTAATGCTCGCAATAATCGAACTGTGCGAGCAGTTAAACATTGTTAACCGCTTAACGAAGAGAACGTAAAAGCTCCCCTTTGCCACAATAGCGAACGTTTGCTATAGCGTTAAATTAATATCCTAAAGTTAAATTTAAGTGTTATTATTGTCGACTACAACACCGAATACGCATTAATACGGTTTACATCAAAATTATAATTGGGTTCTCGCGTATCGTTGTTCCGAAACCGGTTCACGCTACGGTTGGTAGAATCGATAGCTATAATATATAATCTATAAATTCGGAAGTATGTATGCGTGTCTATTTTTTTATATGTCAGGTTTTTCGGTTGCTCGGCATTTAATGGGCTAGGCGCTGTACAATTGAAAGGATTCATAAATTACATATTAATGCCGCTATCTTATGGGATCATGGCATTTCATCACATCCGCTATGCGAGTGCGCTTCAATTTTATTAAATTCCCGTGCCGGCAGGCTTTCCGAAACTGGGATACTCGTGGAAAGGGGCGAACGATCGTCAATCTAGTTTTTGTCGTAAAATATATAATATTTGAGAAAATAGCATACATATGTATACATAAATGTTAAAACTCATTTTCTGAATTATGGACGTTATTTTTAAACACTGCGTTGCTTTAAATTGAAAAACGATCGCGAGCCACACTTTGACAAGTCGGCAGGTCGAAAGAATCCACACCGCGCAAAGTTATTACATAGATTTCATTTGTCAGTAAAATACTAAGATTAACCGTTATGTATCGTCACGACTATTTACTGCTTAGAATGGTACATATTAAGTTTTAAGTATAATTTTACCTTGTCACATTATAATAAATAGCTTGATGATGGAACTTTTCTATTTATCTTCATATCTAGATCATTTTCACGGCGTTAAAACGATATAGATATGCATGTATGTATAAATAACACATTGGTTCATTCGGGTGTGTTCGGTATTTTACAGTTTTTTAATTAAAAATAAAATTAAAAGCCGACTCGATTGAAATTTTAATAAAACACCGAACAAATTTGCACAGGGCGAGCGTGCCGAATTATTAAAACGAACGATCGATAGAGACATTATATTGTACGCTAACTGTACAAAGAGGCGCAGAGTCGGAGCCAAGAAATGCAATAAATTGCCGAGAGACGTTAATTGTCAGTTAACTCAATAATTTAAGTTACGGCCCTGTTAATTATTCGTCCTTACTTTCGAGTAATTTTACACCTGAATAAAATTACCTATCAATTAATGAAACGAAGCACACGCGCGCTCAGAAACGGTGCAAATAAACGGGTAAAACATTTTTAAACAAAAAAATCTCACAGTTAGAATTAGAATTGAAATCAGAATGAAGGGAACCACTCTTATGTGTACGTTAAGCTTTATTTGCGGTGATTGACGGGGGACGTATCAATCGTCTGAATTGGGTTACAAAAAGTTACAAAAATTACAGAAAGGTTAAATGCGTATCAAAAAAAAAACGTTACACGATATATAAAAATATAAGAGCATTTTTACAAACAATTCTTTTATTTTCTATTTAGGTCAGTCATGATTTAGTGTCGGGCGGAAATAAGGGTTCATTTTGCTCCGTTTAATTATTCATCACGCACTTTTGCACCAAATTCGCGCGCGGGACGGAGAGGGGGTTGAACGCGCAATAAAACGCAAACATTAATTTAAGACATTATTATGTCAAAGCCGTACAGCCCGCACACTTTATCCGGTCCATTACACGAGAACGGCATGGCTATTATTTTTATTTGCGAGCCGGCTCTGGAGATCGGAGTTCACCGGAAGGCAGGGACGCGAAAAAAATATAGGTAAAAAGAGTGCGATAGAAGTAGTTAAAAGTTTTTGTGTTGGGAATTTAATTATTTCCTTGGCGGATCAGCGTAGGCGTTCCGTTGGAAATATGTTGAGGATTATAGGGGTGGAATTTTAATGCAATACGCGTAGAACTTCTGATTTTTTGTATTACCTTTTCAGTCCTTCAATGCTTCCGATTATTAATTTCAACCAGTTTTATTATATTACTTACTTTTTACTATTCCTTTTTGGGTAATTGTAATCATTTGAAGTCGCTATCGACATGGTTGAGAGCCCACGTCCAAAAATAGAGATCGAGATTAATCGAACCAATTACAACAAATTCAAAATGATAATAAAAAGCTTCGACAATTGTTAAGAAGTCTCGGCGACTACTTCGACACTTTGAGAAACTCTCGAGTGGTTGGCGAACTTTGCCGGCGGGATTGAAACCTTGCTGAAGAATAAGTGAATTTTCCAGTTATTCGCAAACTTTGTGGTGATGGGGGGGGGGGGGGGGGGGTCGGAAATAATTAGAGCCTCATTATTTACAAGGGTTTTGGGCGGTTGCAATATTGTAACCCAAGTTTTAAAGAAACCCGTCGTGCGAAAAATGTGCCACTTTTTGAACGATTGATTACATAAGTGTATATAGTATGTATTGAGTGATCAGATGAACGACGAACTATTTGTATTCGCTGAATATGTATTACTTTCAATGGAGAGTGTGCGAAACTACAGTGAAAAAGTTTTTCAATTCAAATTAAATTTATAAAGTAAGAATACTAAGAAAACGATAATACATACATATGTATATGTACATACATACACTTTTAGTCAAATCACTAGTTCAATGGAGATTGTGTTATTGAAGTAGTTGATGAATCGTTATATGTATGTACATATAATGATAAAGTCTCATACCATAATATAAATCTGTCTGTATGTCTGCTGATAACGCTCGCCTCGGTAAAAGACACGAACCGTCCTCGCGCGAGTGGGATTTGAACCTGTGATCACCAGGTAGGAATGAATCGTGCTAACACTATCATCCAACGGATGACGGGCCTACTACGATTTGACAATATTAATATCTTAATAAGCTCGCGACTTTGCTAAATTGTTACGCATTGTATTATAACGCGCCATCTATGCAGCAACTATAAAAACTATTAAATACACATATCCACACAAACATTCGTTGATATTAAACTAGCACCATAATAATATGAAGTATGTAACATATATGTACATAGTAACTATTTTCTAGTCAATATTTCATTTGAGTCATCAATATATTTGGAGCACTCTCACTTGAATGACGTTGCGTCATCATAAGTGTACTTGACTATATGTTCAGCGCAAAGCAACATAATATTTGCGCAGTAGCTTTACGTAGGTATTGGGGGTGATTACAATCCGCGAAGCGTCAACGCACGACAATAGTGAACCCAAAATTGTGTGCGATATTCTCTTGTGTAACGCAAAACAGAATCGTTTCTCTCGAACGGTATTAAATTTCTTTTGAAATTCGAAATGAAACAGGCACTACAGCGGGCAACGGCTAAGGGCGGTTTGGCGGAGGATGAGGAAAAAGGGACCAGAGATCAAAGACGATAAAGCGAGACGTGGGAGGCACTGGTGGGCGGTGGGAGGCGGGTGATTTTAGCATGGAGGATCCTGAGGGATATCTGGGCAAATTGACAGCAGCCCTCAGGGGAATCGGCTTCATATTTCAGGTGTCGCGATGTGGGCTCTGCCTAATCGGTCGTCAAATGTCACGCAATCTGGTCCGCTCACGCACCCCTTTTTCACGCCAACCCTCTTGCCCTTGTGTGACGTGTGACTGCCTACGGATACTCTTTGACGGATGTCTATCAAATATCGTGGAATATATAATAAAAATCGGAGAAACATTTCTATTTCACATTCGCACATACATACATATTTATTTACAAAATTTTACCACAGTAACCTTAAGCCGCGTACTCATTAGCGAACATGAGCGTGTAATGTAATGCTCGCTAATGTGGACGTCATGTACACACTTGCCGTGCAACCAACTGCGAACGACTGCGAGCCCCTTTGTGTTCGCGCCAAAAACCGACACCGAGTGGATCGCCACGAACGTTGCAGAGCGCGCTCAAAGTATGTGACTTTACAGTTACCCAAAACGTTACTGTGGCCAAGCAAGTACACGATTAGAAAAAAAACATATGCAGAACAAACTAACAACACCTCAACCAAGTTTCCATAAATAACATTAAATAAGGCAATGTGTATGACAGCCTGATTATTTTAATGGCTTTTACAACGGGAGACATGGCTAGCATGTCAGTACGAGCCGTCGGAATGGATAACAAATTATGTTCTATGAGGAGCCTAAATTGACTAGGTACGTCAAAAACCAATTCATCAAGAATTTGTGGATTATGCACCAGGCCAATCAATAATGTGTGAAAATGTTTACCCCAGATAAAGCTGTCGACGTGACTCCAGGGAAGTAAACCCTAGCAAAAATGCACTAGAGTAGAGCCACGTTTAGCTTTGCGTAAAGAGATCTGAGAAACCTTTTCTGCACCCTTTTCAATTTTAAGCAGTGTGACCTATTACTAGGACTCCAAATAATTGACGAAAATTCCAGAATACTCCGTACTAATGATTCGTAGAGAATCCTCAGCACCAAGGCGCTCTGAAACGGCTTACTAACTCTTATGCTGCGTACACACAGAATAAATCCCAGCATTTTAGTCGCTCGCTAAGCAGACAGACTCACAGGTGTGCTGACTAAAATCAAACTTAAAAAAAATGACCAGTGTCACTACGAAAATAATAAGATTATGTGATCTACTAAAACTCAAACTCACACATACATATGTAAATATTTCAATCTCTATTCAATTCAATGAAAAATATATTACTTAAAAGATCCTACGATGTAGCTTCAAACTAAAGTTTAAATTAAATTGTCACGAACATCAGTATCAGTTAGTCGTAAAAAGGGGAATTACGCTAAACTTTTATCCATTCAAAGCATTTTATTTTATGAAAAAGGCTCGCTATTAATAATATAAAAAAAATCTCATAATATCCATACGTTACAGTGACGTCGGAATATTTAATAAAAAAGCGGCGATATGATGGGCAGATGAGATTAGAAAATCATGAAGTTCATATATGTATAAAAAAAAGTGTTCCGCGGAGGCTTTTATCCACACGGGCAACAGATAAGAAAGGGTTGACAATGATGAATGAGTCAACAATATAAAGGAAAAATATGGTGTTGCTACCCTTTAAAATATACATACACCCTGACATGACGTTATTAAAATATGCATGCGTCCACCCGACTACCCGAGTGCGAAATAAACTATTAAGATCAATATACATATGTATGTACATAAAATACGCGTATAATACTTAAGCGGCGGTGTTTTTCATTTTTTTCCGAGACGAACCACTACGTATGATTGCTGCTAGAGAGACCGTGCCCATCTGTATCTGATCGAGATTAAAATCTCTTCAGGTATTTTATCCGTTTTGGTATTCCGAGCGGGACGCTCGAAATATTTTCTGGAGAGAAAATATAAAACGAACATCGACCACTTCTGCGGCTCCGAGGAATTTCAAACAAAAATAAATTTATATAAAAAGACTGTCAGCACAGCAAAATAAAAAAAAAAAATACATAAATAGACAATGCGAAAAGTAAAAATCATCTTATTTTCACATTTTCTATTGAAATTGCTGTGAACATCGTACATAGCCTTTAGTATACGTGTGTAGTAGTCTCATGAATATAAATAGTATGTATATAAAATAAACTAGCAAACGAGAAATTTATATTTAAACTGGGCCGCGCTGCAGCGGGATGTTTGCGCTTTATTTACTTAAAATTTTGATATATTAATTCACAACGCGCGGGAAGGAAGCGCGATGATTGATGAGCTGACGTAATACGGAGAAGTTAATAGATATGCGGTGTCAAAATTACAACACCGTAACGAATGTTTATAATACAAAATTGCAATAATCGGATCAAAGTGCCTTTGAAACGCCGCTCACGTGCCTTTAAAAATATTTCACCGAATGAGGTTTCGTGCGGCGAATAGGTACGCGTACGCTGATCTCCAGTGTATATATGCTTTTCATTAGTCCTTGCCAAACATGTGACATGTCGAGTTGTTATGATGGCGGAAAAACGGTCAGAGTAACGCACAAAACGATCGGAAAATGCGAACACACAAATTTAAGCATTTCTCACGATCGCATCCCACCAGATGAATGCGTGTAATGCCGGCGCCAGACATAAGTTCAAAGAAGTGATCACTTCTTTGAAGACTTTGCTCACACATTTGTTCACATATTGTTGTATCTGTCAGATATGTGTTCAAAGCTCTCCACGGCGACGCTCGCGCAATTGGGCTTCGCGCAGTGTGGCAGGCGCACAAACATTTGGACTTTTATCCCTTTGATGTGCGCTAAAAAACCGACACGGAATGGCAAAGCGCACTTAAGTGATCAAATATGTGACAATAGTATCAAATGCCCGTGCCACACACGTGAACACTTATTTGATCACATCTTTGAACACATGTCTGGCGCGGGCATAATGTCAATGGATGTTGGTTAATATTATTACTTAGTGTAAGCCCGTTGAATATCAACGTATGTTTGCACGGGTGAGTATATGTGTATTTAATAGTTTTTATAGTTGTTGCATAGATGGCACGTTATAATACGACACGTAACAATTTAGCAAAGTCGCGAGCCTATTAAGATATTATATTGTCAAATCGTAGCAGGTTCGTCATCGCATCCGTTGCGTGATAGTGTTAGCACGACTCATTCCAACCTGGTGATCACGGGTTCAAATCCCACTCGCGCGCGGAAGGATCGTGTCTTTTAATCCTTTGCCTCGGCGAGCGTTATCAGCAGACAGACAGACAGACGGATTTTCGGCTATTATATAATACTAGTGTAAGCCCGTTGAATATCAACGTATGTTTGCGTGGGTGAGTATATTTGTATTTAATAGTTTTTATAGTAACAATTTAGCAAAGTCGCGAGCCTATTAATATTATATAGTCAAATTGAATTGAATTGTCATCGCCTGCACTCTTCCAACCTGGTGATACCGGGTTCAAATCCCACTCGCGCGACGTTCTGTTTTTTTAATTATTTACCGATGCGAGCATTATCAGCAGACAGAGAGACGGATTTCAGCTATTATATGTATATCTACTAGTGTAAGCCCGTTGAATATCAACAGAGCGTTCTCCATCACCCGTACTGGAAAATTATATATTAAATTTAATAGTTTTTATAGCGCCATCTATGTATTATTACGTCACGAGTCACGATCCCTTGTATAGGTAATGTTTAAAAAAAAAGGACTAAATTGACCAAGGGTGATTGCGGATAGCATTAGTGCGAGTCCTCTAGATCCTGGGGTCCTGGGTTCGATCCCCCACTCATTCTGGTTTTTTAATTATTTTTCCTCAGCGAGCGTTATCAGCAGACAGACAGACGGATTTCGGCTATTATATATATAATATATACATGTATAAAAAATCAATGTCTGTCTGTTTGTTTGTTTGTCTCTTATAGGCTCCTAAACCACTCAACCGATCGCGATGAAACTTTCAGGACTTATTGTGATCATGCCGGGGATGGTTCCTGTGAAAAAAAATCGGGAAAAAACGGGAACGGGAACGGGCCTACTCACGCGTCAGATAACGTACTAGGAACGGGAACGGGCCTGCTCACGCGTCAAAAAACGTACTAGTAACGGGAACGGGACCGGGACCGGGATCGGGAACGGGAACGGGCCTGCTCACGCGTCAGATAACGTACTAGGAACGGGAACGGGAGCCGGCATTGCAACGCGTGCCGGGTTAGCTAGTATAACATAATAATTATATTTTCATTTGAGCTTTTTACTTATTAAAATTTTGGCATAGTAGTCGTACTTGTGACGAAACCCAATATTTTGAATTGTTTCTGATGTATGAGTAGGTCGCGTACTGTTTCAACTTAAAAGGGATTGAGCGAACGTTTAATTGAAATCATCGTCGCGCCTCCGGGGAGGGAAAAAGGGGCTCTCATGGGGGCGCTAGGGCTCCGCCCCCGTGGTGCACACTTTAATCTACCTTCGTCGTTGCGGCTTTGTGAATTTTAACGGGGAACTTATCCGGCCCAGCTATTACCGAGGCATTAAAGGAGATTATTACTTTTAATCCCCTCTGGCGCGTTTTCGTTTTAAATGCGGGTTTATTTTTCCCGATGAGCGAATAAGAGACCGAATACGGAAAATCTCCGCGAACGATTCGAAAGAGCAAGGGTTTCACGCGACTCGACAATAAGCAATATTTCAGTTTAAGCGACAATAAAAGCAAACGCCGATGATAATTCAAGAGAACATTAGCATTTACATGGCACATTGGCGTTTCGAATAAAAAAAAAAAAAAGTATCAAATTTGGGGACGGAGGGAGGGTTGAATTTGCATTCGGCTCTGGCGACTCGAAAGTCAATAATCGATGAAATAAATCAACGCCCCGGTGCGTGGCGCAAAACCATTGTTCATCCTTTCAAAAAAAAAAAAAAAGTAGAAGAAAAAAAAGGCGAATCGACAATTAAAACGGAAGAGGAAAAAAGGAAGAAAGCATCATACGCTCGCGCGCCCGCGCACGCACAAAAATGGTCGAAAAAATTAACGGCAAAAAAAAAAAAAAAAAAAAAGAAAAAAAAAAGCGTCCGAAGTTAATCCCGTTCGTAAGGTTTAAAAAATACAAAATCCCAAAACCGAACTTCAGAAACGTTGCGAAAGTATAAGAATAATAATAATAATAAAGAAAAGTCTTATCCGCGAAAGTTGAACCGACAAAAAATTGGAAGACGAAGACGACAACTCGCGGAAAAGAAGATGTAATTAAAAGTTTCGGACCGGATGTGCCGCGTGAAAAGCGTCTATGCAAATAATACATGCACGAGCAAAACTAACTGGCAAATTTTATTTTAGTTCACACATTTCGACCATCAAAGCTAAACACACACAAACAAAACCAATAAGTTTCACGGAATTCAATTGAAAACGTAACGAAACGAAAACGTCTTCCAATACGTGTATGTACCTACGTATGTATATGTTACAGCGATAGCATATTTCGAGTGAATATATATTTTCACTGGCGTTTTGGTGAAATCATATCCAAGCACATTTTTAACAGTACATATATTATAGTGAAATTATATTTTAACTGATACTCACTGGTGAAATTATGTATATTCGTTTCCGAACTGTCGTTGAAACTAAATTTGACAGTTGTGAAATGACCAATCGAATAATATAATCTGCTGAAATATTCAATCCTAGGTATTTTGTCGCTTCTTGTTATCGTGCCGTGCCCGTGTTCAGGCGTAGACTTTTACTGTTTAGTACAAATTATAGTTTACAAAGAGTCTTTTTCGATTTTATAACAATTGACTTATAATGGTTGGTTTAAGAAGAAAAGAGCATGTGATGCTACCCTTATCCTCAGACATAACAATGCCACCGTTTCGTTCAAAACACACTTGTAGGATGACACATTATCAACAAGTCACAAACACATACGCTTACTTTAATATACTTTCACCGATACTGAGCGGTGACTTTGTCAATTTATTATATAACAATTGACTTATAACGGCAAGTTGAATAAGAAAAGAGCACGCGTTGCTTACCCTTACAAGATAATGCGAGTGAAACGTTACAAAAAATTTGAAGGACATTTCACGCGCTTACAATGAATTAAAGTTTCAATCAGCCTTTGTTGATTTTATAACAATTGACTTACATATATATTTAAAGTCGCAATGAGATGGTTTTTATAACCTGGGTCCGATACGTAGCAGTAGTGCATTCGGAATCCTCAGATATAACAACGCCACCGTTTCGTTCAAAACGCACTTGTAGGATGACTTGATCATCGACATCAACAAGTCACAAACACATACGCTTACTTAAATATACTTTCACCGATGCTGAGCAGTGAAACTGTAAATTCGTCGTTTGATACATTTTCACTGCCTGAATTGGTAAAATATACATATTTTCACTTGAAATATGCTATCGCTGTAACATATGCAAATACATGCAGACACGTGACTCATAACTGTGTCGTGATTAGCGGATCAATATCGTCGGGCTTTAATGAATAAATAAGAGAAAAATTACATTACGATTTACTTATTCAGCCAAGTCGAGTTCTATATACGCACATACATATTATTCTGGAAAAGCTTGTCTGTGTTAGGTTTGTGTGAAACGTTGCGCAATGCGATGATGACACACTAGACGTGCACAAGCCACGCGCTGCAGATTGCATGCTTCGCGAAGAATACAAAAGGCTCACATTAGCGGTGTACCGACCCGAATTCAAATTAATCCCGTGACATTTTACGAGAGAAAGGGGAGGAGAACGAAGCGAAGGCTGCAGTATATGTAATCCGGTGACTAAAATGCCAAAAGCGAGCACTGTATGTATAGATATTGTATACACTCGTACATAATTCGAAATTACCGGAACGCGAATAAGTGAGTGTTCCGCTTGGATTGTCGCGCGTCATATCAACGGATCGCGGAATCGCACTGATGTGTAAACGTAGTATCTGCGGGGATTTGACCTTTTGGCATTGTGTGAGCCGACACAGGAAATAATTCGATTTCGCGATTGGATTCCCTTCGTGGATGACGAAGGTCCGAAAAGCACAGCGAAAGATTCGCATCGTCGTACCTGATTTGACCCGTCATACTGGCCAATCTAGCACTTATCACGACGAAAAAAACCGTCGACATACGAAATTCTGTCAAATACTCGCATTAAATTTTTCTTTCACATTAAATACGTTATTAATTTGATCGATTGCATCACAAAAACAATGAAGGATCGCAAAAACAATTTAAAAATAATACACTATTTAAAAAGTTACAGGCGTAGAGCAATTTCATCTGTCTAGACAAGTTAGAAATTATGCGATGAAAAGAAAAAGTTTATGAATTATCTTTTTTGCATTATTGAATCATTCAACGCGCTGGGAATGATTGGATATACATATGTAGGTATGTTTTTTACCAATTTCGTTTTAATGTGAAAATATTAATTTTTTTTTAATTTGTAATAAACAAGATCAATAATAGATCACAAACGTATGTATGTATGTAAATACTTAATGAGGATTATTATATGTATGTATACTAGTGTAAGCCCGTTCAATATCAACGAATGTTTGTGTGTGTGAGTATATGTGTATTTAATAATTGTTATAGTTGTTGCATAGATGGCGCGTTATAATACAACAACGTAACAATTTAGCAAAGTCGCGAGCCTATTGACAATTAATATTGTCAAATCGTAGCAGGCTCGTCATTACCTCCGTTTGGATCATAGCATAAGCGCTCACTGTCCCCAACTGGTGATCTCGGGTTCAAATCCCACTCGCGCGACGTTCTGGTTTTTTTTAATTATTTACCTCGGCGAGCGTTATCAGCAGACAGACACACAGACAGATGGAATAGGGCTATTATATGTATGTATATATAATTGAAATAAGCAAACGCTACAAGGCGATGCGTAGGTATTCGTTTCGATTAAAAAACGAATGACTCGGGTCTTTGAACTTGTAAATGGGTCGCGTGCTTGTTGACCCTTTTCGAGTGTATCGCGCTCTTCCATCTCAAAGCTCACACAAAGAATATTTTGACAATCATTCTCGTATCGCGCGACAAAGTGGGTCGTCCTGGGTCGGTTGGATCCAGGAGGAGCAAACCTAGCGGGTCATCATCCATTCACTTGCAACGGGAAGAAACGGGAGGTGGGTCACGTTCTGGGTTCTCACGCTCCCGACTCCAGATAAGATTACCTCGCAACACATATCCGAGTATAAAGTAAGAAGGTGGTGGGTGGTTTGGTTCTCCTATTCCATCGCTTGCGTTTCGGGTTATCTCCTTCTCTTTGCCTCCTGATTACCGCGTCCGATGTAGCCAGCCGTTCGGTCGTGTGTATTGTTTGCGTGATTAGATCTGATACACGAAAAAAGAGAAGCCGAAAAGGAAGATGGAGAAAAGCAGAAGGAGCGAGACGGGTTTTATGGGGTAGTTTTTAGAAAAGAGAATATACTAAGTAAATACGGTCGAATTTCACGAGCGGGGCATTTTGTACGGCCTATAAGTAAGCCGTATGGTTGGACGCTGTGACCGAGCGTTTGTGTTTGCCTCGTTTGACGCTTCAATGCTTCCAAACACAACGTATGTATGTACATACATATGTACAATACCATGTATATTCTATTTGAAGACAAAATTGCACCGTCTTCGGATACTATAAAAATCTAAAGAATCGATATAGAATCTTATAAGAAAATATATTTTCGAAAATGCTTCCATGTGCTACATCTATGTATATACATAATACATATGTACATATGGTTGGGTGATAAAACGGCACACGAAAATAGTGGACACGGAAAAAAGCGCACACTGGAAAAAAGCGCACATAGAAAAATACATTTAAATTGGTCTAATCCTGTGTTTTTCAGCTTTAAAAATTTGAATATTTCTAGTGTAGTAAATCATTTTTTGTACTACTTTATTTTTATTTTATATGCGCTTTTTTCCAATGTGCGCATTTTTCTATGGGCGCTTTTTTCCATGTGCGCGCTTTTTTTCCGTGTCCGCTATTTTCGTGTGCGGTTTAATCCGAGCACCGCTATGTACAAATGTATGTACATATGTATACAAAATATTTAACAATTGGATTAGGTATATATGTACATACATATGTATGAATACAATTTGATTGATTGTTATATACATGGGAATATTTCGCTATTTTCATTATTTGTAGCAGGATGCCATCCAGTGAAATATGATAAGGGAAATCAATAAGTAAGGAGGATATCAAATTTTCTTGTTAAGGGGTGTTTTTGATCCTGGGCTTCGGCGTCCGGAATACCCGAATAAGATTTACATTAATTTGCATACTAATCGGGAAAACAACACACAATGCACACATTAAAAAGGGGGAGCATACCCGCAACGACGCCGCACACTACTCGAGTGTTGTAAAATTTCAAGGCAAACATGTGACCATGCCATGCAAATTTTATCGACCGTTGCGGACGTCGGATCCGTATTAAGGGTTGAAATAGGTGTCGAAATTGGTGCAACGGCGTCTGAAGTCGGACCAATTAGAACAATTGGAACCGGAAGCTGTGGCGTTGCGGGCCAACTGAGGGTCGAACCTTAATCGCCTCACCTTATCGGCACGCGAAAGCTCTCCACGGGAGCTTTGCGGTCAGGCAAGCGGCCAGAAACCGGACACGACCAGACCGGACTTGCCGGTCACGAATTTCGGTGAAAATTTTTCACACATCCGTAGTAGCATGAGCGAAGTTTTACCGATGCGAAAGGAGCAAGCGATAAGCTGTGACGCATACCCCCACTACTCCAGTTTGGAGATAGGCTATTGCTCTCTTCCCCGAAAATTCGAGCGTCCCCTCTGCGCCCCGCAGTTCAGTAAAAACGTTTCATCGAAGCGTGGCACGACACGAAAACCAGCGGTTACCCCCACTCCACGGCTAGACGTCAGGTAGCAGTGAGAACAGTAAGTCATTGGGTGAGCGTTTAAAACCACATCACATTCACATCTGTATTCCTTCCTGTACAATTGCACTTGCTTTAAATTGCAAAGAAGTTTGACTTCTATAGTGAGTAGCGGCCACACACTGCGATTTTTTAAATTATTTTGAACGCAAAAATAGAACAGAAATACACATTGACACTTTCGCTGCCTTACGACGCTCCTTTGAACGAAAGATTACAAGTCACATAAATTGCAGAGCCGCGGTTAAGTTATTTTACACCGCGAGATAAAATGAAACGATGAAAGTTTCACAGCGTTTGTATATTAATGAGGCATGCGAGCAATGCAACTTTGCGCATTCGCGAGTCGAAGTATTTTATGTACGCCACCGCAGTGATCAATTTCGCCTATTCGGACAATGCGGGTGGTTCAATTGTCGTAATTGATACTCGACGAGAATAAAAGCGAGGGTGATTTTCTCTCCCCGTGAAATTTTGTCACTGTTGCCGTCGAAAGGAGGGACACTCGCGAGATACAACCGCAATTAGAGTCCAATCAATTAGTCGTTAATTTCCGACCGGAATACATAAAATTAGAGGACACTATTAATTATAGAACTGGAGTGGCACCGGAATACTCTAATACTCGGTAGATTGCGGCGGTGCAAGGTGCATAGTGCACGAGGAATGCGCTCAATTAATTCAGAGGCGGTTGATGACGGTTGCGGTATGCGGCTCGCTTAATGGCGACCCGGGGAATGTCGACACGCCGAGGACGAATTGAGAGCTTTAATTTCAAGGACGACTTGAGACGTGATGAAATCAACTGACATTGTACACGAGCATGCACATTAATTAAACTCGAACGGAGTAACTGTAACGCGCGGAGGGGTTTAAATGTGGAGCAACCCCGATGATTGACGGGACTATGTACCTACGTTAAGGAGAAGTTGGGTTTATATTACGGCGAACGTATCTACATATGTACATACAGAAATATGGTCGTTATTGAAAAAGCAATACTTTATCTACATATGTATGTATGTATGTACATATACTATGTACGTAGTTATACATATTGGATAAAGAAAAAAAATAACTTGACGCTAAGGCAGCGTTTTTCAAACTGTGGGTCGCGAGCCGATTTTTAGTGGGTCGCGAAAGTTCAAAGTTCAAAATTCACATTCCAAAGAATGTGATTTTTTAAAATTATTTAAAAATACAAAATTTGACAAAATAGGAAAGTAAAAATAATATGCAACAAAATTAAAAAAAAAAAACAAGACAACAGAGAATAGGATGCGTCCGTGAAAATTGCGTTGGCATTTTTTGACGTAGCAGCCGAATTTTAAAAACAAGCTACTAAATTAAATTAAACTAAATTTTTTGAAAGACAACTGGAACAGCTTAAGTCATCGAAATCGAAGCTTTCGCATTACACCAGTATTAGATTAGTTTGCAAAAAAAGTTAGTAAGCCGCACACAATTGGTAAGACTTTACTGCTACCACCAATAAAAGACAGTTGGAATTATGTTTGATGATAAGAGGATGAAAAAAGTATATAAGTCGAAACGATTTCGCTTATAATACGATTGCACGCAGAATCGATGAAATGACCCAGTGGGTGGAAGATGAGCTGATCCTAAGAGTTAGTGAGTTAGTAACATTTTTCTCATTGCAACTGGACGAGTCCACGGATGTACAAGGTTTATCCCAGCTGCTTGTTTTCGTTAATTATAAGTTATTTAAAAATAAATAAAACTGGATATTTTTAAGTATAAAAGTATAAAACTAGGTGGGTCGCGAAAGTTTGTCCTTCTAAAACGTGGATCGCGGTACTAAAAAGTTTGGGAAGCACTGCGCTAAGGTATTTTTAGATAGGTATAATATATTATGTTGGATAGCGTAACATTCATCGGTCGTATTCGCATTTTCAATGCGACTAAAATTGTACAAAAATGTGTCGACTTTGTAATTCAGAGTCGGTCGCGAATTTCGATGCAATTTTTCAAATTCCCGGAAGCCTCACCATCCGCAATGCACAACACTGCAACCGACTGCATCTGCAGCGTGTCAACCACGTGCGATGTGAAATTTTAGATATGCACATTTAAAAATATATAATATTGGCGGTATTGTACCGGCTGAATATTATCTATTGACGATGGAGAATTCCCGATTGCGCGGGAATTCCCGAATATCCCGGAAACGCATCAAAGGAGACGCGTAGAAGTTGTTTACGCCAAAGGAAAATATACATACGTATATAGGTACACGAAATATAAATATATTGCGTGAACACAACGAACACAAAACGGATGCCTACACGTATTGATATTAAGAAGGGTGAGGGGCAGCAGGAAAAAAAAGCAGAGGTTGGGATGGGAGGAAAGGGGCAATACACTTTAATATAAATAAATATATGTATGTATGCCCGTTTTTTCGCATTCGTACGTATGTATACACACAGTTGGCGTGGCAATATGTGTCAATAGATGGTTTTGTTATTCGTGGAAAATCTTCCTTTGGCGTTCGAGAAACTTACAATATCGAAAACATGAAGCTTTCCGATGACTGATTCAACCTTTTCGATATACATTTTATTTTGTGTTAAGTTTGAGATGTCGATAAACAATATGTTTAGCCCGAGAGGTGGAAGTAGCGAGCGATGAAACGAGTAGATCACAACTATGTATGTATGTATGTACCATTCACAGCAAAACACGCGATCGTCACAATAAATTATTTAACAAAGAATTTTCCAACTGTACGTATTACAATCGTTCGTCGATTGCAAAAGCGAACGTTTGATCAACCATTCAACACTTGAGAATTATGGATGACAGCTCGACTGTTGAAGCGAAGAGGTGCCTCTGTTATGTCACGACTCTGAAGCATACATACATACATATGTACATATATACCAAAGACATGCATTAAACTAATTCGAAACGTTTGAATTTTCTATGTGCCTATTTGCTATTTACTGTTCTGATAGAAATCGTTTCGATATTTACGACCAAGTTTTACATTGTGCTGTGAACAGTTGGCTTTATACGTATAAATATGAAACTATTGTCAGGTTGCACTCGGTGCAGCACAGCGGTTGCACATCTGAATGCACTTCCTGCACCGCAGGGTCGGTGATTATGGTCGCATTCCACCTCATCTAATGGCCAACGTCCATTTATCCGCAGACGACGCTTTCAGATAATGCCATAGGTACACAACAGTGGCAGAGGTTCTTGCACTATTTATCTATCAACCCATCCACAGCAAATTAGAGTCCTTCGACATCTACAAGTAATTGTACATAATTGTCTACTCTACAAGTAATTGCCCATTTCAATCAACCGAACGTAGCGTCAAATAGTCGAACTGAAATTTTGAAAGTTTAGCATTGAATATAAAGAGAGTTGATAGCAAATTTGAAGTGGGCGGGTCGGGTGGGCTTGTCCCTCGCAGCCGTTAATCCCCCAATGCCCGCGGGGTGTACTGATGTTAAATTGTGGGATAACCAAGGTAAACAAACGTCAAGTTACGTGCAAATATTGTATCTACATATGTATGTAATATATGTATATGTGTGTACATACATGAAGACCACCCCGAGGATTAACGCCCATTTGAATCCGACTTGCGCTCTTTGACACACGGAACGACGATGTTTTTCTTGATAATAACAAAATGAATTGGGTACATATGTACGTATGCATGTATGTATGTATATAGCGCAATCGCAGAATGAATCACACGAGCAAAGACTGTATGTATGTATGTACATTGACGACGCCTATTTGGTTTACTCATTGACCAAATAAGATTATTGAACAGGCGTGTTTGTTTGTACGGTGTAAATTGAGGGTGTTCAACCTTTTTCAGTTTGGGTGCTATTTTTTATTTTAATCTGCATGGCGATCGACTTCCATGCAATAATTTAAGGGGAGGTTAGCATATAAAACTTAATCTAACATTTTCATTGAGTAGGTACAATTTAAGTTTAATAAATTCAATTATTAAATATGTTAAGAACGCGTGAAAAAGTTGAAGTGGCAATGGGTTGGACACACAGCGAGAATAATGGATGGCAGTTGGACGCGTGAAATACTGGAATGGTATCCGAGAGGATGTGAAAGAAAGCAAGGTAGACCGAGTGGACGATGGGCTGATGCATTGAGAAGAATGTGTGGAGTTAACTGGATGCAGATTGCTCTAGAAAGACAGGAATGGAAGATCATTGGAGAGGCTTTAAACCGGCAGTAGATGGTGAACGGCTGACAATGGTGATATAATAACCCTATTCCGTCTATCTGTGTGTTATGTCTGTTGATAACGCTCGCCTCGGTAAATAATAAAAAAAAACCAGAACGTCGCGCGAGTGGGATTTGAACCCGGTATTACCGGTTCGGAACATTGAGCGCTTACGCTGTGATCCAAACTATGTATGTGGATAAAAACGGGCCTACTTCTATTTGACTATATTAATATCTTAATAGGCTCGCGACTTTGCTAAATTAAATATAATCAAATTACATTAATTTTTTTTAAATGAAATAATAATTAGCAAGTATCTATATATATAAAAATGAATGTCTGTCTGTTTATCTGTTTGTCTGTTTGTCTGTCTCTTATAGGCTCCTAAACCACTCAACCGATCGCGATGAAACTTTCAGGACTTATTGTGATAATGCCGGGAATGGTTCCTGTGAAAAAAAATCGGGATAAAACGGGAACGGGCCTGCTCATGCGTCAGATAACGTACTAGGAACGGGAACGGGAACTGGAATTAATAATAAAATCAAATAATGATAATAATAGAATCAAATTAAAAGTTAACATAAAATCAGCAAATCATTTATAAATAAATTTAATTTATGATCTTTTGTGCTAAGTTTAAATGAAAAATTACATCATAAGTTGGAGTTGGATTGTATTCCTGTGAGAATTTGGCGGAAAACGTTCATGCTAGTAGTGTGTATGTTAAAATGACGAAATGACACATTTAGTGTCATCAGAATGAAAAAATGTCATTTAAAATGCTCTATCTAGAGATGTTTTATAACCAAGAAAAAAGAAAATTCTCGAATATTCTCGGAGAATATTCTCGACTTACAACACAATGTACTACTACGATCGTTTCAAAAATTTGGTTTCAATAAGAATATTTGTCACAGGTGGTGCAGTGCAGTGCAGTTTGACATGCAACGGGTTGGCACTTGGGAGCACGTGGCGATGCACGTAGGATCAATGACACTGCACGACCGCACAAATTCAATAGAATTTCTAGTGTCAGATAAGAAGAAGAGGAAGGGCCGTCGAAGCGATTTGGACGAGTGGACGAAGCGATTAGTCCACGCTCACACACACACACACACACACACATGCATACGGTGCTTTAAAGTGGATTTGTCGAGCACAAATATTTGAAGAAGACGCAGTCCGTCGCGTGTGGTCGTCGGGCGCAAAAGTAACGGGGCATCGAAAGGGTTGAAAAGTTCGCCGCGATAGAGCCGTCCGGTAGAGCGCATTCCCCACTAGGTATTCCCCAAGATTCCTGCGGGAGTTTTATGGGACTTCCGGGAAATTGCCAAAGGCGCCTGGAATGCTCGCCCATTCGTTATTGAGCCGCCGCCGACGCTGCTTGACGCCGACTCACGTAACGCATATCAATTTCTCACGTTCGTATATTCGCGTATGTGGCGTGCGACACTTCATTCGAAATACAATGATATAAATGTTGCGCACCTATGTAGTACAATAATGTATTCAGTGTAAAACAGGCTTTACACATATGTACATACTTATTATGTAGAAAGAAATCGCGTCAAATTTATTAAGACTATGTGGCGGTTTTATCACTATATATCCATAGCCCACACACAGAGAAGCATGGAAGGATGTATGCTCGGTATAGCGAGAAGAGATCGGAAGAGGAATACATGGGTAAGAAGCATGACCAAGGTGGCAGATATAGCGGAACGTGTGAATAACGTGACTGGGAGTAGCGAGAAGAATGGATGGCAGATGGACTGGAATGATATCCGAGAGGATGTGAAAGAAAGCAAGGTAAACCGAGTGGACGATGGGCTGATGAATTAAGAAGAATGTGTTGAGTAAACTGGATGCAGATTGCTCAAGACAGACAGGCGTGGAAGAGGATTGGAGAGGCCTTCAGAGGCCTGGAGAGGAGTCCAGCAGTGGATGGTGAACGGCTGACAATGATGATATAATACATATTTCGTCTATCGGTGTGTCTTGTCTGCTGATAACGCTCGCCTCGGTAAATAATAATAAAGAGGAATACATGGGTAAGAAGTAGCGATTCTGAAGTCTCGGCTTTTTTTAAGACCCGGGAATCGAGACAATTTTTTTTTAAGTCTCGGGAATTCCCGGGAATCAAGACTTTTGTTTGTTTATCAAAAACTTCATAGAGAAAATTTTTTTTTGATAAATATTTGTATGTATGTATATAGTATATGCATATGTGCATATATAGGTATTATGTGTGTAAAAGGATGTATGTAAAGTGAATAATAATAACCTTTGAAAAATTCGTCGAAATGTCGGAAGTCCAAAATCTGCAATTCACGACTACACAAAAACGTCAGAGACCGATCGAGATAAGAAGAATAAACTTGGTTGAAGTCAAGCGACAAACTGATATTTTTTAAAAAAATCGATCCTCCAAGTAAATTCTTCTCGATTTTTTTCTAGGAAAAAAATAGCCCACGCCGCGCCGTATTTTGGGTAATACCGCCTGCAATTTGCCAATTTACTAACTGCAACTTCTCTAGGAACAAACACGTGCACGTTGGATAGAATTATTTTACGTCGATAGCTATTTTGGGTAATTCCGACAAATTATAACTGCAAGTTTTCTAGGAATTCTGTGTACATATATTGACGTCTCACGCCGATAAGAACACTTGGGTTAATCCGCTGCAATGGACATTTTTTTTATACCTGCTTTCATACAATTTGGGTATAATGTAGTGGTTTTCAACCATTCAACCATTGGCTTTCAACCGTTTCATAGGTTTTCAACCATGGAGATATTATTTTCAATAAATAAAATATACAATATATTATATAACCTTTACATCAGAATCTGGAGTCTCGGGTTAATTTTTTTGAAATTCCCGGGTCACGAGACGGCAAAAAAGACTGAAATTCCCGGGTTGTCTCGACACGGAATCGCTAGTAAGAAGTATGACCAAAGTGGCTGGACACAGCGAGAAGAATGGATGGCAGATGGACGCGAGGAATACTGGAATGGTATCCGAGAGGATGTGAAAGAAAGTAAGGTAGACTGAGTGGAAGATGGGCTGATGAATTGAGCAAAATGTGTGGAGTCAAGTGGATGCAGATTGCTCAAGACAGACAGGAATGGAAGAGGATTGGAAAGGCCGTGGATGGTGAACGGCTGAAAATGATGATGATTTTGTTATTACTATAAAAATACACCCGATTCTCATTGTGCACTGTTTTGAAATGACACGGTTCAGGAAAACGGACCAATTATTTTTACATTAAAACGGACTAAATTTTATAAAAATATAAAAACTGATATAAACAAAACTTTAAGGAAATAATAAAAAAAAAAAAAAAAAAAAACAATGAGATTCGATTCCCAGATTGGGTACTGTAAAATATATATGTATATGTGGCTAAATTAATTCCAAAAGGTTATTCCGTTTTGTGATTCGCAACTACGGTGTGACGGAGGTGTACAGGGGAGAATTCGGCGACCCTCCAGGCAAAGTTTCGGGTCATAAGCCCGGTCACAGTTTTGACCGAAATGTTCGAAACTTGCAAACTTGATAAATTACTATCGCCAAACTGTCAGCGGACGATTGCGAATTCAAATCGAACGAAAGGCGGGCCCCAACTACACAGTAAATAAAACAAAAACATAGATCTAGCAAAAAAAATTGCAGGATGTTAACGTTGTCGCACGTTTCAAACGCGACATTGTTTCCGGGATAATAACATTAACGTTTCAATCTATATGCTCAAATTTATTCAGGATAACAACGCGAAACAATGTGTCCGTTTCGGAGAATCTACAACGCACACACACACACATGTGCGAAATGATAGCCCCGGCCTACTCATTTGAATAATACATCAAACGGATTGTGTAGCTTGCCGTATAGAGAAGGGAGAGTCCACGTATCGAAAGGACTCGTGTCACATTGTTGCAGATTTTGATTTAATTGACTTGCATGCATAAATTTGAGCGTGCACTTTGAGCATAGTGTGCAGAAGTAGGTGTTCAACCATTTATCAATTTTTCTTGTAAAGGTGGCGTACTTGAATATCTGATAAACATTTTACCGCCTGCCATAGTGAAGTAACTAAAGAAAGATAATAATATCCATTGCCTTTTCTGGAAGGAAGGACGGGATAGAAGGAACGGACAATATTTGAGTAGGAAGTAAGGAATTGTTTTGGTGGTGCCGCACAATTAAGTTAGATAAATTGGTAAATTCTTAACAGGAGATGGCCGATCTAAATTTAGTAATACCTTGCCAGTGACGATATTTTTAAGGTGAAAAAGACTTTTTCGCTAAAGAGACCAACGCTCTAACCACTTACATAGCTATCGCCTGGCTTTATCAATATTGTCCGTTTGTCTGAAAATCTATACACCACGACATACTATTCATATCGTTCGCTGTTATGTATCGAAATAGCGAGGCGTATTTATTCAATTTATTATGCAAACATTATAAATTGCCCATCAAATCAACTGCGGTATGTGCCTACTTTGTTAGGTGAAAGTTAATTGATTGTATGTACCTATGTACATAAAAAAAAAAACAAATATACATATGTACATATAATATTTGAAAATTAGGTTGAATTTGAACAGGCAGCGCCTAGTGTAAGTGAACCGTAAAAAGGCGGTTTTACGTTCAACCAAGGCGCGTACGCAAATGTTTGCCATTAATTAAACGGATATACCGCGGAATTAAATGCGTATAAATCCGAGGAAAAATATAAACAGAAATCATATTTTAAGCGGCCGTTAGGTACCTACCTGTGCGTTTCAGCGCGGCATGCTGTAAATTACAGTCTCGGCACAACTGAAACGAAAGAATAATAAAAAAATTAAAATTTTATTACAATTACGAATTCAAATTTAATATTACAAGGTATTTTTTTTTGTCCAGGGAACAGCGACGAATGCCTCGCACGCGAATTAATACTATGTAGAACGGGCGCATTGCGAAAGTGCACTCACTAATTATGACGTCGTTTTTTCGCACGTCTTCTTTTATTTGAAAAATTGAAAGTTTTGTTCATTATTGTATAAGATCATAAATATAAATATGAACTTAGGTCGTATGCACAATAGCAATAAATTCCAATGTAAACTTTATGTAATTTGATTTATTTTTATTAGTACATACATATAACATTTTTTTTGTAAATCCAACATACCGCTATGCTTAAAAAAGAAGGCATGCGACCAATGTGTACTGCCAGTTATGACGTATGGATGTGAAACGTGGATGCTTAATTCAAGAATGTTACGCAAGATACAGTGCACACAGAGACGCATTAAAAGTAGAGCGAGAAGAGATCGAAAGAGGAATACACGGGTAAGAAGCATGACCAAGGTGGCAGATATGGCGTAACGTGTGAATAACGTGACTGGGGAGTAGCGAGAAGAATGGATGGCAGATGGACTCGAGAAATACTGGAATGATATCCGAGAGGATGTGAAAGAAAGCAAGTTAAACCGAGTGGATGATGGGCTGATGAATTGAGAAGAATGTGTGGAGTCAACTGGATGCATATTCCTCAAGACAGACAGGAATGGAAGAGGATTGGAGAGGCCTTCATCCAGCAGTGGATGGTGATCGACTTTCATGCATGAATTTAAAGGGAGGTTCATTGATTAGGTACAATTTAAGTTGAAATTCAATTTTAAATACGTTAAATATGTTAAGAACGTGGCTGGGACATATTAGCGAGAATAATGGATGGCAGATGGACTCGAGAAATACTGGAATGGTATCCGATAGGATGTGATAGAAAGCAAGGTAAACCGAGTGGATGATGGGCCGATGAATTGAGAAGAATGTGTAAAGTCAACTGGATGCAGATTGCTCAAGACAGACAGGAATGGAAGAGGATTGGAGAGGCCTTCATCCAGCAGTGGATGGTGAACGGCTGAAAATGATGAATTTTTTGTACCTGTAATGTCACTATAGCCTAATTTGAAAATAAAATAAATAAAATATTATTCAGTTCAAATGAGAGGCAAATAAAACGCCACCGAAATTCGTCAAGGGAAACCGGAAGTCGCTTGAGAAAACGGGAAGTCGCCGGCCGATTGAATCCGGCCTATTGTCTCCGTTTTGTTCAGCAACTTTGGATGTTTATTGCGCGATTCCAGTGGCGCACGTGACCCAAGACAAAGGGTGAAAATTACGACGACATTTATCGGACAATTGCAAGGCGAAAATTCCACAATGTCAAAGTCAAACTAATCGGAGCGAGTGAGATGGATTGAAAATTAAACTATGAACGCACGAGGCGAGCGCTGTTGACGTTTGACGCTTCAGTGAAAAATACGATCGCTTTGAGTTACCTATGGTATGTACATATGTACCTACATATATAATTTTTTTTTTTTTTTTTGACGGAATTTGCGTAATTTAAATTCACCCATTTCGAGGCAATAGCACGGCGCGTATTAAAACAAATTAATTATGTAGCTCGCAGTTCATCAATTTAAAAGCCGCGTCGCCCCGAGCCCATATATCTCCACGCTCCGTGCCATCCCCATCGTTCCCATTCCATCTCATTTCAGGGGTTTGGTCGGTGGGTTGTCCTCTCGGTCCTAGTTGTCCTCCTCACCCTCGTCACGTCAAAATTGTCCCATCTGCATGTTTGTTTAGGTCTAACGTTCGGTGTTCCATCTTCGTCCACTTCTTGCTGACTTCAACCGCGCTGATGACCAGTGCGGTGAAACGAACACAAATGTGGCATAGAATTTCAATTCAATATCAGAATTGATTGATTTCATACTACATACGTAGTTGTGGGTCATCAACGATAGCACCGAGGCGAGTCAACAGGGTAAACAGCTTTGTTTTCAAGATAAGGCAGTCGGTTGCAGAAAAATGGCGTCGGGGATCGTTCAAGCGCGATTGGGGTCGTTACCTTTGTAATTGTTATTGTCTTTTCGCAAAGCGGAAGCTCCATTGTGTAGATTTGCACCCTTGCCCTCTAGGGCCATCACCTCTGTAATGCACAGGGTGGGCTGCAAGACGACCCCTTCTAAAAGGTGTAATTGGATAAGCAGCCTCGTTGAAACGACCGGCAAACGACTCACAATCCCGCGTGTTTATTTTAATTATACACGGTGAAAATAGTCTGCGTGGGAGCTGAAAGTATTGTCCGCCGTTTTTAAATGTTATAAATAACCGGTCTGTCGCAGTTCACATATCAAAATAGACTGCGTGTTTTTTTTGCACCGAGCGTATTTTTAAGTAAGATTGAAAGCGGCCCGATTCAATCCATTCCCGTTCAATCGAATTATTAACTAAATGAACGAAGTGAAATCAATTCAGCCAAATGGCATACGAGCCATCCGCCAATCAAGCGGATCGTTTCTTTTCATCGACCGAAACCGAATTGCGAAACTCGGTAAAAGCCGAAGTGGAAATGTGGAGAATAAGCGGGGAAGGGGGTGGGTGTAATCATATTTGTTTTGAATCAAACTCCGAATTTTCAAAGTTCTCCTCCTACCCTCCAATCTCTCCTCCCTTCGGCCGAAGCTTTTGCAGGCTATTATTTGCTCGCCTCTTCCATTACCCGGACGGGAGCTCTCTCGGGTTCTCTTTGTGCTAGCTTTCAGTTGGCGTTCTTCAGCGCCGCTTCCAAATGAAGATGATTTTAAGGTGGGGGGGAGGGTAGAGGTGGGTAAATTGTTAACATACGAAATGAAATGCTTTTAAAGTGCATTCGAAAATTTGACTTAAGGGAAAATTCAATTTGGAAAATTGCTTACGCGTGCAAGCAGCTAACGCGGCAACGTTTTATACACACACAGACAAATTTCCACTTATTTGATGAAAATCTTCAAATGTTATCGTTATATTAAACCGACGAATGCATAAACTAGGCGAATTTAGCAGTAATACGTAAAACCAAGAACGACTGAGACGTGCAATTATCCAAACTATGTACATATGTATTTATGTATAAATATGTATATCCAAAAGGTGATATTCTATTGGATCTATTTTAATGAACGCTCGCAAAATCCTCTGATCCATAAGCGTAATCTATTCGTGGGCGAAAAATAGTCGGTAGAAATGAGCTAATTTTATTTATTATCGTATCGTGACAACGAGGAAGAGTTTCAGTGCTCTACATACATACATATGTACATACATACATAAAAAATTTTATATAATCATATTGTAGACATAGTTATTTATACCTAGGATAGTTGGTGAATGTGACTGGATGTAAAGAAGAGGAAATAAAACTAGGATGGATTGCTTTTTTGAAGAATGTATTCAATGTATTCAAATTCAACATTCCGCTATGCTTAAAAAAAGAAGGCATACAATCAATGCGTTTTGCCAGTTATGACGTATGGATGTGAAACTTGGATGCTACGTAAGATCCAATGCACACAGAGAAGCATGAAAAGATGTACATACATATGCTCGGTATAGAGAAGGTGGCAGATATAGCGGAACGTGACTAGGACACATAGCGAGAAGAATGGATGGCAGATGGACGCGAGAAATACTGCAACGGTATCCGAGAGGGTGTTAAATAAAGCAAGGTAGACCGAGTGGACTGATGAATTGAGAAGAATGTGTGGAGTCAAGTGGATGCAGATTGCTCAAGACAGACAGGAATGTAAGAGGATTGGAGAGGCCTCCATCCAGCAGTGGATGGTGAACGGTTGAAAATGATGACAAAATTTCAGCTCGCGTGGAAACAAAGCTTCACATTTGCTTCACACGACGTGTAAACGCGGCGACATTAATTATTATTGTGAATGTAAAACAAAAAGTGTGTCGTATGGGTTTGCGGCCACGCTTTCAAAAATGTGCCAGAGTTTTATTTATAAGCCACGGTTCAAAACGGACGACCTTTTGAACCGCTTTCAGCCTTTCCGCTGAACCGCGCACCACTCACGTTAATGGTCCGGGTCCTGAAGGAGTTGTTCAGGGGGACTGCTGATGACCTCTACACTCGGCCCTGGACACGATGTCTTCTTTCCGCCCTATAAAATCAACCCTTAAAAGGCCACCATCCTACCCCACCCCTATATTATAACCGCACTTCGAACGGTTATTTCTCCGAGGTGGTGACATTTGTGTCGGGGCGCTAAATGCGTCATCGATACAGCAATATAAGGTCGTAATTCCACCAAAAGCTCGAGTGTAAAAACCGAAAGACGATAAATCCAGCGTTGTTTATTACAAGAGTATCGCATTTCAGAGAGTGACGTCGTATTTGTAGCTACGCGCCCTGTCGAATTTCAAAGGGTTCGAGGATCGACTAGAGAAACGCCCAAGAGTTATTCAAATAGACAATTATTTGATTAGTACGCGTGTAAGGATACAACTTTGCTTTTCAACGGTTCATCTGCGAGGCGTTTCAATAGTTAACGCGCTCGTTGCCAGTTAAATGCAAAGTGTTGATTGACGCAAGTACGCTATTATGAATCGAAACGTCTAATACATATTTGGCTTGTGAATGCAATCCGTATACGTTAATTACTCATATTATGACGGATATCGCCGATGGTGTTATTCGTAACAAACTAGACAGGATTTACACAATGCATAAGCCATACACAAAATCGCCATCGTATTTCAAGTAAATTACAGTGTTTATTTGCTTACAAACACAATACTGTGTAAAGTGAATAAAAAACGAAGTACATTTCTGGAGATTCATTTTGTTAACGGCGAAATAAGCCAGTTGAAAAGTGAAGAAATTTCTTCTCGTTCATACGATAGAGACAATGCTGAAAAAGGTTTCCCGTTCGTGCGCCAACAAGAAGGTACATACATACGTAGTCGAGTTTTGGTACAATTATATTGTTGCTCTTGGCTGCCAGCCATATTGTAACCGAACACGACTTTTAAAGTCGAATTCATTGTTGCAAAAAACAAAAGTACACGTGAACGGTTTTCCAAGATTTAGTACCATTTTCTCCTCGCGGAAAAAATTAGAACAAATTTGAATCTTGTCATCATTTTCAGCCGTTCACCATCCACTTATTCCATTCCTGTCTATCTTGAGCAATCTGCATCCACTTGACTCGACACATTCGTTCTCAATTCATCAGCCCACCGTTCACTCGGTCTGCCTTGCTTTATTTCACATCCTCTCGGATACCATTCCAGTATTTCTCGAGTTCGTCTGCCATCTCTTCGCACTACGTGTCCAGCCCAGTGCCACTTCATCTTTTTCACGCGTTCTTCTATATCTGCCACTTTGGTCATTCTTCTTACCCATGCATTCCTCTTACGATCTCTTCTTGTTATACCAAGCATACATCTCTCCATGCTTTTTCTGTATGCACTGGATCTTACGGAGCATTCTTGAATTGGTCGTATGCCTTATTTTTTGACGTGAATACGTCTATACGCGGACCAGTATGGGGTACCAGTACGGCGGTGTTACGTTTGATACATTCCAACACTATAACTTCGTTACTAATAACACGATTGACATGAATCTTGTTCTATTCGCTTGGTTATACGTCTACGATAAATTTCCAACCCTAAGTTCGCACTGCACATGCGCGAGGCGCGGGGGAAGGGGCGTATCTTTTAAGCATAGCGGAATGTTGGATCTGTGCTAAATTAAATAAGCTTAATACATAGTAATACCGGCGAACCATAGGCATAGTCACGAATCCACGGAAGTTTAACCGTTTTGTTGTGTGTAAAGTTCGGGGTGTGAGGCGTCGGAGCACAATGGACGGCGATTAATCAAAAACCGGTTTTTCCCGCGCAAGCACATAAACATATATGTATGTACACGCACATAGATATACAACAAACAAAGGCAAACAAATCCGGCCAGAGGAGAGATCTGCCCGGTTGTTGCCGCAGCCTAAACTGGATTAGGGGTCCCTTGGGTACCCCCAGGGACCAGCCTGCGGCCCACTAATATAGGACCCCGTTAATACGCGGCCCCGAACATTACACACGACGAAATAACTGTAAGCGGACCTCTGCGATCAATTAACGAGTTTAAAATATTTTAAAGCGATTACATTAGTCGATTCTTGTGATCCGTTACGAATCTCGCATGTATGTATGTAACTATCGCATTAAGGGTTGAAAGTGAGAGTTCACCGCACGCTATAAATGCGAAACGTTCGGAAGCTACATACAACTGTACATATATATTAGCGCAAGCATCTGTCTGTCTGCCTGGGTCGCTGCGCTCACGCTAGCATTGCCAACAAACTTTTTACCGGTGTGTTGGCAAAAATCTGGCATACACCCATTCAATCAACGGTACATACAATTATTTCAGGTACATACTGTCAAACGGGATAGAGGCTGTTCATTTACTGTACAAACCAGTGCACATGAATGGGGGATGGGATATAATCCACCGTTTGCAAAGTGCTGATTAAAAATGGATACATAATACTGCCATACTACATATGTAGATGGGTTAGTGCACAGACACTGTACATATGTATATCCAGTTTTGTTTTATAATATTTTGCATGAAAACTATGGACGAAATGGACATTTATATATTTGAATAAGGCAATATCTTCTCAAATATACTATTTGGACATGCAATACTTTTTAAACGTGACGTTTTGTGTATGATAACTCAATTTTGGTAAAAACTGGACATACAATATCTGTGCACACTAACCCATCGATATGTAGGTATCAAAGCGATTATTTATTTTATTTTTTTCTATTTACACAACTTTGTATAACCGATTTTACAATAAATAACAAGCATTTAATTTTCTAGCTTTCACAATGAAAATTTAATGCAAAAAAGCTTTAAACATAACAAGGATTAAAACTATGCCAGAGATTGATGAATACTTTTCGTGGAAAATTCGCATGAATAAAATTCAACGCTCATATAAATAATTTTGCATTTAAAAGTGCACTCTACACATTAAAGTTAGATTTATTCTATGAGCCGTTCGAACGAAGTGCATCTCATCTAATGGCGGTGAAGAGAGTTTAAGCCACAAAAGCTAAATGTTTTCCGCTGGACGATAATGAAAACACAACAATGCTTTTAACACTTCGCGCAAAAGTTCCTCCATATACATACATATTTCACAGATGTATTAATATACGTATGTATGTATGTATGTATATACATTTTTTTTTTTTTTGCGCGTGTTTGATAACCTACTTCAATGCAGCTTTTGTATTCTTATTCAAATTGAATTGGCTCGACTCGGTCGCGGCATGTTAATTTTTTAACAACGGGTTAAAATAACCCCGACCCAAGTCCAAGGGGTGGTTTGGTGCCCTTTCAGGGATGGTTGGGGCCCTATCGTGATATATATTATGGTCGTAAACCTAAATTATTTATCACCGTGTATCTCTTGCGCGCCGGGCGAGAGAAAGCTCGGAAAACCTCGTTTCGTATTTGTGCGAGTCGAGTGACCACACTTCAAGCACAAAATGTATGCTGTATGTAGCGGATATATGTATGTATGTATGTAGCGTACGATTAAAATTTAAAAGTTTGAAAAACCAATTTTTAGAACAATACTATGGACGATCAAAGCGGAATTGGATTAACTTTTATTTTTTTTTTTTTTTGCCATGGTGAGAATTCGCTCACGGAAAAATAAATCGAGAAAAATATTTGTCATCATAGCTATTCGTGCGGAGATTTTTTTCTCGAATACACCCACCCTCTACCACCCCAGACCCTTTTTGTAGGGCGACAATGCAAAAAAGGGCGTATCGAACAACGCTCGTTTGTATACGATACGCCAGAAAGCGGAAAAAATATACACAACAGAAACGATTGAATTTTATTTCCCATTACTATTTTTCACGCTCGACTTTTACACAGAAAAACAGTATATATAGACAACAAACTTTTTCACATATTTGAATATAAATAAAAATAAGTGGGGGTTTTTTTTAACGGAACGCGCGATCTGCGTATCACTTTTTTCCTACGTCAACTTCCAACATTCATTTGTTGCGTTATCAAATGAAAAAAAAAAAAAAAAAAAACTCAAAATATGCACGAAAAGCCGGAAAATACGCATATTGTTTTTAGCTTCGTTTTATTATCGCTGCTGTGACGTTTGAGTAGATGAAAAAATAATAAAAAATTACAAAACGCGAAACGTTAGGAAGCGCTGATCCATGCGACATTCGCGCGCATTTATAACTGAATGGATATCATCACGTGTATCGCACAAAGGAACACTCGGAGTGGAATATTAACACATTAACTAACACGAATATATTTTTTAAACGGATTTGGAATTTATTTAGGGGTGAGAATTTATGACTTTGGTGATAATAGACGCGGGGAGCTTACGATTCATATATGTATGTACATACATATAATATTTATAGCGTCGCGCAAATGTATCCGAATGCGTCGAAAGGGGTGCACACTGCACAGTGCATTGTAATACTGAACTTAATAATTTGCGGTCAATATAGGATCTTTTTTGTTTAACTCTAGGATTGCCCAAGACAATGTGTAAAATAATTATTTATTTATTTAAAATACATGGTCAGGCGGCATAGCCGATGCCGCCCATGTTTTAGTTTGTACATACAATTTTTAATTATTTATATTTGAAGGATTACAACAATCCATTTATGTTCAAAAACTTATTGAGATGATTTTTTAAAGAGATTTGTATTTTCAGAAGTTACTAGCTGATTTGGCAGGCGACTCTATTTGACAATTTTGTACGATTTGTCTTTTAGTAGTTTCAGTGTATGACCTCTGAGATGTGCGTTTTTATTGAAAGTGAGGAGGTTTTTCATTGGGCATTTATATTTATTATTTATTATTTTGTACACTTCTATTAGATCGCCTCTTAATCTTCTCGTCTCCAAAGATGTGAGACTCATTTTCGTCAACCTTTCATTATAGGATAGTGATCGAAGTTCAGATGGCATTTTTGTAATCCTTCTTTGGACCTTTTCTGAAGTTAGGGTTCCAAACATTTACAGCAAATTCTAATTTATGTCTAATATACGATTTATAAATTTTTGACGGCAACTGGATACTAAATTTCTTAAATACACATTTGATAATATATATAAATGAATAACACTTATTTATCAAGGTCTTTTGAGATAACAACACCCAGGTCCATTTGAGATGCAATTTTTGGGACACACTTACATTATCAATTAAATAACGGATTTGGGGGTTAGTTCGGCCTAGGTGTAAAACAGAGCACTTATTAATATATTTAAAGTCAATAGCCATATTTGGCACCATTTATTTATAGTTTAGGTCATTCTGTAAACTGTTTATACCCGGAGAGACAGGTCTAAAAAGTTCAATGTCGTCAGCAATGGAATTGTTAGATTTAATATCACTAATTATAATAAATAAATAGATGTGGAAAGAAATCCCGATATACTGTGTTACTAATGGTTCTGTGACCCACTTCTTCACAAAAGAGAGACCCAATGAGAACGACCCCGACCTCTAGCAGCGTATCGACAATAATCCACCCTATTATGAGTCGTTCGCATGATTGATACCGGGTGCCCTCGGATAACGTACGTTAAATTAAAAAGAGAGGCGAGCGCCATCGCTCTCGCTGATTATTGCCTCTGAGGTATTTGCCCGAATGTCGCCGCCATTTTTCGCCCGAAATTAAATCGTGACGTATCATCGTACCACGTCGGGCAATAAAGGCTGGCATCAAGGAGTCGGAGATGAGGACAACGGGAGGAGAAGAAAGTGGGTTGCTCTCTCAGCTAAATAGGATAATATTTCAAGTGAACGAGGCCGTCGCGATGGCATCTTTTTCAGGGTATTTTTTTTTTATTTATTTTTACACATATGTATTGGAAAAGTCGTAAATTTTGCCAACGATTTAAATTCTGCAAATGGAATTTGTATTGCATTTCAAATAAAAGTACATCAAAATATAATAAAAATACCAACTAGCGGATTTGAGCGTCGAGAAATTGCATCAAATTATTTAATTGGTACTTTGCATCCAAGGCACATTTCAAATGGAAAATAAAAAAATACACCAATCTCATTGAATATTTTTATTTACCTTATTAAATAGATATTGATGCTTCTAAACTGAATTCCATTTACATACATACATACATATGTAGATATAATCAACCATACAAATGACATTTGGCTCGATCAATTTATCACAATTAAATATCAGGAAAGTTGAACAGTAGTAAATTATTCGTTAAAAATATATATAATATGTATAATTTACTATTTCCGACCGTATCGTGAATGCAACTGATATATTCGCGTTTTCGTTGCACACGCACATGTTTTATGCAAATTTTTTTTTATACCAACGCTTCCCCAACTGTCGCGTCGATAGCGCGCTAGGGGTTGTTTCGACTCGACATATGTTATGCGCCATCAAAAGCTCATCATGTTGCAATTTTTTCGCCCAGTCTCCGGGATTATTCCATCAAAATTTCACGTACCATAAACGAGCGTTTAATTCTTTATGTGGTCGTTTTGAATAAACGTAAAATGAATTTTAAAATATGTATATAAATCGCATACGCCCGTGCACATAACATACACAGCGTGGGTATCGCGTGTATGTACAGAGCAAATTTTAATGGATGAAACATTTGGTCGAAGCGAAACATTGACATGTGGTAGAGTGGTTTATATTTTGTTAGTAGCACATCAGCCCCATGCACTCTCATAATATCAATTAGAATGAGCACAACGAGTGTGTGTATAAATGTGCATTGTAGAAAAACGGAAATGTTATCCTTAAAATGAGAGTTTTGTTCAATAGACATCCGTTCACCCTCGTAACTCGGTACGAATTTTAGAAATCTGATATTTCAACTACGCTAACAATGGAATGTGAATGTTAGGTATTTCTTTGTAAGCAGCACATATAAATATTTGAGTTGAATCAAACGATTGTGCAATCGGCGATGCAACCGGAAATTGCAAGCTATGTATTTCAGTATACTCGTACACAATACATTTTCAAAATTACAAATCGACATAATTAATTCCGATACGTCAGAGGGATGTGCGTTGAATTAATTCATCGATATTATTAATCCGCGAAAAATATTCAATATTAAACGAGTCGTATATATGTACATACATATGTATGCGTACGAAAACAATGGTAAGCTTTTGTCGCAAAATTAGCATATTAAACGGAGAGAAAGTGAGCTTTGATATGAATATTAATTAATTTCGTCGTAAATTACCATTGAATACAAAATTGACGCTCGCGTTAAGGACAATGGGATTTTTGCGTTAAATATGTATATGTTTTAAATAGTAATTAATGCAAATGATTCTAATTAACTGTCCCCCCCCTACGGACAACCCGGTTAAAATTTTAATATGAAGTTGTTTTGCAACCGCACTCGTTTCGTTACAATGCGATGCTGATGACTGTAATAAGTTACTTGTGTCTGTACTTCTGTCCATGTGTGTGTGCTCGGTAACCAGCAGATGTCGTTTCGCCAACATAGGGGCAAAACGTCCCCATTTCGCCGGACTAATTTATTATCGGAATATTTATTTGGGGTAAAAAACGGTTCCACAGTCACTCCCTTACGATGTTTATTGTCGAGTTTTTATTTGATTTATTTGCGGTTTTTTTTTAATTCGTTCGTATGTGTAGGTAGGTATAGGATACATTTTTTCGTCATTTATTGCCCGCAATAAAAAAAATCACATTTAACGTTATGATACAAATTTTTATTTGCCAGTTTTATAAAAAAACATATCTACAAACAATAATTTAAATAATAATTTTCAAGATATAACAGTTTTTTTTTATTTTCTGGCGAAAACTTCTGTCTTATCTGGACCTAAGCTTTCCACCATCTATGTATGTTCTATTTTACAGTGCTTCCCAAACTTTTTAGTACCCACTTTTGAGAACGACAAACTTTCGCGACCCACCTATGTAGCTTTGATGGATATGATGGGGAGGGGATTATATATATATATTATTTATTTTTATATCATTTAATTAACGAAAACAAGCAGTTGGGATAAAAATTCACATTTCAAAAGATCGACTTTTCACGAACCACAGTTTGGGAGCCGCTGTTCTATTAAATAGGCAGTGGATAAATAGTTGTTTTTTTTTTTAAATTTAAGTCACGATCGATGATTTATTTTCTAATTTCTTATATACTATGTATAAAGATCAAATTTATAAAAATTGTAGAAAATATAAAAAAAAAACAGATTCATACGAAAAATACACGCAAATTTTTCATTCAAGCTATCTTCGTATCGATGAATGTTATCAATATTTATTCAAATAATTCGCGACTTATCGCTTTTGTATCACTCACACAATAAATTGCATAAAAAAAGATTTATATCAAGCTTTTTTTGTTGAAAGTTTCTATTATAAGCACGACAGAAAACAAAGCATAAAAGAGATATCTTTTACAATTTAACGTTCGTAGATTTGTCGAAGAACTATCTATGTATTTTATGATAAAGCTAAAAGAAATGTAACCGAAGTACACATGTAGGTACATACTTTTCTTGGAAGTCAATGTTCCTTTTTAGTCTCTGGAGGGATAGTCTGGACTTTTTCGAGCACCGAGCTTAGCTCAGATAACGTACTAATGCTACTTTCAGTATACATATATTTAAGCCTTTGATAGGACGATTTCGGCAATACTAAAATTAACTAACCGTATACGTTATTCCGACATGAAGGTACTTTTGAATTTTTTGAATACATTACGCACAGTACATATATTCAAAAAGTTTGAGAAACCTTGCGGCGTAAACGATTCCACGTACAATGAGTGCTTACTGTCGATTAATTTCGAATTAGTGAATAATTTACGATTCAAGAGTCGCACTTTTATTGGTCATGTGCGCTCACAATGGACCGCTGGGGTCGCTTTGATGCCCCATCGTTCGAAAGCTCGCGATTAATAACATAATTGAATATTACGGTGAATAGCTGTACGCAGTCGGTGGTCTTTTCATATCGACAGCTGGGCCGTTCATTCCACACTCGAAATTCAACACCGAAGTTCAATGTGATGAATAAAAACAAATATTCCATCGCGCAAACGGTACGATATGACGTTAATAACCCCTAGACTGGTGGCGAAACGCGATTCCTCTCTGCGAGCGGTTGGTTTCCTTTCGCGTAAACGACATCATTGCACTTTCTTCAATTACATAAAATATTCAGAGAGCGAAGCTGCCGATCCTCTCCTCCCCAGAGTGGGTACAGTGAGTGCAATAAATCGCTCTAGCCCGATATTAAAATATACGGATGCGCAGATAACGTAATAAAGTGTGATACGAACGTGAAGACTATTCACGCCTCATTCCAGAGATTATATTTCCGTAGCTCGGAGAATACGTTATATCGCCGCGATATTATATTTTAGTTGGATGCGAGGCGTATATCAACCCGCCCGACACTGGCTCGACTGCGACAGGGCCTTTATTAAATTATATTATATTAAATTATATATACGGTGACGTATGTGTGTGAGTGTGTATGTGCGATTTGAGTTCCATTTTTACTTTATCCATATTTTTTAATGCACGACGTGGCTTTCAATACCACCTCAAAAATTTTGTGTCAAAGCAACAGTAAGTTTGTGTCGCCTCATATGTATTGTATGTACATTAACCTAGACACTTTTCAGTTTCGTTTTTTAATAAAATGTAGAAAATTTACAATAAAGTGAAATCTCTATACTGAAAAGTAACTAAGCTACCACTTTCCATCGGTGAATTTTTACCAAAGCTTTTCAGACTCTGAAATATAACATGAACACTGTAAATCGTATACTAACAGGGGGGTTTGCAACCGGTGTGTCGCCTGTAGTTGCTTAGTGTGTCGCGAAGACTTAACTTATGTATAAAAAGAAGAATTAACTTATGCAGAAAAAGAAGAATTAATCAGGATTTCTTCCGATTCATTGCTTATGTCAAAATTTCAATACTGCAATTACAAATAAGGCGTTTTTACATTTTACTTCCGTTTTTCACACAATTCTTGTCTGAAACGGCCTTTTCATGCTTAAAGGCAAATCAAAATATCGGTCGAGACTTATTAATATTGATAGTGAGATGCGCGCCAGTTTGTCTACCAATTATGTGAACTTCATCAGGCTCAGGTCTCCCATTAATGATATATACTATATGTCAATATGTACAAGAACGTGGAAGGATATTTACATATGTTAAGAAAACAATTACTGAATAATAATTTATTTTTTGTCAATGTTATAATATTTTACTAAACTCGCAATTTTTATCAATAAGATTTGGCATATCTTCGTTGTTTGTTTGGTTTTTTTTTTTAATTTTAAGAAGCTTATGTATGTAAGTGTGTCACAATGGTGGACTTATGTAATGTCTGCCTGTGTCACTATTGGAAAATGGTTAAGAAGCGATGTAACTAATATACGACCATCAATAGTCACCCCCGGTTGTGAAAAATAAAATAAAATATTATTATATATCAAGCGCTTCCATGTACGTGAAAAATCGCAGTGTGTAGCCGCTACTCACTATATAAGTAAAACTTCTTTGCAATTTAAAGCAAGCACAAGAAGGAATACAGATGTGAATGTGAAATAATTGTGTACACAAATGTGGTTTTAAACGCTCACCCAATGACTCACTGTTCTCACTGCTACCTGACGTCTAGCCGAGGAGTGGGCGTAACCGCTGACCGTCACTGGTTTAAGTGTCGTGCCACGCTTCGATGACACGTTTTTACTAAATACGTGCGGGCGTGGGCTAGGGGCGCGCGGGGCGGGGGAATATGCGTGACCACTTATCGCTCGCTTCGTTTGTATGGAACGTTGGATGAACCGTTTTTACTCTACCGAGCGAAAAGAAGTTTTACTTCAAAAATTCACATTAATCCTTTTTACTCTTCATGTACGTACATACGAACAAAAGTTTTAGTTTTAGTGCAATTACATACATACATAGATACATCGGAACACAGTTCCAACTTACACACTACCCACGTGCACACGTTTACACTGAAAATCAACAGAAATCCGCGTTCATTTCTGGGCGCTGTATTTACGGGAAAAGGCGAGAGAGACGAGGCCGCCCCATTAGCTACAGGTTTTTCTTCGCTTTCACATTTTCCAGTGTAATGTAGCGTGCCGGCGCCCGTTGGGGAGGTCGGGGCGATTTTTGTGGGGTGGTTGGGGGTTGGTTTTTTGCGGTGGGTGGTGAATCAAAAAGAACCGAAAGGAACCCGACAGTCACGCCGACCGCCTATTGAAGTGTGAATAAATGACGATGGCCGCGTTGGCTGACAGGCCACGCTTTTCCGGAGCGTGCTGCCGGGTTTTTCCGGAAAATTCGCACGTCAAACTCAAACAGGATTATCTAAGCAGAGTTCTCTTTCTAACGTTTTCACGGTCGAATCGAATCCTTAAGGCACACATACACACACACACACTTACCACGCCGTTGCTAATTGTGACATGGGGTGGGATGTTACAATTGTGTATCTCATCATCATCACCTTTTTTAGCCGTTCACCATCCACCGCTGGATGAAGGCCTCTCCAATCCTCTTCCATTCCTGTCCTGTCTGTCTTGAGTAATCTGCATCCACTTGACCACACATTCTTCTCAATTCATCAGCCCATCTTCCACTCGGTCTACCTTGCTTTCTTTCATATCTCTCGTCCATCTGCCATCCATTCTTCTCGCTATGTGTCCACTTCAACTTTTTCACACGTTCCGCTATATCTGCCACCTTGGTCATGCTTCATACCCATGTATTCCTCTTACGATTTCTTCTCGTTATGCCGAGCATACATCTTTACATGCTTCGTTTTAATTCTTCTTCTTTACAACCAGTTTTATTCACCAATTGTCCTAGGTATAAATAACAATCAACTATATCTACAATATGATTATCTACAGTGACTACGCTTTGCGTGCAAAATTTATTAAAACATAATTTTGGTTTTATTAAAATTAATTTTTAAGCCTACTTCCATACTTTCGTTACATAATTTGTGTTAATCCCAATAAATTGCGTATCTACGCCATACAAAACAATAGAAATTCATGCGTTTAGGATTCCGTCAGAAGACGTGTGTGTGTGAGTCCTTCGGCTTTGATCATGTGTGTGTTTGTACATAAATAGGTATTTCTAATTTGAAAACTCTTAATTTATAATATACATCGCGATTGCAGAAGTATACATAACGTATGTACAACGTACGTGTGTGTGTGTGTGTGTGTGTGTATGTACATACGTGTGTGTGTGTGTGTGTGTGTGTATGTACATATAAAGGTGAAAAAGTTGTAAAAATGTTACCAAAACGGTTACGTCCTCGTAAACGCGTCGCGATTCTAACCGTATTTATTTGATGCGACCCAAACTCGGTTTACAGGTGGAGTTGAGCCTTTTAATACCTGTAAAGCTGTACGTAGTGTGCGGCCGCAAAGGGTTAAACTGTCGATTCACTTCAATTTTTAATCGAACATCGCATATGCGACAAAATAGCGTGAGCACGTGGCGTTCGATATTGTCAAAATATATGATGAATTTTAATCGAATCATTACTCATTGTAAGTAAATTTAAAGTGAATAGTATGTCACACAATAATAAAAAATATATATATATGTATATGCAATGTTTCATTAAAAATTGCGGTTATGAAAATATTATAAGTGAGATTCACGATATCAATTAGGTACATATATACTAATACACTTAACTGACTTAACACTGATAGTGCGTTAAAGGTCATTGGGTGAGCGTGTGAACGGGTACGATACCGTCTTGTCTTGCGATAAGCTGATACAGGTCGTGTGAGATCATCCATAACATTAGTTTGTTTTGACAAATTTGCAAACGCAACAATAACTAAATTTGCATATGTAGTTAAATCCGCAGCCAATCGCTACAGATATGTAGATACATCGAAGCTACTACACAAGTTAGATTGGAAATTGTGCCGAAATGAGCGATACAGTCAACCTACCGGACACGAGAGTGATTAAAGAGCCACTATTCTAAGCTAAAATTATACCGTGTTAATTGAGAACATGTTTATAAGACACAGAGGGGTCATATATTCCAACGGGAAGATTAGAAACAATTCCCACACGCGAAAGTCTGGGATAATATAAACAATAAACCTAAAATATGTGGTGTATGGTTATGATAAATGTACAAACGAGTATATATGTACATACATACATTGAACATAACTAAAATTTATTTTATACTTTTCAATTGCGTGTCAGATCTTTTTTGGATTTCAGATTGCACGGCATTTGTTTTCGTTTTTTTTTTATTTGCTGAAGATATACGTGTATGATACACGGTGCAAACACAATAAAGGTAAAACAATAATAATCTACATAAAATACGTTGTGATTTTTCCGAGTACAGTTCGACTTTATTTTTTTTTTATTACATCATTTTTATTAGGCAATTCGAGTTCTTTATTGAAAAACTTCCTTGTATTTTTTTTCCCTGGTAATATTCCAAGTTTTTCATTACGCGTTTTACAACTCCCTTGTAAGCGATTTTTTTTTAACTTTATTTTTCGATGCGGCTCTACACACCGTGTGCCGTGCCCGCGTTCAGTTAAACTCGATCGAGAATAGATGGAATTGGAGCTGTTTCAGATTGACGGAGTAATTGTATGTACAGGAAATGCGAAAATGTAGTAAATTCGCGTTTGAATAAAAGAAAATGTTGAGAGGCGGCGCGCGTAAATCGCAATCAGGCCGGTGCCGGTAGATTTATATCGTACGATTAAGCCGGAGAATCTTAATACAATCTCGACGTTACCAATAAATAGTTGAAATAGTAGCCGTAGCACCGGCCCACTAACTCATCCGGCCCATCGGAATGGAAGCTGCCCTGGAGAAAAACGAGAAGTAAGCAAAGATCGCTAACGGAGATTAACGACGAAAGCGTTCGTATCGCAAAGTCTATAATGTTACTTCGGCGAATCAACACCGACGACAATAAATCAAATTTAAAATTTAACAATATCAATTTTACATTGAAACATTTACCAAGTTTTCACAATATAAATTACAAACACAAAGGTAACCATCGTCGAAATGAGATAAACTTAAAAAATAATCCGCTAGATAATGCGTAAAAGATATTGGTGTAATACGTTGTGCGGATGAACCGTAATTCCCACTGTGCATCACACCGTTAGATAAGTCAGCGGTGTCAAAAATACCAAGTCGACTAAGAGCTCAACGCTGTAAAGCGTAATTTGCTAGTAAGTCGCTGAAAATACGGTAGTACATAGTTGGGAAAATGTGCACGAGTCATCGTGACTTGTTGCGAGGAGACGCGATGTCGGTGCATGTGCAACGCTAATGCAATTCGTCGCGGTATTGTGTTCGAGATGTGCATTTTGTCGAGAAACATACAATATACAGACCAAACTTCCGTATCTGAAACGGCTTGCGGTGGCGTCAACGCGGAAAGCTATTTTCGAGAAAGTGTGGTTAGCACATTGGCAATTATCAACTTTAAATATGCAAGTACATATGTATGTATAACAAACAGTGCACGTTGTCCAGAGTAAACGCCCTAAGGCTGATATTACATTGAGCAACAAAACGGAACACCAGGTCTTTTTTGAACCTCGGCGACCAGATAGATATACAGGTTCCAATGGTAAGTATTACGATGTATTAGACAATGCGATTCTGGGTTGCTTGAAAATTTCTTGGAGGTCAATGTTCGCCGAAAAAAATCTTCACCAAAAACCCTTTTCTGACCTTTTTTTGGCATCGTCGTACTCAACTGTCAACGCAACGCAACGTCAACGCAATTGTTTCGAAAACAATGAAATTCAGAAAGAAATACGAGAGGTTGAATTTTATATATTTTCTACGTCTACATAGAGTACCTAGTTTCCTAGACCTATTTTTTTTTGTATGAAGATTATGAGATGAGCAGGTAGCTTGGTGAGTGAAAAGTGGTGCAGTGTAATAAGATGCTCGCCACCGCCAAAAAAAATCTGGTGCTGGTGTTGTTGCCCAATGTAATATCGCTCTAAAGAGTTCAACACTTTAGTTATTAACGTAGATATAGATATTCCCCTTCATACTTTTCGGTCGACAAAAATCGTCGCAAGAAAGAATAGGGATGAATGGACAGAGCCCGAGATTCGAAAAACAAAGAAGTGACCTTTTTTTTTTAACACTTCGACTCCCACAACTATTCTACATCTATGATTATGGCACAATTTTACTACACAAGACGGCGTTTTGTACCAATTTCACAGTCAAATGACGACGGTCAAAAACCAACTGTTTCCCGTAACTAAGTGTCTTGGTTAGAGTCGGAACATTTTTAGAGCGTAGTGTAAGCCCGTTGAATATCAACGAATGTTTGTGTGGGGTGAGTATATGTATATATACTTTTATAGTTGTTGCATAGATGGTGGGTTATAATACAACACGTAATAATTTAGCAAAGTCGCATTATATAGTCAAATTGAAACAGGCTCGTCATTATCTAGTTTGAATCACAGCGTAAGTGGTGATACCGAGTTCAAATCCCACTCGCGAGACGTTTTGGTTTTTTTTTTTAATTATTTACCTCGGCGAGCGTTATCAGCAGACATACAGACACAGACAGACAGACGGAATAGGACTATTATATATATGACTAGTGTAAGCCCGTTGAATATCAATGGAGTGGTTTCTCATCACCCGTACTGTACCGAGTGTTTGTGTGGTTGAGTATACATATGTGTATTTAATAGTTTTTATAGTTGTTGTATAGATGGCGCTTTATAATAACAAAGAATATTTCATATTTAGCAAAGTCGCGAACACTTGCGAGCGTTATCAGCAGACAGACAGATACACAGAATAGGGCTGTTATATAAATAATGGTTATTAACGAAAAATGTTCTTAAGTGAAACTTCAGTTTCGCTTTCCGAGCGAACTATCGATTTCAGAGGAATAATGATCGTATTTTAATATTGTTTTATGTTAATGCGACCTAAGCACGCTAAAACAGTGGGATTATCGCGTTGCGATGAATTATTAAGCGGATGCGAAACGAATTCGCTTTGATCCATTAGTCAACTGGCGGAATTAGCTTTGTAGCGGGCGAGAGCGTGTTAAAATTAACCTGATCCGCTTTTAATCACTCTTCGCTCTTATTCTATAGCGTCTACGGTGAATAATCGACCTAATTTTTAAGTATACACATATAGGTATATATGTTATGTAGGTATGTATGTTATAAAATATAAACATATTGCATTGTTGTGGAGTTTATGGAACTATGCTCGATTACTCTATTTGGAACGGTAGTGTAGTCTTATTGGGTTATTGAAAGCCTTCTAGTGCTTGTCCCGTGAAATATAATGTTTATGGCCGGTCGTGTATTGTATGGGGGGCTAAAGAGGGTAGTGGGGAGAGAGGGGTGAGCCCGTGTGTGTGTAATTGCCCCCACGGTTACACAATTGTATCGTAAATCTATCAGTTTAGTTTGTACGTTAGCCCTTAATACCGTTCTCACACGCCACACGCATCGACAACTTTATGGACAGCCCTGGCAGAAAATGCTGTTTCGCTATCGACCTCACAGATCTAGATTGCCTGTGTTGTCGAACTGTGTGGCTCTCGAAATTAAATTTTACGAGACAAACCGCGACGAAAGTCCAAAGTCTGAAAGTGTCCGTGCAATAAATGCACGAACTGTGAACCTGTAATAAAATATAGCCGACGCGTAAATTATATAGCCGAAATATATGTATATAATAACCAAAATGTCTGTTTGTCTGTGTGTGTGTGTGTGTGTCTGTCTGTCTGCTGATAACGCCCGCCTCAGTAAATAATTAAATAACAAGAACGTCGCACGAGTGGGATTTGAACCCAGTACCACTGATTCGGAACAGAGCGCGCTTACGCGGTGAGCCAAACCAGATGATGTAGGGCAGGCTTCAACGTGACTATTTATAGCCGAATATAATAAAAATAGGCTCGCAACTTTGCACCATAGATGGGGCAATATATTATTGCATAGGCAACAACTATAAAAACTATTAAATTTAATATAATTTTTTAGTACGGGTGATGAGAACTGTCCGTTGATATTCAACGGGCATACACTAGTTAATATATAAATTTTCAATCGATGCGGCGAGTTTAGTCAGTTTATTCAATCGCGCTGGGATTGACTCGAACGAGTGATGAAACTCGTGGGTTCGCACCGAAACATTCGTTGAAAATTAATATGAAACTTGACATATTAAATGAGCTATTTTATATACACACACACACACACACACACACACACACACACAAAATGGTCCCGATCGACATATAAAACCTTAAATAAATGTCCATGTAAATATTTGTCATTATTCCGTTACAAATATTTAGTATACCATCGAAGGTGTTTGAAGGGGTGCCAAAGTGAAGTGTTTTTATTTGTTTTTAGGCTTTGGTTAGTTTGCGTCTTGTTTGTTTGTCGTTTACGACTAGTTTTGCAAACATTTACTACAATGTTATTTTAGGACTGTATGGGGTGTTTCTTTGACTTCTTGTACGAAAACATCACAGTTTTTCGCGCTGGTCGAATGAAATTTTTCTACAGTTCATGTAAATTTTACACTTTCAACCCGCGAGGAAAATTCGTTCTACCTTTGGAAAGCTCGTAAAAATTATAATTTATGATAATTCAGAGCACGTGGGGTAGTATTAATTAAAAAGTGGAAATAATTCATCGTTGATGGGTCACAAAAATGAAACGCTGACCAACAATAAAAACTTTTTTTACGAGAGCTTATAAAAGATGGAAAAAAAAAAAAAAAAAAAAGGCACTTTGTCGGTATCGCCCACCAATTATGCTAATCTCACAGGGCCGAGCCCCTTCATACAACCGTAGGGCAAACACAAAAAGAATTTAAACACGCCGGAAGAGGTCATTTTTTTTTTTTTTTTCGGCTCTTGTGCACCCAAACGCGCACGACCTGCTAATTAACGACCCTCCCCACCTAGATCTGGTTCCGGTCGTTTCGACACGGCGCGAAATTCAAATAAAAACCGTTGTTAATTGAACGCGTGTGCACACGCGCAAACAAACACAGCGTCTTCGGTCCATAAATCTGAAATTCAAACAGCACAAAAGGGGACGGGGGTCCCAATCGGCTTGTATGGCGAACCGCTTCGGAATAATTCAAGCGAGCCGCAAACTCTATTAATTTTGAAAACCGAATTCAAATTGGCTGTGAACCGTGGGGCAATTTCAGCGTTTGCGGTCGTCCCGTTGCGTACCGCACATACAACTAGCGAGCAAACTAAAAATTCAAACACACACACACACAGCAGAAACCGGAGCGGATTTGCGAAATACAACTATGATATACAAGAGTTAATTTAATCTTGGAAATGGAGCTTTCAGAGAACGTGTACAGTATCAAAATCTGCGTGTTGAACAAAACACGGTATCCGTAATATTACTATATAAATACTTTACTCACACATTGTTCTCTTTGTGGGATCTGCGTTTGAGAATTTGCTACGTAGGCGCCAGTTACACACCCATATCGCTTACTCCAATCTTTTATAAATAGTTATCGGGTCGATCTTTGCGTGCAAAATTACAGTAGGACCAGGTCACCGTAAAAAGTCCAATGGTACTAGTGATCATTCCGCATTTGCACAAAAGACTCGTAATGCATTCACACAATGTGCACTGAACGAAAAAGAACCTTGCCCTTTATAACGATCGGCGAAAATATAAGAGAGAAACAGAGAAAAAAAAACAGCCAAGCAAAGGAAGACATCTTTGTATTTTTTGATTCGCTATACAATTCGGCAAAATGAACTACCGAAAAAAAAAAAAAAACAACATTGGAATCAATAGAGACGGCAGGAAGTAGTCGTATAGGTATACATACATATGTAGGTATATTCATAGTACAATCGTACGAGCGTACGTATTACACAATCGGATTATTGTTTGACCGGATTTGTTTCCCCGTTCACATTTACGGTACGTTTGATTCTCGTTAAATCGAAAATAATACACATAAATCGAAAATAATACACATAAACCGAAAACGGAGCGGAGTTGTGTTTCTTTATGCGCGTCGACAGATACCTATCAAAAGTAAGCTGTTGGACAGCGTTTATTGGCAGTCGTTACGGGGTTGTGCACAACGACTAATAAATATTATTGTAAGATGTCCAATAATAATAGTCGCGTTCAATTTGTACATAGACAAACGCAATACTCGACTGTGAAAATGTGGGCCAATTTACAGTGAGCTTGCAGGGACGCAAATGGCGTCAGCTAGTACGCGATGTACCCTCAAGAATTGCAAGTTAAAGGCGCTCGCACACCGCTGCGAACAGGTAGGAAAATCTCAAGGTTGGTATGGTGGGGAGTTGTATCGCATAGCCGCGATTTATTCAGTTAAGCTAAATAGAACGCGCGATAGCGCAAACGATAGCAAAGTTGGCTTTAACCGCTAAATATTCGGGCATAACTTAGGCGTAGGGGGTGGCGAGGGCGATTATATACGTCCATTATATATTTGTTAGCTGTCATAATAGAGATATTACGTAAAGTAGTGCAAAAAAAATTAATAGAATTGAAACAAATTCGCAATAAATAATGTGAGATGCGCGTGTATGGCATTAATGCATGAATAGCTCTCTATACTAACGAAAGCGCAAGTATAGAGAGCTATCGCGCGTTCTGTTTAGCTTATTTATTTATTTATTTATTTGACGCCTAAAAAAAAGCTTTTACAAGAAATAATATAAACAAAAAAAAAGAAGCTTAACTGAATTCGCGTGGTTTTCACGAAGTTTTGCCGATTCGCTCGATTTCGATGACGTTTGTGGAATTAAATCGGAAGAATGTGTGCTTTGGGCGGGTCATAGCCGATTATTCACGCGATTTTAACGGTTCCACGATTGACCGGTTCGACCATTTCGGGCCGAAATTATGTATTTGTAAATAGAATAATAGTAAAGTGCTTGCGATGATGGTTGGCCACCACAGGCTCTTCCGCTAACATAATTCACGGGGAGGCCTTTGTGGTCGACTCATTTGCACAAAATTATGGTGCGAGCCTCTTTCTAGTAGAGCCTGCATACTTCCAGGACAGTTGCTCGAAACCGTTGGATTCGATAAAACAAAGAAAAAACTAATTCATCTAATCGTACGAGCCTCCTTATAAGATAAGAACGTACGTTGCGAATTATTTGAGCAATCACTTTATAATTAGCCGTCAAAAATGATGGATCGAGGATATGCCCATTGTTCAGATACATACATACAGTGCGGTACAAAAGCGAACATTTATATATTTTTGTAAAATATCCAATACTAAATGTTAATTAGCACGTATTGTTTGTTTGGTTGATTGGTGATTGAATTGTTCGTCTATTTTAAGCCTTCTACTTTCTAAATTAAGATCGGTTGAATGTTTCAGTATGTCTTTGTCGTATCTACATATGTACATATGTATCTCGACTCTTCCATCCGAATAGATGGGCGCATATTATGTGTCACACCGCAACAAGCAAGTGAATGTATTAGGTACGTTAAATTCGTCGTACAGTTGTATGTGCTGTGTATTTTGGAACGGATTTGGACTGTGTAACAAATCCCACTTCAGAAAAAGGAAGAGTTTACCTACATAGTTGTGTAGCAGGTACAAGGTAGCTTTTAAGCTCGTTAACAAAATTAGAAACATCCGAGAATTTCCAACGTGAAGTGCACTCTAAACTTTTAGCACGCTTGACGTATTGTCGTTTTATTTAAAAATCATTCCACTCTTGAAGCCAAAGGTTGTTTTCAACGATGGTGGCGTTGTCCACCTACGTGCATCTTAGTCTATGGTACTGAGACTTCTCGGTCCCTCAAGCTAGCGATCAAATTTAAATGTGGTATTATTTCGTAATTCCATTTTTACGCCTTGAATATGTAATGGAGGTTTCGCCTTGCGGCCGCTAAAAAAAGCAATCTTGGAAGATGATACGGCGTAATGAACGCACATAAAAACGTATTCTGAGTACTTTTTGATCGAGAAATCCTCAGAAAATATTATTAGAGAGTTTGATATCCCACCCCACCCTCCGTTCTTATCTTCAGATTAATTATATGATTACATTTTTGCAAATGTTCCAGAATTGACACACAATCATCGTAGTCGGCTATTTATTGAATTTTCCCGTAAAATATTTGTAAATCACAATATAGGATTTGGCTGTCATGTTAAAGATAAGGTATAGAGCAAAAAATGTATACATATCAAGTCCAGGGGGCTTACAAGTAAACATAAGTATTCAGATCAAAGACTATTTTGTTTAGTCTTATTGAAAATTTCCGTCGAACTTTTCCCGGTGTTAAGTGAAGTGTGAAGTGAAACGTACATGTTTCGTTAAAATGTACAATATTTATTATATAAAAAGTAAGAATGATCGATAGACGTTTTGATGTTTCTTTTCGGGTTCTGGTTAGAGGATATAATGAGCTCGTTGAACTACAATAACTGAAATCAGTGTTTCGTGACGTTTGAGGCAGTTCATTGTACAATTACGTGCTGTGTCCGGCAGTAGATTGTCCGTGTTGCCGGTTAAGCCAACAAGCTCCTAACACGAGGCCAATAATTAACGGACAATGGTTACTACTTACCAGTTGTGATCGTGGAATCTGGTAAACAATAATATAACAGTCCGTCAGAGTGGAAAAATCTTAAAAATTTCCGCACGCACATCCAGATAATAGCACATTTAAATGCACTAGCTGAAAATTGACACGTTGAATATGAATAATGAACAGTATGTACATATATCCCGAGAAGATTGTAGGTCGTAAAAGAGCAGAATATGGTCTGAATTACACACATGATTTTTAAACGCAATAAAATGAATAAGTTGTCGATATACGAGTATCGAAAAAGATACACATAGGATAATTATGACAAACTTCCTGTAGCCAAAATTTAACTAGTACTTCTTTAGGTATTATAGATATGTGGCGATATAAAATGTACCCCGACATTTACTCTCAGATATAAAACGTTTTACGTAGCGACCATAATCCCTACGCGGCAATTTAGAAACTACTTCATATTTTATTGAACGTAAAATAACCTCAGAGAGATTTTAAGATTCATAAAAACAACAAAATGATAATAATAATGCGCGTTTAATACGACAGTTTAAAAATAATGTTAGTTTAAGCTTTCAGCACAATTTACACGAAGCCCAAACGCTTTGTTTTCAATTCGCGTTAGGTATAGTGGATGCGCGTTTATTTAAAGGTAATCGATTAAACCGCTTGTTATCCAATAGCAGCCGGTTTGACTGATAGAGCGTGACTGACTGCCATTATAGGGGTTTAAACGTAATCAAAATTCAGTGTATCTTACGCTTCGAATTGAATCAGGCTTTGCATATGCGCTCTCCAGCGTGTAAATTACAATATGCTTTCACTCGTATGATGAAAAGCCGATTGTACTCACCTGAAACAAAACAAAAACAATATCAATAAAGGAACTACATATGTATGTATGTACACCGGAGTGTATGTACATATGTATGTATTTATATTGGATATACGCTCTCTACATATATTCTATAGGTATAATATAATATTGATATAAGCAGGCTTGTGGAAAAGGTAGTTTTCATACATTTATCAAGTACGGCAGTTAATAAATATAACGAATGAGCAAAATTTGTAAAAGTAAACACGAGGCAGTGATAGCTAGCACTTCCAACGATGTGATAAAAAAAAATAACGCTTATAAAGATTTTAGTGCTGTTTAATAGAATATCGTTCGATGGGTAGAGGCCGTGAGAATCGCTTGATCCTCAAACAAAATTAACCGAAAGGCCGATTAGCTCACGTAATTACTGTTTACACGCACACCAATTAACGAAAATACGAACTCGATTTAAAAATTTAATGCCCGTCGTTAATTTGGTAAAGTTAAAAATTCATATCTGACGAAACACAGGTACTCAAGAGTCGTGAGTACATATGTATGTAAGTCATAATAAACTAAAAAATCTTACTGTTGTGATTACGTATTAGCTGCTGTACTCTGAAAGGGTAAATAATTTAGGATAAAAGCTTTTGCATTAGATTTATAAATAAACAGAACGATATAATTTTTATAACAGGTTAATAGAGCAGTAAAACCGTGCGTTTCAATTAGTATAATGTATGAATATCCTATTTTGGGGGTAGTAATTTGAACGGAAAATATATCGAATCGCTAATATGAACACAATGTCAATGTGCATGGGTCTACCTGTTGTCTACGTGATGATTGATCGTTGTCATTAGCAGCGTATGTATGTATGTACGTATTTATAATAGTTGCACAAAAGTGTTCACCACTGATTAATGCAAATACGATTGCGAATTTCCAAAACGTAAAAAGCGTTTTGTTTTTCGGCTGTATCATCAGCAACGTGGGTACATTGGATCGTCAAAATTTCAGTTGGGTAAATCGGAAAATTTGATCGAGGTGTCTATGTACGTACCTATACAAAACACTAACAATTTTTATTCGACATTTAAAATGGATCCCGCCATTTTTATTAATCCTACAGTATACGTGCAGATACTACATATGTACATATTGCGTCCTCAGAGCACAAAGGTGACATAGTAACTTGTTCAGGTCAATAGTTTTAAAGCCCGCACTTGTCACTTGTGTACTCCAAGAATATTAGTAGAACTTTTGTACTTTGTGGAAATTGTAACGTCACGCTATTTGGATGTGTCTGTTAACTGCCCCGATAGAATAATTAACTAAAGAGGAACAAAGTTGCATTCATAACTTATTTTCTAAAAATCAAGACCATCTCACCTTTGTGCTTTGAGGATATGTGGTATGTCAATCTCACAAAGGACTTTATTGTACATCCACTGTTTGCTAATTGAACGTATTAGTTTAAATTTCCAGAGATACTAAAATCGAGAGTTTTGGAGACCATAACCGCACTGAATTTTCAGCGGAAACAGAACAATTAGCTATAATCTGATTTACTACAGTTTCATGGAGGACGATGTGTGTATTCAACAATAAATAGATTGGAAACGTGTGTCAATCGTCGTTGTTATAAAAAAAAGTTATTTTGGAATCGTCGTAATTTTATATTATTTTATTAGATCGAAAATAAAAATGTTTCGTTTGATTGTAAAAACTCGGGGTATATTATTGATGACGGTGAACCCAAGTGTACCCGCGGCAATATATTTCACGAAAGATTCCGAAAGAAAACGTATAAATTCAATTTCGGTAATGGCCGTCGGAGTTTTAGAGGGAAAGAGAGTAACGAAATAAAAAAAATTACATATAAATACAAATAAAAAAGTGGTCGAATTTTTTTTGTTCGAATTTGATTAAGTACCTTCGGGTACAACGTTAAAATAAATAAATTGAGACGTAACTAATATCTACGATCGAGGTTCTTTTTCTATGCGAGAGAAAAAGCGACGCGTTACAAGGAGTTTCTGGTATTGAAATTTATTACAGTTGAAAAATGAATTTAACGGTACGACGACCAGAGATTGAATATATATGGCTCGGATTAAATGTACCTAATAGGAATCTATTGAAAAATCCATTCAACCCACTCACAGCCGTATTAACCGCCTTGAGGTAAATACATACAAGGTATTATATTATACAAATAAAATAATTCACCATATTTATCCTGTGTATTGCGAAATATTTCAGCTAAATGCAAATACACTAATTTTTGCTGAAGTTAGACAAATTCAACTACAAACAGAAAGTTTCATTGGAACAGAGACTGTAACGTGATTCAAAACAGGAGACAAACCCACCGCAACTAGTCCAATTATAAATTCATACCACACAAGAGATGACGTCAGCAGTCACAATGAAAATGCACCACTGATAATTGTAAAAACAAACGCGGTCGCAAACGGGTTAACGAGGTTCGAGTGCATACATAGCGGTGTGGGAATACCTGCACGTCGATTACAATAAATAAACGTGTGCACTGGTTAAGTGACAATGATGCATGTTGCACCGATGCACCGACAAAGTGCATGTACTACCATTAATCGGCGCCTCGCAACCGATCAATTGAATTATACCAGATCCGATCCTGGTTTTTTTTCAACACGACGAATTATTCATGTAAACATTCCCTTTGTTGCCACTCTGGGTGCTAGCGTTTATCGCGTGCATTCATCAAGTCGATAGAGCAACGGACTCGAAAACGGATCGAAATCCAACCAAACCGGTGAATGTTTATTTGTTCTTTAGTGTTTGGTATGTGGTGTCGATGTTTATTTGTTTAGCTCACGGTGAATCTCAATTTCAATATTTACTTTACCTATCAATCCAAGTTAATGTGGTATAACAGTTTGACTCATTTTTATATAACGCAATAATGAAGTAATGGAATGGTGTCGAAATCGGTTATGAGCTCACATAATCACAATCTTATATTTTATTTCATTAAAATAGCTAAATTACAAACAAAAAAGCAACTTTTAAAGCTAAAATTACAATTAAAATTAAAATGAGTTAATTAAAATTAAAAATGAGGTATTGTTTTAAGGCTGCCAGGAATCTGTCAATTTTGTTTATATTTCTAAGACCTTCTGGCAGTCCATTGTATTCAACAACAACGCTATATAGAATATTTCTCCTAGATCTACTTAGTTTTAAATTCTTAACATTAACTTATTCTTACCCCTAGTATTATGACTATGTACAATATTATATCCCCTTATTAAATACTTATTGAAATAACTTGGTAATAATACTAACATGCACACTTTTGAGGTTTCACTTACATTCATCCAATTCAATAAATTCAACATATTTCTTATACTACACAGTTAATCTATTTACATTTAAAATACTCTGCATAGCTCTATTTTGCATTTTTTGCAACCTATCTTTAATTAATCTATTTACTAAATTTAAAAGTGAACCACAATATATAAAATAATAACGAACAAATGCATTATAAACTAATATCTTAGTGTTTCTAGATAGTACTTACATATATATATATAATTAATTTATATAATATCGATGGGTTAGTGCACAGATATTGTACCATCCATTTTTACCAAAATTGACACAAAACGTCCATCTGTATCAAACCTTCATGTTTATGTCCAAATATTATTGGACATATAATTATTGCCTTATTCAAATATATAGTATTGTCCATTTCGTCCATATTTTTCATGCAAATAAAATGTATGTCACTTACAATATTTTAACACAAAACTGGACATGTATGTAATATTACTATAACGATGAAAATATGTTTTGGATGCTTTTCTATGATATTTTAGGTAATATGCCGATGCATTATTTGAGGGAATTTATTAACCAGTACGTATGTACATTTTAGTTTTTTTTTAAAGCTTTGACATGAGGTGCTTCATTAGTATTTCTCCGGGATGGGCTTTATCATACGATGTGTATAATGGATGGAATTTTCAATGGTTGCCGGAATGAACTTTCGCTTTTTGGTACAAAGTCTATTCTCGCATAGTCCATTGTGCAAAAATCCCATAGCCAGAACTAATTCGGGCTCACCTGCGGGACCGCTTTCTGGAATAATCCTCACCTCGCCGAGAGCAGGACCGCAAAAGCCGCGAACGCTCCACTGATTTTGTAAATCCTGTCCCCGTGGGTGTTGCCGCACTGTTTGTTTTGAAAATTTCCAAACTTCGCCATCTGCAACCCCCCGACTTTGAGCCACTAATGCACCACAGGGGATCCCCTCACTCGCTCGTTCTAAAAAGCCAACGTTTCCGCCGCAAATGCATAATGCACTTCGGTGCGTGACGAATGCGAGTGCCACATAATGCATTTTTCAACGCAACCCCTGAAACTTTGTAAATTAATCGCCGTTTCGCTGCTTTGTGCCCCTCTTTTAATACATTCTAAACAAAAGTACAACAATCGTCAATATAATAACTTTTTAATGTCATCATTTTCAGCCGTTCACCATCCACTGCTGGATCAAGGCCTCTCCAATCCTCTTTCATTCGTGTCTGTCTCGAGCAATCTGCATCCACTTGACTCCACATATTCGTTTTCAATTCATCAGCCCTTCGTCCACTCGGTGTACCTGACTTTCTTTCACATCCTCTCGCATACCATTCCAGTATTTCTCGCATTCATATACCAACAATTTTTCTCGCTATGTGTCCCAGCCACGTTCTTCACACGTTCCGCTATATCTGCCACTTTGGTCATGCTTCTTACCCATGTATTCCTCTTACGATTTTTTTGGTCATGCTTCTGTGTGCATTGGATCTTACGTAACATTCTTGAATTTAGCATCCACGTTTCACATCCATACGTCATACAATCGTCAATATAATAACTTTTTAATGTCATCATCATCATTTTCAGCCGTTCACCATCCACTGCTGGATGAAGGCCTTTTAAATCCTCGAGCAATCTGCATACAATTCCAGTATTTCTCGCGTCCATCTGCCATCCATTCTTCTCGCTTTTAATGTAACCATAACAAAATAAATATTTTCTAACGTTCTCCAATTTCTACATATGTACATAGATACATGAGATTTCGTCAAATTTGAAACGGCCTTCCGCCGTGATGAAGGAGGGAGATTTTTGATCTTTTCCACTTGGAGGATTCTGTTTAATGGTGTAGCAAAAACAGTAAGACAGGTAGTCGAAACCCAATACTTATCAAAGCTATCCAATAACGTGTTATGCATTGATTACGGTCTAATCCAATTATGGACACCTTTGAGATTTGATCAAATTACATCACCCACAGAACTTTAATAAATAGTGAGAGTCCTGTCTTGTACACGTTCAACAATGAGACATACATACATACATACCAGAAAGTTCGATGTGTTAACGTACAAAAGCCGATTACAAGACGGTAGCAGTCGTCGAACAGGTAAAATTACAATGATAACGAGTCGAGATTTAATTATAAATTTAAATGCGTCCCACGCGCCCGTCACTGGATCCGGCACAAAGTTTCGACGGCGCTAAACGTGTTAAATAAAAACCCACGCAGGTTTCGTAGGAAAAAAAAATGAATTAAAAATAAAATATGAATACATTCTTAAAACTCGCGAAAAATTGAATGGAAAGTTTCGCGGAGTTTGAATTAACGGGGATAGTCCACTTTGATTTTTGATTAATTAAAACCAAGTTGAAAACTTCAAATACACAAATCTCCGGAGATATTATTAATATTGTGAAATTGTAGTTATCTTTTCCAAATCGTACAATTGGTTAAGTAAAAGTAAAAGAACGGTGGAATCAAATGAGTGTCTTTCATGTAATAAATAAATTATTATTATTCACGACACAATAAAAAGAATTGGAAATTAACTGAATTTCAATATAATTCTAAGCATTTTTAGAATATATTATCATTAAATTGCAGTAAAAAATGTAGAATAAATGCATTACGAATGTCATATTATACAGAAAACCGGTTGCAGTAAGTAACTTATTAACATCAGCACACACATGCGTCATTTTCGATCCGATAAAAACATTTAAATTTAAGATATACAATGTTTTTCACTCATATACCGATAGAGAATTGACCAGTGTACAAATTTATTCATTTTTTAACATAAAAACTTTTGGTTACAAACTGGCCGCGGACTTCCGCGACGAGTTTCTCGCTTAATATAAAATTTCATCTTATAATATTCATCTGAACGAACCACTAAACAAGCAAGTAATTGGATAGCCGAGAGGAAGTATCTGCTGTTCACCGGAGAATGCAAAGTCTGCTATTTTTCAATACCACCAGTATCTGCCTTGGTTGTTACATATTTTTTTACGTGAAATTCACCTGGTTCGTAATACGAAACCATGTCACAACAGAAGATATTGCTTCGTGATTTTTACGACGATGTATGGTACAGTCGAGATTGCTTCACGCAAAAACTTCATTGCATCTTTGAGTTCCAATCTGCTTGTGGACCTGGAAGGTCATGGTCGTCGTAAAACGTTGACACGGATTCACTGAGCAAATAATACAAAATGCGATTTTGCGTCTGTGTTGGTGATTTGCATCGTGGAGAACACATCATGTTTATTCAACGAAAGCTTTACGGAAATACTAAAAATACCATCAAAGAAAATAGACAGTTGCGATGCAAATATTCTAGTCAGTCGGTTACGGATACGATAAGTGAATGTGTGATACGTCAAAGTACTGGAAGCTTGAAAAAAAATTAGCAATCCTAAATAAGAAGATATCTAGGTATGTACATGCATTGAAGTCACTTTATTTAAATGAAAATTTCAACAACGGTTTTTTTAACATTTACAGTGCGACTTTTAATCAAAAGCTTTTAACAAGAAGCTTATTTTATTTTATTTTTCGAGAGACACGTGTTACCCAAAAGTTTTTATAATCAGCTCTGAACTGCATAGCACGAAAGCTCACACTAAAAATCTAAAAGTTAATTGAAATCAAACTATCCACTCTCATCAATCCTGTCAATTTTTTTTGGTACAAAAGTTCAACAGAACAAACGAAAGCCGCCTTCATCCAACGTCGGGTTTTACTCAAATTTTGCCCGTTTTTTTCTCCGATAATCCTCTCAACCGGTCGTTTTGGTACAAATAAACCACCCTCGGGGTCTTTTTCGACCATCTGATACTCAGCGAACGAATCGGACGTGAAATTAAAATGAAATGCATCGACCGGGAAGGGGATAGGGGCCCCAGTGCAGGAAAAAAACGATGCACGGATTTACCTATACTTTCGCAGACGGTCATATTTTTTCATAACACTCCACGATTTCATTTTTATGCAAAAAAATCGTTTTAATTCGGTGCAAAATTAGACGGGTCGGTACGCGACGAGGGTGTATGTACCTGCGGTAGAGTGGAATAATCGATTTCCGGTTCCGTTTAAGGTTTGTTCGATTGATAGTTTGAATGCACGCGCGTGGCAATATTCAAAATGTACTAATTTGACTATTGATCATCAATTCATCATCATCATCATCATTTTCAGCCGTTCACCATCCACTGCTGGATGAAGGCGACTCCAATCCACTTCTATTCCTGTCTGTCTTGAGCAATCTGCATCCATTTGACTCCACACATTCGTTCTCAATAATTCATCAGCCCATCTTCCACTCGGTCTACCTTGCTTTCTTTCACAACCTCTCGGATACCATTCTAGTATTTCTCGCGTCCATATCCCATCCATTATTCTCGCTACGTGTCCAGCCCACTGCCACATCAACTTTTTTACACGTTCTTCTATATCTGCCACTTTGGTCATCTCGATCTCTTCTTGTTATACCAAGCATACATCTTTCCATGCTTCTCTGTGTGCACTGGATCTTACGTAGCATTCTTGAATTTAGCATCCAAGTTTCACATCTATACGTCATAACTTTGCAACTAACGCATTGGTCGTATTCTTTATTTTTTAAGCATAGCGGAATGTTCATTCTTCCAAAAGCACTCCATCATAGTTTCATTCTTCGTTTTATTTCTTTTTCTTTACATCCAGTCATATTCACCAATTGTATAAATAAATAATTATCAACTATCTCTACAATATGATTATCTTCTGTGACTATTAATTTTCTTGCCCTACTTTCTCCATACTTTCGTTGCTTTATTGTGTTTAGTTTTATATACGATTCATCTTTCCATTTTTATCTATGTGCACTGGATCTTACATAACGTTCTTGAATTCAGCCCGATTTTATTATGATTATCCACTGTGACAACGCTTTGCGTGCAAAGTTAATTAAACATAATTTTAGTTTTATTAAAATTAATTTTTAAGCCTACTTTCATTGCTTAATTCTGTTAATCTACTGAGTCACATGCAACTATAACTATGTCGTCAGCGAATCTTAGATGGCTCAAGTGTCCTCTGTTAATCTTGACAATTTGACTTATTATTATATTAACAAACAAATTTCCACATACTTTTAAATGTATTTTGTATAGAAATACTGTATACGGTATAGGGCTGGTCTCCACTTACATATAATCCGTCGAAATGGGGATTTGTTTTTTGAGTGGGTTGAGAGGCCTCCCAATGACCCCATCTCCTCTTTTCCATCGACATGGGGGTAATCTCTCCATCTCGCGCGACCGCCGGTTTTGATACACTAATGCGTTGATACATTACGAATGCTGGGCGTCCCTCCCCTGGGATAGATAACGTTTTCTCCGGAAAACTTGTTCCGGATTAAAGTTTTCCAGAGCCAGCCCGCTGTGGTACGTGAGAGCCGCCGCGCGCAAAGGGGTTAAAGCCGCCCTCTCGATCGGGGGCGAAGAGGCGAAATAAATACTTGAAATAAATTCAAGCATGTGGCGTAACATACCACCTCCGAATAACAGCGTAGAAATATTGAATAATTAAATATTGCTTCATACATAAACAATAAATTGTCGCGTCATACTCGATCGGCACTAGAAATTGACCATTCCGAAAAGAATAATCAATCCAATTATTTTACTTTACTTCTTACGGAATGTAATTTTCAAGAAGCGATCTCGTTTTAATAGTCGACCGTTTCAGTCGGTGATTCGAACTTTTGAGTCGTTCGCACGTACATCGTGTCCCAGTGGAATTTTGTCCCAAAGTACGAGAGTACCAACGCTCTGCACGGGCGGTGAGTGATGCCGATAAGGAAGAGGGGAGTTGTTGTAAAACTAGTAATGCCGTTCGCATGTAAAACAAGTCGCAGGTTGAAGGGCTCGAAGGGGAAATTAACCTCCGCGGGCTGTAACTGCGACGGGGGGGATCAAGTGAGGGAGATGAAAGTGGGGTTGTTCGGTGGAAAAAAAGGTACAATGCGATTTTATCCAGCTCCTGCCTGGTCAGAGCCAATTTTTCCCCAGACGTGCTTCCAAAACCGTTCACGAATACATGAATAGCATTACCGCTAAAATAGAACATCCATCTTTGCCCGACGAAAAAATAATGCCTTCTGGTTGATCTATCCCAATTGAAAGTTCATAAAAATACACGCATCGATTCGACTAGTCGACGTGTGAAAATTGTTGTTGTACGACACAGATTTCAATCGTATTACAGATGATGAAAATTAATTCCACCGCATTCAAACTGACTCTAATCGAGGAAATTGCATCGAAATGCACGTCTAATACCGGCACTTCATATTGGACGAGCGGCGCCGAGCGCCAAGGTGTGGGTATGTCGCACGACCATTTTCGCGTTGACGCCAACGTACTTTATAACATTCGCGCGACATCCGCAAAAGTTGAGCGAAGGCGAGCGAACCGCGAAAAAGGCAAGATGGCGGACCCTTCCCCACACCCCGGACCCCTCCAGTGTTGTCTGTGCCTTGAGTGCGTAATCATGTGGACCAATTCAGAACTTTCTCGGAATTCTCCACCAAGAACCCGCGATATGGGATCCAAAACACCGATGCCACGATGACACTTCGTTCGCTGTCGCTTGCTAGTTGACACTAGAGTGGCGCCACTAGCGATACGATAGCAGCGCTCTGGACGGGCGAGCAAGCGGCAGCTGACCACAGCGCTAAGGCCAACATTTCACGAACATTCGCGCGATGGTGAAGTGGTGGCATAACAAAAGGTGTTATTGCGACACGGTACGATGTATATGTTACATATGTACATACTTTCACCGACAATGAGCAGTGAAACTGTATATTCATTGTTTGGTACATTTTCACTGTCTGAATTGGTAAAAATATATTTTCACTTGAAATATGCTTTCGCTGTAACATGTACATACATTATTATCAATGCATTTTCTCAGAAGTGGGGCTCGCAAGTGCACGTTAATCATTACGTATTGACGATTAAATGCGGCAATGCATTCCGCATCCATTGATGTATGTATTCGCATGCGATTAATTATTATTTATTATTCACGTCAGCTAACACACGAGTGATAAATATGTGCGAGCGTAGTAATCTATATTGCTGTCGACCTTGGCGAGATTCTATCGCGATTAAAATCTCTCAACAAAGAAATATTTTATAACCAACACTGTGTGAGGAATAAATATAATTAATTGAAACTTGCACAATCGCTGGATGCATTTTGAGTGCTTTTTGCGGCTTCGGTGAAGAGAGAGGGTTTTTTGAATGCAATTTATGCCTTGGGCTAAACGAGTGTGCGCGCACCATTAACGCAAGTTCGATAGAGTCGCACGCAAAGGGTTAAGCATGGTACGTACTATAAAGTAAATAATGCGACCCTTTCTAATACTCATTTTCAACGCTCAATTTGAATATGCAAGTATATACATATATATTTTATTTCGTTCATTACATCTTAAAGAAAAAAGGAAAACCGACGTAATTTAAATAATCAATATTTATTGATTGACTTATATTATTCATCATCTTGTAATTCGATATTATATCGAAGGTTGGCTATCGTTAGAGGTATTTCCAACTTATTCACTGCGACTCGGATCGGAAAGCCAGTGCTCTGATTGAACCATTGAGATTCATGATCCGCGAAATGCGGCTTCTTCAACTCTGAACATTCCTTTGTAGATTGATTTGGAGCAGTGATTATACTATGTAGGTATTACTACATAGTCATATGACGGTGGATCCTAACACCATCCCTTAGCCCCCCCCCCCCCCCCGTATGCCATCCAGTTTTTGTACCGTAACAGTACAGCCAATAGCCCGTTTGACAGTACCCGAAACAATTGTATAGTGTATTCAATGGCCATAAAGTCGCATTGTCGACTCGAACCAGCTTGATAAAAGATAGCGGCTCGTTGCCAACACACCGATGATTTTTACTTTATCCCAATCGGATAGTCTTGTGATCGTAAAAAACGAGATTTTGATTGATTTGTATCAGGTATATAATATAACCCCCACGTTTTCACGATTTCTGGAAAATGTCTGTATGTCTGTGGATCATTGTGTAGAATCGCTAATAACTCAAAAATCGTTTATCCCATTACAATCGATAAGGCTTTCAAAAATTTTCGTCAACCGGAAGTGGTACTTCCCTTGCAAACTCACCTAATTTTTGTGTAATCTTTGGAAGCTTTATCCAGCAAAACTATGATTTTATAGATTTTTAGATGCTATTTCATTGATATTGAATTAACACAAGTAAAATTTTCAAATTGTATCCAAAAAGTCCGCACTCGTCGCTTGTGCCTTACAAGAATATTAGTAGAACTTTTGTACTTTTCGATGTCAAAAAAAAATTGTGACGTCATTCGGATGCGCCACTACACTCGACTGCCTTGATAATTATATGCACAATAGCCGAAATCAACTGTCTGTCTGCTGATAACGCTCGCCTCGGTAAATGATTAAAAGACGCGAACCGTCCGCGCGCGAGTGGGATTTGAACCCGTGATCATCAGTCGTGCTAACACCATCATCCATCGGAGGTGGTGACCAAACTGCTACGATTTGACAATATAATATCTCAATAACTTTGCTACATTGTTGTTATATATAACGCGCCATCTATGCAACAACTATAAAAACTATCAAATACACGTATACTCACCCACACAAACGTACGTTGATATTCAACGGGCTTACACCAGTGATTAAATAGGAGCAAAAGTTGCATTCATAACTCATTTTAGCAAAATTACGGACATGTCACCTTTGTGTTCCAAGGACGTCATCTATAGGAATTTAGATGTAATCTACAGCAGCGGTTCCCGAATTATTTTGGCTACGGAACCCTTTTTGGTTTACCATTTTTGGGCGGAACCCTAGCTTAAGTTTTTTTTACGTGAAATCACACCATACTGAGGCTTTTTGGATTGGTGTCCGCATCTTCTAAGTATAGCTTGACTTTAAAAGAAAGAGTTTCTTAAAATAAAAATATTTATTTAGTTGGAACAAAAAGATATTTATTTAATGTGATGAATGAAATCTTTTCATAGTTTTCCTTAAAATAACATTGAAGTCAGGTTTTATGTCTGACAATTGGATGCGGAGGTCTGGTGCAGCATTCAACTTACTCCTAAACTTATTTTTCATGTAGGCGTAAGCTGAAAACCCAGCCTCGCATCTGTAAGTTGACACAAATGGGAGTAACGCCATGAGACCGGCCAGCCAGACCATCGCGAACTGGTACTTAACTTACACTCGCGTGCCGCTACACCTACAAACGGAATTTCACCTACTACAACATTTTTGGACAACAAGTTCATTTAAAATGAATAATAATTACGTCCATTTATAAAAAAATTACAATACCTAAATATTATCAATCGTGAAACGATTTACAATATGGAAATCTTGAATGGAACCCTGATAGCCTCTTACGGAACTCCAAGGTTCCGCGGAACACCATTCGGGAACCGCTGATCTACAGTATTTACATACATCGATCTATAGTATTTAGATGTAATTGAAGGAAAGCTATTTAAATAGCACAAAAACACCTAGGTGGAGCTTTTTTCGCACGTTCCTTCGACGCAAAAAGGTATGGAGACGGGATGAGAAAAAAACAATCGTCCGGAAGTATGCGCGTTTTATTGCGGGATGGGGAGGGATAGGGAGGGAGCACAAGAATTGGGTGGAACGAACAGACTGAGGAATTGAAAAGGATGGAAACCGGCATTCTTCGGCTGTGGGTGGCGGTCGTAGCCATTGCCCAGGGTCCCAGGGTCCCCGGACCCCCGGGGCCCCTACGCTCGTAGAGATATGGCTACGGCGTGACGCTATTACGAGGGAGCACGTGCCAGCCAGCACCACCTACATACATATATACCTACACACTGCCGGATACACGTACTACCAAAATATGGCCGCTACGCCGTAGATTTCTACGACAACGTTTTAGAGACGACGATCCCCATCCCCTAGCTCCAACGTTCAACGTATAGCCCCTTTCCAGCGAAGCGCGATGCTGAAAGTAAGGCCCGTAACGCACTTGGCTGCCTGGCTGCGCAGCCAGAACGATGTTAGAAAACGTATGTGGCTGCCTGTTTGATAACGCACTATGCAGCCAGGAAACTCTGGCTGCAGCCATGGCTGCCGCAGCCAGGCAGCCAAGTGCGTTACGGGCCTAACGTTGAAGATGAGGTGGGTGCGTCAGTGAGAGACAACGTCTGCCGATGACCATTGCATACACGAAACATAAATTTACATGATTTTATTTTTTTATATCATTTTCAGCCGTCCACCACCCACTGCTGGATCAAGGCCTCTCCAATTCTCTTTCATTCCTGTCTGTCTTGAACAATCGGTATTTGCCTTGATTCCATACATTCTTCTCAATTCATCAGCCCATCGTCCACTCTGTATACCTCGCTTTCTTTCAGATCCTCTCGGATACTATTCCAGTATTTCTCGCATCCATCTACCATTTATTCTTCTGGCGATGTGTCCCAGTTTTTCACACTGCCACTTTGGTCATGCTTCATACCCGTGTATTCCTCTTACGATTTCTTCTTCCCATGCTTATCTGTGTGCACTGGATCTTACGTAGCATCCACGTTTCACACTAATGCGTCATAACTGGCAGCACGCATTGGTCGTATACTTTATTATGTCCGTCCTGGTTTCATTCCTTCTTCTTTACATCCAGTCACATTCACCAATTGTATAAATAATTATCAACTATCTCTAACAATATGATTATCTACTGTGACTAGGTTTTGCGTGCAAAATTCATTAAACATAATTTTTAGGCCTACTTTCATACTTTCGTTGCTTAATTGTGTTTAGTTTTATATACATACGATCTCTTCTTGTTATACCAAGGATTCATCTTTTCATGTATAACGTTATTGAATTCAGCCTGATTTTATTAAATAATTTTAAAAAAGTCACAGAGTTGCGTTGCGAGGTTGAGCGTTGAACAGTTTCCAGAATTGCAATAGCTGTTAGGATTTAAATCGTACGTCCCCAGTAAGCATTTACTTATTTATTTGACTGGGTTTATTGAAATGGCTCTGTACTAAGTTAGCATCACCTAAAATTATTCCAGTTTTACAATTCAATTTTCCCTTCCATATTTCCTTTTCAGAAGTGGTAAAATGATTTAAAAATTGAAGAGGCAACGTTGGATAAACCACTATAAGACAAGTTCAATACATTTGGAAATTATTTTGGTTTGGGTAGTTCACATGTGCGCTTGTTTATCCAGTAAAAAAAAGTATGTACGTATGTACATACATTTATATCCTGTTGAACCATCCTTTTCCGACAAGAGTGACCGCATGCTGAAAAACCGGGAACACTTCTCGTGTTTTACAGCGCGAATTTACAGCTCGGGAACGAATTCGGCAAGTTTTTGTTCCGATTTGAGAAAACCTCCAAAGTCACACAAAAAGTTCCTATTATTCATATGTAAGTAAGTATAACATTATTATCGTGTATAACATTGTACATCGCGTACATTTTCTCCATAGTTAAAATCGTAATTTGGATTGTAGCAGCAAAAAAAAAAAATGGGAAAACAATAAGAGAATGCTTCCTAATTAATATGTTATATGGAATCGGTGTAAAAAGTCGGCCATTAAGCTCCGCTCGTATCTTTCCTTTTTCTTAACCCTTAAATTGCGAGCAGAACAAAGAACTCGCACGTTAAAGTCACACCGTTAATGGCTGAACTAGATTTTAATCACGACTCACCTCGATTACTATGCCGGTTGGTCGACTTGATTCTCTTGCATGATTCACGCGATCTAAAACAAAATAAAAACGAGGATAATTATTAATTTGGAATAAAAAAAAAAGAAGAAATTATCAATGTTTTAAATATGCATGTGTATTTTGCAAATATTTAATAGTAGAAAATATTTTTATGACCACATAACGAAGCAACTCAAGTGTCGACAACAATTTTTCAGGATCAATACAGAATATTTAAACATTACAAGAATCATAATATTGAGTTAATCACTTCCTCAAAAAGAGTACCGACTGTAGAATGCAGAATACTTGACCTCTTTTGGAGCATGCACGCGAAAGGTTCATAAAACAAAGGAAAAAAAAAGTTGGCGACGAGATACGTCGTAAAAATACGAAACTTCTTTCTTAGCGAGGTCACATTTTTGTGTTTACCTCTATCATTCTATGTATGTAAAAGAGTAACCGGTAAAATGTTATACCTACAATCCACATGTACCTACATATATATGTATATTTTTTGTAAAATATTATTGAGGAGTTAGACAATCTATCGTATCTCATGAGTTATTTGTTATAATCCGGGGTCCGGGTCTTTGGTATTCATAAACCGGATGTTTCTCGTTTGACATTCCGCTTTAAGACTGCACTTGGCCGCACAGCCACACGGAAAATTTCTTGCCTATAGGTAGCCAGCATGCCAAAATGCATCAGATTTGGTGTATGTATCTATAATGCTAACAATTACAACCCTTTGACCTTTGAGGCAACTTCGATTAATTTGAATATACCTATGTACATATATGTACTGTATGAATTTAGACCGGTCACAAGTTATCACATAATGAAACTGGTACGAAATTAGTTTCAAGAACCAGTTTTGCACAATGACCTCTATCCTCACCCCAGCTTCACTTTGCATCGTAATAATGTATGAGGAATAATAATCAAAGGGACACTTTGGTATATTCAAACTCTTTGGTATACGGCCAGGGGTAATTAACCCCGTGCCCGCGGCGCATGTGCGCCCGCTACAAAGTATTTAATAACAAAAAAACCCAAATTTAATGTTAATAGTATTTTTTTATAATGTTGTTTATTGAAATGGTAAATATATAAACATTTATGTTATTTTACAATTCCTCGCAAGCTGACCTTATTTTACATACAGAGATATAAGATGGTTAGGTAAGGGAAAAGCTCTTGGCCGATTTTTTGATCTTTTGGAAAAGATGAAAAATTTTCTCATTTCAAAAGGTCAAACATTCGAACAATTAGATAATTTTCATTGGCTGATGGACTTTTTTAACTGACATATGTATGTGAAAAATTGAACAATTTAAATCTTGAACTTCAGGGAAAAAATAAACATAGCAGAAATGATTAGCTCTATAAAAAGCTTTCAAAGCTAAAATAATTTTTGATAAATAATTTGGCGAAAAATTGTCTTGTACATACATTTTCAAAAAATAAAAAAAGTGATTGAAAAAAGGAGCTTACAAAATCGAAAAATTAAATATATGTTATCTTTTATAATATGTACATATGTAACTGTTTGGGTTTTTTTGGGAAATCCGGCGTTCGCCAGCCACTATTATGCTAAAGCCCTCACAAACTGAAGCCCCTATCGTCGTCTCATTCGCACCGATATAATTCGCATTGGTGCGAATCAACGACGATAGAAGACGTCAACTTGACGCAGCGATACCGCTCAGGTTTGTGAGGGCCTAAAATTGCGAGTCAACGTTTTGTGTTTAGCCCTGGATGACATTGGATTGACATTGGACATAACATTGGATGACAGAGAAAGCCGCAGGTTTCCATGCAAAGAGCCACACGCGGCTCCGGAGCCGCCGTTTTAGAGAATCTCGATCGAAAAATTTCGAATACCTACATATGTACATATATATAATGGCTGCAAGTACGAGTACTATACCAACAAAGCCAAATTTTGATCAGGTCACATGCACATGCGACACGATTGGATTTCATACAGCCACTTCCAAGTATTCCAAGTATTCCAAACTCTTGACTTTCAGTGTACCGCCCATACCGCCTTTACACATAGGAGTATTCCTGTACACATTTTAATTAAATTTAATCTCAAATGCGCCCGCTATCGCAATAAGGTTAAAAACCCTATACGCTGTCGGTCAATTTGAACAAGCACTGCTCAAATTGACTATGGAAATAATTAGTAATCAGCAGCGGCAAGCGCACTGACCATACCGAGTCGTAGATTTTTTTATGCTGAAAAAAGCAATTTAAATTCCTCGCTTTCAAATGAGACACTGGGCGTATCGGCCACGTCGAAATTTCGAGGGACAACACAGTCCAGACAGGGTTGCCATTTATCAGAGAGCGAGTCGAAATTTTGTAGGTCGTACATTCTCGAGCTGCGTTATTAGGGGCGCGCATGATCTCATGCCGGGGGCGGATTGGTCCGTAATTGGGGAGCTTGATAACTGGGCGCTTATTAACTCTAGCAGCAATAAAACAGGGTCTGTCCGACCCCACCCACCCACCCCCAAAGTTTCTGGTCATCGTGGATGATATCGGGACTACCCGCGGTTTCATAGCGCGTTTTGACCCCGCGACGCGCGCTATTGAGCCAGTCGTAATGCCGGCAATTCACATTGGGCGAGCGCTGACGAGCAGTACCGAGCGTCCACGTGTGGGTATGTCACTCGAACTTTATCGCGTTAAGGCCAACGTACTGTATGAGCACTCGCGGTGCATCGCTCGAAGTCGGAGAAAGCAAGATGGCGGACCCTTCCCCCCCCCACATTCAGTGTTGTCTGTGCCTTTTGTGCGTAAACATGTAAACATTTTTTTTGCCACCGTTTTTTCACCTTCCAAGCATTGCATACTGTCAGATAATAGTTGTATGTGCTTATTGCACAGAAGGTGGTCGCATAAATTACTGCATGTCTTGAGCGGTTGACATTTCGCGACACTTCGTTCGCCGCCGCTTGCAAGTTGACACTATACATAGTCCGGCCGTTTTTGGAAGACATTTAGGAAAAACGTACATGCTGTCCCTTTCACCGCCTCTCCACTCGCGATGAACAATTGCAATTTACTTCAGTTTCGTGTTGCATTTTAGTCGAGCGATATAACATTGTGCGCGCGTCGGTAAAATTCAACGTTAATATTTTGTTAGTTAGAGTTTTTTGGAGTCTGATGTCTTCAGTTAAGAATAGAGAAGTTGTTAAAGGACAGTGTCGTGAGTTTATAATTAAACTGTGTGAATATTTTGAAAACGAGAGAGACAATGGCAGAACATACTATTAATAATATTCTATCTGTTAATAAGAAATAAATAAATAAAAACAAAGAAATTATTTTACGTCTTTACAATGATACATGGCATTCCACGAAAGGGGCAGCATGTATACGTTTGAGCTAAATGTCTTCCTAGAGCGGCCGGACTATAGAGTGGCGATACGACATCAGCGCTCTGACCACGCGTGTCACTCTTCCACGCGAATGCTCGTCAGCATTCGACGACGTCACCCAAGGCCCCAACGGTTGGCGAACATTCGCGCGAATGTGAAGTGGCGGCATAACGATTTGACGTAACGTGGGGGGGGGGGTACTGATGGACCCCAGCATCGCGGGGTTAAACCCGTGACCCCACCCCGGTTACTCGCATAATCCGACGCCGTGTACGTCGTTTGCTCCCGGTCCGTAAAATTAAACTTGATTAATTAATTTCGGCCCTAATAGATGATAGCGTTTCGCTCCGAATGGGTGGGAACCTCGCCCAACCACCCCCATATCCCCCTACCCGGTTCATTTAAGAAGGGACCCCCATTATCCGGGATGAAATGAAGCGGGGATGATCCGAAAGTACGGATAACCGAGCCGGAGGGCTTAATGTTCACGCGCCGTTACTATTTTCGCCTTATGCACGGGCGTGTCCGTATTTATTATCTTTAAATAAACTTCACTAACCCGGAATTGTTGCTCGCTAATTTGCCGGCGTAATTTTTAATTAACATCATAATCACAATGGAAAATTTAAACGAATGCAGATTAATTAATCAATAACACTAAAAGGACTTTTATGCGTTTGATTTATTGTACAGTAACAGCCATCCAGTACTTGAGGACAATGGTACAGGTTGAAATTTTAACTGCTTTACAATACGTGAAATTCGACCGTAATAATAGCATCGAATACAAAGCGCAATCGACAATAATTCTCCGATGTGATAATTTCGGTACGCAAACGTACCATGTTTAACGTGATAAGTGCTAAAATGCTATCGACGGTAAATATTCAAGTACACGTAATTAATTGCGCCGATTTTGAAGTATATTACATATATTGGCAAGATAAAGTATATCTACCCACCGTCTGATAGATGAATGCGAAGGGATTGCGAATTTCCGAACCCCGGGCACACACTGGGCTGATGGAGGTAAATTAAGCTGATGTGAAAATTGTGGTGTGTTCAGGTGTAAGTAATCATCAGTATGCCTATGGTTTTGTACCAAATACCTAGGCATGTGTGTACATACATACATATTATGAGTTGCCAAATCAGCAACAAACTATTCGAACGCACATACATACATATGTATGTACATATTATATGTACGATTGTACGCTGAAAGAAGTTACCATCGCGTTCAACTTCCTTTCGCCAATTACCGATGTCTTCAGACGATGCTTTATGGGGTATGAAAGGTCGTTAATTGGTTGCGTATTTAGCGTTACGGAAGTTTCGGCACATTTTCTACCGATCGTTGAAAAATCGAAGCTCTTTTTCCGAGTCATTGATTGTATGATCAAATTTAATGAAGGTACGTATTGTTGGATGTGATGTAATTTCCTGAAATATGCTCGGCTTAAAGTGAAACAAAGCAAAAGAGTGACATACATATCATAAATACTTATTTGATTTCAAATGAAAAATATATTGTAATAAATGCAATTTCACGAATATAATTAATTATTATCAAAGAGGATTTTGATAAAATTATGAGCAGTTTCGTAAAATACACGACGTGCATATTTAAAGAGTACATAAACGGGGAGTTATAAATATTAAATTTAGTATTGAATCATGTACACATTTCCAGTACGTAATTGCTTCGGTTATACGCATATCAAAGCAAAACATCGTTAGTACATGCCTAATATGCAGTTTCGCAAGCAAAAAATGCATATTAAAAAAAAAAAATGTAAAAATGCGGAAAGAAAGATACGGCTGTAAAATATTAAACGTAGAAAGCATCCATTACTTTTACAGCTTTTCACTATACTTTTACAGCTAAAAGTATAGTGAATTATTCATTCGCGAAAAAAAACCGATGGTAGGTAGGTACATCTTCTTCGCGTTGAATGTTTTATGGTCAATCGTTACATGCGATACTCGACCTCGGGGTAAAAGCTACAAATTTTCCCGAGTGAAATTGAAATTTTATGCACATTAACTCGGAGAAGTGAGTGGCCCAAAAAAATTACATGCTTTTTTTTCTTACTTTCAAATAAACGTAAATACATAAGATACGCTAATAAGGGAGCACTTCAGCAAGCTGGCGATTCGACTCCGCAAACTCTACGGACTCTTAAGTATACAAATTATAAAAAAAAACGATATTCTTTGCAAAGTATGTAACCACCATGTATAATACATTTACCAAACCATAGCTGCATTAACTTTTGACGCTAATGGCAAAGGACTTGATAGTTGCTTATAAAGGGCAAACTAGTTTAGTTTACATGACGCGCTGCGATGCAAAGTTAGCGCCAGTTGACATTTCACGACTAGCACGTGAATTTAATTTGAGCTCACATATACTATTTTAAAAGTTAACGAATCTTATTATATTAAATTAAAGGAGCAGCGTGCTGTAAATTAATCGCTGTACATTTATGACGGTGCTAATTAACCCTTGGCGTGTCGTAAACGCGATAGAAAGGCTGTTTAGTTTCGTCTGCAGCTGGTTGTATTTCAAAACGAATTGATATAATATATTTACCGGTGTGAAATATTACGAAAGAACATGAACCAATATATTTACACTCACGCTGTCTTATAATTCATTAAGTACAGTTACATACATAGTAAACACTGAACTCAATTTTCACCCGTGATATATGCATCTGAGAGGTGAGGGCGAAGAGGACGACTTGAACGAATTAAACAAAAATTTCGCTTATTTGAAGCGAAAGTGAAAATATATCGAGCCCCCTAACGACGATCAGAGTAAACCAGGGGTGCTCAATATGTGAGGGCCGTCCGTATCGAATATATCGCGCTTTAAAAGGGTAAAATTTAAGGGGCATTTTGGCAGTGATCCATGCGACGGCTTCCGCCTTTGCGGAAATGGGGCGGGCAACCCCTTAACCCTTTCCCTGCCTTAGCATCCCCAAGAACCGGACGGAGCAGAGTCGGATTTACGGTCCGGAACGGAATTGCCGGAGCACAAATCGACATGAATTGATTAAGTGGGCAGCGGCCATGTGCGCCCGAGACATGTTTGCCAATTTGCGAACAGTTTTCGGCGATCTTTCACCGCACGTGTCCCGACGCTTAAGGGGCTAAATCGCGTCGCAAAGAACACGCAACAAATACAAATGAATAAACAATATTTATAATTGGAATGTTACGCAAGATCCAGTGCACACAGAGAAGCATGGAAAGATGCGCGTAAAAGGAGTACATGGGTAAGAAGCATGACCAAAGTGACAGATGGGTGTACGACTTACAAAACCAGTTGCAGCGCGAAAAAATCAAAAATCAAAAACTTGTATCCGGGCGACAGAAATAAGTAAGGATAAAATTAACACGATTTCAACAAGCCATCCCCTCTCCACTAGCTGTAGCTCCACCTACTTATCCCCCACCATACCTCTGCCCCAAAGGCTTTCAATCAATTAATTGTATTAATATTCATTTCTGTAAACATTAAAAAAAGGGATTGGGCCATATTTTTCCATCAGAGATATTCTGAATATATTTTACTTGAATACTAGCTGAATTGCCCGGCGTTGCTCGGCCGGGGGTTGTATATGGGGGCCCGTCGACCCCCTGATCCAACCCCTTCCAAAACCCACCTACGGTCTGACTTATCATGAGATAGTATACCAAGTTTGGCGGTTCTAAGTTGAAAACTGTAGATTTGCATAGCGGAACGACAAACAAACAAACAAACAAACAAACATTGAATTTTATATAATAGATAATACATACATACATGAAAATCACAATTCGAACAATTTAAACTAAAGTACAAAAATTATAAACGTATACAGTTTAACAACCATCCAAAAGATCCAATCCATTGTTGTCTCGCTCACTCACATGGCATTGAAGTTAACCGGGTATGTCTTTCGCACTACTGTACCTAAGTGATTCGTTAGAAAGAAACCAACATTGGTTTTCTGCGTTCAAGTCAATGTGACATAGACCCTGGACACACAGCGAGAAGAATGGATGGCAGACGGACGCGAGAAATACTGGAATGGTATCCGATGCGAGGATGCGGAAGAAAGCACGGTAGACCGAGTGGACGATGGGCTGATGAATTGATAATAATGTGTGGAGTCAATTGGAGGCAGATCGCTCAAGACAGACAGAAATGGAAGAGGATTGGGGAGGTCTTCATCCAGCAGTGGATGGTGAACGGTCGAAAATGATGATTTATAATGACGACCGCCATTTTTTGGACTGTTTATAAACAGTACAGCACAGTGCTTATCTTACTGCACTATTGAATAGATTAGGTCGATTGTGGAATAGAACCGGAGCTAATTATACATAGTTGAATTTGAATATATCGCTCGTAATACTATCAACTTTCTTTGTACTTGTATTTCGTACTGGAAATATGAAAAGTTGCATTCAAAGTTGAGCGAAAAGCCTCGGCGAGCACTACGTCGAGCGTAACTGTTCGTTCGCCCACTCCATGGTGGCACAAGCGTTGTCTGCACGAAACCGTGACGAAGAAAGGGAAGAGACGAGAGGGTGGGTGGGTGGGTGGGTGGGTGGCTGTTCAAAAACTCTCAAAATACGTTGTATCCGAATGGAACAAGACAAATTCGAGCAAAAACTTGCGAGCAAAATAAATAGAGGAGAGCGCGAGCGACGCCACAGTTTAGCTGCTCACCAATCATCCCCACGGAGAATGCTTGTTTACACTCGCGAGCAAAGTTTTCGCTACCAGGATTACTTTCCTGAAATATTCTCGTATAAATCTAGCCCACTCAACCCCACCGGCCGGAAATGGGTCACGGCTAGACGTGACTGACTCTTCTCAATCTTTGGCGAGCCATAGGTCAACTGTCTGGGCGTTACGACGCTCGAGTATGGCGACATTTAAATATCGCGTCGGAAAGTTCAACGATTGATTTTAATATCCATTTAGAACCGAGGGGTGTGCCATTAGCGAAGGGCGCCTTATATAAGGTAGAGCGGAGCGGTGGAAGTTCTCGAGGCAAACATCAAGCGATTAACCAGAGTGGTTTAGAACAGTATGCCGTGGAGTCGATTTACTATCAAGCAGAGTTACATATATATTCAACGTACCCACAGCCAAAAAGGTACAGTATTTGCACTTATTACTATTGAAAAAACATATTTATCCTACTTAAGAACTACTGTGGTATTTCAAAACTTGCATAAAAGTGGAATAAAAGTTTACAGCTTTTAGCCTATTTTCTCCCCTTTCTGCGAATTCCCCCCCTAAAGAGACGTCCTTCCCTTTCAATATCACAATATTTGGGGATAAAAGTAGAAAAATCGTCGCCAATCCACGTTGAAAACAACGACACTCAATAAGCATTCGTAGCGCGCAATTTTTACCATGCAAGGTTGAGTGAAGTCATCAATCACTTTCATGCAATTACGCTGTGATACATCACAAAGGATTACAAAGAGGTATTTAGAGGTAATAAATACGTAGCACGTAAGTACGAGATGAAGCAACATGTTGAATGTACATACACAAATGCGCACGAAGATACTGCATATCGTGCAATAACTTCTAAGGGTTCAGACGATACTTTAAAACTTTCATCCGTTTAAATACGGAATTCATCCCCCGACTTTCAAAGTGCAATTATCTACGGTGTTTTCCAAGATGCAAATAATACTTTTTAACTATAATATCATTATCATTTTCAGCCGTTCACCATCCACCACTGGAAGTACTCTCCAATCCTCTTCCTTGGCTTACCTTTCTTTATTTACATGCTCTCGGATACCATTCCAGTATTTCTCGCGTCCATCTGCCATCTATTCTTCTCGCTATGTGTCCACTTCAACTTTTTCACACGTTCCGCTACACATATCTACCACTTTGGTCATACTTCTTACCCATATATTCCTCTTACGATTTCTTCTTGTTATATCAAGCATAAATCTTTCCATGCGTCTCCGTGTGCACTGGATCTTATTTACACAAGATCCAGTGCACACACATCTTGCGTAACATTCTTGAATTCAGTATCTATGTACGTTACACATCCATACGTCATAACTGGTATAGGTCGTATACCTTATTTTTTAAGCGTAGCTGGATGTTGGATTTAAAAACTATGTTTACTATGTCCCACTTTAGTTTCATTCTTCGTTTTATTTCTTCTAACTATAATATAAAACACGAAGAATAACCAACATCGATAACTAAAATTGGCTTCATTGTAACTATCCAGTTACGCTGCGTTTGTGTCTATTTGGAGAACTACGAAAAGAGTTGCACGAGCTGGTGCAGTTGCAACGTTGCAGGTGCACACACTCGCCTGCAATTACGCTCCGATACGATCGTGACCCAAAGCGTAATTATTATGCACGCGCCCTTCGCTTATTTTATTACGAAGTAGTGGTTTTCGTTTTTCGACACGCCTATAATTTCATTTCGAAACGATTAACGTTTCGTCGGAACCGACGGACGGACGGACGGCCGCAATCATGTGATTGTAATCGAATATCATGTCATATTTTTGAATCGTATCACGAAATAATTGACAATAGTTGGTATGATCTAGCAGACAAGATGTATTATTTAGCGGGTTGAGAATCAGATTAATTTTTATTTTTAGATTTTTTTTTTTGCTATGCTGAGATATCTACATATGTACGTACATACTTGCGTACTGTACTATTCATCTTTACGCACAGAATTGTTTGCACATTTTTACTGCTTCGAATCGGCGGCGGAGCTGCTTTCTTTCGGATGTCGTAAAATTCGAATCCGTGCATAAATCGCAAAGTTATCATCGTTTGCAATAAAAAAAATCAAAATGTCACCATCGGCATGAAAAACCTTTTACGATCCACCTTTCTTTTACTCTCCCCTGGAATATATGTTTTCACGTGCAAGTGGTAAACAAGATTTTACCCTCTTGCATATTATAGTTATACAATTATGTACGTATAGGTAAATTTATGTTCTGGGTGTGTGAAGTGCGTCTCTTGTGCTACAACAAATTAAATTCGGTACATTCACCCCGCGAACCTCTGTCCGAAACAGTTGCAATTTGTCAAGGTGCACCACTGCTCCAAATCCAACCCTAATCTGCATAGTCGGTCTGGCGGTGAAACCGACATGTCGTTAGGGGGTTCACAACCCCCATAGTCCACCATAGATGTAGGGTCATGCACCTCTCATGTACGTATCTGATAATGAATCCTTTATGTTTTAATCATAAACACTCGCTCTGTAAAATGTTACCACATTTTTGTGCCCGTATTCAAAATTCTACCAAGGCTGGAGTCAAAGTCGATGCGTTTCGATCAAGTCGGTGTAGAGGTGCGAGATTGTACACGTGTAATCAAAAACAGTGTAAGTTTGTTGAATTAATTAACCTTTTAAGCTTGAGCTTTACGGGCGATTCAATTCTTTCAGCACGAAAAACCATTGTATTTTTCGCCAGCCGCAAACTGGATGTTTACCTGTGAGATTTTGCAACTCGACACCGAGATTTTTATTACCGGTTCGAAGCGAATGCACTTGGCCGAGTACACCGCGGGGAACAATGGATGCGGTGCAGCGAAGCTAGCAACAGGATACGCTTTTGTCGCCGAGGACCAAAACTGTGAATGGGTCTCTCACCTGCCGTGAAATATGATTTGTTTGAAACTGGTCACATATACTATATAGCACAACGAAAGATTTATGATTCTGGCGCTTTTCAACCGGTGATAAATCAAACTTTTCCATGTGTACACGCTCTCTTTCGGCCAGTACGGACTCTCCAGAATCTGTGCCTCGATTCTTTCGAGATTGATAAGTCTAAAAAGACCTTTTTCCAGATGGCGGGTAATTGATGGAACGATGCAAGTCACAAACATCGTATCCGAAGGCAATCGGGGCTTGAATGATGTATGGACGTTGTCGTGCCAGCAGTTAAAATATGAGTCCATCGATTAGACGACACAAACATTCGTACACTAAACTTGAAACTATTGAGACGTTTGAAAAAATAAGTTATTTTTGTACACCAAAGAAGCAGAGATATACTCAATACAGCCATTTATTATCTTAGTTCGTTAGTTCTGTTAAGGTTTTAATCGACTCGTGAGTCCAACCGACTGAATATGGAACAATGAAAATACAGACTAGCATCATTATTTATATTTAAATTGACTACTTCGTTTTATTTATTGGACCCGAAATTAGATTCGTCGAGATTGCGATCAAAATTGATGGTGGCACGTGACGTCTTCATACCCCCAAAAAAAAAAAGAGGCGAATTACAAATGGGAAGTTTGGCTCCCACGTGGAAAGGAAGCTAAGGGGAAATGAGGGAAAGGGGAAAGGGAAATAAAGTAGCGCATTATTCACTTTCCGGGACGATGCAAAAAGGAATATGATTGAGGAAAACAATAGGGCCGCTAGCCCAGCGCACAAAGGGTGGGCTTTTGAGCTTTCTAGAGCCACTCCCCCATCTCCAGATCTTACCCTCAGAAACCCACCCTGCTCACTGGCGAGGTCTAATATTGTAAAGCAGCCGAGGGATATGAACTTGTGTAGCAGTTGTGCGAGGCGAAACTGGATCAAGTGTTTGTAATCCAACAGGACTAAGACTAAACGGCGGCCATTAGCGACGCTCTAAAAAGCCATATTTCAAACGAACGCCGAGGAAAGAAATAGTGAAGTGCTGGGTAAAAGCACATCATAATTCCAGAAGATTAATTAGTCGGCATTCATATAAAATTCGTACCTTAAGTGAAGTGAAAGAAGCTGATAATGTAAACACGGCGTACATAAACAAAAAGCGGGAGGACTCGAGAGAACAATCTTACGAGTTGATATCTAGTTTATATATAGTTGATATCTTCAGTTATCAATATTCGTTAATTTACAATTTAATCATCGTAATCAGCGAGCACGAATAATAGGTTAAATTGAACTTTGTCCGCTTTTTCAAAAAAAACTTCTTAACTCCTTCCATCCATTCTACATGTAATCCATCAAGTTTGCGGACACGTATGTATATGTATGTATGCGATTGGCGAATGAGAATTTTCGCAGTTTTTCCACGTCTTACCTTCGGGTTATGTGAAAAGTCTCGTTAGATAACGCAAAGTTCGAATATTGAAGGGGTGAGGGGGTAGCGGAGCGCCAACTATTCCCGCCACATTCCCGGTCAAACATTGTTCGTGTGATAAATTTCGTGGAAATTCCTCATTACAGTGAAAACTCAGCCTCCCCCTCCTTTAAGCCATTATCTACCACCACAAACCACTCCACCGATAATACGTCATCTTTTTCCGATAGTAAAAGCTTAAGCTTTAATAAAATTAATTAAAATTTAGCCTTGCGTCGGTGCAGAGACTCGTCGCGGTCAACCACCTTCTCCTGTAGGTTAATATCATCACGTCTGATCGCAGCTGCATAATGTAGTCGCTCATTGCACATTCCATAATCACTTTATTACAGTCTCTTTCACATTATAGAAGCTATGGAGATTTCAATTAAGAGACATTGAACTGTAACAAAATCTAGCTGTAAAGTTACATTACATATTTTAAATGTTGATAGGTATGCTAGTATAAAAAGGATGATGATTGAATTAGATTGGTTGAATGTGAATGATACTTTGTAGATTTGTATGTTGGTATTTATATTTAAGTTAGATAATAATATGTTACCATTATATTTTAGTAAATTTATTGTGAGAGGAATGGATGTACATATGTGAATATAATTTAATAGGAAAAGCATCTTGTACAGAGGTGTTTTGGAGGATAATAGACTGCCGGATGGAATAAGAAGTTCCAAAACTGTTGATAAATTCCTGGCAGTCTTAAAAAAACATCTCTGTATAGGTGCTTAGTTAAGGATTATACAATTAGCTTTAGCTACTATATTATGTACATATGAATTATTATTGACCGATTTTATTGATTTTCACGGTAACATGTTCTTTTAAAGCACAGTGATATTCAAATTCGATAATTTTATACTCGAGCAGAATCATAGATTTTGTTTAGAAGGCAGTGTACTTTTCATGCATATCATGGTATGACAACGAATACACTCATATTTTACTAATATTTTAATATTTTCATTTTACGGGTCAAGAAAAAGGATGAGGATACTCAAACTCGATAATACATGAATTGAAAATGAGACGATTTGTTTTAGAGAGAAAAAAATTAACAATAAAATATACACGTACATACATACTTGTACGTATGTATGTAGATATATGTACTTCCCGAATAATGAGCTCACTTTTTGCGGTTTCGTCCTAAAGTGCAACAATGGTGCACGCGAAAACGACCCCCCTTCCCATTCTCTGGATAATAATGCATTTCCGTTTCATGTATGTAAAAGTTGAGGAGTAAACACGGAAGCCCAAAGTGTGCAATTATCGCGCTGGATACGAAGGCAATATTCCGCATAGCACAATTCAATTAAATAGCCATTTGGTCGTTTGTGCACAGCAGGAGTTCGATCAAATTTGACCGCAAATTGTGACAACATATAATTTCAGTATACATTTACATACGCACGCACAAATTCGAATTTTATACTGATTGTGTGGGATAAATGATGTCTCTCGCAGGAGCCAAGCGGTGGCCCAGTTCGGTTTATTAAAGCGATTAATTCGATTGCGTTAAAATAATAATACTGAGCGACTTGCTCCGAACTTGACGAAAAGTTCTGCCGGTTTCGTTGTGTTCGCAAGCGTCCCGGATTGTTAATGACAGTTTTAAAATTGTTTCGGACGAGTTCGGAAAACATTTCACGTTTAATTAAAATAAACAGTTGTTGAAAATAGTTGGTTCGCACCGGTCGCGTTTTCGGGGATTAAACACTCGTTAGCGATATTATTAGGGCACACAAACTAGTCGCCATTTGCCAAATTCACTATTGGCCCGTGAACAGAGAAAAATAATAGCATTTTAAGGACGAGTGCAACAACGTCGTACATGGAGAAAGTAAACGCCAAAAATAGGTCACATACATATACGCCCAAGGCGAAGCTAATTTTATATGTCGACGAGTTTGTTAATCGCCTTAGTTACTCGAGTCATGAGTGTGACGAGGTGTTAAAGATTGAAGAGTCACTTCAGCACCACTCGAATCTGACGTGTTCATTCATAAGCTGAAGATTTTTCCGTACAAAATGCGAGAAAAGCTAATAGAGAGCCACATTGTATAGTCGCGACCAGATTTGAATCATCGCAACCGGTTCGATCGACTGAATGAAACTCGTTGCAATGGAAGTGTATTGTGAATCGAAGAAACCAGTTTCTTGCAGGTGGCTCATCGTATTGCAAAAAAAAAAGGAGTAAAAGACCGCAAGCGAGTTTGAAGGCACGACAAGACATGCCTTCTCGAGATCTTGTTACTGGATGTCAAGGAAAATCGTTGTAAATTTGTACAGAACGGGATATAGCGATGATAAAAAAAAAACAAGAAATGAACCTATTCCGAGTGAACGTATGTGTATATTATAAAGTTATCGCAGTTTCAATTTACCACATTTATCACGCGAAGGTATATACTAAATACAATCGGATTTGGATACGATAAAGTTGCATTATACGATTTTTCGTCTTCTCGAATGGAGAATGACGACGTTTGCACTTACGACACGATAAATCGAGAGAAAGAGTAAACTCAGAACCGGCACAGCAATAAAGTCCCTCTCCCCAACCCTCCAAGATAAATAATCTCTCAAATATAAATTGGCCGGGTTGTGAGTCTGCAGCCAACAGGCCATTCGCAGGTGAAACGTTACCGCGCTGCAAGATTTATCGCCATGTTCTGCATCGAGGCGCACTGCCACCAGCGTGGAAAGGGTTAAAAAGAAGTTCCCGCTTTGACAAATGTCCGCGGCCCGTTATTTGTCAGAAACGATTTTCGCACTTCTACAATGCAGTGTCCATAAAAAGAAATTGCTACAAATTTAAAATACACGATCTGTTTTGATATAAATGATATGTACCTACATATATTGATATGTACGAAATTGAAATAAAATAATAGTCATGTGAAGATTATTTTAGCAACGCTCATCAAAAATGAGTAACTCAATGAGTCAAGCCTGAGTTGTCTTATTGGGTTGAATGAATAGATTTAAATAATTAAAAACTTTCTTTCTTATTTGGGTGGTTATTTCCATAAATTAATTACCCGGTGGCAGCAGTACCTTTATACGCAATACATCTTCAGCCTACAAAGCCTCAAAATATGAAACGTTTGGGATTGAGATACATTTCCTTCCCCTACAGATCGTAACATAACATTTCTAGTGGCAGCGTTTGAGATTGACTCCATCTCACACCCGTTCAGTTCATAGCGTAATATTTCTGGTGGCAGCGGTGGGATACATTCCTTTTCGCCCAACGAATTCATAACAGTATGTACATTTAACTTCGGAAAATAATCTCAATAGCTACAATTTAAAATCCTCGTCTGTTGAGAATTCGATTTCTGTTACGCCGACGAAAGCATCGGCTTATACGAGTGAAACATGCATCCGCGGAAGAATCTCGTTGCAATTTGCCCCTCGACAAGATCAATAACCCCTTTGCGTTTAGCGAGTCACAATTGGGTGGGTTGGATAGGGAGGATTTGCAATACGAATCTGGAGCACTACGACGCGCCGGGCACAAAAGGATTCCCCGCCGCGAGCAATATGGGGATCGAAAGTTGCAGAGCGATTTTTAAGCGCTCCATTACACACAGGTTTATTGCAATTTGACCATATCTTTCGGCCGTAGTTTGCGATAGGTATAGGGAATGTAGGGAGAGGGAGTTGCAATGGTTCTTTCCTCCTACATAGTTTCCGCGACGTGGGGGTCGTGGCAGTTCTCTCTCTTGCGTCATTATTCTCGACGGAACGAGGCGCCTTTATATACCCTAAGGATAGTTCTTTTGTTACTCAGGGTGGACGTGAGGGGGTTAACCGGCACGTGAAACGCTCTGGGGACTGGAATACTCGCGTACCCTGGCATTGAACGAAAAATACTATTCAAAATGTTTGTAATTAGCTCGTGGCGCAATTTCACTTTTTCATCGTACCTAGGTATACAAAATTTTAGCTCTTCATGTGAAAATTTGTGACTTTATTCAGAACTAGTGTGTAAGCCCGTTTAATATCAACGGAGTATTCTCATCACCCGTACTGCAAAATAACATTAAATTCAATAGTTTTTATAGTTATTGCATAGATGGCGCGATATAATACAACAACGTAACAATTTAGCAAAGTCGCGAGTCCATTAATAAATTATATTGTCAAATTGTAGCAGGCCCGTTATTATCTAGTCCTGAACTGGTGATCTCGGGTTCAAATCCCACGGACGGTTCGTGCCTTTTAATTATTTAACTCAGCGAGCGTTATCAGCAGACAGACACACATACAGACGGAATAAGGCTATTATATACATATATAAGGCTATAAGGCTATTATATTGGCGATTTTCTTTACTGGTTCCAAATATGTGCATCTACATAGTATGTACATACATACATATCAAGACGGATACCTACGCATGCACTCGCTGATGTTTGTGATAAATTGGACGCATGCTCTTCGTGCGGCACGCACCTCGAGAAGATACATCCAGATAGATCTAGACGAGGGGAATAGGTGAAGTGTAGGGTGGAAAGGGGGGGCGGCGGAAAATGGAATACGAAGACACCTTTGTGGAAAACTCGAAATTTCTCCGCTTTTCACCGAAAACAAGCCGCTGTCGGATAAGGGATGTGAGCTCGCTTCTGCCGTTGAGTTTTCTGAGCTTGTAAATTATCGAAAATGTACGAACACATTTCTGAAAATATGAATTATGAATCTACATATTTGCGAAATATTCGTCAAAATGTGAGGTTCGACGAAGCGCATTAGCGTTCAGGCGTATAAACATGAACAAAAAGATGGTTAATAATTTGTTAAGAATTCTCATTCTGTTGATAAAATTCATATTACGTACATCCATATGTATACCAACTGATACGCAAGAGAATTATTTATTAACCGTATGTATGTATGTTGAAATTGGGATATAATCGGTTGAAAAGTTATGGAAAAGCATTAGAGGGGTCGGATAAAGGGGTGGGTGGGTGCCAAACTTTGATAATAAAAAGGGGGAGCCTTTTATTAAAAATCCTACCATATCCAAGTTCGATCATTCGCCATACATAAAAATTCAAGTTCATCCGAAAACTTGAACCATAACTAAATGAATTATTATAATAAGTTGGCGAACGTTCAGCGTTAAATGGCACGAGGGAAATTATAGCGGGAAGGGTGAGCTCTTACTCCCCACTTCTACAACGCCTCTGCTCGGAGTGCCCAAAAGCGAAGAATGATAAAATATGTGCAAATCCTATACGCAAAAATCAGTAAGCAGTGCAAACACTGGCGAACGGCGAAATCTGCAGATTGAATGAGCGAAATTATAAGGTGGCGGCGCAACGCCAGAATCGCTTATGAGATCACGAAGCTCAGGTTTTTCCGAGGCGTTCGTTATTATATCGGAAGAGATATCTCTTTCGAATACTGGAGAAAAAATCAGGAATGCCCACGGGAGAGGGGATGGGTGGGGGGGAAGGAGAGCAGGAGGCGTGCAAAAAAAGAGGCGAAAATACGCAAAGGACGTGCTCGCCCGATTCGGCTCGGCGAAATTCCGCGGGTAATTTTTGCTCGGGCACGTCTCGACCCGAAAATAATGTTCCGGAGTTTTCCGGACGAGGGATGTGTAATGCGAGAATAACACATTCGCGCCGCAATAGTTGCCAGTTTTCCGGGAAGAAAAAAAAAATGCACGTTCCTAAGGATAAAAAGGATGTAACGTTTTATTCACGCGTCGATACGTGGAAAAAGGCGGCAAGTTTGCCGTGATAACAATCTATCGGGCGCATTATTGAAAAATAAAAATAGTAATACAACAACAAAAAGACCGTGATGTACATATGTATGTATGTCGGCTAAGAAAATTATTATCTAAAGAAACTAAAATAATAATTTATAATGACCACATCTTATGTATTGTGATTCATTATTAAATATGTTAGATAAGTCAACTAGAGATAGATTACAAATATTAGAAAATAGAGGTATGAGATGTATTTTAAATGCGGATAGGTATGCTAGTATTAAAAAGATGATGATTGGATTAGATTGGTTGAATGTGAATGATACTTTGAGGATTTGTATTTAAGTTAGATAATAATATGTTACCATCATATTTTAGTAAATTTATTGTGAGAGGAATGGATGTATGTGAATATAATTTAAGGAATAAAAATAATTTAATTATAAAAAAAATGTTAGAATAAATAGAAATACAGAGGTGTTTTGGAGTATAATAGACTGCCGGATGGAACTAGAAGTTCCAAAACTATTGATAAATTCATGGCAGTCTTAAAAAACATCTCTGTATAGGTGCTTAGTTAAGGATTATGTAATTAGCTTTAGCTACTGTATTATATAAATAAATAAATAAATAACTAGAGATAGATTACAAATATTACAAAGTAGAGGTATGATATGTATTTTAAATGTTGATAGGTATGCTAGTATAAAAAAAAAGATGATTGGATTAAATTGGTTGAATGTGAATGATACTTTTGAGGATTTGTATGTTGATATTTATGTATATTTAAGTTAGATAATAATAGGTTACCATCATATTTTAGTTAATTTATCGTGAGACTAATGACTGTATGTGAATATAATTTAATTATAAAAAAATGTTAGAATAAATAGAAATAGGAGAAGCACCATGTACAATTAGAATTAGAAGTTCAAAAACTATTGATAAATTCTCGGCAGTCTTAAAAAAACATCTCTGTATACATAGGTGCTTAGTTGAGGATTATGTGATTAGCTTTAGGTACTATATTATATAAATAAATATGTATGACCTGCTTATAATACATACATACATATAGATCTTGGGTTTGCGTTGATTAGGTCTATAAACGAACGCGTAATAATTTTCAACGAAAATATTTAAAGAAAAGGGACATAATTAAATATTCGTCATTGGTCACAGTTGGGGGGGGGCTTTTTTCACGCCTGTCCAAAAGGCTAAAGTTGATTAAATTAGCGGCTAGTGTGAGCCATTTGAATGAGCACGTAGCAGCGTCGGTCCGGAACACACGGGCCTGATTACACGGACGCAACTAAGAAACACCACAAAAGCTCGGATGAATGGGGGGTGGACGAGAAAAGGGTGTGGTAAATGGAAAGGGTGAGAGGAGTTTCCTGAAAATTTTATTATAAGAACCGCAGCGGCGTGACGGGGCGAAAACCTCCCCCTATCGTCGAATTGTATAGATTAGCAACTCCTCACACCGTGCGCGATGATAAATTAAAATACATAAATCAACTTTGCGGGATGGAGACTCCATGTTTCGCTCATAATTAAAACAAAAACAAGAACAATAATCGTTCATTTTGCCCGCTGAACTCGACTAAACGACTAACACACCTACGGCATATCGTCGCTGTACGGGGCCAATTGCCGTATCCCTCAAATATTAAATTGTTCAGGAAGTGAAAAAAAAAAACTGTAGGCATTGGATTTATTTTAATATTAATCAAAATTATCAAATCACATTTGATTGAAAACGGACTATAAATCTCTGTTAAAAATTTCGCAATGATATGATGAGTAAATATTCAACTTTTAAAGTTTTTCATAAAAAATGAAGGTTATTAGAGAAATGTGCAAAAAATCTAACCGATTTTTAGTGGGTCGCGAAAAATTCAAAGTTCAAAATTCAATTTCCAAAGAATGTGATTTGTTTTAAATTATTTAAAAATAAAATATGAAAAAATGGGAAAGAAAAGATAGTATGCAACAAAATTAAAAAAAAAGCAAGACGGCAACAGAGAATAGGATGCGTCCGAGCATATTGCGTTGGCATTTTGTGACGAAGCATCCCGATTTTAAAAACAAGCCACGAGAATTTTTTGAAAGACAACTGGAACAGCTTAAGTCGTCGAAATCGAAGCTTTCGCATTACACCAGCATTAATGAAAAATCTCTCCACGTCTCGTACCTGATTAGTTTGCAAATCGCGCAAGCTAGTAAGCCGCACACAATTGATGATAAGAGAAAGAAAGAAGTATAGAATTCGAAAAGAAGTCGTTGAAATGCCAGTGGGGAGAAGATGAGCTGATCCAAAAAGTTATTGAGACATTTTTAGAGTTAGTGAGTTAGTAACATTTTTCTCATTGCAACTGGACGAGTCCACGGATGTATCTACCAGGGTTATCCCAGCTGCATGTTTTCGTTAATTATAAGTTATTTAAAAATAAATAAAACTATGCAATAAATCCATTTCCATCAAAATTTCACTTTGGTGAAAAGTGAGGGTTACGGCAATTGGCAAGTACAGTGACGATATGTACATATGTATAAAATCACACAGAAATCACATTGAAAATTAATCTAATCGAACAGATTGATTTTACAGCGAATGCAGCAAAACTGACCACATGCGACAATACCAACCGACACTCGAAACAAGAGAACTGGCATATAGAATTAGAGACATTCATCTCTAATGACTCAAACTGTACAGTACATTATTCCTAAACAATTTGCGTCACAGGATCACGCTACGACTTCCAATTTCGCAAAATCCAGTGATTGAATTGAAATCGAATAAAACCGCGAGTTCAAAAAGTCAAATGCACGTCAAATTGAACTAATGCAATCACGCTCAGCGTTAAATCAACGAATAATCGCTGGAGGTAATCAAATCTGAGAGCGCGGACGTCGAACGTACAGACAAACGAACAAACACTGAAACGTCGACGAGATGAGGGAATTAAAAAAAAAAGGAAACACCCCCGACTCCAATCAGAAGCGCAACTAATCGAGTTTGTCAGGGGGATTCAAATGCGATTAAAACCCAATTCCAGGCCTGCACCCGTCGAATTGGGAACGTGGAATGGGGAGATAGGTAGGTAGAAGTTATCCGGTGCAGTCGGCGCCCAAATCGGCACAAAAGCACCCAATTAACGTTTTCATTCGATGAAATTATGTGTATAAAGGCTGATTTAGACCAGGCTAGTATTTAGGAGAGTAGCTTTTACGACTTCGCAGATGTGATTTACGATCAGAATGTGCTTCAGAATGACTCTTCGCGCATGGCTGACGAAATCTTCGAATTGTTTCTGAGAACCGGTGATCGTTATTTCAAAGACAGAATATTAAATAATTTAATTAAATAACTTCGGAGACCGATTTTTTTTAATTAACTTTTTATTATTTTATTTATCTACTTAAGCAGATTCTTATGTCAAAATAAAACATTTGAAAAAAAGAAAATTACAATTTAGTCGTGTTTTTATAAAAACAATCGCGTCACAAGACTGTGAAGATGCCTGTGTATTTACTTTAATTGAAATCAGCCTTTTGCAAACGACATCGAAATGTCCCATTCACTAGTGCTTTGTGTTGAGAAGCTTTGGCACTTACTACTGGGGGAAGGCTACTCGCTACTCTCCTAAATACTAGCCTGGTCTAAATCAGCCTTAACGTTAGATATAAGATTAAAACGCTTCTTCGACTGCCGAAAGAAACAAATAAATAGAGCGCTGAATAAATTGATCTGGCATGAATGCGTTAATTACGCGGTGTATTACCGTACATGTGTGTATAAAATAGCAAATATTAGCATGGGTGCTCAAGTGGTTGGGTCCGGTCGATTAATCTCTACTGATGTTTAGTTTGAGGCCGAACCCTTCGACGATTGTTTGGCTTTGATTAGCGCCCTTTGACTGTGAAATTTGCGTATTTACGACTTCCGTACCCTTCACAGAAACGTTTCGAGCCCATAAACGTTTTGTGTCGTTTCATAATATAAATATTCGTGTGTACGTATAATTTAATCGATTTGATTGAAAAAAAATTGGGTTAAATTTGACAACTGAATGGGCCCGTGTGCTAACGTAATCGTTTTACAGATACGTGTTATGTAGTAATGGCGTTTGATTAAATTGATTCGTTAGTTGTACGCAAATAGAATTCTGTTGAATTTTACCTTCTGAAATATTTCTTTGTGTAAACTGTGCAGTTATGTGACTTACCTGAAACAAAAAACAAACAGATATTAGTATGAATTATAAATAAAAAATAAATAAGTAAAACAAAAAATTACGTTTCCCTAGCAGGGCTTCGTAAATAATAAATTAAGAGGCTAAATATTTTTATATTACATTTTGTAAAAATCATCATAATATTTCAATCTGTTGGCGGAATTATTATAATATTTCATATTATTGTAATTTCATTACATATGTACATATGTTTAGCTCATAGTTAACCGTGAGTTTTTCAATCTACCATTCAATACATGCCTAAAAAATTATGTTAATATTTTTGGTTTCGTTAAGAAGCAATGTTTGTATGTATGTACAATGTGTACACGAGACTTTTTACTTTATTTTTTATTGCGTGCAATAGTTATGCTAGCAAATTTTCAATTTTAATTTATTCATCGATTGAAGAATACATACTTCGATAACATCCAGTCAACCTCAAAATATTTTTCTTGTTCAATTTATGTATGGTATATACATATGTACATCATATATATAATACTTAAATAATAATAGAACGAACATTCAGTTTTACTTACATATGTATTGCATGGTGCTACATGAAAAGATAAACAACGTAGTCAATTGATATTTCAACCGTTTAAAGTAAACAACGGAGCGATAACATAATCTTCGAAAAGAAAACAATATCAAAAAATACTTCACGTAACGTAAAAGACGAGGTAGAAATTTCTACATGATCGTTTTTCAATAATGTATTGCGAAAGAAACGGCTACCGTTTAAAATTCTGTTATTATTCACAATGTTTTTGAATCTGAAACGCAGTTTTGTTTCGTGAAAATATACTGTGAATAAATGTCGGAAAAATGAAATTTTCCTACAGTAATAATACATACGTGTGTGTATGTTTTGGTTGAACTCGCGAGAGCCGTTCAGCCGTGAGCTAAAGGCTAATGTTACGTGAAAAATTACATATATACGATTACTGCGGTTATCGTTTTTATGTGTTTTGCTGAAAAAAAAAAAAGTCTTAATAGTCGCCCTATACATATATGTATTATTATGAAGATTTATAATCCTGCATGATAACCGAACCACTGATCCATCATCGCGTTATTGACGCATCACGGAGTTCGACGCGGAAAATGGCACTAAAAATTTAGATTTTTTTAAATTTCGGATTCAGAATTTCTGAGTTATCGTGACATCAATGTAGGAGCGGATGACACACAAATAAGAAAACGTGTTCAATAGTTTACGTACACATAAATGTTAAATTTGTGATATCACAAGATACTTGAAATTGGTCTGTACAGAGAATAGACTGAATAAGGTGTGCATGGTAGACAGCAGAAACACCTTCGATAGTTTTCCCATGGGGATTTATACACACGTCCCAGGGAATATAATCAGATTGGGTGAGGATATGGGTTGCTGGGGTACTACGATAACTTCTTTCGGGTTGATGTGTCTTGACGGGTGCACAGGGCCGTGTGCCAGAAGTCACAGAACAAAGGGACTCAACCCTCAAAGAAGAGTTTTAAAAAACTTCAACAACTAATGCAGTTTTGTAAAATATTATTTATTTTTTCAATGTACATACATAGCACATATGTGTATCTATATATGTTTATGGATACATTTCATACGAAACTCAAAATGCACTGTAAAGCGTTGGCGGCTTCTGTATTGAAGTGCATCTTTAACTTCGGTTCGAAGTATCGATTTCGAGACTTCTGTGACACATTTGGAATGTCTGCGGAAAAGAAAACCATAACAAATTTCGAAAGAACGTTTTCCAATAATAGGATCTTGCCAACTCGATGGCCATTACACTGCGCCGAGTTTTCACTGTGCTCACAACAGACACTTCCGATTTGTTACTACTAGTAACATTATTATATTATGCAATTTTGTGTACACTACTAAGTGCACTTGACGAATTGGTATTATCCGTTGCAACCGAAGTTCGAGTAAAAACACCGAATAGCGCGGTAGTATCCTATCAAAGGAGCTTCTGTTGAAGGAAATACTTATTATATGTATGAGAAAATTGAAAAGAGCAACAACATTGAAGAAGAAAACATAAAAAGTAAAAAAATTAATTAGGTCGAAATAAAATACTGAGATTCTCTTACAAAGTGAATGAAGTATTAATTTTAAATAATAATAAACACGCGTCGAGCGATCAGCGCACTATGAAAATATTTATATTTTCGAGTGATTTTTTTAACTGAATTTCATTAGGTAGTTTGTTAAAAAATTTGAAAAGTAGTATTCGAACATTTTTTCCACAGCTGACACATAATGACGAAATTATACAGAAATTTTCAATTCTCTCTACTAAACAAATATTTATAATAAGCACACCATGAGAACCCGTAATGGTGAGTGTCGTTCAATTCGCCTCTTGTAAGTATCTCTTAACACGTTAACGGCCGCCTAGAGAGTTGTGAAACTTTTGACGTCTTCACACAGACGGGCCCGGTTTATTTGCTTATCCCGTTTGTAGCGAAGATATGTACTTCTGTTGTTTTAATCCCGTATACGGGCAAAGTCGATAATTTCATTCGGTTTTTATTACACAACAATTTCAATAACGGAATTTCGTAATATGTAATATAAAACTAGCACACATAAATGCATAAATGCATCATGCGTCGTTTTCACTATGCGATACATTTCCATCCTTTAACATACATATTTTGTTTATTTTTTTTTACTTCGTTATGATAAGCTAAATATTCACTACACGTCATCGTATAACATAAAATAAGCCCAAAACGTACGTTTTTACGATCTGTACAGTTTGCTATAATAAATCTGTATAATTATTGATAGTGAAGGTATGTACGTCTTGCATAACAATCACATGACATTTTAATTCACACAAGCAACCTTGAGCATCGATAGCGTTTACAAATAAGGTTATTACATCACCGATTCATCTCATTCTTTTATGTTGCTTCGCTCACGAAACGTTGTACATAGGTCCAAATGTCGATAGAGCTGTTTTTTTGTTGTTGTTTTGCACAACAGTTTTCTATAGACCGAACGGTACTTCGCACGCTATCTTCCCATTCATTCGAAACTCGAAAAACCCAAAGGTTTTATTTTAGAGAGCGGAATTCACGATCTTCAAATTGGATTTGGCGTTCGAATAACGGGGCATTACCAGCGCGTCGCAATAAATTGCGCAATGTTCTCTCTCTCAATTTTACGGCGATCGATCGATTCCCGGGAATTGTAAATTCCCTATCGTACCTTATCGCAAACGGGGTACTAAAAAGCCGGGAAATATTACACCATCGGAATCGCATTGTCACAAAGTGCATTTATCTGGTGGATATGCACGCCCGAAGCGGAACAGGACAATTCCCGGGGATCACGAAAGCGAAATGCACGAAACGGCAAAAGGTTGACGGTTCTTGCGATAAAAAAAACTTAAGCCCTTCTAATGAACGTGCAGTGACGAAGGGTTGGGATATATACAAATATATATATGTATATTCTAGCGCATGCACGACCGAGCACGAAAAGCTGATACCATGCAGCGATTACTGACACGAAGATAAAGGAAGATTAATGATGAAAGCGTTGCACCATCATCAACTATGTTGTTGTTGTTTGACTTCTTGCAGTTGGACAGACGATGTGTAAAAAAATCGACTCGACGAGTTTCAAAAGCTTCTGAAAAGGATTTTTACGATTTATATTGACAATCCCAAGATTCAAAGGGAGTAAGTCGAGTCATCTTCCCTTCAGAGTATAAGTGGCTACATATGTATATCCATACATAATTGAATATCCATAGAATAATTGAAGTATGTATGAGTTAAATAAATAAATATATTGAAAATCTATGTAAGAAACACAAGCTTCAACGACGATGACTCAAGCGAAAGAAACAAGGAAGTGTGTCGTTAGAATAATAAAAAAATGCATAAATTTTCAATTTCAATTATGCAAAAAAATACGTAACATGTACTGAACGGCACAATCGTTTATAATTGGCCAAAAGAACAAAAGTTATATGCTAAGAAATGTGCAAAAAAAAAAAAGCAGAAAAAGGCAGACCGATCCAATTTAAAATTGTTTGAACCGGCGAAAGGGCGGTTAATGACGTAATTAATGTGAGTTTATAATTTTTTTTTTGTAATTTACAATTACGGCATGGGTTTTACGGGAGCTTATGCAAACGTCCATGAGCGCAAAATGTTTAAATTACGATCGTAAATTTGTTTGGATTGCGTTCATAAAGGTAAATATTTAGCCATCTCACTCTTCGGCAGCGCCACGCACTTTTTACACCGATATGAAACTTTTTTAACGGTATTTATACAAATAACGCGGGGTGCATTATATTTACACGGGATAGAGCGTTTGATGTAACGCACAATTTGAAATAAATAAACGTTAACCGTTTAACTGTTTATCGCGGAATTTGGGTGACAGTCACAACGTTAACCTTTTTCCAGATCGTTCGTTCCTAGAAATAAACAATCAAATGCAAAATCACCCGTCACACCAAAAACCACCAGATTAAGGGCTTTGAAAGCGTGTTTGATTGTAGGCAATCATAAAAGTAAATCGATTTTTAATTACACCGCTGCGCTGCGCTATTTCGAATCACTCGTCGGAATTGAATGCGCGAGTGTAGTGGGCAGGCGATGATTGCATTTCGTATGCAATTCACATCCGCTTGCATCATCCCCGAATAGGACGACGAAACAACCGCAAATTCTTTATAAAATATCTACGCTTTTAATATCGGAACGATACAAATGCAAAGAGCGGAAAAACGAAATACATAATTTAAATTCGAAACTCGCGATGGACTGGTATACTTCATCATTTCATCATCATTTTCATCACGTTCACCATCCAGTGCTGAATGAAGGCCTCTCCAATCTACTTTAATTCCTATCTGTCTTGAGCAATCTGCATCCATTCTTCTCAATTTATCACCCCATCGTCCACACGGTCTATCTTGCTTTCTTTCACATCCTTTCGGATACCATTCGACGACGTAACGCCGTTGTTATGAATTGTGACGTGGGGTGGGGTGTTGCAAGTGCGTATCTACGCCATACAAACCCATGGAAATTCATGCGTTTAGTATTTCGTCAGAAGACGTGTGTGGCGCTTCGTATGGGTAAGTGTATCATCATCATTTTCATCCGTTCACTATCCACTGCTGGATGAAGGCCTCTTCAATTCACGAGCAATCTCCACACATTCTTCTCAATGCATCAGCCCATCTTCCAATCGGTCTACCTTGCTTTCTTTCACATCCTCTCGGATACCATTCCAGTATTTCTCGCGTCCATCTGCCATCCATTCTTCTCGCTGTGTCCATTGCCATTGCCACTGCTATATCTGCCACGTATTTCTTATCCAAGTATTCCTCTTACGATCTCTTCTTGTTATGCCGGCGCCAGACATAAGTTCAAAGAAGTGATCACTTCTTTGAAGACTTTGCTCACACATTTGTTCACATATTGTTGTATCTGCCAGATATGTGCTCAAAGCTCTCCACGGCGACGCTCGCGCAACTGGGCTTCGCGCAGTGTGGCAGGCACACAAACATTTGGACTTTTTGATGTGCGCTAAAAAACCGACACGGAATGGCAAAGCGCACTTAAGTGATCAAATATGTGACAATAGTATCAAATGCCCGTGCCACACATGTGAACACTTATTTGATCACACCTTTGAACACATGTCTGGCGCGGGCATTATACCAAGCATACATCTTTCCATGCTTCTATGTGTGCACTGGATCTTACGAAACATCCATGCGTCATAACTGGCAGTATGCATTGGTCGTATGCCTTATTTTTTAAGCATGGCGGAATGTTCATTCTTCCAAAAGCAATACATACCTACTAGTTTCATTCTTCGTTTTATTTCTTCTTCTTCACGTCACTTATAGGTCAATTTTTATTACACCGCAATACTACATATACGGATGAGATAAAAAAAAGTATGAGCAAAAGTTGGCAGATGGTAGGGAAGGGAGATGTCGCAGAAGTCTTGTAGTTGTCCACGGTCGGGCTTACGGGGGAATTACCGTGTCAGACGGGTAGATTAGGGCGTTGGCGTAGCAGAGAGACAAGAAAGACAGCAGGAAGCCAGGGAAAGATAAGCTGGCGAAGAAACACGAGAAAAAGTCTTGTCATCGGAGAGTGATGCTGCGCACTCATGCATTAAACATCGGGGTTCTCCTTCGGGAGAATAACTCATTCACGTTGTGTCGCAGCACGACCTAGTACTTGGCCAGGGGCTACCGCACGCTCGACGATACTTGAATTACAGGTTTTCCGGACACAGTTCTGGTCTTTGTGCGATGCGGAAGTTGTCCGGCGAAAGGTCCACTCCTCCTCTTGCACTTTTCGAAAAATTCAAAATGGTTATACTGCTACAACAATCGACCGGTTGCAAGATTGCGAAGACAACACTCGAAGCGTGCCACGTTCGATGGCCATCGACGAAAATGTAACTGGGGACCGAATATACATATGTACATACCTACGTACATAGTTTACCAAGATTATTTTACAGTGCAAATTGTAGTGATGGAGCGTATTGTGAAACAACCCGTACGTAATTAACATAAGACGCTTTCACACAATGAGTCGCATACATGGCATAAAGAAACTTGACGCCGAGACATGTCAACCGACGCCCACGTCGTCAAATTATCTCATTACACCACACGCACACAAGAGCAAGATAAAAGAAACATTGTGCGATTCAAAAAACGTGCCCTTTTGTGCACAAAATATTATCGCATCATTTGCAAGTAGTGCTCCGTCGCATGCCGAAGTGTCGCAATTGCGAGTCGAGCTTACGACACGTACTACATATAAATCTCAAGTTCGATCGGTGACAATCGATACGTTAGTCGGTGTGCTTGTGTGCGACGACATGGCATACAGTGGAGTCTGTAGAGCAGTGATCGGGAATCGGCGGCTCCGGAGCCGCATGCGGCTCTTTGTATGAAAACCTGCGGCTCTCGCTGTCATCCAACGTTTTTGCGTGAAATACAAAATGTAGACAGTTTACACAGGATCAAAACGAATCCCATTTCCACAACGTCGCGGCTATAAAATGCTTCAAGATCGTTTTTCAGATTAAACTTTATAATAATTTTAAGTAATAAAACTGTCGAACGTTAAAAAATATAACGAGGATAACTTATTTTTTACATTTCATTAATCATTAATGAGAGTAACATTTAATTTAATTTTGAATATATACATAATTCGAAAACAATATGTTGCGGCTCCCAAACTTACTAATTTTGCAAGGTTTTCCCGGAATTTAGCTCTTAGTTCGAAAAAGGTTCCCGACCACTGCTGTAGAGTGAATGATTCACGAGATGGCGTTTGTCAATCACTAAGCGAAGCCGTTTTGTTAAAAGCGAGAGGCACTTGCGAACTGCGAATACAATAATTTACATTTATTCGAATTTCGTGTATACGCCAGCCAATCCACACCCACAATAGCAGACGTTGCACTTTTTGTCGATGTGCAAAAAAGTAAAACAAAAAAAAAAGGAGAACTCGTACGTTGCCGAAAAGAACAATTCGGTCATGCTTCGCCGTTTTTCTTGCATCAACAAACATAAAAAAAGCAATTCAAACCCACGCCAATCATACGAGAGTCTACTCTATCTAATCCTAATGTATTAAACTTTGCTATATTGGAATGATGACGGGTTTTTTAAAGGACATCTCGTTGGGAACCGGTTTTTCTTCAATTTTCAGTGCCAAGTTTCTCAAATTAAAAAAAAACCGAATAAACCAAAGCGCACATTGCCATTGTGCTCGGCCTTTATTAAACTTACCGCCGCTGGATAGGGGTTGACAATGATTTTCCGTTCTAAAAACCCTTTTGTTACGATCCGAACACGTCAACCCGCGAATAACTCGTACAACTCATACAAAATGCAACACCATTGGAAAAACGTACAACGACACCCCAGCGTCTATATTTTCTATACAACCTGTGTTTTCTTATTCAACGTCGGCAACAAATGTTTTCCTTTTCTCGGTAGTACCTTTGCCATTTCTCGCCGAATTTATTTGTGCATATTCTAAAAACAACAGCCTAGCACGTATCAAACGTACACAGTTACCCATAGAAATGTATCAATTTTAAAATTTTATTTTATTAGCAGATTTGATAATGCAATACTTTTCATTTGACGGAAATTCGCCGTTTTAAAATGCACTTAGAGCGAAAGTTTCACAAGTTTCCAAAAACGCCGAGAGCCGATTGTTCCATTTCGACGAAGTTTCAGCTTCTGTAATCCGATTAGAAGTCCTTTTTTGAGTACGAACGCGAACGAAAAAATCTATACATTTAATACAGCGACACTTGTATAATAAATATACATAAATCTAAAATTCAAAAGAGTAACGAATCCCGTTCGTAACCTTATCTAATCAACAAGTGAAAACTATAGGTGAAACAAACTAAAATTTCATCGATAAATCCTTTTCATAATATAAAATACATACAAATATTCTGAAGGTTTAATTTTTGTTTATAAATTAAATTAAAAAAAAAATTAAAAACGGAACACGTTTCAAGCGAATTTGCGCCAGTTAATCGAGACTATGGGGTTTAAGGAGTGATTTATAACAGTTTTTGGTGCTCGCGACGCGTTCGGGATTCGCGGGTCCCTTTTGTTTCCCCTTTCGCCTTCTATTTTTTTTTTTAAATAAAGCGTCCACTGTATTTTTTTTTTGTTGTTGTTTTATATATATTTTTTTCATAGCAGCAGAGGCGTATTTTAATAATGGGCGGTCGCTAAGCTACGTGCGTCCTCGAAAAGTGTCCCGGAGTATGCGAACGGAGTTGATGGTGACCCTAGCGCGTGACTAGACGCTCAACCGGGCGTCAACGTGTTAAACAGTCGAAATTGCACGACGACACTATGTCACGTGTTATGTGTTTAAATTGTTGACGTTTGCATCCCTCACCAACCCCACAAACGAGATTAAACGTTTAACTGTTAAAAAAAGTAAGAATTAAAAGGTCTAATTTGTGAAAAATCTCGAGAACAAAAAGCGCACATCTAGCGTATTCGCAGCGTTACACTAACATTTTCTGATATTTGTACTGTTTTAGTAGTAAATAGTTGCACCGTTTCTAGGAATAATGATTATTTTTATAGGAAAACTTACACTCGACGAAAATGTTAAATATACGTCATCATCATAATTTCCAGTCGTTCACCATCCACTGCTGGATGAAGGCCTCCCAATCCTCTTCCATTCCTGTCTGTCTCGAGCAATCTGCATCCAGTTTACTCCACACAATCTTTCGCATCCTCTCGGTTACCATTGCAGTATTTCTCGCTGTGTGTCCACTTCAACTTTTTCACACGTTCTGCTATATCCGCTACCTTCGTTATGCTTCTTACCCACTTACTCGCTATACCAAGCATACATCTTTCCATGCTTCTATGTATGCACTGGATCTTGCGTAACGTTCTTGAATTTAGCATCCACGTTTCACATCCATACGTCATAACTGGCAGTACGCATTGGTCGTATGCCTTCTTTTTTAAACATAGCGGAATGTTGGATTTAAAAATAACGTTCATTCTTACAAAAGCACTCCATCCTAGTTTGATTCTTCGTTTTATTTCTTCTTCTTTACAACCAGTCATATTCACCAATTGTCCTAGGTATAAATAACTATCAACTATCTCTACAATATGATTATATACTGTGACTACGTTTTGCGTGCAAAATTCATTAAACATAATTTTAGTTTTATTAAAATTGATTTTTAAGCCTACTTTCATACTTTCGTTGTTTAATTGTGTTTAAATATACGTAATGGTTATAAATCTGGGATTTACGGGTTGCGATCGTTTCCCCGTAATCTACTCAAGTATCCACTCATTCAAATTGATGAGAAGTTTTCAACGATGAGTTACACAGCACGCACACACACACGCAAATACGCGTGTAACACACTCATACACTAAATATTTTAAGTACAAAGCCAAATAAACCTAGAAAGCGGACGACGAGTGTTTTGCTACTCGGTATGTTCAATAGACGAAGAACGACTCCGAAGAGTCGGAGAGTTCGTGACAAGTGTACCAAAAATACTGTTGTTTTTTTTTTTTTTTGGTACGTGCTCTTGCACACATACACACACGTGTATTGCACGTGTCATGTTGTGCGTGAGGTCTCCGTACAAATTGTGGGAAAATATGCGCGAACACGCTCGCAAACATGATTTCTTCTAAATAAGTATTGTCCCGCCACTGTCACGTATCAGCCGAAGCGTGGGGGTTAAATGGCGAACAAGCCACACTCAATATGAACCGATTCGATGAAATTTTCAGGTGACATTGTTTGGAAAAGATAAGACGCAAAAAAAAAAAAAAAAAACACCTCATTCCACAATAATTTTACACTTTAACCGCATACGATGTCGGTTTGCGTGACTCGTTTGAAACTCGTGGAATCGTCGCAGGCTTGGCGGAAATCTCTCATTAGTAGGCCTAACTTGCGCCTCGAAAGGGTTAAATTGACAAAGCACACGATTGTCAGCGGTAATTCCGGCGATCGCGTTAACCGAACGAGCGGTAATCAAATGAAAAGATCATCATTGCACGTCCTGTCCGACAAGACGCCGAGTTGACACAATGCAGTCCGATCTGTCCAAAATGAGTGGGTGTTGTCGTGATTATTAATCGGCAATGAAAGGGTCAATAAGTGAGCGCGAATTCTATGATAAAATCAGTACGAGTTCGATGTTCCATCGTTTATGCCACGGGTTCCCAAAATATTGACTTTTGCACAAAAAATGCACTTTTCTATCAGCTATGACGTATGGATGTGAAACGTGGATGCTAAATTCAAGAATGCTCCGTAAGATCATCTTTCCATACAGAAAAGCATGGAAAGATGTATGCTTGGTATAACAAGAAGAGATCGTAAGAGGAATACATGGGTAAGAAATACGTCCAAAGTGGCAGATATTGCAGAACGTGAAAAAAAGTTGAAGTGGCAATGGGATGGACACAGCAAGAACAATGGATGGCAGATGGACTCGAGAAATACTGGAATGGTATCCGAGAGGATGTGAAAGAAAGCAAGGTAGACCGATTGGAAGATGGGCTGATGAATTGTGGGTGCAAGTGGATACAGATTGCTCAAGACAGAAGTGGATTGGGGAGGACTTCATCACGAGGATGGTGAACGACTGAAATGATGATGAATGCAATGTTTGAATAATATTTTTTGCCTTTTTCAAATATATCGGGGTCGCGGGTCACTTGGCTTTTATAAAAAGGGTTTGCCATTCGATAAAGGTTGGGAGCCTGTGGTTTATGCAATGAAATTTTATTCACTAATGCGTCACTGGGTGTCAGAGTGGGACGATATCTTCTTTGAAACATCTGCTCTCGTTGAAATCGTAGGCATACGTAATGTTTACATACTGCTATTATTATATTATATAAAATAAAATGAATGAATCGTTAAATTCAATTTTACTCACCCGAGGAGGGCAATGTGTTATTTTGTGATAGTAAAAATTTAATTTAATTTTTTCGGGTAAATGTCACGACCTACAAAATAATATCAAGTACGGTTGGTATGATAGTGCAAAACTAATTAAATGTCAGTTGGTGCGGAAAGGGACTCAAACAAGTAACAAGTGGTACATTTACATACAAATTCATTTCCGAGAACTTGTTTGTCAGCCGGGGAGACAATCGACAAAACGACAGACGTGTTAAATTGTTAAAACAATCACTTCGCAGATATCAAAAATATGAGCGATTGTAGTGCAGCATAACGTTAACCCGTTCACAATAACGATAATGGTTATCGTTTTACTCTATCGGCGAGCAGTCAATTCCTGCGGCGACTGTCTCTCGTCTTGTCATGGAAAAACCCTATCGAATTAATTTATTTACGAAAACCCTATCGGAAAACTCAGGCGATAGAGTGAGACGATTTCCCGGTGTGAGAAAGCCAGGTAGAGTCTTATTATCATAATAATATAACGCGTCGGTTGTAATAAGTAATGGCGGTCCGGATTAGATTGCAGACGCCGCGTTTCGCACGAGTCCAACCGAAGGCCCGCTAATAAAACAGAAATGTTTTTAAAATTAAGAAAATCATTAAGATCATGCACTCATTCAATATTACATACTGTAAGAAAATATAAAATGTGTTAAAATTAAATGTTACGTTACTTAGATATTGTATGAACAACGAATGCAATATGATATCGGGGGAAAAGGTTGTTCATTGTTTTAATATAATTAACTCAAAATTGTATATAACTTGTTCTAGTTTCTATGCATGTAATATAAACTTGTTAATTAAATAGAAAGTAGTTTCATGTTTCAATGCACTGAATATTAGTTGAGAAATATTTACATATGAACAACTAATTGTGAGTGAAAGGTTATATATTAATTACCTGTTTAAATTTGAATATACATACGTTAGTTATCAAACAAAAGATTAATTTAATTTGAAGACTACAAATGTATAACAAAAATATTAATACTAAATAAATCATTTACATACAATTTTAGATACACGCAATTAGAAGTCAATAGTATCTACGTAGGTATTAGTCAATATTTCTCGAAACTAGATACATAGTGTACAATATATGTATACATATATAGCTGACCTATTGAAACTGAGTCAATATGTGCAAATTGTGTGCGAATGATTCAATACTGCACGATTTGGCATTCACGTGTTAAATGGGATTGAAGATACGCTAACCGCAAGCCGGCGACTATGACCAATACGTAAATGGATTTCAGCTCTTGTGTATATAAACACTTGAAATCTGCACGAATCGACTGGTGTATTTAAAAATAAAGTAAAAAAATTACTAAAAATAAATCAAGAAGCGATTGCGAAAGCCCTGGTCGAGCGCGTTCTCCAAAGAAACATTCTATTGAATATGGATGCAACTCAAACACGAGGCAACGCAAAATGAAGAAGAAAGCCAGAAGTAATTTATTCATGAAAATTTCCTTTTCAGTTTTCCTTTTATTCCTTTACGACTTTCCCCGTGCACGCGCTGCACATAAGGGGTTGAAATGGAACCCCCTTCCCAAATTATAACGTACAACCACAGTGTGATACACTTATATATAAGTACTAGTGTGAGCCCGTTGAATATCAACGGATGTTTGTGTGGGTGAGTAAATCTACGTGTATTTAATAGTTTTTAAAGTTGTTGCATAGATGACGCTTTATAATACAACAACGTGCCAATTTGGCAAAGTCGCGAGCCTATTGACAATTCATATTGTCAAATCGTAGCAGGCCCGTCATCACCTCTGTTGGATGACAGTGTTAGCACGATTCATTTCAACCTGGTGATCACGGGTTCAAATCCCACTCGCGCGCGGACGGTTCGTGTCTTTTAATCATTTACCTCGGCGAGCGTTATCAGCAGACCGACCGACATATTTCGGCTATTATACATATACTAGTGTAAGCCCGTTGAATATCAACGGAGCGTTCTCATCACCCGTACTACAAAATAATATTAAATTTAATAGTTTTTATAGTTGTTGCCTATGCAACAATATGTATGTTGCCCCATCTATGGCGCAAAGTCACAAGCCTATTTTTATTATATGCGGCTATAAATAGTCACGTTGAAGCCTGCCCTACATCATCTGGTTTGGCTCACCGCGTAAGCGAGCTCTGTTCCGAACCAGTGGTACCGGGTTCAAATCCCACTCGTCCGACGTTGCTGTTTTTTTAAAATTATTTATCGAGGTGAGCGTTATCAGCAGACAGACAGACGGAATGGGCCTCATATATATAACTAGTGTAAGCCCGTTGAATATCAACGCCCGCTGAATTTTTAATATTGTAAAGCGCTTTTTTAATAGAGATCCTCACTAATTGATCGAAAAACAAAAAAAAGTTTTTATAGCGCCATCTATGTATTATAGCAATCCCCACTAATTGAACGCTATCGATACCCACTCAAAAAAAATTTTTTTTTACTATACTATTTATATTATAACTAGCTGACCCGGCATTGCAATGCCCGATACCGTTGCTAAATGCCCGATACCGTTCCCGTTCCCGTTTCCGTTTTCCTGAGATCCCGTTCCCGTTCCCCGATCCCGTTTTCCCGTTTCTAGTACGTTTTCTGACGCGTGAGCAGGCAGGCCCAGTTCCCGTCCCGATCCCCCGTTCCTAGTACGTTTTACGTTTTTTTCCCCGATTTTTTTTTATAATTATGGGTGGTTTTAAGAGACAAACAGACAAACAAAAGTGATTTTGTAGATTATTAATAATAATTATAATTTTGTAAGTGATTTTGTAAAATCAACAAACAGACAAACAAAAACAAAAAAGAAATAATAGTTTCTATAGTGCCATCTATGTATGATTAGCAGAATCACGATCCCTTTTGTAGGTAAAGCCGAGTCACGATATGTTTAAAAAAAAAAAGCACTAAACCGACCAAGGGCGATAGAGTATAGCGTTGGCGTGATAACTCTCGAGCTTGCGGTCGTTTTTTAATAATTTTTCCTCAGCGAGCGTTATCAGCAAACAGACAGACAGACGGATTTCGGCTATTATATATATAATAATAACTAGCGTAAGCCCGTTGAATATCAACGGATGTGTGGGTGAGTATACGTATATTTAACAGTTTTACGTAACAACACGTAACAATTTAGCAAAGTCGCGAGCCTATTAACATATTAATATTGTCAAATCGTAGCAGGGCCGTCATCGCCCCGTTGGGTGATAGTGTTAGCACGATTCATTTCAACCTGGTGATCACGGGTTCAAATCCCACTTGCGCGCGGACGGTTCGTGTCTTTTAATCATTTACCGAGGCGAGCGTTACCAGCAAGCAGACAGACGGATTTGGCTATTACATATATATATATAATGTGAATTGCCTGTTGATAGTAATCACCATATGAGTTTACCTACATACTCATTCTGAATGTGTAGTTGTACAAGAAAACCAAAGCAGATCTATCGAAGGTGATTTAATGAATGAATGGTCAGACTTATAAATAGGTTTTACACAACGTGCATGCCAGTCAAAAATAAAATTCGCGGAAAAGCACGAAAAACCAAGGTTGCGCAATCCGGTTCGCGATTTTATTATATACATACATACATAGGTATGTATATCTACTTTTGCAGTGGGCTACAGAGTTGGGGCAATACGCTCGTTGTCGGTTTTATCGCGTAATAATGCGGCGAAAACTTTTGTTCAATTTAATGCGGCCTCGGAGAGACGGAGGAGCTTTCAAGATAATTCATCCCGGACGGGCCAATCTCTCCGGAAGAATCTCCGTTCCGGAACTCGGAAGCCGGAGCAAACGGAGCACTGTTTACACAACTACCTCGACACGCACATTACGCGAATGTTGTATATACACAAAGAATCGAATAACGTTTAGAAGTACATGTAAAATTAATTTAATCGCAAATACGTTGCTCACATCGCGTGCTTATTTGGCAATTCGAGGTTTCGTTAGTTTTTCGATCGATGCCATCATCGTTTTTTATCGGCATCGATTCCTATCGTTTACGATCCAACTCGCAGCGTTTCTCAAAATGCGTGTGGTGTATCCAAACAAACAATGCATTTGCCAACTTTAGCTTCCCCGTTTAGCAGGAGGATGCTCTCACTATTTTCAACGGTCAGGATTAATGGCTTCGAAACAAAAACAGGCGCTCGCTGAAAGTGAACAAGTTTATATTTTTGAGCACGGGTAATTAGTGAGCTAGTAATACATACACGGTTTTTTTGAAATAAAACTTTTTTTCACTCGGTAGAGTAAAAACGGTTCATCCAACGTTCCATACAAACGGAGCGAGCGATAAGCTGTCACGCATATTCCCACTCCTCCAGTTTAGAAGTAGGCTATTGCTCTCTCTTTTGCTCTTTCGCGTTCGTGCCAGAGAGAGATCCGCCCCGAAAATTCGAGCGTCTCCTCTGCGCCCCGCAGTTTAGTAAAAACGTATCATCGAAGCGTGGCACGACACGAAAACCAGTCACGGCCAGCGGTCAGCGGGTACCCCCCACTCCTCGGCTAGACGTCAGGTAGTAGTGAGAACAGTGAGTCATTGGGTGAACGTTTAAAATCACATTTGTGTACACAATTCATTCACATTCACATCTGTATTCTTGCACTTGCTTTAAATTGCAAAGAAGTTTTACTTCTATAGTGAGTAGCGGCTACACACTGCGATTTTTTTGTATGCACGCAATTTTTTGAGAAACGCTGCGACCGATACGTTTGTATGCACAGTTGTTGTCGAATGCTTATCTGCGTCAAATATGAATTGCCGTCACATTTAATTGAATGGTCGCTAATAAATTATGGCAGAGATCACTCGTTTATGCAGATAGACCCGCGTCAAACGTGACCCAGTTTCGTCGCGAGCTAGTAAGTAAGTATGTACAATTTGTACATGTGTATACATATATGTGTGTGTTGTAAACGTGAGAGTTTGGAAGTGAGACGAAACGGAACGACGGTTTTGTCTTCAGGTTAACACGCTCCAAAACCGTAAAACTGAATCTATGTACATCATCAAACGAGCCCAGAAATTGAATTAGGAAGATTTCTGCAGAGCGAGCGCACTTGACTTATTGGACTTAACTTTTAAATTTATTAAAATAGGATTTTGTATGTTTATGTACATATATGACACCTGTAAAATATTCTAAAAGATCACAGCTCATTCTGATTAATGTATTCAAAAAAGTTTATAAAAAACGATCGACTGTGTCAAATATAAGGTCGTGGGGCATTGATATGAGCACATGCAGTTTTTATTAAAAAAAAAAAAAAAATTCTCCAGTTTCGGGAAACATATTTCGCCAATTTTCCTCCAATTGACTGGCTTATTTATGAGCATGCCAGTTCACGAGAAGAAGAAGCCGCCTCGTTACCGATTCCATCCTTTTGCCAAACTGTGGAAATAAAATTTCCGTGTTTTACGGTAACGTCGTCCCATTAGTAGAGCAAAACAAACGACGCGCATGCCAAGTTGTTGTACACCCGGAACCCGGAACGTATCCGGACAATTTTGGCACAATTTAACCGAATTCAAAAAGATCGACCGGTCCTTATATGTAGAACGACCACCGTTTACCTGATCTTGTAAAAAAAAAAGTGTATTTATAACTACCTATGTATTTGTTACGTACAATTGTCGAATAAACTCTCAATAAATTGAGCTTGGTAGGGATAAAGTTATCAATGGTTCGATCAAAGGATTTTTAAGACAGTCTTATTATCACACTGACGCAATCTTCCGTAGAAAATATATTGAAAAACGTTTGACTTTCGAGATCGGTTTCTCTTATCGGCTATCGAAATACTTCCGCAGTATTTATAGGAAGTATCAATATTAAAATACTGTTGCAAAGTTGGCGGAAAGTTAACAAAAAAAAAAAAAAACTTCATCATTAAAATTTTGCAATTTAATCTTTGAAAAACAATTCGAAAATCGTAATTACTTTTTTTTTCTTTTATTTCTCCTCGGCTCTTAGGGAACAGTACACAGATAATCGCCCGGGAAAAGTTTGACTTTTCTTTACTCCCGGGAAAACAAAAGGAAAAATTCGAAGCGTATTAAGCACCCCTCCCTTTTTTTCACCGTTCTCGTTCGCATATAACCTTCACCTTTATTTCTCTGGCATTTAAATGCGGCACTTCTCAAACTTTTCCATCCGACTTCTCTCCGAGGCGGCTAAACGCGATATTAAGTATACACCGCAAAAGGGGGCAAGGTGGGAGCGGGGTATGGAAAAAATTGGAGAAAAATACTTAGTGTTGGAATCAGAAAATAAGTTATTCAAACGAGGCCGGTGAGAGCGAGTCGAGCTGCGGGGCGAAATGAGATGGATTTTGTTATTGTGGAAAATATGTGAATCGACGATGGGTTTCGAAGGGGTTGAAGATATAGTAACGGCAGCTAATAGTCGAATGTGTGCCAAGAGTATGTGTCGTTATTTATGACACTAATAATTTGAAAATAGCTTAAAACAGTACCAACTTACCAATAATATAATGCCAAATTATAAGACCGATCGATGTATTATTGAACTTTATCAACATTTGGGAATTCGCAATTCAAGTGGGCGTGTTATTTTTTTTTTTTTGTAATACATGCTACATATTTTGCAAAGGTCACATGTTAAATATTAATTACACATTATCCAACTTTGTGAAAGCATAAGCTTATTTATTTATATGAAAAATCTCGTACTTTTTCATAAAAAAATTAGGTTTACATAATTAAATTCGTCAATTTAATTTAAGCTCTGATACAAATGTAATTGTTTTTATCGCAAGATGTTTGATGTGAGTGCTTTAATTTATTTTGGCAAAGACAATCTATCCTAAATCGACTCGAATCATCAGAGTGCGGCCGTCAATACTTGCGTATTTACGGTCGATGAATGAAAAGCCCTTCTTATCTCAATCGTTTCATTATTTACAAGTACCACTCGGACTCGTTTTGACAGCCAGTCTGATTGTGACACGTCTGTCACCGCAAAAGGTGTCGAAAGCAAAACAGCCAAGTTCCAGAATTGACGATCGCAAGTGTATTTAATTGCTCGAAATTCAATATAACCATTTCCGGGGCGGAGATATTTTCCGCGGTGAATTTTCTTATCTAGAAAATTTTATATCGCACAACGGGCTATATGCCATGGGAAGGCTTACACAATGTACACACGCATAAACGTTATAGTACATTTAATTATTTTCGTTACTTTTTGCCCTCGCGCACAAAGGCCAATTACGGGAATATGGCCTATTCGTTGGTGTACGTTACAAAACCCAAAAGATAACGCTCTGTATTTATATATATTGTATATAAAAGCGTTTGGGAGAAAACGGGCGTTAAGGCGTTACTTTTAACTGTTAATTTTTATGCTATCGCAAACGACGTAACCACACAAAAAATATATAAATTTTAGAAAGTAACGTATTTGACATTGCGGAGGTGCTAGATTTACACCTGTCCATTATAGAAAAGAATATATGTAGAAATTTTGTTTTGAATTTGATTTATACTTTGAGCTTCCAACGTATACAAATTGATTTTTGAAAACGTGTAGGTACATATTGATTTTATTGAAAAATCAATATGTAAAAGTCGGGCTCCAAAAAAGTAACTCGTATCAAACACGACGATTGTTTGGACGCAATATAACGCAATGTGTACGTACGTTTGAAACGGAAATCGTCGAGATAAGCCCCTCATAATTACTTCACTTTTTTAACTGTCCAATTCAGATATACGTAACTGTACCTACCAATTTCGGTAATCGTTTATTGAACTTTTACCAATCATCGACTCATTGGAAAAAAAAAAAAAACACGTGAATTATGCGAACGAGTTAAAATTAGAAACGTTTATAAGCGCTTGTTTATTTATTCGTCAATTTATCAAAACGATCCTCGTGAGTCGTAAATTGAAACGTCTTTGTAGAAAACTGACCAATAATCCACAGGTAATTCAATACGCTTACAAATTGACCACGATAACCGGTACATGAGGATGAACTAGCGAGGCGACCCTCTCACCACAATGAAACGCGGCGCGACATAGTGACTCAAACGTAAACACAGATAACATATCAAGCCAACACTTGGTGACGAGATTCAGGCGTATCAAAGCAAGGGCCGCACATATTCGGTAAACTTAATAAATTGAATTAATACTTGGTGGAATTTGATCTTTGATATTTTGAATATCCCCGGATGGACGAAAGTTCTCTGCGAGTTTTCCTTTTGCCGAACAAATAAATTCCCCGCAAGTTTTTGTTAAGAATGTGCTTCGAGGCATTAGTTGCAACTGTACAAAATGCTCATTTTAAACGGAACCGGTGAGGAATTTCAAAACACGAGGCCTCCAAGGCATCTCGCTGACCTCACCTTTGAAATTGTGCAATCGAAGGGCTTTGTTGTTGCGAAATCGTTACGCGCATACAAAATGATTAATAGCGGCAATAAAACGATATTAGTCACAATTCAAAGGCGCGATAGGAGCTATTAAGTAATTAATATACATACGCATCGTAAGACGCGTAATCTTTTGTCTATTCATCGAGTGTACAATATACGGATGATACACGCAGACGTATGTACATAATATGTATGTACAGATGTACGTGTAAGCAACAAGCGGGCGATTAATTTGATTTGAAATTGTAAGTGCATCAAAATGGTTATGTACAATATATTTGTGACAAAAATTTATGTGAGCGTTTTTGGTTTGGTTTTTGGGCAACTCTCGACCGGGGCTCGTTCGAGCACACTTAATTGTTCATTTGATTGATGCCAATCCCCGACAGCGAATAATGCTTTTAATTGTTTTACAACTCTGTGGGGGGACCGCGATTAATCAACCCTTTTTACCCCTTTGACCTTCTTCGTCTACTTGGACTTCTTTGAAATTAACATCTCGCCGAGCGGCACAAGCCTTCTTTCACTAATAACGCGAAAGTCGCTGGACAAAGAGATCAGGATATAAAAGGCAACGAAACTAGTGAAAGATATAAACGAGTTCACGTAATACTTTTTGATATTATCAGTGCAAATATAAAAATAATAATATTTTGTATACATACATATGTAGGTAATAAGAATGTATTTTATATCCATAGATGTATTTGTAATATTTTATTCATACACTGGGCTTCTGTTTATTATCGTTTCAATCAAACAAATTGAAAGTAGATGCAAATTTTCTCCGTTTGGGGAATTATATCGGAGGAGTTCGGAGAAGAATTTCGATAATTCGAAATTCGGCAAAACGATTGATTTATTTGAAACCTCGCAAATCTTGAATAATATTTGTGAATGAAAGATAAAATTACGGGAGACGAGATATAACGCTATAAACGAGGAAAATTTTCGCAAGATTTCATCCGTAGATTTCGACGAATACAAAATGAACCCTAAAAAAATTATAATTTGGAAAAACGTACATGTATGTACATATTATATCGAAAGAAGTCGTAACATTTTTTCTGACCAATTTTGATCAAATAAACTAAAGCCGTTTCGAAATGTATCAACAGTAAAATTTGAATAATCGGTCAATTTTTAAATTGACCGAGTCGCATGTTTCGATTAAAATTTGATAAATACTATTAGTAAAATTACGTGTCAAAGGCATATGAGAATGAAATTAAACAAGTATGTTTGATGAAAGTTTTTATTGCGCATAAGTTACATTGTTGAAATATTTCGATTTCATGCGAAAGCTTCAAATGAATGAAGGTTTAGTTTAGTAGATTATTCAGATAAATTTGAACTTATCTTATATAAAATTTGTTTCAGCGTTAATTTATTTCTCCTAATATTTCCGGCGGCATATCTAAAGTAACATATAATTTATTGTGCGCTTCAATTTTAAGTGTTTCATTGGTTATTTATAGTTTCTTTGCTCTTATGTATTTAGTGCGGTTTATCGGAATTGTTAGAAACCAATTATGACAAAATAAACCAATCCAATATTAGGTAGTGTGTTCGAAATTTTAAGTAAACCGTTGGCGTACTTAAAAATAAAATAAGCAAGAATTAGGATGACGAAATTAAAAATTCGATAATCCCCGGGGAGTTACGATAATCACGTTTCGGATCCGCTTCTTTGTGATGTTTTTTCGTCGGCGGAAGTGCAGAAAAAAGGCGGAAATGAAAATTAAAGGAAACCCGTGCCCGCTACAGTTACTTACTTACGAACGGATTAATATTTGCAATATTGGCAATAAGACAAATTACCGAAAAGAATTTAATACAATAATATTCGAAAACAATACTTTATCTATGTATGTACATATTATACTACGGATACAATTTACCATATGCTAAAGTATACTACATATATTGTATTTGTAATCCAAAACCAATATAAAAAGGTTTTTTTTTATAAATATAACGGGATTTCAGAGTGAAATATATTTTTTAATTTGTATATTTTATAACTCTATTTTATTCAAATAGATAATGCTTTGCTTTGTAAAAATAGCCAAATAGTAAGAAAAAAGATCAACAGAACGAAATTGATGAAAATCTGACATTTTTTGTACAAATAAAATACCAGTTTATCTACGAATGCTTTATGTAAATTCTCATTACTTTGCACAAAAAGTAATAAACGTAAAAAAAACATCGCCGACATGTTTTTTCACGGTCGTTCAAATTCACGTACCTATTGCGTCGTCTTTCAATCCTGGCATTTTCATTACATAACAAATTTATAAAATGGCATACATACATGCATACTTACAGCTTACGTGAATGTATAACGTAAGCTTTAATTACTTTCGGTGTGCGGAAATGTAGCGTAGTGGTATGCGTTATACATATTATTATGTACAATGTGTACATACAAATACGTGGCGCATCCTACACAGGCACGTAATCCATATATCGTTCCCGCAGTACAAGCGAGGTTCAACCTTACCAGGATGAAATATGAAAATGGCTTAAATAAGGCACATTACATTTATCGCAAAGGACGCAATTAACAGTGTGAATGGCGATATTGTTGTATTTAACATCGCGGCTAGTTCGCGAATTTAACGACGCGAATTAACGCCGCGAATTTAATTTATTTGAAGCCCGAGCCGAAACCGAGAATAACGTGGAAACACATTAATAATAATAAAAAAAATATCGCTTTTAAATGGATGCACTGTGCGTGTACTGTGAACGCTCGGATTACGCCAATCGACTTACCATTAATCTCCAATCAAATGACTAAACTTCTTCATTTAAATTATATAAAAAAAAAAAAAAACTCACCAAGAATATGTTTACATGGGAATTCGTGCGTATTTATAACATCTAGGTAATGTAAACAGAACGATATAAAGACGTGCAATACACAAATTAACAATAAAAAAAAGCGTTTTTATCAATTTGAGTCATGCAATGCGACTTAAAAATAAATTCTGATTTGGAAACAAATCAGAAAAATAAAATAAATAAATTTATTCGAAAATTGAAAAAAAAATTCATTACTCGAATTGTAAATGGCGCAATCAACCTCCGACACTTCAACGTGTTTTAACGTGAAAACGCATATTTTTCCTGTGACATATCAGCGGTGACTACGACAAATAACACAACACGGGGCGGTTGCGAACTTAAAAAATAAATAAATAAAACGAAAAGAATAAATGAAACATGCATACGTACAATTCTTCGCAGAAGTATGGTTGAATTTTTCGCAAACGAAAAGTTTGACAATCGGTCGACGTGTGGGCGTCTGTGTGCACTGGCGATACTCAAATATTCGAGACGTTTTACTCACATTAGAGATGTGCTCGCTCAGAAGATTGGCGACAGACAGACAGGCAGACTCGAGCTCTTCGGAAAAAACGCACTGGGAAAACTTTAGTTTAGAAAATGTGTACGATTTTGATTATTTATAATTTCCTTGTTGTGTGTGTGTGTGGTTTGATTAAATGACACGATGCGTTTCCTAACGGTCGCAAACGGATTGACACTTGAACACGACACTTGAGTTTTTTTGAAGACGAGAGGTTTTCGCGATGTTGCGCTACGTCGCGACGAGTAGCGAATGATTGTTAGTCGTGCATCCAACCCGACTACCAAAGCTCGACTGAAGCAGACTCGACGAAACCCGTCCCTCCACTTCTCCATTCCCCTCTCCTCACCGAACTCCGCCTCTGTGCGAGAAGAGCGGCGCGTTACCAGGCGTTGTCGAACGCCTATTCGCCACGTTCCAATTATAAGGCGGCCAATAACTGCAAATCTTACCAAGTCTATCTCTATATCGATGGGTTAGTGCACAGATATTGTATGTCCAGTTTAAAAAAAAATTGAGTTATCTTATACAAAACGTCAAACATGCACCAAACTTTCACGTTTAAAAAGTATTGTACACACACATGTACCTACATATGTCCAAATAAAATATTTGAGAAGATATTGCCTTATTCAAATATATAATATGTCCATTTCGTCCATAGTTTTCATGCAAAAGAAGATGTGGGGGAGAGCGGGGCAAGACGGGATCTTGTGATATTGGCTATAATAATTTCGCTAACGACCATCTAGTGGTATTCCCATACGCTCCTCTTGCACAAACCGTGGATGACACAAATTCAGTGTTGTCGGGCATTCGGTTCGGGCGCAATGTGGATTTAGGGTATATGCCATACTTCGATGTAATTTTACCACCGTGCATCTCCGAGCGTGACATTGTTAAGAATATTTCACGAATTCGACAATATTGCGGGTGTTATTCCACAACCAGCTATTGTATTTCAAGTTTAGCTTATCATTATTTGCCTTAGTTACGTAGTTTAAATATTGCGATTGATGTTTCGCAATGATACAACTTGGGGCAAGATGGGGTATGAGATTTGGTTGGTACCATCTTGCCCCGTATTACGTTCAAATGTTAAAAATACTTGGAGATAAACATAAACTTGATGCTAACCGCATATACAATTGTGACGATACCGGAATAACTGCAATTCCTAAGACAAAATCCAAAATCATTGCGCTGAAAGGAAAAAAGCAAGTTAAAGCCCTCACCTCTGGAGAAAGAGGCCAAACTATCACTGGAAATATGTTGAAATGCAACAGGAAACGATCAAACGATCCAAACGATCCTGTGCAGGTGTAGATGATGAGGACCAGAAAGCCATTCATATTTGCCCACACTGTGCAATGTAACCCCATCTTGCCCCATGGTCAAAACCATCTTACCCCTCCTGTGGGGTAAGATGGGACAAAACGTACTTTTTTTTGTTTCTTTAAAAATATTGTTTTTTTTTTTTTTTTTCCTTAATCTTTATATGCAATTATGTTAAGTATAAACCAAATTTTATTTTGATTAATTAACGGATTTTTTGATATTAGAGACCATTGTGTTATTTATCACCAAACCTTAGGTGTCCCGTCTTGCCCTCCCCTATGTCACTTACAATATTTTAAAACAAAACTGGACATGCAATATCTGTGCACTAACCCATCGATATAATAACACTGTACGACACGAAAAGTGCTTCAGCACACTTCCAATTAACCCTTTTAAACGAAACCAAAAAATAGTGTGGCCAGAACACTATCCCAATAAACATGTTTCAATAGAAAATACTCAATATTATACTCAATAAAATAGTATTAACAGTGGGAAAAAATCTCAAGTGAAAATACATACTTTTGACTTTTGATTTGAACTGGACGACTACTTAGAAAGATCTGAAAGCTGAAATGTACTACAAATGAAAGATAAAATACCCGACTATTGATTCCAATATTCATTTTGAACAAGCAATTGACAGATTTTGAGACATCGAACGAACAACACCAAGAAATAGAAAAATCGCGTGGTTTAAAAAACACATACATATGTACATATGTATATCTCCGAATGTCGAGCTAATCAACAATTTTTATTACCAGATTCGTGTTCACTATAAGAAAAGTCATATCTCGTCTCTGAAGCAAAAAAAAAATCGTCATTTGTCGAACAGTGTAATTTCTATAAGATAAAAATTACTCGTCTCGTGTCAGTGATAGATAAATGATATGGAATCGAGTCAAAGCCTTACGTTAAACATTATACATTAAGTAACATTAAAGCCTTTTGCACTTACACACACACACAATTTTCGTTAAAAAATAAAAAATGAAGTAAAAGATTCACAATTTCGTTTCTGAGTTGAAAGTACTTAGTCACTATCACTAGATCCTAGTGATTAGTGTCTTTTAACTCTTAGGTAGTTCTTTGACTGGTGTCAATTAAAACGGATGGAGCAAAATCAATGGTTGGTACCTACATATAACATGAATGGATTTATAGCTCTGTGTCAAAAAGATGATAAATTTCCAGATTTTGCAATTAGATCACAGCAAGTTTTAGCTAGTAAAAGGTTGAATACAAAAGAGATCATGGATAGACTCGTAACATTTTAAATCGTTAATTCGATTCGAGGAAAATCTGTCCAAAGACACGTTGTCTGATCTGAAATCGATGCAGGACAACCAGAAAGTTGGCTTTTTAACTAAGGGTTTTATTAGATTTTCCTCGTAAATTGAGCGTTTTGAATTTGGAAATATTATATAAGATATATGTAAATAAAAATAAAATTAATTTCCAATGTTGAGTAAAAATCACCAACAACAAAACTTAAGTCACTTCCAAGTATTGAATGACCTTTTGCAATTTTATTCCAGTTTTAATATTAGCTTTGAAAAATATGTACACAGTAGAAATAAAATACGTTATGGAGGATTTTGATGCTAGAATCAAATATTTAAAAAATATGGAAGATATTGTTCAGTGCCTATCTTTGATTTCTATTTAAATACAATTTAATTATAAAAAATATTTCGTAAAAAGTTTCTGAGATTTTCCGTGTGTAGAAAACTAAACTGGAAGATGAAATTTTAAATCTAGTTAGAAGAGGATGTTAGACAGGAAAAATTTAATCAATTTATATCCATGTTTCTTTTGAATACACTTACTTATTGGCCTTTTCATAGTGAAAGCTAACGGATGTTACATTTCAGTTTCGGAAAAAAGTGCAAACTGTGTTGTCCAGAATTGGTTATATTGAATATAATTATTTTGCTGGAAAACTATGATCAATTCGAATGCGTATCCCGTAATAATATTGTAATCCGTCATCAGAATTGTGCATCTAAATTTATTAGAAAATCATTTTATGTAATTTAGTAGCTTCGATTTGAAAGTTAGTTTTATTTAACTCGTTATAAGCTTTATATGTGCAAATATTTTACGTGCTAAAAAGTAAAAGTATGGTTTATTCATTGTTGGACGTTTATATTTTATGGGCGATTTCAAAATTTATGATCGTTCCCTGCCGGAAAAATTTTTCCGATGAGTATATTTTTTACGTGTTACACCAAAACTCTGTGTTTGTTAACAAAAACAAAATCTTGTCGAAAATGACAAAAAATATTTACTGTATTATCATTTGGATTTTTAATAACATTTAACGTTTTAAATTTGATCCAATTTATCAGAACGGTACCTACGAGGTAATAAATGGGACAATTAAATTTTAACCTACCCGTCGGCGTCGGATAAATATCCGCATCAATTCATTTTTCAATAAACCTCCCGACACACAAAAACCTCAAAAATTCAAAAGGGGGGGCATGGGGGGGAGGGGACATGAATCGGATGATTGAAAAACGCGCGTAATGTATGTACCTATGTATGTACATATGTACATGTTCATACATACGTTTCGGTGCATTCAATTAATGGGCGTTTTGTCATACTGATTTGACAACAATATGCAAATTTGATTGTGCGATAGCGTCCGACCGAGCGTGTGATTCGTTTTGGCTTTTACATAATACGGACCAGCCGACGCGCGGCGCCGAAAGGGTTAAAGCCCGATCGACTCGAATAAACTGAACCAAAACAGAACGATGGATTAAAATTTCTCTTGGTCGTGTTTTTTCGACTAATTTGCATATTCGTCTGTCTGCAGACGAGACATTTCACTAAATGTATTATAGTTATATCTTATATATGTAGGTGTAGGTACATATGTACATATGTATGTATGTACATTAGGGTGGAGCGACATTGCAAAAATTATAAATTGGCATTGTAATACCTACCAAAAGTTTCATTGTATCATCCGTATTCTCGTAAAAATACTGAAAAAAATCTGTGAATATGTCTTCAGGCCTCTACCTGAAGGCGAAAAATGAAAATTTGCCTATTAATGTCGAAATCTGAACAAAGAATACAAATTTTTAGATAAAAAATCTAATTTATTTACGTATTCCGTGAATTATTCAAATAAGTGTGAATTTGTGAGCGCGATGGAGGGAGGCATACGAGTAAATTTAAGTATACATATGTATATGTACGAGTAAAGTAAGTATGAATAGTAAAAATAAATACTAATTTTCCAATTAAAATTGCTATTTATAGAGATTGGAAATTTTCATACAAATTTTCATTTCAAAAGTGTTAAGATAAAAGTGCTGGTAGAGACCAGAAAAACTTTTTTAATTAAGCAGATTTTTTTGGACACAAGAGGTATGATGTAGAGGCAACTTTTTACAACTATTTCAAAACGAATATCCAAAAAAAAAAGTTCTATACATCGTCGTTCCACCCTCATGTACATACATACATACATACATACAAGCATATATGAAAGAATTTTCTTTTGAAATTCAGTGATTCCTAAACGGATTGCTTACAGTTATAATTAATTCACGTATTTGTAAGCAGGGCTGTTTTCAATTTTCAATGACAATTTTCCAACTCCGACTCCTGATATTATTAGGATCAGATTCCAAGTTCGGTTGCCGATTTGAAAATTGGGGATTTCTATAAGAAAATGTCCCATTTTTTGATTTATATATTTAAAGTATAAAAATGCAGGCGAAAGACAGTTTCAAATAGCAAATCTTTCATACATTAATTTAAAGAAGATTAAAGAATTATTTAAAGGAGATTAATTTAAAAAAGGAAATATTTTTTTGAAAATTCATTTGTGTGCTTAAAGATAACGAGCTCATTGAGCCACATGTTACTATTGCTATATGTACATATGTATATTGCCATTCATTTAAATATTTAAGTCATCGTCATACATGTGTAGATAAGGCCGTTCGTTTACATTACATTACTTAAGCTATGTAGGTAATATCATAAAGCAACAAATAGGCATAATTTGTAGGACACACAAAACATTATACAATTTAACATATATAATTAAACATGCACGAAGTTTACAAGGAACATTGGTCGTAAGTTAGGAACAACAAAAGTGTTTTACAGTATTGTTATTGATTTTCTAGAAAAAAAAGCGTTGAATATTGGACAAGACGGAGTGTTCGATCAACCAACCCGAAAACCAATAACGAAATCCATTAAGCGGAAAACTCGCGTTGTGTACCGCGCACAGAAAAACGAAGAAAAGCCCTTAATTTTCATCGGCGAACGAGACGAGGGAGAACTCATTCGCCTCGCGGAAAAGTTAACTTTAACTCACTGTCGATTACAGGTTGCGCTCATGTTCGCCTCCGACGAACATAATCACGATTTATTCGCGTGTATTTGTACAACCCAAGGCTGTGGAGTACTAAAAGGGGTCGCTCGATGTTTTTCGCGTGATTTATGGTTAATAAACGCGAACAATGAGCACCGGAAGTGGGTGCTACGATTGCGCGAGATTCGCATCCTTATCTCGGTGTGTTGCGTTTTTTTTTTCTTCCTTTATTAGAACTCTAAGTGAATACGTCACGTCCAATAGTACATGTTAGACGACCAATTTGATCAATGAAGAATTATCAATTTGATTTAAACAAAAGATCGCCTTTGAAATTCATATCAACATGGACAGCTTCAAAGCAGCCAAAGAAAATCAATAGTTATTAAGCGCGATGTTTCATGAACGTTGTATAATTAAAGCTCAGCTACCGAATCTACCCTTATGGATTTTTAGTACTTTATGTCGTATTTGAATTTCACATTATAGCATTTTGAAACAGTTTTTGTTAGCTTTGTGTTTTGAACTTTCTATCCATCAAATCAGATATGCTTTGCGAGATATCAAGCTGTGAAATTTTTATTATTGCGTGCAGCTGAGGCGTATGCTTTTTTTTTATACATTATTAAATAATCACAGCAGCTGCCTTTCAGATTCCAATGATAAATGATCTCCCCTCGATCCTGAATATTATTGCAGGATATATTATGAACCCCTCCCCTTTACCCCCACATTTACACGTTATGAGGGAATCAATGCGGTTTGCCGATACGGGTTCAATTACAAAATAAAAATAAATCATAGACAATATACATACATATAGGGCACGCCATAATATTATACATTACATTATTTTTAGAGCACGCGTGTACCACATGCAAATTCGCAAAGAAAAAATCTCTTCCGACAATATGTCATGTCAATAATTCAAAAAGTTATATTCTTGCGAAAGTTTTTTAAATTATAACTTTCTGACGCTTCGAGTAAAAAAAAAAAAAGAAAACTTTATCGCAAGTTCACTTTTCTCGATACCACGTGTCATGTCTCGAATCTCCTTTGCCCCTTTTCTTCCGGATAAAGGTACATACATACATATGTGTAACCACCACGCTACGCAATAAAATCTTTCCCTTTTTATTTTAATATATACCTATGTATATATGTATGTATACACATATAAATGTGTATGTGTGTGTGTTTGCAAGGGCTTGGCTATATGTCCTGGTGATTTATACGGTCCCTTCTTCGAAACGTTCTGCAAACACCGAGTATGAGGTGCTATGTTTGTCTAAAGGACTACGGTATAATGTAGGCACTCGAGCGAAGCGCGTGAATATTTCGAAGACAATAACATATTTTATTTAGGGAAATGTTCGTTAGCCAAAATTTTTCCGTTTTCCGGTCTTGTTTGAACGCAAGCAGCTCTGTTTATTTTCACGAGATGGCAAACATTCATACATTCGTAATGCACGAAACAGATTGCGCCACAAAGTTCATCAAAAGACATTTATGTATATTCACGTTTATATAATGTGGAATGAATAGATAGTGCCACTCATCAAGGCGCCCGCACACCGCTGCGAATTCATGTAGGAAAACCTAGCGAATTTCGCAAGTCTACCGGCCTGCGCAAACGCTGGTTTCTGTCACTCAGACATAACATATCAAACTACCATCTGTCGCCTCGCTTTCGGAACGTTTGTATTTCACTCACGAGTCTGACATGGACTCAAGTCAGAGTTATTTACATACAACTTTTCCATAAACGTCATCGAAATCGAGCGAATCGGCGAAACTTTGCGGACGAATTACCAAATTACCAAAAATCCTTTTTGGTCTATGCAGCGCCACGCGTATTCAGTTAAGCTAAACATAATGCGCGATAGCTCTCTATACTAGCGTTTTCGCTAGTATAGAGAGCTATTCATGCATTAATGTCACACACGCGCATCTCGCATTATTTATTGCAAATTTGTTTCAATTCTATTAATACACCTACGCCCGTTTCGAGGTGAACTAAAGTTCTATAGAACTAAAGTCAACACGCGTTCTACATATAGCTAAATATTTAAATATTTTGGTCGACACTTTATTTTCCTAGATTTTTTTTTGACGGATTATGCAAATCGAATCAGTCGTCCATTCCGAGTCCAATCATTTATTTGGAGTCAAACAGTTGCGTCTGCGGGGGGGGGGGTGCCGTTTCAAACAGTTAATTGAATTGCATCTGCGAGTCTTTTCACGCCGAAACTCAAACTTGTATTGTTTGCACAAAACGTACCAAACAAAACTTATTTCGTAGATGCAGAAGCCCTTAGCCGAACTGCGTTGTGGGAGAGGGACTGAAGGGTTTCAGAAAAAAAAATCGACCGTCGACTGGTGGGTTAGAGTGCCCTTCTTCACTAGGTACCCGACTCTGAGGGTTGCGAACGAGCCTGGAATCGTAAGAGGGTTCCCTCCCATCCCTCCCAAACGGGAGTTTCGCCTCCACGAGACTCTAATTAAAACGATACCGCGTAATTTACATCGGCTTTAGGGAGGAATTAAAGGTCACCCTTCCGGGATGGATGAACTACGACTGTGTCGTTAGAAATACACGTTGGTACATACATACATTCAACTGAATCTAATCAAATATCTAACCAAACGTTGAACTCAAAGAGTGACAATTATTTATTAATTATTATGTAGATATACCTCGATTTACAAAATAGATTAACAGAATTAAACAACGAAAGTATGAAAGTAGGCTTAAAAATTAAATTTAACTAAAATTATGTTTAATGAATCTGGCACGCAAAGCGTAGTCACGGTAGATAATCATATTGTAGAGATAGTTGATAGTTATTTATAGCTAGCCCAATTGGTGAATATGACCGGATGTAAAGAAGAAGAAATAAAACTTTTCGAAAGAATGAACATACGTAGTTTTTAAATCCAATATTTCGCTATGCTTAAAAAATAAGGCAATTTAAAGTTAAGCACATTGTCTTTTGTTTATAAGTTAGATCAGATCATACATAAGTTATTGCCAAATTATTTTAAGAATTATATCATTAGAAATAGTGATATCCATAGTTATTCTACTAGAAATAAGAACCAATTAGTTGTAGGTAGAGTAAGGAAAACAAAGACAGCTGGTGGTGTTTTTCACAGGGGTGTATTAATGTACATATAATGCCCTCCCGGAGTGCGTCAAGTCTTCTAAGACAATAGATGCATTCTTGAAAAGTGTGAGGAGACACCTCTTTGAGAGATAGTAGTTATGTATAAGTATAGTGTATAATGTGTAATTGATTTATGTAGTTGTTATAAATATGTAATAGATGTAGTTAAATTAACTAATTAGCTATTATTATATAAAATAAATAAATAAATACGACCAATGCGTACTGCAAGTTATGACGTATGGATGTGAAGCTTGGACGCTAAATTCACTGTATACGCTAATATGTATGACCAAAGTGGCAGATATAGCAGTACGTGTGAAAAAATGTAAGTGGACACATGACTGGATGGCAGATGGACGCGATAAATACTGGAATAGTATCTGAGAGGATGTGAAAGAAAACAAGGTAGACCGAGTGGACGATGGGCTGATCAATTAAGAAGAATGTGTGGAGTCAACTGGATGCAGATTGCTCAAGGATTGAAGAGGCCTTCATCCAGCAGTGGATGGTGAACGGCTGAAAATGATGATGGAGATATACCTCACCAGCTGAAATACAGTTGTTACAAACAAACTCATTTTTAAGAGTAATCTCAGCTTTACTAAAACTACCTTTCGTTTTTTAGGTGCAGATTTTTTTAAGAATAAGCATAGATCGTATGCAATGTTAAAACCTTGCAAATATAACACCCGAAAATGTGTACCAACATTCGCCCCGTATACGTATAACGAACTGTTTTAAATTTAGCTTTTCAGCAGCACACGACAAGTCATCATCATCGAATGTTTGTGTGAAGAACCGTTCAACTTTACCGGTGTTTACAAGAAGAACTGTGGGGCTGTCGTTAATCTGGAGCTTATCCCGGACAGTTTCTGCGGACATAATGAATCCCAGGGCTTATCTGCGCCAAATTGCCTCGTCATGTCTGTCACATTTACATCGCTGATATATCAAACGTCTCGAGAGATCATTGAACTGCGGTCATCTGCGGTCTCTAATTTGCAAGCCCGAAGCTTGCGGGGGATGGTTTGTTTAGTCGAGAGAAAATTATAAAACTCCCATTGTTCTAACTTGTGAAGTTTATTTGTTAAATTGTACAATGAAAAAAAATGCTCGGCATCTATTCTGAAAGCCCCGCTCAATCACGCGCATCGACTGCTTAATGTATGAACATTAATAACTCGCAGACAATTTAATATTGAAACTTCGACAAATATTGAAACTATCTTAAAACCTTATAATAAATTACAATGTTTTCTAAATTTGATATATTGCCTCGAATATTATTATGCAAATATTTTTCATTAAAGCGTTTCAAGTAGCGCACCTACTGTGCTAATAATTTTCACGTTAATTATTTCTCGCCGCTTCATATTATTAATTTATTGTAATTTAGATTGATATTTTATTATTAATTTTCACTTTTAGACCCTTTAAATATTAACATTATGACCTAGAAAGCTGCGGAAGTTGGATAGATAATTCAAACTCCCTTTAGTCTCCTTCCTGTACGTTCGATCGCGGAAACATATTTTGACTTGATTTTTCTCAGCCGTTGTGAGTTCAAACGACATATTATAATTTTGGAATGATGAGGACAATTAAAATTATCCACAATAAAAAAAAAAAAACCGAGCAATGTTGTGTATTCTAGAGTTTATTTTTATTCTACAGAATTTATTTTACAATGAAGATTTGTGAATTTCAATTGTCATCTATCAACCCTGTGTAGTAAGTAGTGTGTTTTGAATGCAAGCATTCTTAAAATAAACAAGCATATATGTATGTACAATGTATACAACTTTTTTTTGGGATATTCGTTTTGAAATAGTTATAAAACATTGCCTCTACATCATACCTCTTCTGACTAAAAAAATCTGCTTAATTAAAAAAGTTTTTCTGGACTCTACCAGCACTTTTATCTTAATGCTTTTACTTGTATGAAAATTTCCAATTGATTGTTTCCAATCTATGTATATATATAAAAATCAATGTCTGTCTGTCTCTTATAGGCTCCTAAACCACTCAACCGATCGCGATGAAACTTTCAGGACTTATTGTGATCATGCCGGGGATGGTTCCTGTGAAAAAAAATCGGGATAAAACGGGAACGGGAACGGGCCTGCTCATGCGTCAGATAACGTACTAGGAACGGGAACGGGATCGGGATCGGGAACCGGATCAGGATCGGGAACGGATCTGGAATCGGAAAAAAAAACTGGAACGGGAACAGGAACGGGCCTGCTCACGCGTCAGATAACGTACTAGGAACGGGATCGGGATCGGGAACAGGAACAGGAACGGTATCGGGCATTTCATCGCATGCCAGGTTAGCTAGTTGATTTATAAATAGCAATTTTAATTGGAAAATTAGTATTGATTTTTACTATACACACTTACTTTACTCGTATATATTTATGTTTACTCGTATGTCTCCCTCCACCGCTCTCACAAATTCACACTTAATTGAATAATTCAAGGAATACGTAAATAAATTAGATTTTTTACAAAAGTATTTATAATATTCAATAAAGTTAGGGTAATTTTATGAGCATGTTATCTAAAATTTTGAATTCTGTGTTCAGATTTCGAAATTAATAGGCAAATTTTCATTTTTCGCCTTCGGGTAGAGGCCTGAAGACATATTCACAGATTTTTTTCAGTATTTTTACTAGAATACGGATGATACAACGAAACTTTTGGTAGGTATTACAATGCCGATTTTTAATTTTTGCAATGTCGCTCCACCCTAATGTACATATGTACATACATATGTATGTACATATTTACGAGTGTGGGTAGATATTGAAAAAATTTGGTTTATTTCCCTTTAGGTGTATCGTAGTATCTTTTGTTTTTCACTCCCCTATCGTGTATCGTTTGGGTGCGATTTCCCGGCTGTCACACTACCGGTCTCCAATTGACATCCCGTCAGACTTTTGCCCTAGCCGGAAAATTCTTTCTTTCATTTCCACATTTTCACCCACCCCTTCCACTCAGGGGCGTGCGGCGCGATTCAAAACACTCTTCAATCAGCGAAACCCTCGCGTATTTGAATGGGCCAAAAGGTATCATCATATCTGCGCGTGTTTGCTTTCGCCTCATCCGTGCGTAAACCTCTTTCGTTACGAGACGATTTTTCCCGACCTCTCCCCAACCCTTGATCCTCATCCACATCCTCATCCTCCCCCCCCCTCCCCCTCCTACTTCCCTAGTCAGCTCTCACACCCGCGGATTTTCCGTATTTGCGTTTGAGCTTTCGCAGATGTCATTTGCTATACGGAGGCTGCACGCAGACATACGAGGCTTTTCATAAAAATCATTTTCTCGCGATCGCGATTTATCGTTCGCGCAAATAAGAATTTACACGTATTTTCAAACAGAAAACATATAAAATAATAAAATCAAATGATTTGCTGAGTGAAAATAAATCAATAAGTGTACATAAATGCAATACTTGATAATACTCAGATAGTAGTAAAAAAAACTAATAATAAACACTAACAATTATACTGTTCGACAAATGACGACTTTTAAAATGTTTCTGAGACGAGATATGACTTTTCTTATAGATCTATGCCTTATAGATTTTATCTGTGATATAAGATAATCTTATAGATTTTGAGACATCGAACGAACAACACCAAGAAATAGAAAAATCGCGTGATTTAAAAAACACATATATCTCCGAATCTCGAGCCAATCAACATTTTTTATTACCAGATTCGTGTTCACTGGGCATAGATCTATAAGAAAAGTCATATCTCGTCTCGGAAACATTTCTCGTGTCGAACAGTGTTATTGTAGGCCCCCAATGATTCAATAGCAAATACTTAAACTTACATGTCGTACGAATGTAGGATAGTGTCTCCGTAGAAATCTGTTGAGCGCCACTGCTTTTCCAACCCTGTTATTATTAAACTGCCGCTCAAAGGATATAATTAAAAAAAAAAGTATATGTACGTATTTCAATATGAATTCTGACTTAAAATGCGTCTATGGAATAAAATCACTTAATATTACTATGTACTCACAGATTGAACAATGTCTCTACAGATGTTGATGACAAAACTGAAAACAAAACTGTTCGCGATTCGACTGAAAATTAGCTGAAAAAAAATTCGTATAACACGATTTAATGCAACGCATAACGTATTAACCGCGTTATACGGGAGTCTGCTGTACTTTATCCTGTACATACATAGATGTGTATTAATAGTGCCTATTATTTTTTTACTTTGTACCTACACATGTACATATGTACTTACATACTTGTACGAGCATAATCACTAATGACAAACACCAGCTTCCATCAACAGCGCTCGTTCACGCTATAGAGTGTTAAATTGAAAGCCCAATACTGCGATGCAATTTAGCCCTAGAATGTGTGGCTTAAGAGAGTTTTAGAGGCAATCTCTATCGGCACTGAGATGCTCCAGTTGCACAATCAATCAGCCGTTCCGAATTCTACAGTGAACTTTTATTAGCGGTACCACGGGTGCACCGTGTGTTAACACGTACCTTATCTGCCGTTGAAAAATATCTCTAGCACGTGACAATTCCCTGCCAGACAACTCGACGAGGTGAAAATCCTAAAATGCACCTCGGTTGCGAAACCACCCAACCACCCAATTATGTAATACATTGAGACGCCCCAGAATGCACTTCGTTAAACGTACAGATTTTGATATGAACGGTGATTACCTTTAAATTCAGCGGATACACAAAAAAATCGCAGTGTGTAGCCGCTACTCACCATAGAAGTAAAACTTCTTTGCAATTTAAAGCAAGTGCAATGTACAAGAAGGAATACAGATGTGAGTGTGAATGTGAAAGAATTGTGTACACAAATGTGGTTGTAAACGCTCACCAATGACTCACTCTTCTCATGTCGCCACTTCACATGCGCGCGAATGTTCGTCAACTGTTGGCCTTAGGTGACGTCGTCGAATGCTGACGAGCATTCGCATGGAAGTGACACGCGTGGCCAGAGCGCTGCTATCGTATCGCTGATCGCGCCACTCTAGTGTCAACCAAACGCATAGGCAACACTGAATGTGGAGGTGGAAGGGTCCACCATCTTGCTCGCCAGTGCTCATACAGTACGTTGGCCTTAACGCGAAAATGATCGGGTGACATACCCACACGTGGACGCTCGGTACTGCTCGTCAGTGCTCGCACAATGTGAAGTGGCGGCATCACTGCTACCTGACGTCTAGCCGCTGACCGCTGACCGTCACTGGTTTTCGTGTCGTGCCACGCTTCGATGACACGTTTTTACTAAACTGAGGGGCGGTGCGGGGCGCAGAGGGGACGTTCAAGTTTTCGGGGCGGATCTCTCTCTCGCGCGAACGCGAAAGAGCAAAAGAGAGAGCAATAGCCTACCTCCAAACTGGAGGAATGGGGATATGCGTGACCACTTATCGCTCGCTTCGTTTGTATGGAACGTCGGATGAACCGTTTTTACTCTACCGAGCGAAAATAAGTCTCACTTAAAAAAAAATACGGTTGATATGTCATCGTTTTATACTTCCATTCCCCCGTTCAGACTGCAACCCCTTTGACAAATTCGAGTTGCATTTTTATGGCGAGCAGCTCACAGCTCCGATAAGCCGCGAGTCGCGCTCTAACGGCTTCGGATTTGTTCAGCAGCGATAAGAACGCCCTGAGCTCAGTTCGCGTTTGCTGGAGGGTGCCAACCCTGAAATTGTATAAAGAAATGCATTCGTGCAGCTTGATGCAAACCGTACCGATGCACGGTTGTCGGGGAACTTTGAATTTGTACGGTGCAATACACACGTACGAAGTATCTGCTGTAAAATATGTATTACATATTATATCAGTATACACATTCTGTATGTGTTTACGCTTCTCAAATTCGGTTAAATTATCTATCGTGGAAAACTATTCCTGCACGTGGAACAAAATTCCGGTAGGTTATAATTTATAATGTTCAGTATGGCGGCGCAGAGTAGATGTAACACTATAATAACTTTATATTTTATTATTCAAGCTGTATTCTTGGCAAACTTAATATTTATGGTGATTTTATCTAACCTTTTACCTGAAAAACTTTTAAATAAACTCATCACATCATCATTTTCAGCCGTTCACCATCCACTGCTGAATGAAGGCCTCTTCAATTCACTTCCATTCCTGTCTGTCTTGAGTAATCTGCATCCACTTGACCACACATTCTTCTCAATTTATCACCTCATCGTCCACTCGGTCTATCTTGCTTTCTTTCACATCCTCTCGGATACCATTCCAGTATTTCTTGCATCCATCTCCCATCCATTCTTCTCGCTTTGTACATATCTACTTTGGTCATACTACTTACCCATGTATTCCTTTTACGATCTCTTATTGGTATACCAAGCATATGTACCCATATCTTTCCATCCTGCCCTGTGTAACATTCTTGAATTCAGCATCCCCGTTTCACATCCATGCGTCATAACTGGCAGTACGCACTGGTCGTATGCCTTCTTTTTTTAAGCATGGCGGAGTGTTGGATTTAAAAACTATGTTCATTCTTCCAAAAACGCCCCATTCTTCGTTTTATTTATTCTTCTTTATTCTATTGGCATACCAGCTGGTTTTCTCGTAATATTATAAATTCAGAAAAAAATAATTTAATTTTACATATGTACCTACATGCAATTGGAATACTACATATATTTCAAGTCATTGATAATTGTCCTATTTTCTTTGTCGCAGTTAGTATGACGTAATAAGTAGGGGCAATTTCACACTAATAACTCATACTGCGTCCTCGATCATACAACATGCAAAAAAGATTAGAAAGCGCTTTTCATTTTAATAAATGTCTAAATTGTTATTGAAGGCACATGAAAAATGAAAAAGTAGCAAAAGCCGGAGTTGATGCGTGAAACGTATTGCGCCAACATTCCCCTCCACTAATAAAAACCTTACCTTTGTATTTCCAACGCGGTGGCTTCTTTGATTCCACAAATTGTATTGGATTATTAAATTCAAGGGTCGGTCGTCAGCAAAAAATACGAATAAAAAATATTTCCACATTGTTGCGTTCGCGTGTTGCGGTTGCATTGTGTCGTCTACCTGAGTGAACCGACAGCGCAAAAAAGTGCACCTAAAATTTTCATCAATATTGTAGATATGTATTGGAAAGATCCCGTGCATCTCGGTTTATTCGTTTGATCCTCTTTGTCTCTGCCATATATGTATAAGTTTCCGGTCGAACGACTTGCACATCCCTTGCATCATCATCGAAGACGCTTTATTGGCATTCTTGTTCGGTCATCCCCTATTTGAGCTTACTAGTGTGGCGTGTGGACAATTTGACGTACATACATACACCCTTATAAAAGTCGAAGAATTCGAAAAATCTACAATGAGTCACTGTTTCAGCTTGTGTATAATATTTAGCTGGAATTGATTCGTTTATGCCGAGAAGAGTACGAATTCGATTTGAGCGTTTAAAATTGCATCTCGACTGAAGTGTCTTAAACGATTAGATCAAAACTTCAATCTTTCAAGCGGCCGACGACATCGAGATTCGAGATGGATAATACGACGGCGTTCGATTCGACTATTCGACGGGAAAATTGATCCACTCACTTTAAAAAAAAAATCGCGACGAGTTTTTCCGCGCGAATCTGCGTCTTTTTCGCTCGCCGACGATAATAAATCGAAAAGCGTGCATGCGTGTTCTCGAGTGCCGATATGTGGGCGAACATAAACACACACACACACAGATGGAAAAATCTGAATGAGAAAATGCGTGCAGTGAGGCAATTTTACGGCTTTGTGTGCGAAAAGTAGACGGTGACTTGAGGATAAAAGCCGAAGCTGTGTTGACATACGCGTACGCGATGCGAAAGTGAACCAAGTCCGCGTTCAAACAAACTTCTAAGTATGTACTACTATAAGATGGGGCATGGGGGTGCATATTGTGAGTGCAAGCTCACCCCTATTCTGACCCTTCACTTGTCTGACGCTTAGATAGAATTCATTCTATGTCGAATTAATGTAATTTGACCAAAGCAATCGGGGACAAAGAATAAAGGCTCACGCACACTTACCACACCACACGTGACGCCGCCCGTTGCTATGAATTGTGACGTGGGGTGGGGTGTTGCAAGTGTGTATCTACGCCATACAAACCCATGAAAATTCATGCGTTTAGGATTTGGTCAGAAGACGTGTGTGGCCATCCACTGCTGGATGAATGCCTCTCCAATCCTTAAGAAATCTGCCTCCAGTTGACTCCGCACATTCTTCTCAATTCATCAGCCCATCGTCCACTCGGTCTACCTTACTTTCATTCACATACCATTCCAGTATTTATCGCGTCCATCTGCCATCTATTCTTCTCGCTATGTGTCCACTTCAATTTTTTCACACGTTCCGCTATATCTGCCACTTTGGTCATGCTTCTAATAGTACATACACACCGACGAATCGAAGGCGAACCGAAGACGAAGCGAACGATAGGATTCGCTTCGTTGGTTGTAGGTCCACACCTAAACATTCGCACCGAACAGCGACCCTCGAACGGAAAGACAATAGGCAAAATTAACAGAAATTAAAAAGAAGATCTTTAACAATAACCCAACCAACAAAAAAATACTTGGTTCGCAGTTGCCCCAAGATCGCTTCGACAGCGGTAACCTTATTTTTTTGTGCATTGCGTCTTTGTTCGTGGCATCTTGGCGAGCATCCACAATAGTAGTGGTAGTAATGGTAGTATTACCCATGTATTCCTTTTACGATCTCCTCTCGTTATACCGAGCATACGTCTTTCCATGCTTCTCTGTGTGCACTGGATCTTGTGTAACATTCTCGAATTTACCATCCACGATTCACATCCATCCGTCATAACTGGCAGTACGCATTGGTCGTATGCCGTCTTTTTTTGCATAGCGGAATGTTGGATTAGAAACATTGTTCATTCTTCCAAAAGCACTCCATCCTACATAGTTTCATTCTTCGTTTGGTAAGTGTATGTGATCCCTAATTGTCGGAATAACACTTTTGTGTTTTTGTGCTACTCACAGACATGTATATGTATGTATATATTTTGAGTGCGTATTATTTGAGAGTGAGATTTTTCTCGCTCGTATACAATGTGCGAATTAGTTTCTCTCTTGAAAAATATTCGCCGGCTATTTTATTTATGCAGGGTTGGAAAAATACGGCGTTTGTTGTGTCTATATGTGTTTGTGTGTTTTCTGGTGGAGAGGTTTCCACTTTAAAGCCGCAAGGAACGCATAAATCAGCCCTGTGTTTTATTTTGAGCGCAAAGCGATTTTCAATGGGGCGCTCGACGGTCAATAGGAGCTTTCTAGAGGGCGTTCCCGACTCCAGGCAACAATCTAGGACTACGATTGTACATATATACAGGAGTCGCCGAAGTGACGCCATATTTTTTATTTCACATTTGGATGATAAATCTGCAGTGGTTTCGCAAAGATCAAACGGGAAGAATTGCGATTATGTAATGCCGCCACTTCACCATCGCGCGAATGTTCGTGAAATGTTGGCCTTAGCACTGTGGTCAGCTGCCGCTTGCTCGCCCGTCCAGAGCGCTGCTATCGTATCGCTAGTGGCACCACTCTAGTGTCAACTAGCAAGCGGCAGCGAACGAAGTGTCATCGTGGCATCGGTGTTTTGGATCCCATATCGCGGGTTCTTGGTGGAGAATTTCGAAAAAGTTCGTAGTCACTGAATTGGTCCACATGATTACGCACTAAAGGCACAGACAACACTGGAGGGGCTAGGGGTGTGGGGAAGGGTCCGCCATCTTGCTTTTTTCGCGGTTCGCTCGCCTTCGCTCAACTTTTGCGGATGTCGCGCGAATGTTATAAAGTACGTTGGCGTTAACGAAAAAATAGTCGAGCGACATACCCACACCTTGGCGCTCGGCACCGCTCGTCCAATAGGAAGTGCCGGCATAATAAACGCAAGGCTGACGCATTTCATATCCGGACGTTGAAAAAAGATCTTTAGTGAAAAGTGCATTGAAATATTGCATCCTAACCACCCTCTCTACCCTCTCTCACCCACGCGCTTCTCTTACTCTTCGTAAATATTTCACGAGGGTTGTCTCGTTGCAAGACCGCACACAATTCGAGAAAATTGAGCATCAATATGTTATGAGGTAGCCTGCTAAATTTTTACCTGTTGATTTTATGGATGATAACTATATGTTCGCTACACGTCCGATTGTTATTAGTCAATGTTTCACATGAATTTACACTTGAGGAAATTCAGTAGTAAAATGGATATTTTTTCCGGATATGTTTTATATGTTTACGGTTTCCATATACCTTACGTACATATATTACGTGTTTTTTCCTTTGCAAAATTTCTACAGAGTAACAAGAGTCACACTTAGTGTTTTATCAGTGTTCAAATATTTCCCCTTTCGCAGTTTCGCAACCTTTCCGAGAAACTTGTAGCGTAATAAACACAGTAATAAATATGAATACACAAAGGCAATATTGTTCGGCAAATCCTTGAAAAATTCACTATTCAAAGTAACGATTTCAAATAGTCCAGGTAAGCACCCGAGATCACGTATACATTTAGTGCACGAAACAATTCCGAAGTTAAAGGCAAAAAGGAAGATGGTCGGGCGAAAATTTTCTTTTGACGGTTTACAATTAATGAAAAACTTCAGCGGAGTACTAGGACACGTTTTGACAGATAATCCTCTTATGCATTCGAGATTTACAACAATGTTCGAGCTGGCGGAGTTTAAAAAAAATCGTTTATACGCGAGCAGGTGTACCAATGTATGTATATGTATCTACATATGTATAGGTACATTAACAAGTAATATTTTTTTCCCCTCCTAAAAGTTTGCGACACTTTCCCATATCGTCAGTGTATTGGAAATATTGATACTAGAATATATTGGTGTTTGTTTAAAGACGACTTTGTCAAGTCGACTTGAAATTTATAGCCTTTCTTTCATTGAGCTTAAATTAAGATGGAAAGAAAAGTCGATTGTAATAAACAAAAGGTGGGGGAGGGACAAGTCGCTTAATTAGTCTATTAGGTTTTAATCAGGGACTCATTGAGCGTGCAAAAAGACCTTTCACGCCAGCAGAGGAGAGCCGTCTCAATCAGCGCTATGTCCAATGAATTTTTCGTAAGTGGATAACGAGGGGTTAATTAGGGACAACGAGGGACTTTATTCGCATCTCGCTACAGTGCTACACCAAGTTACGGAAAACTTAAGTTATGCGTCCATTTAATTTGCAGGGATGGAATAAAAACCGAATCCCTTTGTTGCACATTTGACCGTCGATACCGACGCGGTCATTGTGTAAAAATTTCACCTGGCCTTTTTTTTCATACTATCATCCCTTTAATATTATCTTCGAATAAGAGAATCATTAGGTGTGCATCGACAGCGTGACGAGAACACCCCCGAAATGTGTCGACGGTGAACGGACCGTAGAATTCGGCCATTGTGGCAAAGGAGGCTGTCCGTCAACGAACGGTCCCTTTGGTCAAAAGATAAAAGTGGCTTTATGCTCGGAAGGACACTCTTTGGATGCTGAGAACCCCGTCGAACCTTCTGAAAGACTGTCGAGGACAATTCGAAGGTATAATTATAAGGTGCAAGGTGTACCTGAGATAAGGGATCTGCGGCGGTTGTAGCCGAAGCACAAAGGATCTCTTTTGTGCGTGCCGTGTCGGTTTAATTATCCGTGAAGACAGCGCGAAAGATCAAGACGACCGATGATATTCAGCTTGAAATTCATAATATGCTCAATATTTATTCATTCATTTCACCTACATACATACTGTACTGAGATTATTAAAATGTTCATTGTTATAATAAAAATATACACAATATAAACAATGTTACAAAAATATGTACATCGACGAGGAAAAATTTCTTATGTGTTTTTTTCCCACGGAAAATCCGCTTTACGGTGTCCATAATTCGCGCCTAAATCTGTCGCGTGGGTTGTAAAGTTTATTCAGTATCCAATGTGTACCACCCAGGGTGACCTTTAATGTCGTCCGAGAAACGACATCTCACACATTGCAAAAAAATAAATCATAAATTTATTATCAAGTCGAAGGAAGACTTTTTATTGTGTACCTACATATATGTATTTGCATGTGACTCAGTAGATTTATAAAACAGCGACACAATTAAGCGACGAAAGTATGAAAGTAGGATTAAAAATTAATTTTAATAAAACTAAAATTATGTTTAATGAATTTTAAAACGTAGTCACTGTAGATAAGCATATTGTAGAGATAGTTGATAGTTATTTATACCTAGGACAATTGGTGAACATGACTGGTTTTAAAGAAGAAGAAATAAAACGAAGAATGAAACTAGGATGGAGTGCTTTTGGAAGAATGAACATTGTTTTTAAATCCATTCCGCTATGCTTAAAAAATAAGTCATACGACCAATGCGTAGTGCCAGTTATGACGCATGGATGTGAAACGTGGATGCTGAATTCAAGAATGTTACACAGGGCAGGATGGAAAGATGTATGTACATATGCTTGGCATACCAAGAAGAGATCGTAAGAGGAATACATGGGTAAGAAGCATGACCAGGGTGGTAGATATAGCGGAACGTGTGAAAAATTTGAAGTGGACACATAGCGTGAAGAATGGATGGCAAATGGACGCGAGAAATGCTGGAATGTATGCGAAAGAAAACAAGGTAGACCGAGCAAACGATGGGCTGATGAATTGAAAGGAATGTGTGGAGTAAACTGGATGCAGATTGCTCAAGACAGACAGGAATGGAAGAGGATTGGAGAGGCCTTCATACAGCAGTGGATGGTGAACGGCTGAAAATGATGATGATGATCATGATGATATGTACATATGTAGGTACTTGGAATAAAACGACCAATTATAAATACGTATCTTGGTCAATATTGAAATATTTGTAGAATGTACATACATTGGTATAGTAGTACCTAAGCTAGGGAATTAATTGAATTAAATAAGTACAACTTAAGCTATGTAATACGCAAAACTAGAATAATAGAAATTCTATTCGCTTTGACGCCATTGATCGAGAAGAGCGACTGTCTGTTCCATTCCTATAATTGCGTTCGATTGTTCACACGCTAAATCCTGATTGAACGCCGTACTACAACTGCAATTCCGAATGCAATGCAAAATATACATTTCGTAACTGACTTGTATTAATTAAATTTACGTAGAAAATAAAAAAAATCATAAATAAATCAACATTAGGCGATGCGATACCCGGCAGTGAAATTAATAACAGCGCGCCCCTTGTTTTCCACTGGCAACGTTTGCTGTTGAAAATAATTATTTATGTTTGAGTCAAATTTGATTTCTCTTAATTAATTAATTTATACGACAAACTAATGGATTGTAAATTAAAAATGATAATTAATAAACGTTTTTGAAGCGATCTATATAATTGTAAAATCGTACGTGCAGCCAAATGATATTTTCGTCCGAACGTTACTTTGTCCACAAACTGATGCCACCGCTGTACATTGAAATTCTCAGGTTATTGCGGAAAGCTTTTAGCTTAACGACGGTAAAAAAAAAGCACGGGGAGCCTCTTTAAGGGCGGGCCTTAATTAATTATTGAATATAAATTCGTTTTCGGTGATATCGCGCCTAATAATGCCGAACGCGCAAATAAAGATTAAGCGGCTGATACTTACGTCGCGCTAAGCTGATTTATTCAACGGCCAAAAATGTATTGCGCGCGAAACAGTGTGATCATATTTAATAATTGAAGCAATTGAATTTCGCAGTAGCTAGATAATTAAGATGAAAACGCGGCTTCGCAGTCGTACCTAACTAGTTTAAGTCGTGGAAAAATAAAACCGTCCTTGTACGCAAACCTCGTCTGTACTTAGAGAGAGATTAATTTGATAAGCTTAATCTAATAATAAAAATATGAAGGTTTTTGGGATAGCATGATCTAATATAATATATCGGAGATACACCGAGGATACGAAAAACTAGGCATTTTCGGCAGACCTTAATGAAATTAATGTGTATACCTACATATATTTACTATTTTATACGTAGTTGTTTTATATTAGAAAAAAAGCGAGATAAACATGCTTAGTTTTACGTGTTACGTTGATATTGTTCGATTATGTGGGGGGCTGACTAAAGCTTCGCCTCCTGCTTAAGTTTCTAATCTATTATTATTTCAACTTTTTTTAAGTAAAACTTATTTTCGCTCGGTAAACGGTAAAAACGGTTCATCCAACGTTCCATACAAACGGAGCGAGCGATAAGCTGTGACGCATACCCCCCACTACTCCAGTTTGGAGTTAGTGGGGGGTATCTCTTTCTTGCTCTTTCGCGTTCGTGCGAGAGAGAGGTCCGCCCCGAAAATTCGAGCGTCCCCTCTGCGCCCCGCAGTTCAGTAAAAGCGTTTCATCGAAGCGTGGCACGACACGAAAACCAGCGACGGCCAGCGGTTACCCCCCCTCCTCGGCTAGACGTCAGGTAGCAGTGAGAACAGTGAGTCATTGGGTGAGCGTTTAAAACCACATTTGTTTACACAATTCATTCACATTCACATCTGTATTATTGTACTTGCTTTAAATTGCAAAGAAGTTTTACTTCTATGGTGAGTAGCGGCTACACACTGCGATTTTTTTCTGTTCGCGCTCGAAAAATATCACCAATTCCGTAAAAATGTATTTGAGCTAATGATAGCTCACTGGTTCGAGCATTGTCAAAATGACGAACGTATAAAAATTTACCGCTATTGGCTTGTGTTTGTCGTAAATAATATTCGCGTACGGATATGTAAGAATACGCCCGAAACTATTTTTCCGGTTTATAGAGCGAGGAGGCTTTTACGTCCTCACATAAATTAATGAAGACCTCCATCCTTTTCGAAGTGCCCCCCCCCCCTCACCCCCTCCCATTCCCCCCGCCACACCCCTCTTCTTGTCGACGAGAGGACGAAAACATGTTTTATACGGCGCACTCGCAAAACGCGCCAAATTTTATTGGGAAGTATCGACGAAAAGGAGGGTCGGGCTATAAATGTCCGACATTGAGCCGACACGACAATTTTATCTCCGATAATAAAGTCGGTTATGGTAAAAGTTGTGCGCGAGAATCGATGATGAAGCGCCGAGAGCGATTCAGATCCCAAAGGACGAACGGTCGACCGGTCACAGGCCAGCCAGTGCGAATCTATTAACCCTCCGGGGACCGGTGATAATTGTTCCAGATTGCGCATCGAGAAGCGTCCAGCCTCCGTTGCTTTTTTTTTTTTCATATTAGTAAGGGAGCTTTATCAAGATGACTGTTTTGGTGACCTGCGAGATGTACAGATAACCTCTGACCTGAGATTCACGAATTTCGAAGATGTCCCTTTTCATATACATAAATACAATAGATCCTATAATAACATATGATAGATATTAATATTCCGTCCGTCTATCTGTCTGTGTGTCTGTCTGCTGATAACGCTCACCTCGGTAAATAGTTAAAAAACCAGAACGTCGCACGAGTGGGATTTGAACTCGGTATCACTGATTCGGAACAGAGCGCTTACGCGGTGAGCCAAATCAGATGATAATAGGCAGGCTTCAACGTGACTATTTATATAACAAAAAATAGGCTCGCGACTTAAAAGCTGCGACGCGTAAAGGCTGAAATTCAAATTTAATTGAAAAACACGAACGTCGCGAGTGGGATTTGAACCAGGTTGGGTGAGTTAGCGCTAACGCGTTCACCCAACACCAGTGATGGGGAGTCTCCTATCATTTGAAAATATTAATCCTTTGTAGGTTCACGAGTTTGCTAAATTGTTACGTAATCAATTATCAACGTCCGTTGATATTCAACGGGCTTACACTAGTCATACATATATATGAGACAAACATAATTTGTAGCTATTGTCTCGGTAAGATTAAACATTCTAGTAAGTAAACATTCTAGAAAAGTGATTGGACAAAAAACAGACTTGAAAGCTTTCAACCTATCTACAATGAAAATGAAAAGCTTTAACTTTAGAAGAATTTCTAAGCGCTTTGAGTTCATTGCCTGTATTTTTATATTTTTTATTATTTAATGAACTTTTATTTAATACTTTCAAAATCATCACGATTTTAATGAAAGCATTAAAAATTTAGAGTACCTACATACACAGAATTGTGTATCGTGATTAATTGCACAGAAAGCTTTCAAATTTATGTTTTTTTTGCTAGTATGATTTACGACGAAGAAGATTTTACGATGATCCCCATATTACATTGTATGAGTATATTTATTTTTTTGGTCTTTGCATGCATAAACAATTTGTCCTATGTCGGCCATCACCATTCATAATAACGTGTTGAATTATTTATCCTTGTGCAAAAATAAGGCGAGTCAGGGGACTCCACTGGCCCCGGAGATGCAGGGGGCGTCCGTGGTACGGGAGCGCAATGTTAAACTTTTATGTGTTTTAAATTACTTTCCCGGACGAACGGGGAGAGTACTATAGAGAGCTTACTCAAAGAGTTTAAAAAAAAGCTCGGAGAAGGGACAATGCTTAAAGATTGGGAACAGTCGCAGAAAAATGCAATAAAGAAGCGAGAGAACACCTCGCACCTGCACTAATCAAATTCAGCGTCGGAAATGGGAAAAACGGAATTAAAGTTTCGCTAATAAAGGCCGAGCGCAATTTGTCGAAAGTCGACGCAATTTAAATTTTCAATTAGTATCTAGCCAGTGACTTCAATATTAAATGCGAGTGTTTAATGAAGTAGGAAGTAGGAAGTTTGATGAAGTAGAAGTCTTACTGACTTGGCACACTACATGTACAGGTACATATGCGTGATTATTATTTATTAACTAGCCAATGCCCGTTGGTAGTGTCATCGCGTGGTTACCATTTATGTATATATGTACCTATAGTGTATTTAAAATGTATCAAAAATATAGTAGGAAGTTGAAAAATACGAGCGCCATGATTGTTTGTGCGAGTTAGTGAGGTTATGTAACGTGAGCGCTTTGCGCTACACGTGCCGCGCCGTGAGTGTTTCTGTGTGTGAGTATATGTATACGTGCCGTGTGTATGCGAGCGTTCCGCGGATACCCAGCCAGGCAGACCATTGCACTACTTCACATAGTAATAGAAAAATATTACACAAAACAATCGAACTATGCATTCATAAACGTTTTCTAGTAGTTGGTTGATTTTACGGTAAATTTAAAAATGGTACATAAAATTTATTTTTTTTTTTTCACTTTAGTTAAAATGAAAAATAGAGCTTTTGTCAATTTAAATTTGTATAGCTGGATAACGGTCAATCTTTGTAAAGATTGACAAGCAAATTATATGGTTCTTTAAAACAGTCAGTGTAAAATAATTCGGTGCAAAACGATCGATGTGGAATTGGTGTTCAAATGACAGTTCCTTTTTATCTGTCGGACGCTTTGTAACTTGTTACCATTTGCGAAAACCAATCGATTGATCTTGTTGCTAGCTTTAGAAAATTGATAAGGGAAAATTCGTGTTCGAATTTTTGGAAAATCAAATACTAAATGAAATATAACATTGACCCACATTTCTCTATTTATTGATTGCGCGCTTTCTATGTACATACATATGTATGTATCTATGTACATACATACATACATACATACAAACGCAATTTGACAAGTGTACGTCGAACAAACTGACAATTCAAATTTCATATTCATTTTCGATATACAATATACATATAAAGGATATATTGTGGCAATATTATAAATTGGGAAGAGGTAATAGAGTCTCCTCACAACAAATATATACATATGTATGTATGTATGTAGACGAAGAGATTTATTTTACAAGCTGTTGCCTATGAAAAGGTAATAAATAGCCATTTTAGCTCAGATAAAGATTTTTCCTTGCCACACTCAAGCTACACAGTGAAAATAGTGACAGAAGTCTCTGCTACTGTTTGTGGACCTAAGGCGAGATGGTTTCATAAAAACAACACTCTAATCACGAAAAATAACGCCTATTTTTAATACAAAAAAATATTATTACCACTAGTAATTTTTAAGTTTTTCTTGTGGGATTCTGGTATGATATTTTCTATGTTTTTTGTTCTTATTTATTAGTAGTTTAAACGTGTGTGTTGCTTATTTGCATTGTCTAAAACCAAATAAACTATAAGAAATGTATTTTATCTACGTTTTGATACCGCACATGAACCTTCCACTTTTAGCTAAAAACATATTTTTTCTAAATTTTTGACCCCTTTGGGTCAAAAATTAAAGAATTACAATATTAAAAAAAATAATTATACCGTTTGTTTTGTATACCCATGGAGCAACTTTCCGGCACCCAAGCATTTTGATTTTCAAAAAAAAAATTTTCGCTCCATCCTAATGTAACACCTTTGATCACTCTCGTCGAGCTTTGCTATTCGACAGTTGCTAAATTTCACCTAATGGACATAGCTTTGTCGCTATAGCGGACTTTCGTAAAAAGGCTTACGGCCAGACATTTTCGGGCGCCCCGGGGCGCCTTTTTCAATCAGTACCTCGACAAAGCTCGCTGCAAAAGCGCTATTGTGAGCCTACAATGGCGCGTTGTAAGCGAACCGAATGCGAGATAAACGAGCGCAAAAACGCGCCGCGTGTTGACAAATTCCGGTGCCTTCGGCCACGGAGCCGGAAAATTAATACGAGAAGCGGAAATGTGTACAACAGAACACCTACATATGCATACACGAGATGAATACTTTCAGACGTTTGCAAATCGCGATTTCGCCATCCGTATGTGAATCAAACTACTGCTATGCTCGTTCGACGTTGCAAACGTCTCGCCCCCCAAGACATTACATTACCTGTAAACTTATACATTTTTTTTTTTTTTATTTTGAAAGCTTGAACGGTGACGTACACACAGGCGTATTATTAAATCGAATTGTGAGTGTGCTAATTTTCGTTGTTAGTAAGGTCATTTTAGCACATTCACATTCCATTTTAATCATGCGTCCGTATATACATATGTACACACATAGATATGTACATACATCGAGGAATATGGACCGTGAATGGCTATCATCTTCTACTATATAAAATTCAATGTTTGTTGAATACAAATTACATACAAATTTTTTAATCTGAAAAAAATTTTGTACTGGAGAATAAATGTTTTCATTTGTTTCAATTTTTGTTTGTACTGGAGAATAAATGTCACCCGCACGAGCAACGCCGGGCAATTCAGCTAGTTTACTATATAAAATTCAATGTTTGTTTGTTTGTTTGTTTGTCCGCTATGCAAATCTACAGTTTTCAACTTAGAACCGCCAAACTTGGTATACTATCTCATGATATCCCAAGTCAGACCGTAGGTGGGTTTTGGAAGGTGTCGGAGTCCGCGGTCAAGGGGCCCCATACAAATTTTTTAATCTGAAAAAAATTTTGTACTGGAGAATAAATGTTTTCATTTGTTTCAATTTTTCATTCAAATTTTGTTTGTACTGGAGAATAAATGTCACCCGCCCGAGCAACGCCGGGCAATTCAGCTAGTAATATATACATATATGTATGTACATATCGATGGGTTAGTGCACAGATATTGTACATCCAGTTTTTACCATAATTGAGTTATCATACACAAAACGTCCATCTGCATCAAACCTTCATGTTTAAAAAGTATTGTATTGCCTTATTCAAATATATAATATGTCCATATTTTTCACGCGAAAAAGATGTATGTCACTTACAATATTTTAGCACAAAACTGAACGTACAATATCTGTGCACTAACCCATCGATATATGTATGTATAGCAGCTGCAACAGTGACGTCAGTCGCCATTTTTTTGCACTGCATTAGCTGGCATCGTATTGCGCGATCAGCCACTCTATGTACTCTGAGCTCTTTGAAGGGTACATACAGGGTGGTCGTAAATAGTGCCGTTCGTCAAGTGCTACCGGGCTGCGATAAATCAACGGCATTTTTAATAAAGAGTTGCCGAACGGTTAAAACCCGGGAGCTTCCACGTAATGTACCTCTCATTTTTAACATGGCCAACTCGACGAGTTCCCACGTACACACACACACACACATTTAAGTATCACATGTATGTATGTACATACATATGTATGCACGTGTTAACTCTTCACGTATTCCTTGGCCGTATCTTTCAGGCCGAGGAACCGACTTTTTGCTTGGCAAGAGCCTGGTCGATTGCCCTTATACGTCGGCTGGAAAAAATGTGCGCCCGTAGTAGTCCTGCAAATAATTTATCGGCAAGGCAAGGATAAAAAGTTAATGTTGTATACTCGGCGGTGAGCTCATTCGTCTTTGGAATTAATAGTCGGTACGTTGCGGTGGTCACTCTTTGCTTTTGAAAAAAAAAATTACATACACTCTATCGTTGTTGTAGGTCTGTGCGACTACCGCAATACGACAATGGTTAAGTGGTGAAACGTACATACATACATACATATCATACATCATAATCGGGTGCCGGTTGCGGGTCGAAAGGGTGTGTGATTCGGTAAATTTTGTACGTTGGCTCGTCGGCCATTTATCCCCGGTAATAAACGAATCAATCATCGTTTGAAGCCGTCTGCCGATTGTTTGTATCATTCGATTGATCTGTGTGTGTGTGTGTTTTTGTTATTTAGATAACCACGATGTGTGCGTATGTCTGTGTGGTTTGTTTTTTGTCTTTTATTATTACCGATTTTAATATTTGAAAACAAACAGTCCGATATTTACAAATGATTGCCCGTTTGTTATAGCGATGATCGATAGAGCACAGTCGCTTTAAAAGAATTTTAGAATTTTCTACAAAAAAAAAACCCTACTTCCGGTTCACTGATGTTAACCAAATTTCTTATGGCTTTTACACCTTACGTGAAAATGATAGATATGAAATTTCAGCTCGATAGACTTGATAGTTTCGGAGAAAACACACATACAGACACACACACACACGCATAAGTACACAGACACACAGACATACAGACATTTTTTAGAAATCATGAAAACGTGATCAGGGGATGATACTCGATACAAATCAGTCAAAATCTCGAGGTCGAATTTTCGCACGATCACAATAAAAATGTATACAGCAATGACGATGACCATCCATTCTTCTAGTCGAGATTATAGGAAAAACCATTAAAAAAATCAAATCCAAATATTTTCAGTATCAAACATTTATTAAAGGATAAATTATTAATAATGGATTAATTAATACAAGTTATTTAATGTGACAAGTAATATTCTGCTAGAGTTGTAATTATCCTCCCAGATTAAAATCAGACTTGCATTCGTCATCACGATGTAATTCTAAGATATCTTCTACATCAGACACATTTACATTGAATGGATCCATCATCCATGAATCAATCTTCAAATTTATCAGGCCACTGAATCGAGTGAACATGTCAGTTTTCAGACCATGCAAATGATCTGCAAATGCATTTATATATGCAGTTGTAAGCTCATTTTTGATAATAAGTCTGGAAATTGATGAAATTCTTTCTGCAAGATATTTTTCTTGAACAGTGTTAATTTATCGATAAATATAGATATAGCCGTTTTACAATCAATAAGTGTCACTAATTTACCCCGAAGACGTAGATTAATATCATTGAACTTCATAAATATTCCAGCCAAGTAAAAAATATCGTTTTTTGCCCTCTGCGAAGTAATTTTATTTCTTTCGAATTTCTTTAATACTGTCGTAGCGCCCACTAAAGAATCAAGAAACGCCCAGCGGTGGGCGGTTTCACCCAGGTTGAAGATCACTGATCCATATTAATGGGCGAGACGAAAAGCGTTATTTTACAACTGTCGTATTTTCAGTACAAAAATAAAGTGAAAAACATTATAATTAATTCATTCCGAATATTTATAGATGAATGACTTATCATCAAAATTATCATATTGTTAATTTTATTATTATCTTATATTATAGGTATCTATTATTATATTATTGTCAAAATTATTTTCACTGAGAGTAATTTGTACCATCTAAAAAATAATACAAGGTAGTTTATACTTGTGTAGGTAATCTGTATACACAAAAGCAGTATACGAAATAAATTACAATTTCTAATATTAAGACTTTAAGCTAACAATAAGACCTTTTTCCAGAATGCTTTTGGGGAATCTAGATTTCTTTGAAAAATATAAAAATAATATACTTTCATTGTTGTTGTATTTCATAAAATAATCCCACGAGTACAACGATCTCATTTCAAGCGTAAATTATATTGTATACGGTATTATGATGATAGCCTAATATTTATTTTTTTTTAAACATTTGTCATAAAACTCATTACAGTCACAACATATAAAGATACAACAATTTACACGTGCAATGAAAATTTCCACGACGACGGTATTTCAGCAAAACACTAGTATTGAAAAATCGATCTTACATACTCCAGGTGGTAATTAAATTTTGAATTGAACGCCCTCAACTTGCATCCTTGACCCAGTGGAGGAAACGTGAGCTAGTTTTATGTAGTCCGATCGGCCGTCAGGTAAGTTATAATTGAAACTATCCTCCACCCATTTCTCTGGACAACCCTTTGTGTATTTAAATCGGTGTTTTAATAAGATGAATGTTGTGTATCGGAGAGTGAGGGTTCCGGGGTCCCGGTGATAAGGGGCTCCGCACACCCTGGGCCCCCGTAGGTACAACAGTTTGATTGATTACCGCGCAAGTTTTGTTTGGGTACCCGCGGTGAGCCTTTTGCTCCGCCGATTGTTTCAATTTCGACACACTGTTTATAATAGACGCGTACACACTCTCAACTTTGGCGAAACCCCGAAAAATGAACGGATACATAGTGTTGTAAGTCGAGAATATTCTCAAAAAAATTATTCTCCGAGAATATTCTTTTTTCTTGGTTATAAAACATCTCTAGATAGTTTAATAGCTTTTTAGAGGATTCTAGGACATTTTCAGAACCTAATAGGAGTAATAGGACTTTCTAGAGTGCCTAAGGGCATTTTGAATGACATTTTTTCATTCTGATGACACTGAATGTGTCATTTCGTCATTTTAACATACGCACTACTAGCATGAACGTTTTCCGCGAAGTTCTCACAGGAATACAATGCTTATTAACTCTGGAAGCAATAAATTATGTACATATTTTTATTACTTTGGTTATGAATGTTATGATATTCCAGTGAAATTGTTCCAACTTATAAATATCTATGATATAATCATTCATTTAAGCTTAGCACAAAAGATCGTAAAAATTTTGTCATATTCATGCCCCATCAAATTTAGTTTTTGTCACGGATACTAAAAACATGTGAAAACGGAATGAAAATACATATACTGAAAGATAGTGAGAATACTGCGTTTTTAAATTATGTACATATGTACATAATAAGAGAGAGAAATATTATTTTGAAAGACAATGACAAGGATACGATTTTCGTAAGTGACGTGAAAGGCGAAGACTCTCAAACTCAAAAAAAAATTACTACATATATATTTGTAAGCCTATTTGTGCAATTCCGATGAAAACTAATATTATTAGTGTAATCCGTATCACCTCTCCCAAGTATTAGCCTGGATTAGAGGGAGTTTACTGTATATTTGAGCAGATACAGTAATATTTAGTATTTACATATTTATTTAAAATACATGGTAGCCGATGGAGCCCAGGATACATTACATTATGTACCTACATACAAATTTTGCTTAAAAAAAGAAGGCGTACGACCAATGCGTACTGCCAGTTATGACGTATGGATGTGAAACTTGGACGCTAAATTCAAGAATGCTACGAAAGATCCAGTGCACACAGAGAAGCATGGAAAGATGTATGCTTGGCATAACAAGAAGAGATCGCAAACGAAATACATGGGTAAGAAGTATGACCAAAGTGGCAGATATAGCAGTGCGGGTGAAAAAAAAGTTGAAGTGGCAATGGGCTGGACACATAGCGAGAAGAATGGATGGCAGATGGACGCGAGAAGTACTAGAATGGTATCCGAGAGGATGTGAAAGAAAACAAGGTAGACCAAGTGGAAGATGGGCTGACGAATTGAGAAGAATGTGTGGAGTCAAGTGGATGCAGATTGCTCAAGACAGACAAGAATGGAAGAGGATTGAGAGGCCTTCATCCAGCAGTGGATGGTGAACGGCTGAAAATGATGAATGATGATGATGATACAAATTTTACCCCTTAGATGCTCTAAAAAAGAAAATTCTCGGTTTGGAGAATATTCTCCAAGCCGAGAATTTTCGAGAATTTTACAACACTAGATACAATGACGTCGGAGTTGATCGTCGTCGCCTAGGGTGACCATCATTTATCAGGGGCCTTTTTAATTTTTATTTTCAGTCAAAGGGTGGGGGGGTTTGTGTGTGAAGGGGTGACAAGGGCCGGCACGAGTTTTACACGGCCGGCAACAAACCGCCCCCGATTTGCATACTAATGAAACCCCGGGGAACACCCCTCCCGCAGGGCGTAAAATACGAAATTGATATTAATGAATGTGCGCCGCAATCCGACGTTCTCGGTTTCCACGATTTAATTTAAAAACCATTCGGCGTGGTCGCTTCTTCAACTTGATATATTATGTACTAAGCGCTGTTTCCTTCGAAGGTTGCGCGCACCTACTCATTTTTACTTCACTAATAGCTGTATGTATGTATGTACAGACGTGTGACAAAAAGTTCCGACCGCTCAAGTAAAAATAGATTTTCGTAGATAATGTTAGATTTTAAAATAGTAAAAGAAACCAAACTATCTAGTTTATATGCATGATTTATTTCTCAATCTATATACAATTTAAAAATATATAAAAAAAATAGTATTTTGTAATACCACCCCTATTGTCTATAACAGTGTTCCGCAACCTTTTTGTTACCGTGGACCTTTTACGAGTTGCCGGAAGTTTCGCGGACCCCCCTTGAAAAAAAATGTGACAACAATTTATTCCATTTAAATATGAACTTTTTTTTGGTAAAATTTTAATAACAAAATAAAGAGAAAAAGAGCCAGGATCTTGTTGAAGTTTTGATTTAATTTCTTGTTTTTGGTTTGATTGTAGTCATTACTTAAAACCCCGTTTCACACAAATATGCAGATGAGAACATAATTAATATTTACAGAACTTTCTCCTCCAGTGAAGGAAATTTAGTTTTAACGCTAATCCAAAATGCAGGAAGTGCTTTTTGCTTAAATATTATTTTAAAATTACTGACATTGGATAAATCTATTAGTTTATCTTTTGCCATTGGTGAAAGCTTATTGTTAGATTGATTTACGAAGGGATTCAAAATCCATAAACTGTCTTCACAGATATCTTTAATTCTTGTGAAATATTCCTCAAATTTCTTTTGAAGTGTTTCCAAATGTATTTTTATTAAATTATCTATATTTTTTTCATCAAAAATAATTATCCTTTTATCCTCTATCAATTCGTGATATTGTGGAAAAAACTAAATACCTTTATTTATAAAATAATTGTTTTTTCTTAAATGCTGTAATTTTATCATTCATTACGAATATATGTATTGTTTTGTGGACCTTGTAGGGAAAGATTCAGATGATTTAAAAGTGAAAATATATCAGAACAAAAATATGCAGCTCCCATAACAAACCGTTTGTCGCAAAATTTTAGCGAATACTATTGAATTATATCTTTAGTTTTAGGTAAATATAAAAAAAAACTCATGCCAGACTGCCTGGGGCCTCACTACACGAGTTTTTTTTTTACTTCCACGGCTCCAAGCGCACTGAAATTCAATGGTAAAAACATGTACTCGGGCTTGGTAACAATTGTTGCGATATTATTGGAATTCCATGTAAAAAAAAAATAAATATTTAAAAAATTTGAGCTTTGAATCTGGAACATTTGTATGATTTGACTGGGCATATCGCGGACCCTATTGACAGAGCCCGCGGACCTCCGTTGCGGAACACTGGTCTATAATTTCATTATTTTGCCACGTATCATTATTTTTTTTATTTTAATTCTTCTAAAGTAGTATCAGGACTGCTATAGACAATACTTTTCAATAAGCCCCAACAGTTTTCAATCGGATTTATGTACATAGGTCCGGTGAAAAAAAAATTGGGAGATTTTTTGTTGCCAGATAATTTTTAATAGATTTCGCCGTATGACACGGGGAGGGAGGCTCCATCTTGCATAAACGTGTAATTAGTTATGTGCATCCCTGTGCTATAAAATATGGAAAAAAAGAACTCTTCCAAAAGTTTGTATGTACCTACATATGAAGTATGCGGCGTTGCCCTGACGTATTTAGGATTGCAAACAGTTAATCAATATATTCGGTAAGAATAAGTGAATTTCGTCAGACAGGATTCGGATTAAGTCAGATAGGAATTCAATTTTGTATATGTAATCGCCAGAAGGGCTTACGGGAATCTGGGATACATAATGAGAGTGTCCAAGCCTTTTAAGTCTTGTCTTGTGACACTCAATTTATCGTATAACTTTTGTCAGAAGCCACCTGGAGTTTGCAAGTACTGTATGGAATTCCGTCTATTTATATATAACATTTACATTTACACTAAAAATTTTATTTACATTTACAAAACTCCATTCTTACTAATCCTAACTCTTTGTTCAAGTTTCAGTGAGTCTATAAAATACTATTCTGGTGAAAGCTACAATTTTCTTCTATTATTTTTCGTATTTTTTATTATATACTGTATTTCTTCCTAATAAATAAATAAAATAAAAACATTGGGTAGTCTTTGCAATCGCGCGTTTGCACCAAACTGTTGATAGTGTTTTGTATTCGTGTGTACGTGGCTGCGCGATGACCTCCGTATTAACCCCTTCGCTGCCTGCGCTGGTTGTGATAAATGACTCCTAGGTGATTAATATGTGGCACCCGCGAGGACCGCGATCCATAATCTTGTTAACCCTGTCCGACCGAACTATTTGCCAAACACTTTACGCAAACTGTCATCTCAAATTACGTGCATATGCGACGACTCGGTGTGGTTATAGTCTGTCCTATTTAGAGTGTCAGTGTGCGCTGGGGTTTGTTTGCGTTTAAGATTGGAAATATTTGTAACGTGAATTCTGTAGAAATCAATTGAAAATATAATAAATTAACCGAAGAATAAGTTCAGAAGGAAAAAATATTGTAACTATACGTGACGAATTGGAATGAAGGTTTTTTTTACATATGTCAATATAGACTTTAGTGGTATCAGTATTAGTGGATAAAGGAATAGTACATAGTATTTTTTTTTCAATTGAAATAAATTATCATATAAAATAAAATATAGTTAGAGATGTGAATTGTGCAAGCGAAATCGCGTGCATCGTAAAAGAGAAGATAGATACGCGCAAAACTTGCAGTTAAAGCGGAATACGCCGTAAAAACGTTGTATTTTTTTATATTTTATATTTTTTCGCTTTTAACGCCTCGGTTTTAGTTTTAACGATGGTGATGTTAGGGTTTTAAACAGTAAAGATTTCTGTGAATATAGAACGGTAGAGTGTGTGTCGAATGCCGTGGCTTTCGATAAATACTGCGAGAGAAATGTGCATATGCATAATTCCAATATAAAACTCATTGGAAGCTTTCAACGGTCAATTAGTAATAGTACTTATTTCATCAACTATTGTTAATTGCTAGTGTGGAAGCAAAATAATGTTAAATTAGATATATTGATGGATTAGTGCACAGATATTTTATGTCCAGTTTTGTTTTAAAATATTGTATACGAGCACATCTCTTTTGCATGAAAAATATGGACGAAATGGACATATTATATATTTGAATAAGGCAATATCTTCTCAAATATACTATTTGGAAATACAATACTTTTTAAACATGAAGGTTTGATGCAGATGGACGTTTTATGTATGATAACTCAATTTTGGTAAAAACTGGACATACAATATCTGTGCACTAACCCATCGATATGTAGGTAATGGTAACATTGATGGCAAAATAGAGATACATATAAGCAATTTAATTTAGCAGAGGAATTTGTGGAAAAGCAAATATTTTTTCGGAAATCCTAATGAGCCGTGTTTTTAAAAAGTACCTAATCAAATTCTAGCAAACACATTCCTCAATTATTGTGAATCGTAAGTGACAACCATCGATCCTTACCAAAAATTCCTTTTAAAACTCCTGTCACAAGTAAGCGTTATAAATTAAATTCGTGGTTGAGTAATGAACACGATGCTTTCATAACATCAATTTAATACTGAACAAATCCGATTTCGAATATCAGTCATCGGATCCGCGCGCAGACGCAATAATAACAAGGAATCGTGTGATTAATAGCTCGAAATTGTTTGCCGTACTCCTTTTCCCTTTGAACATATTTGTATAGCTGCGGGGCTTTTTTCAAAAGAACCGAATGACTGACTCTTCTTCCCGTGCAGATGCACGCAACATTTCTTGGCTTTTTAATTGGCGCAAATCTATCATTACTTAGAAATGGTATTGATAAGTGTAAGTTGGGACACTTTGAATTTAACGAGCGAGAGAAATTGCGAAAGTAACGTTTCTCGGTACATATTTATTCGATTTTGCAAAGTTCACTGGATGGCAGTTATCGCTACCGGAAGTCGAACGTTGAATATCGGAAACCCTACCGAGGGTCGCCAATTTATTACAACTTATTCCAAGAAACATTAGTGCAGTTTTCTATCATTAAATGTTTTCTTTCGAAGGAGAAAGCGAGACTCGCACAGTGTGGCGGTAGCAATCAATATACATATGTACATTTTTTGGATATATTTACAGATTTTTTTGTACAGAAATATCAGTGGGGGAGGTATTTGTTCGTTTCCATACTTATTTAATGACTAGTGTAAACCCGTTGAATATCAACGAATGTTTGTGTGTGTGAGTATACATATGTGTATTTAATAGTTTTTATAGTTGTTGCATAGATGGCGCGTTATAATACAACACGTAACAATTTCGCACACAAGTCACGAGCCTGTTATGAATTTATATTGTCAAATTTCAGTAGGCCCGTCATCACCTCTGTTTGGATCACAGCGTAAGCGCTCACTGTCCCGAACTGGTGATCACGGGTTAAAATCCCACTCGCGCGACGTTCTGGTTTTTTAATTATTTACCTCGGTGAGCGTTATCAGTAGACAAAAACACACACAGACACACAGCCAGACAGACACACGGAATAGGGCTATTATATTTATATAGTGATGATATAGGCTTATTAAGGAATAGCAAAAAAAAAACTTTGTAATAAAGATACGGACTTGCAGGTTCGACCCCCAAAGTTACCTGGGATCCAGTCCTCATTTTCTTTTGTTAATAATAAAATTCTACAAAATCTACAATAGTGGCATCTTCTAAAATTGCTGAATCATCTTCTAACAAAGAAGCAAAACAACCATAGCAAATTTCGAAGTGGAAAAAATTTTATGAAGATGTGTCGAGAGGTAATTAAAAAAATTGATAAATTAACATTTGACGCTGCAAAATTGAACGAAATCAAACCCTCAAACTTCGAATCGATGTAAATTTGGTATTGAAATTTAAAAATTTCCAATAAATCGCAGAATAATAATTGGAATCTGCTTGGAGAGGCTGCTGAAAGTGGGTCGACACTCCAGCACGCGTGCCCACGGTTGGCGATCGGTGTGATAAGTCCACGTCTGCTTCCAGCTCGACAATGGCCTTTTAATGACGACGGGAAAATGCTGTATGACGTTCTTGTTGCATTTTTTGAAGGCAACCATGCATTTTCGGTCAAGGCATTCGTTCTGTTTCGACGCCCCTCGTTACAAACGCCAAAGGAATGTCGTTAATTCCGGACATAGCACAGAGTTCTAATTCGGTAGTACCGTTTTAATTAAAACTGAGGAGTAATGCCATCGTCACTTCCCCTTAAAAAGTGTCATATTTTCGTATGTTGCATGCGTAACGGCCATTACTAGGTGACGTGCTAGTTTGTCGTCGGAAGAAGTTAGTACGAGTCGAATCGATTTGACGTGTCTAATGTCTGAGCTGCCGCATTATGTGCTCAAAGACAACATGTTTGTTGTCTGTCATAAATGTCAAGGGGTAAGTTATAAATAAATATTTAAAAAAAATCTGACAGTCGTGTAATCAAAGCTTCGAACTAAATCAAGAAAAATTGATCCGCAAGAACTTGCACGTACTAAAATAAAAGTTTGAGCAAACATTTCAAATACTTAAAATTTTCAAGTAAATTTGCAACGACATAAAGTTTAAATGGAAAATTTTCCTTGAAAGTGAGCTTGTACAGGATTAGACTGATTCTCTGTAAGTAGTGAAGCGATGCTATTTAAATATATTTCATGTTTTGGAGTGTTCTTTTTGAACGCGTGCTAGCTTAGCCAGCACATGTGTTGTGAACGTGCATAATATAATATAAGCGATGATGAAATATAACTTCCGCGAAGCTCGAAATCAAACAGTAATTATAACATACATATATTAATAAACCATGCAAACGCGGTTGGATTTAATTTCAAATGATATAAACAGTCGTAATATCGTTTTGCGATACCCAATTGGAATGTGCAATATGGCTAGTAAACGTGAGTGGAAAATGTCGTTTAATTTACAAAAGCGCATAATAAAATTCATAATCACACTTTCACAACGGCGTTCGTATGAATAATGTGCGGTCCAACGTGTGTATTGTGTGCAATAATAAATTATTTATATAATGAAAATGAAAAAGTTTTTATACGTCGAGATAAGACCCGCCAAGTTTCGTACACCTCGTAATGTATTATACTTGTTAAATTTGAAATAGCGTAAAAGTTAAAATTTTAACGAACAATGAAAACACTCGTAATGGAACTTTTGACAGTGCAAGTTTAAAACACGAAAGGGGTAAAATCGTATCATCGAGATATGGATCGTACAAAATTTCGGACATAATTATGACGCGTGCTTCCTCACAGCGAATAACAACATTCAAACGGAAATAAAAAAAAAAAACAATACGACTCTAAAGATCCTCATTCACGTTGCGTTTTTTCGAACGATTCCTGTTCCGATTATTTAGCGATTCGGAAGTAAAATCGTTACGTGTGTGTGTAAAATCAAATTCAATCGGCGAGATCGGACAATTCAGGCAACGCTTGATTTCCGTACGATTTTCTTTTCCGATTTGAATATGGAAGCTAAAATCGTTACGTGATACGTGGTAAGTGTACTGTTCTTGTTGCGATCTGAAGAGTGTATCTCGGATAAAAATTCATACAACAATTTTGAAACGATACGATTTCTGCCCTTTATTTCAGTTTACAGATTTAGCGTTATGGGGTTGAAATTTAATTAAATTCATTCCAATCCACTTCCATTTCTGTCTGTTTTGAGAAATCTACACCCACTTGATTCCACACATTCGTCCACTTGATCTACCTTGCTTTCTTTCACATCCTCTCGGATACCATTCCAGTACATCTCGCGTTCATCTGGCATCCACTCTTCTCGCTATTGTGTCCAGCCCATTGCCACTTCAACTTTTTCACACGTTCCGCTATATCTGCCACTTTGGTCATGCTTCTTACCCACGTATTCCTCTTACGATCTCTTCTTGTTATACCATGCATACATTTTACCATGCTTCTCTATGTGCACTGGATCCGACGTAATATTTTTGAATTCAGCGTATATTATTTTTTGTTTAGAAAATAATTATAATATGAGGGTTATGGATAAAACTGTGATTTATTTAAAAATCGTTTCAGATTTATGAGAAATTGAAACGGAGTAAAAATTTGAAAGTCCGTGGACACGACACGACACGAATCGAAAATCTTAACGATTTACTGTTGTACCTATGTACTACAGTACAGTACAGTATAAGTACAGTAGCAAAAAACGTAACGCGAATGGGGCCCCTAACATTAAATGTGACGGTAAACATCAGCTGAAATCATACAAACAAACAATTTCGTTAGTTGAATTCCGTTCAAACTAGTAACTTTCGAATGATACAGTTTGAGAAACATTAATACACAGTCCAATAGAAAAAACTTCGATGGTCAATTTTAGACCGTTGGAAAAAATAATAGGTTAAAAAACAAAGCAATCGTCACGAACCATATATTCGGTATTAATTATGCGGTCAGCTAAGCACCGAAGTAATTATGACACAATATCGTTGGGGTACGAAGCGATCGGTATGGAAGCGGAGATACGTTATTATTAGATGGAAAAAAAAAGCAGTTTATAAATGATGGCTACCTTACAATGGAGGGTTAAATTATATGGAACGCCTTGTGTATGAGCAGGAACTTGCAGCAACCGCTCCAGGCGTTAAAGTTCCGTAATTAGAGCTTACATCTGGGCTACGTGTATATTTTGTTAGATTTTTTTTATCTTTTCCGTAGTATACATGCCCCAGGAAAAATATTAGTCGAGTGATACAACCTCCGGAAAAGTTAAATAGTGTATTTAATATGGGTGGAAAACCGTGCTTATTTAAACACCATTTTAAATTACTTTGTATTCGTATAGTGTTCGTGATCAAATATTCACCGGAATGTTGGAATTTAATCATACATAAATTATAATCGAAGATGTGAAGTCGTTCGAAGTAGTACTGCTATTTATCCAAACGAAACGAACTGCTATGTGTATAAAACGTTTTACTTTCACTGTATCACTAGTTATATTAAATTCACTTCAACTTCACAATGGAGTTGATTGCTTTTTTAATTATTCTCGTTTAGGTTCGATATCACAACGCCAAATAGTCAATGTACCAATAGTGGCAATTAAATATAGGTAGTCAGTAGTTTGTTTTGTAAGTTGCTTCTTTCTAATTATTTATATATGCATAATATGTACATACATGCCCTATGATTATAAACTTTCTTGCATTTGATTAAAACACGTCACTTTGAAATGGTGTCGTCTAATTATGTCTATAGAAAAATTAGTCTATATAATTACTATGAACCAACTCCCCTGAAAATCTCACATAATAAAACTGTTTACGATTTATTTACACTACATTGAAAAGTAAATAATTAATAATTCAATCATGTGTAATTGCATTATGTTAATTCAACCGTTTCACGACGATTGCTTGAATAAATACGAAAATATGAATTAATCAAATACATATATATAATTTCTTGCGCATCAAGGATTATAGCTTTTCTTTGTGCATCGCGTTTATCAACTGTATCTTTTCCATATATGTATGTACCTATCCATTTTCATTCTAGAAATTCAAATTTTACGTATCAGCGATACGTAATAAATTCATTTATTTACATATCGCTAGATATGTGTACCTATGTATGTACATCTATTTTCATTCGTTTACGATCTCGTAATACCCAGCGTTGTTAGAGTATATTTTGAAATGCAAATAATTTTAAATATGTAATAAGTAATAAGTAATATTTCAAATAACAATAAAAAAAACTTTAAACAACTTGAATTGTTTTTATTTTCTTTCGGTTTATAGTTATTCAATTATACATAGTTGTGCCAAACCAAAAATCACAAAGTCTTAAAAATTGAAGTGCAACAGATTAAGCTTTACAACGCTCTGAATCTTATAGTGATATTTTCGCGGATATCGGTTCAGAGTAGTGGTCTTCAACCCTTTTTCGGTCAGCGTTCAGTTTTTTAATACTATTTAATTTGCAATATGCTAACCACCCACCTGAATATAACCTAAAACGTAAAAATATATAAAATTCAACCCCTCATCATTTTTTCTGAATTTCATTGTTTGTACGAAAGTTTCGAAAGTGAGTTAATTGTTTTATTGTTTGATGATTTATTGCAATATACTACTACTACCACTGCTATCGTTGATAAGTACAACTGCTCGCCAAGATGCCACGAACAAAGACGCAATGCACAAAACAATAAGGGTTTACAAAAAAATCGTTTGACGGACCGCTGTCGAAGCGAAATTGCTGCGAACGCAAATAGTGTATTTTTTTGTTGGTTGGGTTATTTTGTTAAAGATCTTTTTTTGTTAATTCTGCCTATTGTATTTCCGTTCGAGGGTCAAAATTTGGTCCGAAAATTTAGATGTATACCTACAACCAACGAAGCGAATCCTATAGTTCGCGTCATATTCGGTTCGCGTTCGATTCGGCGGTGTGTATGTACCATAACAGTAACATCCACCTAACACACAAACAAATGAATACAGCAATGACGATGACCACCCAGTCTGCTAGTAGTCGAGATTGTAGGAAAAACCATTTAGAAAATTAAACCCATTTTCAGTATCAAACATTTATTAAAGGCACAACCTTTGTGTCTGATGAGATTTGACAAGATTTTCAATGTCAGGCTGTGAACTTAATAACGTCAGGTGAAGATCTCTTTCTGATACGTACAAGCGATTTATTTGTTTTGTGAGAAGACGATTAACTGTACTGAAACCCGATTCAACTAAATAAGAAGTTGGAAGTCAGTATAGTACCTACATATATTAATGAATTTTTACTCCACAATTGAGGATTCATATAAGATATCTTCTTATTCTGCCAGAGTTGTAAATATATCTACATCCTGATTAAAATCAGGATGCAATTCTAAAATTTCTTCTTGACACGTAAAATCTACATCGCACACATTTACTTTGTATGGATCTATCATTCACGATTCAATCTTTCAATTTACTAGGTCACTGAATCGAGTCACCATATGAGTATGCAAATGATCTACAAATGCATTTATGTCAGCAGTTGTAAGCTCATATTTTATTTAGAACAATTCTAGAAAGTAATGAAATTCTTCCCGCCAGATATTTTGCTTGAACAAATCTAATTTATCGATAAATATAGATATAACACATGGAATAAATTGCAAAGCGCCACACAAGTACGGCGCGTTTTTTTTTTAAATATTGTCCAAGTAATTTTATTTTCTTTCAGATTTCTTCTATGTACATACATATATTGTCGTAGGACCTACTAAAAATCAAGAAACGATCAGAAGGGAGCCGTATCGCTCGGGTTTACCACCACTCTATAGAGTCTATATTCTAGATTCTAGAATCTATGTAGGTGTTGGATGACAAATGTTGAAAAGTTAGTCTAACATGTATAAAACCTACAGGTTATAAAAGTCTAAAAGTTGATTTTTGAGATGTAGAATGAATGTACTTACTTCTCTCACTCCTACTTTGCCTCCATTTGGAAAGTCGTTGACTGGTTGAGAACCGCGGCAATTTGAGTGAAGCGAAACGCCATTTCGTTTCTTTTTAAAGGCTGAAACTATTTCAGTTTCTTTAGCGTTCCATGAAGATAAATCATTCTTTTTATGTACTGAGGAGCGAGAGAGCGCGCCGAAGGAGATTTGCCGAATCTCCAGGGAAGTGCGAAGTCATTGTTTTCGTTCCTTTTTTTTTTTTTTCAAGTTGATAGAATAGCGTTGTATCCTATTTATTATTTTTTCAGCCATCATACAATATATTTTGTATGGGCGCGTGTTTACGAATAAAATTTTAATTGTCACCGGCAGCAATTAATTCACATATTTCCTAATTACACAATATATTTAACATTTAAATAGAGGCGAGATAAAGCTAAACCGACCGAAGTGTGTTCGGCGCGGTTGGGGGATAGAAGAGGGGTGTAGGGGTAGGGGGTTAAATTAAACTGACCAGGGCCGGAATTAAAATAAATTATGTAATAACGAAGGATTGCGAAGGCAGTTTTCCGTGTGGCCTAAGAGCTTTCGCGTGTATTCCATAATATTACATTTTATGTAATAGTTGAACGCGGCAAAATATACGGTATTTGATTTCGACCTAACAAAGTTCTCGTGTAAAATACATTAAGTGCTTCTAACTTATATAAATAGCATTATTATATAGGTACATATATCCTCTACACGCCTTTTCATAAAACTTTAACCATAAATTTTATTAATTATCACACGTACCTACCTATTATTCAAAGGTCGATGCGTGCTTTGTTGCGAGCTTTAAAATCGTGCCGTAAATTAATTGCTAATACGAAATCCATTTTAAAAGTGGAAACATAACGTGGCTTTTGTGCCCGGAAAAGTGAAGATTTTTGACACCTTGACATATTAATATGTATGGACATATACAGGGCTGATCGTAAATTTTATAATCCTAATTAATAGTGTTTAATTGGGTTAATTGAATACCAGTCTTTGGCATCAGTGATTAGAAATGGAACTATTCTCTATCGAAATTAATTGCTCTTTATATTCATTCACATGCCTATACCTATGTACATACATATATATTGGTGTATCAATGTGTTCAATTTAATCTACTTATTATATTATATGAAAAATGCTAGATAGATCAAGCAGATTTGATTTTGTCAAAATTGATATGCATATACATACATACATACATAGTAATTCATAGGTATTGGCTAATTAACTGATTGGCTGATGTATTATAACGCATGCTCTTTTTCTAGAAATTAGCGTATGAAATGGATGGTCGAGTTGCGATTTTTAAACGTTAAACGTTATCTTCAGGTGACGTTAATCGTTATTTGAACCGAGTTGAAAAGTTAAAACGTTAACTTGTGACTTTCTCTCCCGCGAGCCAAAACCCGGCTGTGACAAATGGACGTGCCGAGCCAACTTAAGCCGTTCATTGTTTCGTTAAATGCCCTTTTGATTTTCTGTAACTAAAAAAATGTCGATTTCATATTACACTTACGCAAACTGGTCGAAAATTGCGCAGTTAGTTAGTGTCGCATTTTTATTTTGACGTACAATGTCGCGTGCAAGCCGTTTTCCGCCATTAACTTATTATTAAATAAGCATGCCGTGTTCAAATGTTCCGCACAATAAATACACGTACTAAATACGCAAAAGATTGTGATCAGAGAGGGTGAATTTTGTACATATTACAACCCTGAATCGGTTGTGATATTTTTTCAATTTTACAATAAGTATTTGTATTGCGTTTCAATCTGCTTTAGCACTAAAATAAAATAAAAATTTTCATCAATTTTTTGAAATAAATTAAATGGCTTCTCAGGCTTGAGCGTTTTAAAAAGCATCCATAAGTTTCTGAAGCGTAATTTCTGGTGGTGTGTTAATATTGATAGAGTCAAAGGCACTGTTTTCAATGAAATACAGTCCTTCGAGTCGAATTGATTATATCCTTCTATACACGTTCAAAGTAGTCTTCGAGTTGAATCCAATAGTGTAATTTAAAGTCACCTTTATTCCCACGGGGAAAACGTTGGTAAATGCCATAAATTGAATCCCATCAATAACTTCTCAATGTGAAAATTGAAGCTGTATATATTTTTAATGAAAAATCTACCATAACTAAGCCCCAAGAAATAGCTTGATTAAAATCTCGAATGAAAATGTAAAATAAATTTTAAACGAGTGACTGCAATTTTGCTTAGAAACCGCCCTAAGGCTGATATTACACTGAGCAACAACACCAACACCAGGTTTTTTTTGAACCTCGACGACCAGATAGATAGGTAGATATACAGGTTCATATACTGCGTATTACATTATGCGATTCTGAGTTGCATGAAAATTTCTTGGAAGTCAATGTTCGACGAAAAAAACCTTCACCAAAAACCCTTTTCTGACCTTTTTTTTGCATCGTCGTACTCAATTGTCAACGCAACGCAACGTCAACGCAATTGTTTCGAAAACAATGAAATTCAGAAAGAAATACGAGAGGTTGAATTTTATATATTTTCTACGTCTACATAGAGTACCTAGTTTCGTATAGCTTCCTAGAGCTATTTTTTTTGTATGAAGATTATGAGATGAGCAGGTAGCTTGGCGAGTGAAAAGTGGTGCAATGTAATGAGATGCTCGCCACCGCCAAAAAAAATCTGGTGCTGGTGTTGTTGCTCAATGTAATATCGCTCTTAAGGTAAAATTTACATTAAATTATTGAAAGTTTGACTTACATAGATCATTTAAATATATTTATAAAAGATTTTGATAATTACTTATAGACGCAGTGTAAATAAAGTAGAAATTCAATCGCAACTCAGGGTTAAATAGCGTGCTGATGTGATTTTCATTTTTATAAAAATTATTAGCAGCCGCGAGTCTTAAATCCGACAAGCTTGCGATTAGCTTATTTTTTTGTCGTACATTTCTTAATTTTAACGCTTTCACGTTATAAAAAAGCTCCGAAAGGGTTTAAGCGTATGTACATATGTGGTTCTATAAAACCTTGAACTTAAAAAGCTACAAACAAAGGCTTGTAACGAACTCGTTCGGCGCACGTATCTTTTGAGCTTTGAAAGCTCAAGCCACTCGAGCCGAGCGCGTGTGACTAATTTGTAATTCCTATCCTAGGCTCGGGTTTTCAGGGAGCATCGCGGTCTTCTGATTAAAGGCAGGTGATAGATGGCCGGGCCAGGATTAGACGAAATATTGTAATAACGCCTCTATTGTCGGCGGGGATCGATCCCGACAAAAGGAGCTCGAAGGACCTTGTTGCTCCTTTTAAAACGGTTACATTGTATTATGCGCGTTATAAACGTCCATATATAACACGGGCATGAAGATGGATGTTGAAGAAAGAGTCAGAAATACCACTCGCTAACGACCTATTGTTTTCGCACGCCGACGTCAAAAACTCATCGGTGAAATATTGGATGTTAAAAAGATAATTTTTACACACACTATGCCTCGGGCATACATTTAAAGAAAGGTTTTTATTATACTCGGTAAAGCAAACTTTACGATGCTACCAAATATGTATAGGTACTTACTAAAAATGATTTTTAAGTATTGTATGCATACTTCAAAAGTATGATGCATTTACGAATGTATTTGTATTGGCATACAACAGGGTGTTCATATTGTTATGTACTAATAAGTGGAATGGGAAGGAGGGGGGAAGGAGAGGTGGTGTAATCAAGGTGAAATTATACATACAATCTTTTATTCTGTAGCATAACCAAAAAATCGCAGTGTGTAGCCGCTACTCACTATAGAAGTAAAACTTCTTTGCAATTTAAAGCAAGTGCAATGTACAACAAGGAATACAGATGTGAATGTGAAAGAATTGTGTCCACAAATGTGGTTTTAAACGCTCACACAATGACTCACTGTTCACATTCGCGCGAATGTTCGTCAATTGTTGGCCTTAGGTGACGTCGTCGAATGCTGACGAGCATTCGCATGGAAGTGACACGCGGGGCCAGAGCGCTGCTATCGTATTGTCAACCAAACGCACAGACAACACTGACTGTGGAGGGGGGAAGGGTCCGCCATCTTGCTTTCTTCGCGGTTCGCTCGACTTCGAGCGATGCACCGCGAGTGCTCATACAGTACGTTGGCCTTGACGCGAAAATGTTCGAGTGACATACCCACACGTGGACGCTCGGTACTGCTCGTCAGCGCTCGCCCAATGTGAAGTGGCGGCGTCACTGCTACCCGACGTCTAGCCGAGGAGTGGGGGTATCCGCTGACCGCCACTGGTTTTCGTGTCGTGCCACGCTTCGATGAAACGTTTTTACTAAACTGAGGGGCGGTGCGGTGGGTGGAGGGGACGCTCGAGTTTTCGGGGCGGATATCTCTCGCACGAACGCGAAATAGCAAGAGAGAAGGCAATAGCCTACCTCCAAACTGGTGGAGTGGGGGTATGCGTCTCAGCTTATCGCTCGCTTCGTTTGTATGGATTGTTGGATGAACCGTTTTTACTCTACCGAGCGAAAATAAGTTTTACTTCAAAAAGTAGGTGGTACAAACAATGAGACGTCACTGACGCATTATACTTTTGAGGTGAAAAAGTACATGTATTGTAAACATAAAGTTGATTAATATCTACATACACAGTACCTGTGTGATAAAAATTAAACCGAGGAAAAAATATTATGTACACACACTCTTACACACATTATACTATGATATTTTATACGCGGTTAAAAGCGTTTCTCGTCCCTAATCTGACACGTGATAGAAATGCCCCACCGGTATTCGAACCGTGCACCGAGCCATACACGCGATCCGAAACGACAGGGTCAAACGAACCCGGCTATTTAAATAATTAAAAATACGAGTACCTTGGCGGGGAACGGGTTGATCATAATTCCCTTTGACGCCTAAACGACCTGTTACAGACGGTCGACCGACCGTCTTGTAGAAACCGATCCCAGACGATTTTGACAGCCGCGAAGGGGTACAAAGTGCGATAGGTACCAAACGAAATTGAATTTATGAACTGTAAGAACGATCGGTTGCAACCTCTGAAAAGCTCAGTTGTGATGACAAGTTCACGTCGTGAAAAAGGAATGAAAATCTTTACAAAGATTTCGACCTATGATACAGTTACATATTTATTGGCAAAATACGACAATAGTATGGTAAATTCACGACTGTATACATATTTAAAGAAATATACGTTTTCTAAAGGTCCAGATCGTTTCGAATGAGCGATACCTTTACGAAGTTTACGTTGAGCATTGTTGTCTATTTTCACGGTTCATATTAGAAATACCAAACAGTGCATTTGTGCATGCTTGGTTCATCGCAAGACCATGTGCACGTCAATCAAAATTATGCACGGCCCTAAAAATAATATTTCTTTGTGTGTTCGATCGCGTTTTTACGACGTTAAGCCCTTCGCTTCGCATGCATTGTGATTGTGCATAAAATCGGAATGCAGTATTTTGCACAGGCTCTTCGCGTTGTACGTTGTGACTCAACAGACTATATTATGTATGTATGTATGTATGTACATAGTATATTTATATATAATTTTTATTATAGAAATATGAAAGGTTTCGGTGTGTTTTTGGTTTCGCAAAGCATGTTGGTTTTTTAAACGTATAGGTCGTTCAGTATTTCATTCAATGCTTTTAGTGTTTACTGAATAAATTTCGTTGAATAATTTTTTGAACAATCTGACAATTTGTCTCGTTGATTGGATGGACATGTAAATTTTTAAATCTCTCGACCGACACGATTCCATTACAGGCTCGCGCAGAAATAATAAAAAAAGTTGGCATATAAATAAACAGGGGTAGGACATAGGGTTGTAGAATAAAGCCCGAAGCCGAAAGGGCAGATTTCATATTAAAAAAAAAAAAAAGAGAAATTCTGTCGGGTTACGATTAAACATGAGGCCACTAAAAACCGTAAATTTTAATACAGGCGCGTGCGCAACATAAACAACAAGGGGATGCGAAAAGCGCAAATGTGTGTTTCTCTAATTTTTGTTTCGCGGTTCAGAAGCACTGATATTCCACTGTACATTGTACATACATATATGTAAAGTGAATTTCCCGTGGGTATTCGGTGGATATTTTCTTAGGGTTTTGTTGAATTGCAATTAATTGAAGAGAATATTATTATTGCAACAGAACCAAACTTTCACACACCATATAAGTACTTTGACATTCATTAATATTGATGGGTTCAATTTATATTTTGAAAATTTTCTCATTAATAGAAAGTATTGACCTTTGAATAAATTCACAGAAGGATCGCTTACTTATTTACATAGAGGCGGTAGACACAAAGATTAGCCGTGGCTTTAGAAATTCGATCATAAATTAGTAGGTTAACTTCTAGCACTAACATTTAATAAGTGGAGCTTAAAAGTGGATTAGGCTGTAAACAATGATCAATCTATACAGATTATAATATCAAAACGCGTAATTTATTCGAAAATGTCAAATAAACTATTGCACTATGATCTTTTGACTGATGTATTAAACGCACGCCATCAATCATACGGTTATAACAAACGACGTTGTGTATTTCAACGGGTTTAACACCTATTATTATTATGTCATTCTATTATCGAAGTTAAGGCTCCCGCACACCGCTGCGAACAGGTAGGAAAACAGGAATATCTCAAGGGTGGTATGGTGGGGAGTTGTATCGTATAGCCACGATTTATTCAGCCAATAAGCCAAATAGAGCGCGTGACAGCAAAGTTGGCTTTGACCGCTAAATATTCGGGCATAACCACGTGGTGAAAACTTTAGTTTGCCTCGAAACAGGCGTAGGGGGTGGCGGGAGCGATTATATACGTGCATTATATATTTGTTAGCTGTTATAATAGATATATGTATTACGTAAAGTAGTGCAATTGATTATTAATAAAATTGAAACGAATTCGCAATAAATAAAGTTAGATGCGCGTGAGTGGCATTAATGAGAGAATAGAATAACTGAATACGCGTCTACACCAAGTAGGATTTCCGGCGATTTCTTGCGAAATTCGCTGGGTTTGCCGCGCTAGGTTTTCATACGCGATTTCGTAGCGGTGTGCGGGAGCCTTTATACTGAAATAGCGCGACGATAAACCGTCTTAAAATAACCCGCTAACGACCGCTTTAATTAAAGTCGCTTATGCGATTCGTATACAGAATGTTTGGAATACGGTGCGTGTTTGTGTGTTAACTTTTCGGCGCACACAATCGGAGGGGTGCCATTTTTTTGGGCCACACAGTTAGAGCCTACCAACTGTTGCACCGGTGCATTGTTGTCATTGATATTATATAGTTGTTAAGGTGTCTTTTGATACGAGTTCCATACCCATCCCCAAAGGAATGGCATCTTTTCGAATTATATTTATAGAATGGTTCTTTTTTTTTTGTAAAGGTTCCATTCATAGTAAACGGATGCAGTCGCATCTGCCGATGAAGCTATAGCTTTTTTATACTACTACATATATAATGGCTGACATATTATGTTAATTAAATGACACCCCAAAGACACGTGCCTCGTACGTTTGTCAGTATTTAAAATTCAATTAATCGACGCGCTGCACTGCCGCGCTGCGAAAGTTTCGTATTTGTAAACTTTTATTTAACTTTCCGAAGAAATTGTCCAATAAAAGGTTAATATTGTGCGCTGTAATAAAAAAAAGGTGAACGTACTGGTAATTTCCGTTGGAAAATAATAAAGGTTGGCCGGTTTTATCGCGGGCCGCCACATGCGAAATTGCATTCTATTGCATTCGCAGTGCAACTGGGCCAAGTGTTATTGTTGACGTATGACCGCTTTTCGATTTAAAAATTTACGACTTTATTTTATTGTTTAATTTTCAGTTTTCATATTCGTAACGTCGACTTTATAGTACGCGGCCATTGTTTGAAAAATATTTATGCCTCAGTTCTTATCCTGCAACGTGCAATTTAAAATATTTTTCTTCACTATTAGGAATGAGCGAAGTTTGTTGAAATTTTGTACTAGAAATTATGAAAAAAAGCATCTGTTAAGTTTATTATTTATTAATAGTTGAAAAATGGCTACATAAACTTATTTCAACTTTTGTTTCAGGCATAACTATATAAAATAATTTATACGTCCTGTCGGCGTAATTTTAATAAAATCTTGTAGAATTTATTTACTGTATTTTTTTTCACTATCTAAATATTCCTACACTACATAAACTTTGCCTTCTAATAAAAGCTTATAAAGTTTTGAAATATTTTATTAACGTCTCGCCGTTAAAATTGAAGTATTCGAAGAACTTTTCAGCAGCACAGTTTTATTCGACGCGTTTTCGCACACGAATCGAAACATACATAGTCCTTACAATGAGGATTTTACATTGTGGGGGACTTAGGCTACCCCAAAAACACCTTTATTAAAGCCTGTGACAATGGTCCCGGCCATAATAACTTTTTATGATGAACCGCGTCTATTGTCACTCTGTTTTCCTTTTGTCAATAATATACCACCTCTCTCCGGTCGATTGTTGCATTTGTTGCTCATTTCACGTTAAAATCAAAATGCAGGTAGGATATTATTGCTCTCATATTCAACGCACTTATGTCATTTTCTTTTTTCGCCCTCAAATTGATTGACGTGCGGGTAAAATTGCGGTTTGGGATGCATTTATAACTGGCGTATCGTTTCATATTACGTATCGAATGAACTATTGATTAAATTTGCAAAAATACTCTATGTATTAATGAATGTGTACATTTATTCGATATGTTATAAACCAGCACAGCTGATCTCTACAGTGGCGTTAGTTTCGTCCCATTATTGATATATTGAATTATATTTCATCCTCTATTGTGTGACAAATTCACATTAATTTCTCGCGCGTCCTTTCGCCGGTCACCGCACAATGGGCTTCCATGCAAAATAAAATTGTCATTTTCCGTATCGTTTGTTTCCACGTTTTCCATTGTTGCAAGAATGCGACAATATAGGCGAAATGGAAACATCCATTGTGCGACTCACCTATTCAATACACGACAATACACTTCTTAGTCCCGTTTATATATAGACACCTATGTGTATGTGAAAGCAAATAAAGATATCATTGAGCGCAAGAATTCTCAACGGGTCGACTACTGCGCCAGGTGTACCGTTCCATTGTTAACTTTTACCTACACATATCGATACGTGTGCGCGTGTATGTAGTAAAAATTAAAATTATTGATATTTTGATAAATGTCTAGTCATAGAGTGGGAAACATAGAGCATCATAGAATGGGCAACATAACGGATTGCCATATATCGAGAACGTTCTGTCTACACGAGGCTAATACATAGAGGTAAAAGTAAAAGAAAAGTAAAAGTAGTAAAAGGTGAGTTATCTTCAGGATTGGAAGTTTTCCTTAGAATAGGATAAAGAAACCAGACGAATTATATATTGGTTATTCCGTCTGTGTGTCTGTCTGCTGATTAAATGATTAAAACCAAACGTTGAGAATGGGATTTGAAACTACCGCTGATTCAGAAAGACGAATTAAACCAGATATAATAGGCCTATTCCGTCTGTTTCTATCTGAAAATAAGGCTCGCCTCGGTAAATGATTAAAACGTCATAGATGGCGCCTGGTTGCTAAGATGCAACAACTATTAAATTAAATTTAATATTATTTTTTAGTACGGATTATGAGAACGCTCCGTTGATGTTCAATGGGCTTACACTAGTAACTAATAAATTATATTTTACTATTAGTACTATTACCTGTAGATCAATATTTTAACATACTATTTGTTGGTTTGCTGAATATATATCTATATAATATATAGTAAATCTGCAATTAAGTGATGGCGTGTGGATTTTGCCTTGGGGATTTTCGCAGTACGAGAGTGCGCGTCACGTACTTTTAGGTAGTTTTTCAGAGTTTCTCTCGAAAGACTTTCTCAATTGAAAAACTTTCCTATAATTCGCCATTTTGATTGTGCAAACTGTCCAACTATCCGATCCCCGACTTGGGCATATCGTCGAATCGAAAGCCTTATCTTTATACAGCAGTACAAAAAGTACTCGACGCGACGTCGAAAAGTTTAAGTGCACGTCTATAATTCTGGCGTTAAATGACGCTTATTTTTTTTTTATTAGCGTTTATAGTTCGATTTACGGAATTGCTTACGATCTAGTGAAACTTGGATTGATCTCTCCGTAGCGTAGGTGAGATTCTTGAATGTGGAAAATTCGCACACGTATGTATACGGGCGGCGGCTCGTTGACACAAAGGGTTCAATTCGAAGGGTGGGCGGAATAGGGGAGTCGATTTTACAATTTTGTTCGAGGGCATTTTAATTTATAATGGGTCGGTCGATTCTTTGAATCGCAACCAGTCCTTTGTAGTCGAAACGGTTCAGTTGTGTCCGATCCAATATCTATGCTTTCGCAATTTCAAAGCGGGGCGGGGCGCGGTCAAGACGTACAAAATTAAAAGGGTCTAACCGGGACGTGGCCACAATTTAAATTAGATAAACTACTTCGCTGAACGCCCAAGGCAACACTGTGAAAATAATTTTAATGATGTGAATTGTTCACGAGTTCTTAAAAATTTACTTTACAAAAGCTTAAAAATCTTCAGAATGTGTAAAGGTACGGTAAAGTAGTACTTCGAGCTATATTAGATCTATACTTGAAAGTTCAGCTTTGTTAGGAATTCTCCTTTTACAAACACACCTTTTATTTACGTATAAAAGGCTTCAACGCTTTTGTCTTTTATATCTGTAGGTAAGAAGCTTTCACCGTTATTATATTGTCAGGTAAACTGAAAACATGTTGATGTTGATGTTTTGCGGTAATTTTAAACAACTAAATCGGATATTTTTACAATATTCCTTCTCCGTTGTTACCGAAGTTACCCAGCAATATTCAGTTAAGTATAGTATACATAATGTATGTATTTAAAATTAATGCTGTAATTAGTAGTTCACCAACGCCTTTTGACAGTCGATTGATGTTTGCCGTCGAAAAGTTAGTTTGTATCATCCAAAGTTTCGGCCCGAAGTGAATCCAGTGCAAACGCTTCGCCAACTCTCGACTAAGAAAATAGATTGTGTGATTTTCAGACTAACTAGTTGTAATACATTTAATTGACCGACATCTAACACTTTTATACGTGTGTGTACGCTGTGCGGTTTTATCTTTCGCAGTTTGTTTTGTCTGCTCGAATGATTCTTTCCAACAATGCGTATAAGGTATGTACATCAGTACATGTACATGTACATATATGTACAAACACATTAAATATATAGGTATATGAGATTGTAAATAGAAATAGAAGCATTGTGCTTTAAAAATAATACATGAGTGAATTGTATCAAACAATATTCACATATATTGCTCGAGAAATCTTCGGAAAAAACACGCAAACAATCCGATTAAGATTTTCAATATCAACGCTCATTAATTTATTTTAAGATTTTCGTATAATTTTAGCCGCGTCTCACTCACTACACGTACTTATATTATATTTCCAATCACAAAGGGCTTTCGTCGAGCTTTCCGCGTCTCTCGCACAGCTGGGTACACTTTATATTATTTTTTTTTTTTTATCTGGGTAATGGAGGAGTTTGTTTTCGCTGGAGAGCTTCATTCACTCATGTACGACCTTTACAAACTATCCACGAGCACTCACTACCTGTCTTTTATGCGGTACGTATGCTATCGCGAACGATTCAATATCGGAACAACAGATATCTTAACTAAATCTCAAGTGGAGTTCTCTGTGCGGAAAACGGGCACGTTGTGCAAGCTATGTATACCTACCCGCTCAATAGAGAGCTTTTATTTTGCCCTGTAACGAGATTAAGATGGAAGGTTTTACCGATGTCGTTCAACATCAACCCCGCTTTTGAACTTTCAAGCTATTTCTATTGAATAGCTATCGGTATCAATATAATATAAAATTACATTTATGTATTTAAATTTTTAAATGAATGTCGAATGCGTGATTTTCAATGTCGGACCATGTATTAATTCGATGATATAGATTTTCAGGTTCAAGGTTTCACACAAAGCTTTCGATCGAAGATAAATTCTTTTAACAGAGCTTTGAGATTTATTACAATGCGTTTGATATCATTCTCCACATACTGAAATACCAGCAAGAAAAACGCCCATTGAATAGTGTTTTGTCAGACGTCTGGCGACTTAAATCTCAACCTCAAAGACTTTTGTCAATCGTGAACCTTGTCTGACCTCCCATTGTCGTACAATTAATCTGAATATCGATAATAACATCAAACAAACACACAATCGTTAAACACGTATTGGCAGTCACACTGAGCATCCAATTGTTGTCGGCTTAGCGGGATTACAGAAACATTAGCGATCTGTTGCTTTTTTAGAACGCTATATCATTAAATTTTGTTTTTAACATCACATGCTATTTGAAGGCGAATGTTCGTAAATGCTTTCGCATGATATCCCATCTATGTCCAAATCGAAGGATGCATTATTGTGAATATTCATCGGTGTGCATAATAATTGCACCGACGGATTATTGCAATACTCTCGGTGCACTTCGACGATCCTCGAATTGAGGCTCGCGTAACGTCCATTAGTACGATAGGACACTCAAAGAGAAACGAGAGTACCCCGGCTCTCGAGTAAACAGACGTGTACTTGAACACGAACAAAAAAATAGACACGATGCACCAAAAATAAAATTATCTACGCCAACTACCTTCGTATACCTACACATCTGTATATATATACATACATACATACATATGTACATGTATTTATCAAAAAAAAACCAAACACAGAATTCGGAGAGTTTGTTTGTTTTTCTGGTTTCGTAAGCACGCTCGAATTATTTCTTAAAGCGGGGTTTTGCTCAAGAGGCGCGCACCTGCAGTTGAAGGGTTAAATTTGGCGCGCGACAATGTTAGCTTTAATTATGCACTCGAGGCTTACGAGAGTTCCTAGCACGATTCTGTTGACTTTGCTTTTAATTTTTTTGAAGATTTTATGTTTACGTTTGTCGTGTGTGTGTCAATTGCCGAATTTGTATAAAATTTGATTATTTTAAAAATAAAGGAAGGCTTATTGTTTATTATATGAGCCGTTAGAAAGTGGTTTAAGTCCAGTTTTGAAAAAAAAAATGAGTTAATGATAGTTTTGGCTACAAACATATGTGATCTATTTATTTTAATCAATTTCTCAAAACACAAGAAAATTGACTTAAACCACTTTCATTTATAACGGCTCATGTGTAGAACTATAAGGGGCGATGAAGTTATGCAAGGTTATTAAAATCCTACACGGTTAAAAATTTAATATACCTACAACGTTTTGTTAAAAAATAATCAGAATGCGGAAATATTTCCCTATAAGCACAAGAAACAAGCGTTTAATAGAAATAGTTTCGCTTTTAATACTGTATGCGTGACAACAACATCATTGAGGATGTTGGCAGTTTCCTCTAAAGTACTGGTGACATGGGGCAATCTTAATTGTAGTCGTTATGTATAAATAAAACATTTATTTAATATTATACTAAGCTTAGGGGTGGTCTGTCCGAGTTCACGGGGAGACTTCTATGTAGTATTTGTGCTGATAGTGCGGTGAGTTGGCAAAGACTGAGCATTTGCCTCTGCCATGGATTCTAATAATCATGACATAGGCAAATGCAACAATAATATTTAACCACTTCGCTACCGGAATTGAATCTATTAATTTGGTGACCCATTAAATCCCGAACAAACATATTATGCATACATAGACAGGTTTCACCTGTGCGAAATTATTTTTGTTTAAGCATAAAATTTTTTTTATAAAACTACAAAGTGCAAGTACCTATGTACATATGTATGTACATATTAAAAAAAAAAAATAGTGTTTATAAAACTCTTTGAGTAACGATAAGTTGAATAATTTCAGCGGCGTAGCAAAAGCTAACCGAGCGCGGGTCGAACGTCATCCCCAGGCGCCCCCTTCTTGTGAAAATAATTAATATTTTAAAGCGAACTTTAATGTTCAATTCACCTTTTGTTTAGAATGAAAACTTAGCCATCAAAAGAATACACAGAATTTGCTTATTGTATAGATACAACAACCCCTTTTCGTTTACTTCTAACGTGATTTTTAGTTTGTTCTGTTGAATTGTTACAAACTGTGCTTGCGTTACATACAGTCTGCAATCAAGTTTGGGTTGTAATGAAATTTGTCATGCATCGTGCGAAAGCGTCACTTGTTCGATTCAAATGGTCGATGGTGTATGGGAGGGGTTGGAGGAGTCAGGGAGGAGTTTCGGTAGACAAAACCCCTTATGATTTGGTAGCGAGCACATATAAATAAATTAAGCGCCCCCCAAATCGATTTCGATTCAGAAGTTTAACTGCGAATGTAACAGTCGCGGCGATCGTTAATCTTGATTCGTTCCAATGTTCGATTCCAATCCATTCTGTACCGCACAGCCAGCCGGCATGGCTCCTTTGTTCCCACTACTAGTTTGAGAGCTAGGAATCTCAATGTTCAAACTGGTCCCCAAAAACCTGGATGATTCCCGTAATGGTGGGTACACACCGACGAATCGAAGGCGCAACGAAGGCGAAGCGAAAGCGAATTCGGGCTATTTGGACGCTATGTGGACGTCGCGTCGCAGCGAATGCGAACCGAACGATCGCTTCGCTAGGTATCGGAGCGATCGAAGCGATCGTTCACAGCGAATGGTTTTTTGTCGCTTTGCTGCTCCACAAAAACAATTTTTTTGTGTATGTATTTATTTATTTGAATTTTAAACACTCATATGGCCCTTACATAAACGTTTTTAGTGTGACGTACAATCAAGATCAACATGAATTGTGAATATGTATGCAGGTAAATTTTAAATGCAGTTATACGGCTGAAACTTGACTGAATTTGAAATAAAATTGTGCTTCTAAGTGTCATTTTTATGATATCAAGCCTTGAAAGTATTCGCGGGCGCATATACATACATATGTACATACGAGTGAACCCATACTATATAATATGTACCAATGTATGTACATACACACATATGTATATGTACCTATGTACGATTCCCCGAGGTAAGTTTTGTAATGTTTACAATATTTACCCGGCAGATTATATATACGTAAAAATATATAAAATTCAACCCCTCATCATTTTTTCTGAATTTCATTGTATGTACGAAAGTTTCGAAAGTGAGTTAATTGTTTTATTGTTTGGTGATTTATTGTTACTATTGTTGATAAGTACAACTGCTCGCCAAGATGCCACGAACAAAGACGAAATGCACAAAAAAATAAGGGTTTAAAAAAAAAAATCGTTTGATGGGACCGCTCTTGCAGCGAAAATGCACCGAACGCAAATAGTGTATTTCTTTTGTTAGTTGAGCTATTGTTTAAGATTTTCTTTTGTTAATTCTGCCTATTGTATTTCCGTTCGAGGGTCAACATTCGCTCGATATTCGGTCCGAAGATTTAAGTGTATACCTACAACCAACGAAGCGAATCCTATCGTTCGCTTCAAATTTGCTCCGAATTCGGTTCGCGTTCGATTCGGCGGTGTGTACCCACCATAACGGGAGCGCCATAACGGCGTCGCGACGTGTCGTCGTTAAGCGACACAGTCGCTTAAATAAACTTGAATTTTATTTTAAGATTTAAGTCGGTGTCGGATTGAGCAGTTTAGCGAACGGAAGATGGGATCGTTCCGCGACTCGCGACTGACAAACGAAAACGATAAAGTGACAAAACTTTAGTTTAGTTTGGCGAGAGGGTTTCCGAGCGAGAGGTTTGCTAAAGATCGCTCAATTTCGTCTTGTCTTGTTTAAGTTGTTGCATTGTTACTAGTTTCTGTGTAGCTGTGTATCGCACTGTAAGGATTAACTAGCGGGTAAATATCCGACAGTCTCCGTTGTGGAGTCACGCTGCAGTTGGACTCAACATTTTAAACGTTTTACAAAATTAAAATGATAACATTTATTATTTAACACATGGATTATTGTCGTTTTGGTATTTTCTAAATTTTCACATTTTCGAACATTCTGCGACTATTTTAAGTGTGCATCTGCATACTTCTGTATAGTGTGTCCCCTTTGCGAACTTTGCTCAGCGTGTCTTTGAGACTTCATTACAGCCTTGCCTGTTGTGTCAAAGATTCTCCTTCCTTACGCAAGCATGCACAATAATTATAATTGGCATTAATTTTTTATCTTTTTTTTAAATACAATGCAGCATTTTTATAGTGAAGATATTTTAATTTCCCGTTAATAATATACATACATAGAACGTTGCTTTCGCAATAAAAGATTTTAAAAAAGGTCTAGCAAATTTGAGCCTTTGCTCTAGAGTCATTAGGGTTAACTGCCGACAGTTTCGACATTTCAATTTGGATCGCCAAAGTGAGAAAGGATATTGCGCCCTAATTAAAAAGTGCAAGGGGATGATGGAAAAGCGTTCAAAAGTCCTCCCCAGCCATTTTGCCCTTTGGCAAAGGAGGGGTGGTTCCTATTTGGGTCGGTCTCGTAATGGTTGTAAGCTCGTTTTTAACTGCGCATTCTCGCTTCCGGATACGGGTCAGAATCTATTTTGCAATACAGCGCTTCCGGAACATTCACAAGAATTGTTGTTTGTTTTTTTTTGCGAATATAAATTTTTTTTTCTTATTTTTCCCTCCTTCCGTCTTATTATCCGTATACTAAATTATCCAAAAGACGACGATTATACTTTTTTCATAGCCCATTTTGAATTTGAATATACATTGGCGAGTTCTAGCATGTGAAACGACGCTATCAGATTCGGTTTAAATGTGATATCGTTCCGTTGCACGAATCCATCACTCACAACCATTCGGGTTAAGGATGTGGTTGAATTTCATTTGCAGTTTGGAAATTCAATTAAACCGAATTTACGTCACCGACTCTTCTAGCACACACTCCCAGTTTAACGGCAGCACTGAAACAACTTCAATTCAATCGATTCACATCTGTACCCGACGTCTAATCTAAATGTATATATTATAATCGTATTATAAATATACGTATAACACATATGTAAGTCCTGCAAGTCTTTTGCGTGATACATAAGGCTTGTATTATATGTAGTAGGATCGTTAATCGGGAACTGCATAGCCTTTCATTAGTCGAGACGAATGGTAGAGTCCATATGAATAATTAGTCTGTTCGAATAAATCAAGATGCACCATCATCTAACTGCGGTCCGTTAACGAAATGAAATCCTCACTCAAACGATTCCCAGGTAGACAGATGCAATCGCATAGTGCGCTCCAATCAACGTGGCATCTTTTTACGTAAGCAATATTATAAGCTATTGGTTCACTGAGAAACTGTTTTCGATATTTTGACATTCAACATTGAATTGAATTTATGCGTATGTGAAAATTGATTTTATCGTACGTACGCTAAATTGATTTTTGTATCAATGCTGTGCGTTGTGTAATATTGAGAAACTTAAATGTGAGTCGGTATAATCAGATTTAACTTACATATATGAGAAGTGAAGAAGAATGAGGAAAATGAAAAATATGTAACTGAAAAGTTATAGCTCAAGAGAAGATGGAGATTACGCCGATGCTTAAAAAAACATATTAATTAGAAATTTAATTTCACTGTGCAATAAGTTCACAACGGATAATTAGTGCGGAAATTACTTCAGTGCAATTTCAATATTGGATTGGAGTGCAGGAAATAAGCGCGGAAATTGGATATAAAATAGTGTATTAAAAATTAATAGCAATTAATTATGCGGTATAGTAATTATATTATTTGAATTCAATAAGCGCCATGACGATTGCAACGAGGTGTACTAAAGTTTTGTGTGGAAACGAAATTGTACCCACGAAATGACTGGCAATTTTCATGCAGCCGAATTCTTCATGTTGAAATTCGAAACGCAAAACTCACACAGATCCCTTTGTTTGATAATCATTACGGGTAGATAAATAACTATAATATCGTTTATAAACCAATAATAAAATTGCACTTTGAAGTAGTGCACTGCAGTTTATTTATTAAAATGCAGTTGCAGCAACAAATATACCGTTTAAAGTGGCTATCGTTTATTCGTAAGCTTCGGCCCCGTTCGTTCGGTCGAAATTTACGAGACCAATCTGGCCAATAGCCGGGCCCGTCGTTGCTTAACGCCGTTAGTGATATACGCCCGCGTTAGAATCAACTCCAAAATATAGATGAAAAAATAAATAAATATTTAAAAGGAATTCCTGTTTGAGTATCGGTGATTGAGTACTGCCCACGGGTTCGACTCATCAACCGTGAATCATCGGCTAAATAAATATAGCCAAGATAGACAATATGGGGAGTTACACCAGTTTCGGCTGACAATAGACCAATGCAGGTGCGTGAAATAAAATTCCAATATTATGTATATGATCTTAGAACTATCGTGAATGGTTAATAAAAACCATTAACCAAAAGATAGGTTGCAAAAACTGTAAAATAGGGCTAATGTCAATAGATTAACTAGTATAAGATATATGTGCATATGTTGAATGAACTGAATTGGATGAATGTAAATGAAACCTTAAAAGTGTGCATGTTAGTATACATTTTTAAATTAGATAAGAATTTATTACCAAAATATTTCGATAAATATTTAATAAGAGGGTATAATATACATAATTATAATACTAGGGGTAAGAATAAGTTAATAGTTAAGAATTTAAAATTAAGTAGATCTAGGAGAAGTATCTTGTACATGGTATTATAATGAGCCTGTCAGAAGTTCTCAGAAATATAAATAAAATTGATAGATTCCTGGAAGCCTTAAAACAGTTCCTCTGTACAAGTGGTATTACATAGATCAGGGATGGCGAACCTTTTTACGTTCGCGTGCCAACAATTCCCAAATATTATTCATCAACGGTCTGACGTGCCAAGCAGTTTTTAATGGAAAAAAAGACAGTTTTTTAGAATTTCATTGAAAAAGTTTAAAAATTACAATAGTTTCATGAAAGTGAACTTATAACCAATAAAAATCCATTGTCAGTTATTTATCAATGAGATTTTTGCTGTTGTACATTCGAAGCCAAATGCTTTATATCAGGTTTATATTTCGTCACTTTTAGTAATATTCAAGCCCAACTGGATTCATCAGTCAACCTATTTCTTAAACTACATTTTATAAAATTCATTTCGGAGAATAATGACTCACAAGCATATGTAGAAGAAAAAATTGTTAATATCGCCGTCGCTAATTTTTTTAAACAGCTAAACATTTCTGGAATGGCGTTCCAAATTTTCATTATTTCTTCTTCTGCATTATTTTTAATTACATATGTTCGACAATCGATCATTTTCAATTTTTTCCAAGTCATTTCTCAAATCGACAAACTTTTGTTTCCATATATAACTGGATTGGAATTCGATTAATTGCATTTCTATATCTTCCAGATTCAGTAACTTTAAAATCTCTAAATTGAGAGTATCTGCCGACACAACGTCTGAATATATGTACATATGTAGAATAAACTTTGATGTCTCTTCAAATCTTGAAAAAATCTCGTTCTTTATTGATTGAATAACTGCGGAAAATTCCTGTGTTAAATTAATTTTATCTGGGTTTTCGTCTGCGAAATATTTTTTTGTATTCGGAAAATATTTGAAGCTGTTGGATACTACGTCACGATCGAATATGTTTAATTTTGCTTCAAATGCTTTGATCAAATCAAACATTACAATTACTGTTTTGTTAAAACCTTGCAATTTACTACATATTTAATTCATTTAAATGTAAGCACAAATCAGTGAAAAACATTAATTTGGAATGATTGAATGAATTATTTAGAAAGAAAAATTGAATTTGTAAATCGTTCACGTGCCAGCTAAATTTTCGTACGTGCCACCTCTGGCACGCGTGCCCTAGGTTCGCCATCCCTGACATAGATAATGAGTTTATTTTGCAATTTTAGCTTTAATTAATATTTTTTTGTAGCTTTTTAAGCTAGTATTTTAAATAATTAAATTTATTTGAAAAATAAATCCGTTAAAATTTGAGAGCCGCTGATCGGCTGATTATTTATTTATATGTCAATTTTATTTCACCAAGTTTTAAACTACTTTCTTTACTATATATATATACATAGTATGAAGGTTTTATGTACGAGTATATGTAAGACAATGACTGACTATAATTTATATTGGAAAAAATTCAAAACATTTTTTGGTACGCCAATGAATTATAATGAACTGTATTATGTGTTACTACGGGGTACTTTAGGTAGGTATTTTGTAATTTAGATTCTTTTTTTAACCAATAAGTGGTTTGAAACGTTGACAATGGCGGTTTCATTACACCACAATTTCATTCTTATAAAATAACCCATCACGTCGATATTTTCCAAGATAGATATGAACGGTCCATTATACGACGTATTATTACTTTCAACGACGAATGATTGCTAGAAAAAATAAACTACATACAATAGACCTTATATATTAAGGTTGAGAACAATAATGGACGAAAGTTTAACAAATCATCGGTTGAGCTTAATCTAGAAATCGGTCTACATTTGTATGGTGAAACGCACAAAGTTAGCAAATCTCTTTTTATGGATGTGGAATAATAGGAGTTTTTCACCAAGTGCCAATTTCGGAAGCACTCTTTACACAAAATTCTGCCCAAGTGTACGCGTGTGTTAGCTAGTTTCAATTATGTGCTCTTTGTCCCGGGTTCGCTTTAGCTTTCAATAGGCAAGCTCGCGTGAAAGCTTTTCTCCACCGCCCCTCACTTACCTACTACACACCTTTGCCAAAATAACTTTTGTCACTCGAGAAAACTTCTCTCTCTCCTTCGTATTGTCCTCACCTGTGAGCAATGCTCGAAATTAATTTCCAACGGCGAAACTCCTCCATCGTCCATTGTTCGGCCGAGAAAAGTGAAAACTAAAAAGAATCCTGGAAAATTTCAAGCACTCACTCGTCTGGAGTGGCGAAGTGTCGCGGCTCATTTGTTTCGTCTAGCAATTTTATGTTTCAATGACGCGCATAAAAAACATTCACACTAAAAACAGATGCATTACTGGGATCATTACTACAACGCTCCCGCGTCTGACGAACGGATTAATAGCACCTTTGGAAACTTCCCAAATTGCAGTTGAAACTACTATCAAAACTCTCATAGACGCGTCTGTGAAGATAATAATAATGGTATTAGCATATTAGTGTCTTTGAAACCATTATCAAACGATGATAGTCGACGACTTTCATTCTCACTTAACAAGATTAAAAATATTCTTTTAAAAACAATCCTCTGATCTTAAGCGCATTCTAATGTACATATGTATAACTAAAATGCTTTGTAAAGCAATAACTTACATATAATGAATAGACTTTTCTTTCGCTTTTTGACGTAAGACTTTTTTTCGCTCGGTAGAGTAAAAACGGTTCATCCAACGCTGTATACAAACGGAGCGAGCGATAAGCTGTAACGCATATCCCCACTCCTTCAGTTTGGAGGTAGGCTATTGCCCTCTCTCTTGCTCTTTCGCGTTCGTGCGAGAGAGAGAGATCCGCCTCGACAATTCGAGCGTCCCCTCTGCGCCCTGCACCGCCCTTCAGTGTGTAGTTAAAATGTTTCGACACGAAACGACACGACACGAAAACCAGTAACGGCCAGCGGGTACCCCCACTCCTTGGCTAGACGTCAGGTATAGATCGCGCAGCCAGAGTTGAGGCGAACCACACACACACACGTATGCATTTTTAGTATACATATGTAGACTGATGCAAATTTTTTTTTTAATATTTAATTTTAACTTTACCCTTAATAATACCCCACAGTAACTCTATAGGGTTTAGTTCTGGGTGGTAGGGTGGTAGGCGCAGTACACTATGTCCGTGATCTTGCAGGATTTTGTCAAATACCTACAAATTTTTGGTAATTTGGCTTATTCTTTAATATTATGTCATATAAAATGGGTTTTGTGCTTTTCTCTGGATACGGTATATTCCAATGAAACTCTAACTAAACTACTAAACTAACTAACTAAACTAATAAATGATATTAAAATCGAAGACTGAATGATTGGACTGGAGGAACTGCAAAAGAGACAGAGCGTTTTTATGGTTGAATTTTGTGAAAATTCGTATTATTCACCTATTCACAGACACACAATTTGTATGTGTGTGGTTGACCTCAACTCTGGCTGCGCCACCTGTACAGCTCGCGCAGCCACACGGCTACACATTGCCCGTGTGTAGTGTCTGTAAATAGGTGAATAATACGAATTTTCACTACATGCAACAATAACTTTCGCTCGCGTATACGTTACGATTGTTTTGATTGATTGATTGTTACGATTTGATTATTTTACACTAGTGTTTTGTATATTTTTGTTTTGTGAAATACAGCATGTCCCATGTTCCATATGTGTGTGTGTGTGGCTTGCCTCAACTTTCGCTACATTTGTGTACATAATTATTTCACATTGACATTCACATCTGTATTCCTTCTTGTACATTGCACTTGCTTTAAATAGCAAATAAGTTTTATTTCTATAGTGAGTAGCGGCTACACACTGCGATTTTTTTTTTAAAGGTTAAGATTGGTGTTGTGCTACTAGCAAATAACAATATTTGTCTAGTATAAATCATTTCGGCTGCAATATCACTGTACAAAAACAACTCGTCGGCTTATATTAAAGCGTCAAAAACAATTGTATTTCTGAAGAAGGACTTCAATGTCACCTTCTGAAGATGGCACACGGGGGGCCGCATTGTTTGTTTGGACGCCAATTAGCATACATTTGAAGATGTAAATTGTTGTATCACGAGTTTGTCTCCGTTCTGACACGTGAATCGTTTAGCAATTAGCGAAACTGAACTAAAAACTTATTTGCTTCGAGTGTTCCGCATAGTTATAAACACAGTTAAAAAAAAGGAAAATTATTGGGGAACGCCACACTTTACATTACATTACACTCACTTTTTCAATTCTCCGCACATCCAATAAGAGCGGTCTATTGTTGCGGGTAATTTTTTAATGAAATTAATGGTTTTTAGATTGACTGTGAATAGTTTATTGTATGTAGTAAAAGTGGTACTCGCGGCACCCACCCCGTTCCCGGAAGAGCAACAGACAAAGAAAACTTCGGTTAATTGCCTCGGGTCCCTCGTAACGGCACAATCGCTTCAACAAATCATCAGTCGAGGGGTAGACTAACAAGTGGCCCAGGAGATTGTTTCTAAACTGATTGATGGTACCGAAGCTTCCTCCGCTATCCTCCCTCTCTTTACCTCCGTTCCTCTTCCGCACGTTCTATGTCGATATACACATTTTTTCATCACTTTTACCCACGTTTCCTCCCGTTCATAGACGTTATGGTCGTCGCTCACCGTTAATCAGTTTATCTAGACGGTCCTTTGTGGCCGTTGCGGTGGAGGTAGCGGCTGCCAGAGGAAATGGAAAAAAACCCATAACAGAAGAGGTGCTTTGTGCCCCGAAGGCAAGTATGTGCACATCCTATTACGGGAATATAACGTGGTGCAATTTGATAATAGGATAAAAAGCGCACAACCGTTTGAACCTCTCTGGGAGTTTGATGCTCAAAGCGACCCAACAAATAGCAACACTAGTAGAAATTATATTTAAATTAACTTGTATTATAGAGATTATGAGTGATTTTTTAAAATTTAAAACGCGCTATTTACCCATTTCGCTTCAATATTATTACGTTTCACAATACAGAATAGCTGTGAATACATTTGGTCTTATGGCAGTAAGTTTAATCTTTCATAATTTCTTGAATTTACAATTAAATTCAAAGCTTAGAGTCGTAATATAAATAGAACCGTAGACGTTACACGAGTCGCAGTCTTAATAAAAATAAATTTTACAGTTGAGAGCAGCGCACACACAAAACAACGCCAGCTGAATTAATCCAATTGTTCGTGCGATTTTTCCGGTATCTGGAAAATGTTCCCGGAAAAATCTTTACGTTTTTCGCGAACGGCGGAAATCGTCGGAACGGTGTTGGGTTCAAAACGGATTACGCTCGTAATGGTTAATGGCAATAACGAAGAAAATTGACATGACGTTTTTAACGCAGAGAAAGCAGGGGTCGGGGGTGGCTTTTAGAGAAGATGGGGGAGGTGTCGAGAAAAGGAGAAGATGAGTGTAAAAATGGCGTTTGCATGCTCTCATGCGAAATCGCTTAAATTAGATAACGTTAGGAAGGCGTTCGCTTGCCCCGACCGCGAATAATATCATTACCGAGTCATTTTAGTAATGCAAGTTTTTACATTTTCCACGGTGAGTGGTTTTATGCGGAAGTTCGATATACGAGGCCAGTTCAAAGTGTACGCAAACTCAATTTTTTATGCAAAAATAACCATCGTTACAGTCGCACGTTGAGCGAGCACAACCACTCATGAAAGTTCATTCCTTTCCAGGCGATGAAAGTTTAATTATATGCGCACAAAGTTAAAAATTATAAATAAGTTAAGATTTAAAATATCTTCACACGTTCAAACTTGCGATTGCCAATCAAAGTTTTCATATAATTTTATCGTGTTTCTTTGACGAGGTTGCACTTGTTTATCATTACGCGCCCGTCACTTTGGGTGTGCTGTTGGCAATCTCGATAATCCCGATACTTTTTAGATTGTTATTGACAGTTTGTAGATAGAAGAAGCGGTCGATGTGAGATTGCGCGGTTTTACCCGTGTATGTGTGTGTGAAATTAATTTTCCAAATTTAAATAATTTTCCGGATGTGTATGCTATTGGGCGCGGTTGACACGAAGGAGGTGTGGACGTGGAAAATTTATGACTAGTTTTATGATGGCTTCGTGCTCTGCTGTTGTTCGGGGAATTTCGTGTCTTCGCGAAAAATCTACATTTTTCCAATTGGAAATATGTCCCCCCCCAGCCCCGGAAAACTCACGTTTGAACCTACGGCTTTTTTTTCATTAAATAAAGTGAAATTAGAAGAATAGCTTGCAATGACCGTAATTAATTTACGACAGTTCTCCACTATCACTTTTTTTTTAAAACATTGTACTATTAAATACACGCTAACCATTAATCTTATTTGTTTTAAGTACTTCATTCAAAGATTCAAAACGTGAGAGTACTTTTGAAAGCCATTATAATATATTGTCCTTATTGTATAATTTGACAATCACAGAACAACGTGCTGCAAAAAAAGTAATAATTGCTTAACTTGTACTAACATCTATGTATTTAATACATATTTTTATTCACATTGAATAGTCTTTCATTAAATTCCATGTTCAACGATATCCTAAACGGCTATTGTGCAAGTTGAATAATATATCATCATTTGAAGCCGTTCACCATCCACTGCTGGATGAAGGCCTCTCCAATCCTCTTCCATTCCTGTCTGTCTTGAGCAATCTGCATCCACTTGACTCCACACATTCTTCTCAATTCATCAGCCCGTCGTCCACTCGGTCTACCATGCTTTCTTTCACATCCTCTCGTATACCATTCCAGTATTTCTCGCGTCCATCTGCCATCCATTCTTCTCGCTATGTGTCCATTCCAACTTTTTCGTACATTCCGCTATAGCTGTCACTTTGGTCAAGCTTCTTACCCATGTATTCCTCTTACGATCTCTTCTTGTTATACCGAGCATACATCTTCCAAGCGTCCAAGTTTCACATCCATACGTCATAACTGGCAGTACGCATTGATCGTATGCCTTATTTTTTAAGCATAGCGGAATGTTGGATTTAAAAACTATGTTCATTCTTCCAAAAGCACTCCATCCTAGTTTTATTCTTCGTTTCATTTCTTCTTCTTTACATCCAGTCATAGAATAATATGTATATATTATATTAAATTATACGCAGCTATTTATGTATTTTTATAATATGCAGTTATTTATTCTTGTTCATATTTTTTAGTTATATTTCATAGAATTGTAAATAAAACACGCCAAATCTGTCGCATTCATAAATTCATATTGAAAAGAAGCGCTGCATTCATAATATGCTTCAAAAGATTGCACTGGAAGGAAGATTCAAAGCGATCTGTGTATTTGTCAGAGCGAAGAGGGATTCCTCTTCTCAGTAGTTAATTAATTTTTAAAATTGCTCTAATTTATCTCGTTCTCGCTGGATGTTAAACGCTAAACAGGGATGGTTGAGTAGACGGACAGAGAGGTTGTGCTCGCTTCCTTCGAGTGGCAGACGAGTGAATTGGCAATTTCCTTTCTTTCTCGTCGAGCACACTGGCTCAAGTGCGAATTGCTTGTCTGCATAAACTCTCCCCGGTTTCTGATTTGGCAAAATTAAAAGCACAATACCAACCCACGCTGCACTTGAAACCCACAATTCGGAGAAATCTAGCTCCAGATTTGATTGAATGGCTGACTTGATTTCACGTCGATATTGCTACTGGGGCTGTAACAAACGGCTAATGCCATCGGATGCCGATATGATTGCCTTTGGCATGATATGATACGCATATCTATTGCTATTGGGACATCGTGGGTGTATAAGATTATTGATTTGCACGAGACTCGAGGTTGTCCACCGAAATTACATTATAATCCAAATACACCGTGTAATTCTTCATGTGTTCATTACGAACACGTCTAGTAATGTTGTACGCCCGAGGCTTATGCGTACAATATACATATTTTAACGAAAAATAAAATAACAGAGCCAGTGGTATCGGGTCTACTTAAGGCTTCAGTAGTGAACGAACACACCCTCGTATATCAAGTGTCTATAAAATCTGTGGCATGCAACCGGCGTTTAAGCAACACGTTACACTTTTAAACAACGCAAGTTTTCTATGTAGTTCAGTAGCCTAACTCTACTGTACACGCTATCGATTTTTGAAATATTATACGCCAGTAACTAGTTACATACATATGTAGATTATCCATATCCATTTCCGTAGTGTAGCGACTTGAACAAGATTGATTATGTGAACGAGTTATTCAATCATTGTGAAACTTTGATTAACGTTAATCCTATAAAATTTGGATTAATTATTTATTAATTCTAATTCGATTGTTTGAGTGGTGAATTTAACTTAAGGCATTCTATAATGTGTATTTTATACAATTTGTAACCGTCAAGACCGCGTATTGAATCTCACTGTTCGCATGTCCAAGAATATTTGACATTTTGACACCATCGCTGTTATTTTATTTCATCAATCCGATCAGGTGATACCAATTTTAGAATTACCGGGTAATAAATAAAATATTGCAAGCGACAACGATACGTTTCAATTAAGGTTGGTTGTTTCCAGAGGCGGATTTACCATTTTGCCGCCTATAGGATATAAGATTATGCCCCCCCCCCCCCTCCCTCCATAAATAATTTTGTAAAATAAATATGCAAAACTCGAAACTTACAGACATAAAATAAAAAGGAAGTGTAAATTTTGTTTGAATAATTTGTTACGTAGGTATCTACTATTATAGTACGCTATCTCCACCATTACATATATTTTTCGTTATAAAAATTCATTGTCATGATATAATGACAAATTTTTGTAATGATAAAAAAAATGTTTCAATATTGCCTGTTTTTTTTAACATCACTTTTTCCTTGTCACTTTATAAAAAAAATAAATCCGCCCCTGTTTGCTTCCAATAACAACCCCGACAACACATCCGTACATCTCCCGATTTGCAACAAAACATAATCTAACTCACATTCTACATTTTTTTAAACGCCTAGATCAAAGGTTGTATTTCGTACGACTTTTCCTGTATTTTTTGTTTAGGCATCGTTTAAAACGCCTAGGAGTTTTACACAATGCCGGATTTTATACATTTTCGCAAGCATGCATATATTACCTATATATGACATATAGGGTATTCTAAATTGAATATCTTTCTCTAGGATGTGGACCACGGAGTCAGAGCTAGTGTCCGGTAGCTATAATGAATGGTCAGGAAGTCTGAGCATTGTGTTGTGGGGCTGCAGTACGAATTGTTGTTCCGGGAGTAATAAAGATGGCCGCTTTATTGGTCCTGGCAACTTCGGTAAGGCGCCCCAGCCAGCCGACAGTCTCATCGTTACTTATTGGACACGCCTGGTTTCAATTCTAGTCAACGCCACCTGATAGAGCGTGATGAACGTCGTGGATTTTATCCAACACGTGCTTTGGATTTCGCCAGCTTTGCAGATCGAGACGGGTCGGTGTGCAGACTTTTCGATAGTGTAACATTCCGCTTACAATAATTACGATGAATTTCGCCGGTGAAATGAGTGAGAGTTACAAATTAACACGTCTCGAAGGAATTTCGCAGGACGAGCGCGTGATAAGAATGCGTCATCTACTGCAATCTAATTGCACAATGTGAATTATATGATTTTCCGGTTTGCTTGTAATATTACGGTAGATTCTCACCTCCACCCGTGGACGCTGTTTTGTACAATGAGAGTATACTTGATTGAATGCATGCACGAAGATAAAGAAAGTATTAAGGCTCCCGCACACCGCTGCGAACAGGTAGGAAAATCTCAAGGGTTGTAGGTATGGCGGGGAGTTGTATCGCATAGCCGCGATTTATTCAGTTAATAAGCCAAACAGAGCGCGTGACAGCAAAGTTGGCATAAACCGCTAACTATTCGGGCATAACCACGTGGTGAAAACTTTAGTTTGCCTTGAAACGGGCGTAGGGGGTGGCGGGGGCGATTATATACGTCCATTGTATATTTGTTAGCTGTTATAATAGATATATTACGAGTGGTAGTGCAAAAACAATTATTATTAATAGAATTAAAAGAAATTCGCAATAAATAATGTTGCGGTGTGTGGCATTAATGCTCGAATATAATAATCGAATACGCATCTACACCAAGACGGTTTTCCGCCGAATTCCGACAATGTCGACGATTTCGTTGACGTTTGTGGAAAAGTTGTATGTAAATAACTCTGACTTGAGTTGTATGTATGTTGAGTGAAATACAAACGTTCCGAATGCGAGGTGACAGATTTGATAGCTTATGTTATAGTGACAGAAACCGGCGCTTGCGTAGGCCGGTTGACTTGCGAAATTTGCCTGGTTTTCATACGCGATTTCGTAGCGGTGTGCTGGAGCCTTTAGTCGAATAGATTGCACGAAATTCGACTAATAAAATCGAGCAATATAAAAGAAAAACTTATCGGCTTAGATTGGGGCACATTTAAGCTTCTAAATCAGTGGTCGGGAACCTTTTTCAAGCTAAGAGCCAAATTAGGGAAAAACCTTGCAAAATTATTTTACATTACACAAAATTATTTATACATATGTACATATATTCAAAATTAAATTAAATGTTACTCATTAATCATTAATGAAATGTAAGATATTAATTATCCTCTTGATATTTTTCTTGATGTTAGACAGTTTATTACTAAAAAGCATTTTATAGCCGTAGCGTTGTGAAAATGTGATTTTCTATTTCACCGCAAACCGTTGGATGACAGTGAGAGCAGCAGATTGTCATACAAAGAGCCGCCGGTTCCCGACCACTGGTCTAAATATTAAACTTGGATCTGATTGTACAAAATTGAAAGTTTGAAGCGAGAGATTCCGATTGCGCATCTATGATACGTACGTACGTAGAATCGATCCGCAAACGAGAAAAAGCTCTAGCGGCGGACGACGCTCGCCAAATTGGCGAAACTTTGCCGGCAGAACGCTTTCGAATTAACCGTTTTGAATTTCAAATGGAAATCAAAGCTCGTCTGGAAAGTTCAGCGGGGAAATCACTCGTATCGGCGAAAAGCTCGTTCAGTGGCGGAAATTTTAAACGCGTCGTAGATGACGCTCCGCTGATGCGATTCAGATTCAGATGCATTCGCTCGGGGAAATGTGGAAAAACGTATACGCGACTTTTCCTCGGTTTCGGATCATCGTGTTAGGTGCGACACAGTGGAAAGCTCACTTCGCCAGCCTGCAGGTTTATATTATGGATGACGTCGACTATAAACTATTTATGTATGTATATCGACATGATTGTAATAAATTGTGGCGAGCGCAGGCTCGTCCCACAGCGGAGCCCTCAGGCTACGACCGGTAATATGACGGCACCACCCCTTTCTAGAAATCGGTTAAGGGGTGGTCTGAGGGGGTGGTTTGGGAGGATAGATATGCATAAAATATTATTTCTGCACGATGGGGCATTCCTTTCATTTTACAGACACGCCGCCGCCCTTGGGCGATACCTCCGATAGCTCCACTACTCTCTGGGGATAGTGAGTAGTCTCACAATAATTTTACAATGTATGTACAAGTGTACCCAATAAGTTTCCAAAATGTTTTATTTATGCCAGAAAGTGTATGGGCTAACATTTTTGAGTCGTGGTAATTATGAGTGATTTGAATTTTGCTACCCTTAACATCAACCGTCAACGTTGGAGTATGTTTACTTGATTGATTTGGGAAACTTCATCATTATTTTCAGCCGTTAACCATCCACTACTGGATGAAAGCTGAAAGAAAAAAAGTCGTGAGTAATCTGCATCCGGTTTACTCCACACATTCTTCTCAATTCATCAGCCCATTGTTTGCTCGGTCTACCTTGTTATCTTTCCAGTATTTATCGCGTCCAACTGTCATCCATTCTTCTCGCTATGTGTCCAGCCCATTAGTATTTTAAACTTTTCACACGTTCCGCTATATCTGCCACCCCGGTCATGCTTCTTACTCATGTATTCCTCTTCCGATCTCTTCTCGTTATACCGAGCATACATCTTTCTATGCTTCTCTGTGTGCACTGAATCTTGCGTAACATTCTTGAATTTAGCATCCACGTTTCACATTCACACGTCATAACTGGCAGTACGCATTGGTCGTATGCCTTATTTTTTAAGCATAGCGCAATGTTGGATTTTAAAACACTGTTCATTCTTTCAAAAGCACTCCATCCTAGTTTCATTTTTCGTTTTTTGGGAAACTTATTGATTTGATAAATTACTATATACAGTAGTGCAAGAGTCTGCCTGGCTGGCCGGGTATCTGGGTAGCCGCAGAACGCTCGCATACACTCACGGTACGAGTAGCGCGAAGCGCTCGTATTTTTAAACTACCTACTACATTTTTGCTACATTTTAAACTACTAAATACACTATACATAATTTATGTATATACTTATAAATTTATGTATGTAGGTATATATGTTACGCCGAATCCGTGAATTTGCTTATTACATGGAATGGGCAAAAAAATCATAAAAAGTGGGAGCCCGTTGCTACATTCATGAATTAGGCAAATTGTATGAAATTCTTAAACTGTCAACATGACAGTTGAAAAAGTAATTTTGATACGGATGTCAAATTTAGCTTAATTACATATATATTATTAAGATGCGGGACAGTTCCGGATTTAGGTTGTGTCGTGGATTGGACATGTAACAGTTTTAGTAAATTTGCAAATCGCGAAAATACCTTTAATAAAATTCGTAAGTCGTCATATTATACATACATACATAGTTCTAGACTTTTTTGGCATGGTAAATGGAAATGAACGTCATTGTAGTTAATGATTGATATATTTTTATATAATCAAATGACATTTGGTTTAGTTGCAAAAAACACCACCGGAGCGCTACTTATCTACTTTGCTCAATGCATGAAATAAGCAAAACAATTCTTGCCCAATTCACCCACTCGGCAGATAATTTGCTTAATAATTTGCTATTTCATAATTTGCAAAATTTGATAATTTGCACTTTTCATGAATTGGGCAATTTTTTGCCCCTTGCATGTGATAAGCAATTTCACAGATTCGGCGTAACATATAATGTATGTACATAAATGATAACCACCCGATGAAACAACCGTAAAAACATTAAATTGTCTCGGAAATATCACAAAATCTCAAAACTTTTACGGCTATAAGATTTTTATTTTTACTTTATCCGTACACGCAGAATTGTATTTTGTGCACTTAAATAATTTTTCAGGGAAGCTCTTTAAAAATTATCACATTAAAATTACATCGTTTTACTGTTAAATTAAGACAGAGGATCATTTTAATGCCGTTTACCCAATCGCTTGCAAATTTAACGAGTGTTTGCATCACAGTGGGACGCTCGGAAAAATCGAGGGTAAATTTTTCGCGCGTTGATTTTTTTACGCAAAGTTTTATCCAATTACACAAATCGGACAAAGCGATCTTACGGGGGTAGGGGGTAGAGGGAAAAAAAGTGAATCGACACGAAAATTCACTTATAATTAACCACGGCGAAAAACACGAGCGTCGCGTAAAAAATCACTATAAAACGTGCCCGAAAATAAATTTTATTATGTTTCGGCATGAAATTAATATCGAGAGTCTCTGTATAACTGGGAGCGGGAGCAGGGACGAAGGGAAAAACCAGCCCGTTTTATGTGGGGTAAGCACGCCATAAAAAATAAACAGAACAAGGGGCCTCGGGCCCACTAAATGGTCTTCGGGTCCTTAGCTCCACACCAATAAATTAAGCCGTAAAAAACCCCCCTATCTCTACCTAATATTAACGCTGACCCGCGGCCGGGACAGACATAAATTAATTACTAGAAAATTCCCACTAATTCAAAACAACGCGTATGCATATTCATGGGGCGCTGCACAGTAGGAGTGCGCTCCGGACTGATGACTTCATCCAGTTGGTCAGCTCCGAACTGGATGATATAATTTATGGGGGACACTAATATATGGGAATAGGGGAGGAATGTGACCGCTCAGGGCCGGATCCTGTTAGTAAAGTCACACCGAGCTCTTTAAATTTGAGGGTGGAAACATCTGCTAATTTGACACTATATTTATAATATACATACGTATGCATTTCCATATTATACATAGTACATATATTGAAGTAAGCGTATGCTTGCCTGCCTAAGTTATTGTGGTCACGCTAGCACTGCCAATTAAACAAACAAGCGGTGTGTTAGTAACAATCAACGTACTGTCTGTCAAAGCTGGTTCGAGTCGACAATACGATTTGATGACCATACACCCATTCAATAGACGGTAAACTATACAATTGTTTCACATGCTGTCGATCGGGCTACGAGCTATACTGCTATAGGGGGTTAGAATCCACCGTCATATGACGGGAAGCCGGCTAGTTTTTACATGTACAGTTATGAAATAAATGTAAACGAGACTACTGCTGGAGTACATAGTTTGAAATATTTTGAAATAAAATTATATTCATCATTTTCCGCCGTTCACCATCTACTGCTGGATGAAGACCTCTCCAATCCTCTTCCATTCCTGTCTGTCTTGAGCAATTTGCACCCACTTGATTCTATACATTTTTCTCAATTCATCAACCCATCGTCCACTCGGTCTACCTTGCTTTCTTTCACATCCTCTCGTAAACCATTCCAGTATTTCTCGCGACCATCTGCCATCCATTCTTCCCGCTGTGTCGCCATTGTCATGGCCACTTCAACTTTTTCATACGTTCCGCTATATCTGCCACTTGGTTATGCTTCTTACTCAAGTATTCCTCTTACGATCTCTTCTTGTTATACGAAGCATACATCTTTCCACGCTTCTCTGTGTGCACTGGATCCTACGTAATATTTTTGAATTCAACATCCACGTTTCACGTCCATACGTCATAACTGGCAGTACGCATCGGTCGTATGCCTTCTTTTTTTAAGCATAGCGGAATATTGGATTCAAAAACTATGTTAATTCTTCCAAAAGCGCTCTATCCTAGTTTTATTCTTCGTTTTATTTCTTCTTCTTTGCGGTCCTCATATTTTGTAAACAGACTTCCCTTTGGGACTTCCCAGTCTATAAAGAAACGGCGTTTCCTTGCCCAACGTTTTTCTCAATACCGAACTGCTCCGTCTGTTCAAAGAGACTAACCGAGGCTGTTGCCTTTTTGTAGATGGAAACAAATTATATTATATATGTACTCTAAATTAAAAGTGTTTAGCAAAATATATCACATTTCTTTGAATGTTTTTTACTTATTCATCATATTCGTAATGCCGGCACTTCATATTGGAGGAGCGCTGACGAGCGGTGCCGAGCGCCAAGGTGTGGGTATGTTGCTCAAACATTTTCGCGTTAACGCCAATGTACTTTATAATATTCGCGCGACATCTGCAAAGGTTGAGCAAAGGCGAGCGAACCGCAAAAAAAGCAAGATGGCGGACCCTTCCCCACACCCCGGAGCCCCCCAGTGTTGTCTGTGCCTTTAGTGCGTAATCATGTGGACCAATTCAGTGACTTTGAACTTTCTCGAAATTCTCCACCAAGAACCCGCTATATGGGATCCAAAACACCGATGCCACGATGACACTTCGTTCGCTGCCGCTTGCTAGTTGACACTAGAGTGGCGCCACTAGCGATACGATAGCAGCGCTCTGGACGGGCGAGCAAGCGTCAGCTGACCACAGCGCTAAGGCCAACATTTCACGAACATTCGCGCGATGGTGAAGTGTAGGCATAAGAGATTTTTTTCCAATGTTTGAACTTGTCCCAAATTCAGACTCATTCACCGGTGCACTCAAGTGCGTATTTCAAATTTTCAATATTAGTGTACGACAGTAAAAGTGTCGAGATCACAGTCCGATTCGAATCGGACGTGAATTGATGATGGACCTATACAGTGCGATAACCCTTTGCGACCGGCGCGCGGTCTAATCTAGCGCCGTTTTGTGTACACGACCGAAAGGGGTTATTAATGCGCGCTTACGAACGCCCGCGTAATTGTTGTGCGCTCGGCCAGGGCTGGACTGTTAAATTTATACGACAGATAAATCTTATCTTTTATTAAAGCGAGGGGCCGATATGGTAATGTGTCGCCAAGGTAGTGTCAACCCTACGTACCAATAAATCACGCGTACTCCACTATATTACGATACTGGGCATTTATTATTATTTTTATCCATTCGTTTTTTTTTGTCTATCCCTTCCATTTCAATCGCAGTACTCGTATAGGTGCGTATAGTAAACTCGAAATGTAAGAAGTCATGAAAGTTTCAAGTTTATGTGTGGGTTTAATTGACGTTGAAGATTAATTGGGTCGTCGTACAACCTTTTAATTTTGATTCAGTGAAAGTGGATCGACTGGTTTGGTGTAATTAACGAGTTTAAAATAATAGTTAAGCGGTGGGTGTTCAATTCATGTAACTCATCGCTTAAATTTTTCTTTGTAATGTACCTACCATATGGCGTATTACGTTTCATTGAGCGAAAAAGGTGAAAATTAGTGAAATGGCGAAACTCGATTCTGCTATGTGATTTCTCCAAGACTAAGAAACTTTTTGATTTTAATTAAATATTGGAATGAGTATATTAACGCGTTGACCAGCTGATGCGACGCTGTTAAGCAACGGTGTGAAATAATAACAAATTGGTTATTATGTTATTAATTTAATTTGCTATTATGTGAAATAATAACGCAAAAAGAACAGGTGTGTACTTTATGTCAAAACAAAATAAAAATTGGTAATTGTGTATTTTTAAGGTTTTCACAAATTGATTGGTGTACGTGCGGCACGCGACGTTTCGAAAATGCAACATATGTATACAATGTGTGGTCGAATTCAATGCAAGTAAAATTGCAATCCAAAGTACCTAAAAATGAAAATGGTATTGCAATTCATAAATGAAGTTGTCGGTGAATGAGAATATTAAAATTTTGACGAAAATCGTGTGGGGTACCACATCATTTCAGGCCATAGGTACTACACGACCCACTTCACATTTTTAATGCATTATATTTTGTTCGGTCGTTGTACGCACTGCAACTACCCGAGCGGAACTGCATAAATAATGGCTAAACGCTACCTTATTTGTGCATGGATAGACGGTTACAAATGTTATGGCAAGCCACGTTTGGCACGTGTGTACGAGGGGAAGGGACGAGATAAAACATCGTTCATACCTCGTACGAAAATACAAAGCCTAAAAATCCACCATATTGTATTATTATTATATATATAATAGCCCTATTCCGTCTGTCTTCTGTGTGTGTGTGTCTGTCTGTCTGCCTGATAACGCTCGCCGATGTAAATAATTTAATAAACTAGAACGTCGCATTAATAGAGCTTTTACGCGGTGAGCCAAACCAGACGATGCGAGATCCCTTTTATTTTGAACATACATATAAATCGGTTGAAAGTACGCTTTTGTTACGTTATTAACAACTATACAAACTATTAAATTTAATATTATTTTTCAGTACGGGTGATGAGAAACCGCTCCGTTGATATTCAACGGGCTTACACTAGTGTAACATATAAAGAGCTACATATGTATTCGTCAGAAAATGTATTGAAGTTAATACTTCAGGAGTATCAACATTTAACACTATCCTATTGTATTCATTGAAAATTAGAATTATTACTTTTCCCGTAACCAATACATAGTAACCGTTATTGTTAGCTCATTTACATTTCAATAATAAACACCTGATAATCGTCAATGAGCAATACTCTAGTGTAGTTATAAAAACGTATCTCCTTCGAGGGAATAATTATGCAAATACTACATAATAGCCAGGTACGTATTGTGATTTATCGCATAATAACAGTGCCTATGTAGTAGATACTGTGTAGCAAGTCCATTGGGAGAATCGAACGTTTATATTAAGTTTACGATGACGAATTGTATTGAGTCATTCAATGTGTGCTTTTTTATGGTCTCGATCGTACGATCCGATCGTTCTGGGGTCTGGCGTGCCCATTCGTCTACGAAGACATAGCACGCGAACGTTTATGAATTAATTAACGCAAATGACATTCTTTTTAATTAATGCCTTATCTCGGAGGGGGGGGGGGGTGGTTTCGAGTTTAGGCAAATCAACCGGATGTGATTCACGATCGCGGCACTGAAAGCGTTAATCTAATAGACGCGAGAATGAAAATCACCCGCTGCTTTCGGCGCGGTTTATTAACGGTTTTTGATTAAATTTCGCTATTTTCGGATTACACGCACCTCTATATTGGAAGACGAGCCGAGTTTTGGATTTACGACCGGTCTGCGTTATATTTTAATAAAACAAACGGTTGCTGATTAAAGTCACAATCGTGCGAGACAAGTTACATACATACCAACTTCGTATATATGTATGTACGTATGTAGGTAAAATATCATTATGAAATGGGTTGGAAAATGGTGAGGATTTTTTTTTTAACACAAGTATAAAAAAAATGCATATCATGGTTCTATAAAAATGACGTAGCAATGTTGAGCTACTCAATATGCGAAATTTTGTAATATTCAATGAAATTACACACATACGGTGTAGGTACGGCCATAAATCCATCAAACTTTATATATTAGATAAAACTGAATCGATATGCTTAACGCCGTTTTAAAAATTCATTTTTAACGAAAACTCTTATATTATTCATCGTAAAATGAATAATATTCTTAGTTTTTTCTTTACCTTTTAAAAATTTAATCAAAACGGTATAGATAAATCTGTTGAAGCCTATACTAACTAAATTATTCAATGTCACTGTACCTATCAATTTTTAAGTCTCTGCATTGATTTTTTAGAGGAAATACACATTTATTTAGATACATACATATGTACATATGTATACCCATACCGATTTTAGATACAAACTGAAAATTTTAAATGAATTTGAAACATTTAAATAATAAAGGATTTCCACTGAATTTAGGTCAAATTAAATAACGACACACTACATATTTATCATACTACACTTAACGATCACCGTGGAGTTAACATCCTATCAAAAAAGTATTTCGCTTTGGTAACGCTTTCATTCACTTTTACACTTTCTGCGATTGATGAGAGGTCGTTAAATACATATGTTGTATGTACATAAATATGTACATATCGCGTCCTCGGAGCACAAAGGTGACATGTTCAAGATTTTGCAAAAATGAGTTATGAATGCAACTTTGTCAAATGATGTCACATTGTTTTTTTGGCATCACAAAGTAGGTACAAAAGATCTACATACCAATATTCTATATATGTACTAATATTCTTGAAAAATTTACTTGTGTAAATTTAATAACAATAAAATAGCATCTAAAAATCTAGAGTAGGTAGGTACCTACAATATGTACAATTATCATTTTTAGGTGAAACGAAGGCATACAACCAATGCGTACTGCCAGTTATGACGTATGGATGTGAACCACAAGTGACCACAGTCTTGAACAATCTGCATCCACTCCACACATTCTTCTCAATTCATCAGCCCATCTTCCACTCGGTCTACCTTGCTTTCTTTCACATCCTCTCGGATACCATTCCAGTATTTCTCGCTATGTGTCCAGCCCATTGCCACTTCAACTTTTTCACCCGCACTGCTATATCTGCCACTTTGGTCATACTTCTTACCCATGTATTTCTTTTGCCATCTCTTCTTGTTATGCCAAGCATACATCTTTCCATGCTTCTCTGTGTGCACTGGATCTTTCGTGGCATTCTTGAATTTAGCGACCAAGTTTCACATCCACACGTCATAACTGGCAGTACGAATTGGTCGTACGCCTTATTTTTTAAGCATAGCGGAATGTTGGATTTAAAAACTATGTTCATTCTTCCAACAGCACTCCATCCTAGTTTTATTTCTTCTTCTTTACATCCAGTCATATTCACCAATTGTCCTAGGTATAAATAACTATCAACTATCTCTACCATATGATTATCTACTGTGACTACGTTTTGCGTGCAGAATTCATTAAACATAATTTTACTTTTATTAAAATTAATTTTTAAGCCTACTTTCATACTTTCGTTACATGCAACTATAACTATGTCGTCGGCGAATCTTAGATGGCTCAAATGTCTTCCGTTAGATGGAATGGCACAAAACAGGGGACATATATACATACATATGTACGTTGCGATAATCAATCTTTTTTGGTCCCCTCACACGTAGTATAATCGACGACGACACTGAAGAAATCCGATTTCGCAATCGAAATTCGAACATTCGCTTACGTGTACGTATGTATGTACATAGTACCTACTTACTACGCATAATTCGATTTGCAGCTTTCGTCGGCGACTTAACGAGATTATCCAGTCGGTGGGTGGGCGGGGTGTGTGTTGTCTTTAGGGCGGGCGATTCGTTGCCGCGACAATAACTGTTTCGCAGAATCTGAGGAGTCGAGTTATCGCAGGTGGATTCAATTAGCGGAAGTGTCGATCACACTCCTGGGACTTGCCCGTATAACAGGTGTATCGGCAAATTCAATTACGATAGTCCCCGTGAAACCAACCCCCTTTCTCCCACCCATCCCACGCGCTTAATTTCTCTGGTCGATATTGCGAGGAGCGTTCCAAAAGTTAGTGCAATCGCATCGATCCGAGTGTATCGTGTCTTTTTTTATAAATTCACGAAACGAGCGACACTTATAAATAGTGCAACGTGGATTGATTGTTTTTTTTTTTTTTTGTCGGGGTATAAATTTGCCCCAACATGCCAACTGTCAAAGCACGCGATCGTCAGACTCGCTTCGATAGGGTTAATCAACGAGGTTCCCTTCTTAAATTTTAAGTTAATTTTCAGATTACGACAACATTGTGTTTCGGATTAATATATCGATGGGTTAGTGCACTAAGATATCGTATGGCCAGTTTTGTTTTAAAATATTGTAAGTGACATACATCTCTTTTGCACGAAAACTATGGACGAAATGGACATATTATATATATTTGAATAAGGCAACATCTTCTCAAATATACTATTTGGACATACATACAATACTTTTTAAACATGAAGATTTGATGCAGATGGACGTTTTGTGTATATCTTAATTTTTTTTAAAACTGGACATACAATATCTGTGCACTAACCCATCGATATTTACACTAATAAATCTTAGATAAATAATAATTAAATCGATTGTTTCTTTTTGTTCATCAAAAATAATAATTTATAATGTAATTGTCAGACTGCATCTTAAGTATTGTGGTTCATTATTAAATATGTTAGATAAGTCAACTAGAGATAGATTACAAATATTACAAAATAGAGGTATGAGATGTATTTTAAATGTGGATAGGTACGCTAGTGTAAAAAATTGAATTAGATTTGTTGAATGTGAATGATACTTTGAGGATTTGTATGTTGGTATATATACTTAAGTTAGATAATAATATGTTACCATCATATTTTACTAAAATTATTGTGAGTGGAATGGATGTACATATGTGAATATAATTTAAGAAATAAAAATAATTTAATTATAAAAAATGTTAGAATAAATAGAAATAGGAGAAGCATCTTGTGCAGAGGATGGAATTAGAAGTTCCAAAACTATTAATAAATTCCTGGCAGTCTTAAAAAAACATTTCTGTATAGGTGATTACTTAAGGATTATATAATTAGCTTTATCTACTGTATTATATAAATAAATAAATAAAATAAAATAGAAAAGAGGCACATGGTGTGAAATTTTGAAATACACACTTTAAAACGTTCATTTGCTGGATCCAATTTTTTTTTTCGATAAACTTGCTCCATTACAATATGGACCATGTACCGTGAATTATCCCGAATTATATAATATTTTTAATATCCCTGGTCTGGTAAAGATTGTTCGTGTTGTGACTCGTTGTGCTTTCGCGTTTATTTCATGTTAAGCCGTTCCTGGCAGTGCTAGTAACGATCTATGTATGTATGTATGTATGCTAAATAGCGCTGATTGCAATACTCGACGAAGGGCACATGAAATGCACCCTTTTACTACCGGCAATTTATATTTAAATTCGCGCAATCGAAAAGATTGCCGCCAATTATCATGCCTATATTAGCGTAGTGTATTGCTGAAAAAAAAAAAAATTTCAACGCATCGCATCGTAGAATATGATCGGAACGGAACATACACCTACGCGAGTGATGCGTGGGAAATGCTCCGCATATATGTACATATGTATCTGTATAATGTGCCAATTTGGATTAAATTTCTGGCTATGTGCGGTGATTTGAGTGCTCACTACACTAGTGAAAACAAAGCAGTGTGTTGGTTTGGAAATTATTATGTGAATTGCTGGTAAATACACATTTACCTACTAACTATTCCAGAATTACTTGCGCAATCCTCCAAATCAAAAATCAATATGTAATTTTCACCGAATCTATTATTAGTATTAGTACAGTATTTATTATCTATTCTACAGAGCAATCACAATCGATTTATTAAATCGTTGAATACAGTAGTACAATGCAATATTTAATGGAGTATGCATACGACGTTATGTACATACATATGTATGTATAATATACAATGTAGTCACTGCTACGAATATTTCAGTTTTAACAAATATAAATAAATCGAGTATAAGTGGATTATTAAAATAAATATTAGAATTTCTAGTTGATTTTATATATTTTATACCACGAATCGCTTTATTTATTCTCACCTGTATGACCGAATAAAATTGGACTATTTCAGGCTCGCAACTTTGACTTAAAATCGCCATTGAAAACTGTTTAATTCCAGTTTATATATATGGTGTACGTACATATATTTTTTCAATTAATCGTATCGAATCTTGCGTCACAATGTAAACAACGATTCGCAAAATGTTGTAAACAAACTTTTGAAACACGGCGTCACAATCACTCGTCGCGATCTAGTTTTCTTGATTTCAATTTCCACTCAATTATTATTAACGGGTACTCTATTGTTGAGACAATTTAATATCTTTAACTATGTATGTATGTATGTATGTTAACTGGTTCGAGTATATAACCAACGAGTCGCTTTTCAATTTTTGATTAGTGCAATGAAGTCGACAGCTAATAGATAGTCTATTAATTGAATCTATCGATAGAGTAATCCTTTCCTTTCAGGTGCACTCCATACTTCCATTTGCTTTAGATATTAACGTTAGCGAGTGAAATTAAATTTCTCATATATAGATTACATCCTTTGAAGCTTTTCGAAGCTTATATCGCGTTTAAAAAATGGGCACTAGACTACCAGGTGAGTACACATACATACAGTTGAAATTCTAAGTAGTCTAGTGGTAGGTACATATCTGGTATAACGGTGCATGTTCGATGCATTCGGCACGTGCTCGGTGCTTCGCTTCGGTGGATTCTGGTTCGCATCTCCTCCAGGGGTTGCCAAATATAATTATCGGCTTAATGAGTACTCTCTCAGATCTCTGAGGGAGCGCCTTTAATTGCATATCCGAGTAACGTTACGAACCGAACACTCTATTTAGCACGCAAATATAACGTTGGTTGTGAAATTCAAAGGCCTTTGCACAACCTAAAATATTATACCTATATATATTATTGATGTACTTACATATGTATGTACACACAACGCGAGACTCGTACAAAAGAATTTCAATGTGAAGGGAAAGTGCTTAAATTTTTTTAATGAAATTACATACATAGGTGTTAAAGTGAATTTTCGCGTGGATGACATTGTTGAATGTACCTATACATATAATTATGTACATGCTCTGTTGTTGGAACTCGTGATTTGTGAAACTGGATGGTTTGTGAAACTCGTGATTTGTGAAACTGGGTAGCAGTGCATTCACAATAATCGGATGCTTCTCTCTCACTGACGTTCGGTATTTCAATGAAATTTCAATGTGCATTTTCGCAATGCTACTCGTAGTTCCAATATTGTCGGAATATGGGTTAATAGTGAGCTTTTATTATTGTTTGTCGATAGTTCGCGAACAATGCCAATGGCGACAGGTCACGGTGTTTGATTTACCCTCATGCTGTACTGAACATACATATGTATAAGCTGATAACTTTTGAACCGTGCAAACTGCGCGTTATCTATGCGTTTTGACGCGCAATAGAACAAATATTTACTCAGAGGGGAAGACATCTTAACACAGCTCAATAGTCGTAAATATCCATCCACTTCTCAATAGGAAGTTATATCATCATATGTATGATAGCCCTATTATGTCTGTCTGTGTGTCTGTGTGTGTGTCTGTCAGTCTGTCTGTCTGTTGATAACGCTCGCCTCGGCAAATAATTAAAAAACCAGAACGTGGCACGAGTGGGATTTGAACCCGGTACCGCTGATTCGGAACAGAGCGCTTACGCGGTGAGCCAAACCAGATGATACTAGGCAGACTTCAACGTGACTATTTAATATGAAAAATAGGCCCGCAACTTTGCTAAATTGTTATGTTGTTGTATTATAACGCACCATAAATGGCGTCATGAAAAATATTATTTTTCAGTACGGGTGATGAGAACGCTCCGTTGATATTCAACGGGCTTACACTAGTTTAAAAATAAATCGTTAGGCGTATCGCAGATATGTATGTATAACGAGCGTGTATCATCGACAATAATAATACAATATTGTACGTATGTACAAGTACATATGTGTCTAATATGAGTAGGTACATACATACATACACATATGTAATGCACGAAGCGCGTATTAAATATTTATATAAATTGTGTAGCAAACACATATGCACATACACACACTGTGTAAATATTACATTTCAGATATGAGACTTGACATTACGTATTCTGAAAATGTAACAGTACTATATGCCACACGCAATAAAACGCTTTTATCGCGAGTGCGTTTAGTTTAAAACGTACATACATACGTATGTATAAACAAAAAGTTCAATTCGCCGATTAAACCGTCGTTGCTCGCTGCTGAATAGGTGGAGTGCGGCAAAATAAACTCATGTGCTTTGAATAAAATTAGACAAATCTCAAGGGTTTTCTTAAAAAGTAGATTCAAATTATGTTACATATTTCATATATGTATTTATTGTACCGTAACTGTGAGCGTATCGCGTTTTCATAAACACCGAAATACGAGGACGTGTATCGTGTATGTATTTAAATACTACAGACTACAGCTACATATGTTTATTTATTTATATAATATAGTAGCTTAAGCTAATTCATTATAATCCTTAACTAAGCACCTGTACAGAGATGTTTTTTTTAAGACTGCCGGGAATTTATCAATAGTTTTGGAACTTCTAATTCCATCCGGAAGTCTATTATATGTATGTACTCCAAAACACCTCTGTACAAGATGCTTCTCCTATTTCTATTTATTTTAACATTTTTATAATTAAATTATTTTTATTCCTTAAATTATATTCACATACATCCATTCCTCTCACAATAAATTTACTAAAATATGATGGCAACATATTATTATCTAACTTAAATATAAATACGAACATACAAATCCTCAAAGTATCATACACATTCAACCAATCTAATTCAATCATCATCTTTTTTATACTAGCATACCTATCCGCATTTAAAATAAATCTCACACCTCTATTTTGTAATATTTGTAACTATCTCTAGTTGACTTCTCTAACATAATTAATAATGAACCACAATACATAACATGATACATACAATATATGTATGTATACATAGATATGAACGTAGTACGTCGAGACATTTGCATACCAATTCTCTATCACGGATACAACGAGCGAACTGGTATTTACGAGCGCGGTTCACATCAAAAGGACTATTTGAATGCGACGATAACGCTAACGAGTCGATTGCGCAAACTGCAAGACAAATGTACACGCTTGCGGTGCACGAATCAGTCCAGGAGCACCAGGATAACGGATAATGGCGCTCGAGGATTTTTATAAAAGCGAACCGTTCAGATTTTATCGTTGATAATTTATTACCGCCGTGATGGGAATAAATTTCAGCCGTTCGATTGCCGACCGTGACGGATTCATTTGCGAATACGCAATCGACCCCGCCCACCCCATTCTACATACATAGTTCATTTAGCGGATAATTTTATTTTATTTTTGTGCATTTTTCTTTTGATAATGAACAGTGTCGATGATCGGGGAAAAATCTGGCAGTGTTAAGCGGGCAGCTCTCGCTCGGCCTGCTTAACTTTTATAATTAAACCTCCCCCCATCGACTTGATGCATGGGGGCTGTTAGCGCGTTATGAGGCAGTTACCCGAACTGATATTATGTATTATACGACGTTCAGCATTCACAACATCTAATTTATTGTACGCACCTGCTTAGCTCAGAACGACCCATGTACACCATAAACGTAAACACGGAGACTGATCAAAAACTTTCGTACACTTCCGGACGTTCTGGCATCTTAAGTAATAGGTTGATGTACCTACATACACACATGTACATATATACATACATATGTACGTACATTGACGGCAACAGTATCTATTTAAAGAAAATATTATAGTTTCGCTGCTCAATATTTATCATAAGTAAATACGTAAACTACACTTTACTCAACGAGGATCCGAACATTCAGTTAGTTGCGAAGTTTTTCTTGTAAACATACTTCATGGAACTTTGGAAAGGGAAAAAGTCAATTACATATTTTACGAATAGATATGTATGTATAAGGATAGTAGGATAGAAGTCAAAGACAAGATCGATTGCTAATAAGGTATATGATTTCTATCGTCTACCATTTACAAAAATAGAATGTAAATATTAATGGTCTGTATAAAATAACGTTTATTCGGGCATTTTCATATTTGAAACATTAAATCTGAATCTTTACTATATATATGTATATAATAATAGCCCTATTCCGTCTGTCGGTCCGTCTGTCCGTCTGTATATCTGTATGTCTGTCTGTTTACTGATAGCGCTCGCCTCGGTAAATTATTAAAAACCAGAACGAGTGTGATTTGAACCCGGTATCACTGATTCGGAACAGAGTGCGCTTACGCGGTGAGCCAAACCAGATCATGTAGGGCAGGCTTCAACGTGACCAGTTATAATAAAAATAGGCTCGCGACTTTGCCAAATTATTACGTTGTTATTATAACGCGCCATAGATGGCGCAACATATTGTTGCACAGGCAACAACTATTGAAACTATTAAATTTAATATTATTTTTCAGTACGGGTGATGAGAACGCTCCGTTGATATTCAACGGGCTTACACTAGTAGTTTATATTGTATAGCAGTGGAAGAGAATTATTCGAAGATTAAGGAAAAATTAAGAATAAATATTATGTATACAATATCTCAATGGTGCCAAAGATTACCGAAATTCTGTGCCGGTTAAGTATGTATGCAGGGCAGCGTTTCCCAAACTGTGGGTCGCGAAAAGTTAAAAGTTCAAAATTCACATTCCAAAGAATATGATTTTTTTTTTAATTATTTAAAAATGAGCTGGACGAGTCCACAGATGTACAAGGTTTATCCCAGCTGCTTGTTTTCATATTATGATAAATTGGCCAGTTATTTTTCTAATTATATTGAATTATGTTTATTATTAATTTACCCAGATATGCTTTATAGATTTTATTCTGAAACTTCAATAAAAATAAATAATATAAACATAAATGAAACTCGGCATTGTTATGTATAAAAACAGTATTAAAAATATATATATCCCCCCCCCCCCCCCCCAGGTCCATTAAAGCTAGGTGGGTCGCGAAAGTTTGTCGTTCTAAAAAGTGGGTCGCGGTACTATAAAGTTTGGGAAGCACTGATGTATGTACATCTACATACATACATATTGGTCGTATCGAATTGAAATTAATTTCTCGTTAAAAACCATCGAAAATATGAAAATAAAATCAATAATTGAATCGTTTCGTTCTTCTGCACCTACGACTCTTCCCCGCCGAGAATCGAAAGTAAAAATAATAACAAAATATAAAAGAAAACAAAAGAGCAAAAGCAAACAGTAAATTAAAACCACCATAATCGCCATATTCGGCGGCGGTGGTTCTCTGCGAGATTAATTTTTAATTCCATTTGTCCCACCCACATCCACCTCCCTAGGCGAGATGGGGAGGTTTGCGATTTTTAATCTGTTTCAATTTGGCGCGCTTTGTGTGGCCACCGGCGCAACCCCTTGTGTGTAATTTATTTATCTTTAATTATATACCTTTCAACCAATTATGCTTCTTTGTTATTGTAGAAGTCGGAGGCGTATTTTATGATTTTTTTGTAATATTTCACGTTGCTGGGTGTGCGCCCTCCCTAAGCACGCGAGCTTACAAACAGCTCACCCCCCAGGGGTTGTTAATTTTTTATCGCTTTCAATGTAAGCGTATAAGCAAATAGCCGGGCATTGTTTCCAATAATAATATTGACATTGAATCATTTTCCAACGTGAAGAATAATAGTGCTTTTCATAACTGTATTCCTTTCAGCGGGTTGATATCATTGTTATAAAAAGCCTCACGTATTCTAATGAAGCTAAGGGTGCAAACTAGACATAGTATTAAAAACAATTTCTAAAGATATTCCTCGTGCTCATTATATGAAAGTGCGTTTCTCGTGAGATTTTTATTATAATTTAAGTTTGTTTCGACAACAATGGAGGCCTTCATCATTTCCCGATTATGAACCGGGTACCTATTTAAAATAGGTCCTCCCCCTCTCCCCCATCACCCCCGGGGTATAGTCGTTTCTTTGGCCCTCCCCCATTCAATATTCATAACAATTATTGTATCAAAGTTTAACAAAAGACCCTCCGACGAAATTTCCGGGCGGCCGAAATTGACTTTCTTGCGAGTTGCTCGTCTCTGTCGACAGGTACTTTTTTCATTCTTAGATAAGGCCTTTTTTCGTGTTGCTTTTCGGCGAGGATAGCTAATAATGGACGAGACTTAACGGCAAGTCATCGTCGATAATCTTCTCGTCTGGATATTTCAATAAATGTCAGCCGCACTAGGAAGCAGCAAAAAGGAGAAGCAACACGTGTCGGAGGGACGTCATCGAGAGGTCCTCAGCCCTCCCATCAATTATCCTCGTAATTAGCTCTTATCGACCTCATGCCACAGATAATGGTGTAATCTAAACTCCAATTAATATCGATAACGATGAAATTGACATTTACTCAATAGCTGATATGAAAACCACTTTTGATTACATCGTATGGAAGCTTTCCTCGAATTCTGTCAGTGAGATTTAACTATTTAAATTTTTCAGATTTTAGTTACAAAACATTAATTGGAAAATTTTGTTATGTAATATTTATCTAATTAAACACTTTTTGATGTATGAATAAAGTGTCTTAAGCTTAAAATATTACCTAGATATATTTAATATGAAAATATCGTGCGTCACGCTCTCTAAATTTAAAAAAATTTAATATAATTTTTTTCAACCTTTAAAATATAAGTTCTGCTTTTTGATTAAAGCTTGAAACGTGTATATTTCAAGTTAACCTTTTTTACAGATGACCCAATTTCAACGTTAAAAGTAGTTACAGTATAAATAAAAATAAACCTGGCGCAAAAAATATTGTAAGGCTCTTGAAGTTGATTATATTAGTCGTAAATTAATTAAGCACCACAAAACCACAAATCACTCTTTTTTGTAATGAAGGTTTTAACGAGTTATCGCAGTGGGCTAACTAACTAAACCTATACATCACTTTCGCGTGAAAAAATTAAGAATGTTATTATTAAGAAAAATAAGAATCGAAGTTATAATATTTATGGAAGCTCACTTTTATATTAAGTATTTTATGATCGATTATGAACCCTCGACTCCGGTTTTGGAAATTTGAAGGGCACAAAGCTGAAAGTCGTCTCGCGTTCTCGGTGTGAGAGATTAGATCGAACGATAAAAGTGCGATTGCGAGATGACTGTAGTAGGTAACTCGACCGAGAAGTGCATGCAATTCAAATTCAAGTGGCGCTATCGCGAAAAATTATCGCCATATTACGAGAGCAAATAAAAAGGAAAAATGTCGGGAACTAGAGCTCGAACCACTTCACAAATAGCTTGGTACTGTGTGAAAAACTTATTTTTATTTATGCTTCTTTAACCTTTACGAGTCTGTTTAATAACAACCTTTCAAGGAACGTCTCGGCTTACCGATTTTTAATTTCGTGATATTTTCTTTTGTCGCACAACATAATAAAATCAATTTTTTGTAAATACATTTGGTATATGTACCTTGTTTGGTAATCATTGATTTGAGTGTGATATAAACCTTATTTAAGACTTGCAGTGTGTCGTAAATTGTTACAAATCTTCCTATCAGCAATAAAATGATACTAAAAAAAAACAAAGTAAAAACTAGAATGATACAACTGGGGATACGATGTTTACGTTCGCGTCAAACAAAGGATAACTACCGACACTGATCTTGGGGATATTTCAAATGTATACAAACAAATGTTGCCACGTGTTTCATGTGCCTGCATTCTATTGGATTACGCATAGATCTGACCCCGAGGTCTAGGGAGAACGTAATCAATTTGCAGCGTTCGTGTAATGGAATGTAGCGTTTACGGACGATTCAATGTTTAGCCTTCGGCTGCTGCGTAGCTCTCTCTGGCTTCGACGTGTTTCGCTACTTTCGCAGAATAAATTAACCCTTTGGCTGTGGTGTCTTCTCGGCTTCCATCTCTCCCCCACCCTCGCCTCTTCCCCGCGTCCTAGTTAAAACGACGTAAATAATTAAACGGATAATGAAACAAGCCGCAGCTCCACGGCCGGTCTGTTTGCAAATGAGACTAGCTCGCCAACTAAGAATTTTCCTCGAAAAGTTTACCAACTTTCAGCTTTTTCTTTTGTTGTTGCAAAACTAGCGCTCGAGAAGCTCCGGCGTTTATTAAATCGTCTTTCAGTCGCTTGACTCCATTTTTTGAAGTCTTAAGGCGATGTTGCAAAGCTGCGTCTCGTAAAAGCTCATCAGAACAGGAACGGAATACGGCATTGTCGAGAAAGAATTTTTTGTGCATCTTTTTGATAATGAAGTTAATGACATATATGTATATATATATATATATTTATATTTTTATATCCAGTAAAAGCTTTGGGTCATTCTTAAGATTCAATTGGCATATCCGAAATGAAAGCTTATTTTTAGTTTCGAAAATTAACTCAAGTCAGATTGTTTAACTTTCTTGTAATAATAATTAAGTTTAATTTTTGTTGTCAGATTTTTCAAGACATTTTTTAACTTAAATTTGGTAGTAAAAAATTCTCAACTCGTTATAAATAATATACAAATACCTAATGTATGTACATATGTATATGAAACGACGAGTCGAAAGCTTTTTTCTTATTTATTTCGCAAATACCGCTTGCGGCACGATAAAGATTTACGTTAGTTTAACATTTAACACCGGCAAATTATTTTATAATTAGTTTCAGAAACTAATTATAAAATAATTTGCCGGTGTATTATGAGCTCGAGAGATTTCTCTTATTTTACCTACATATATTTATTTACACAGTTTATATTCCGCTGTGCTTAAATAATAAGGCATACGACCAATACGTACTGCCAGTTATGACGTATGGATGTGAAACGTGGATGCTGAATTCGAGAATGTTGCATGAGATCCAGTGCACACAGGAAAAGATGTACGTATGCTCGGTGTAACGAGAAGAGATCGTAAGTGGAATACATGGGTAAGAAGCATGACCAAAGTGGCAGATATATCGGAACGTGTAAAAAAGTTGAAGTGGACACACAGCGAGAAGGATGGCAGATGGACGCGAGAAATACTGGAATGGTATACGAGAGGATGTGAAAGACAGCAAGGTAGACCGAGTGAACGATGGGCTGATGAATTGAGAAGTATGCGTGGAGTCAAGTGGATGCAGATTGCTCAAGCATGGAAAGATGTACATATACTCTGTATAACGAGAAGAGATCGTAAGAGGAATACATGGGTAAGAAGTATGACCAAAGTGGTAGATATTGCGGAACGTGTGAAAAACGTGGCTGGGACAGATGAGAGAAATACTGGAATGGTATCCAAGAGGATGTGAAAGAAAGCAAAATAGACCGAGTGCTAAATTCAAAAATGTTACGCAAGCTCCAGTGCACACAGAGAAGCCTGGAAAGATGTATACTCGGTATGATGAGAAGAGATCGTAAGAGGAATACATGGGTAAGAAGTATGACCAAATTGGTAGATATAGCAGAAGTGGCAATAGGCTGGACACAGCCAGAAGAACGGATGGACGCGAAAAATACTGGAATGGTATACGAGAGGATGTGAAAGACAGCAAGGTAGACCGAGTGGACGGTGGGCTGATGAATTGAGAAGAATGCGTGGAGTCAAGTGGATGCAGATTGCTCAAGACAGACAGGAATAGAAGTGGATTGGAGAGGCCTTCATCCAGCAGTGGATGGTGAACGGCTGAAAATGATATACAACCTAATACAGAGCATATATGTAGAACACAGAACAACAGCAATTTTTAAAAAAAATAATTAAATTAATAATATATACATATGTATGTACATTTGTATGTACATACCCGAGATATACCTATATAGTATTTAGATTGGCTTGGTACAATATTATTTTGAGTTTTCAAGCAATATCAAAAATTCCCCGGACACTGCTGACGCCTTGTAACTGCGGCATTATAAAATATTTATTTGATTAAATTTTCAATACTAATTTAGTTGTTTATATTTGAGGCACGCTTTGCGCCGATATTTACGACCTCAGAGCGGACAAAGCGCACGCCACACAGTAGTCTGAAAATTTCGCAAACATTATCAAATCGTCGGATACGAGGCCCTCGGGACTTCAGCTGTAATTTGCCCCCGACGATGACGTCACACAGGCGCATAAAGACGCAATAGAAGAGTTCTAACAAATTTACGTTACGAATTATCCGAGTGCACTCGATAAAATTTCCAACCCTCCTTCACCCCGCCTATCCCAGAAAGCACCATAAACAGCTGTCCCGTGGGATAGCGTAGGTTCCGAATAGACGAGGGTGAATTTAGTGCGTTTCGGCTTCCGGATGCATTAAGCAATTCTTGCAGTCTACTCCCCAAAGCTCGATGCAACGTCTATATTTACATAAGTTCATGTTTATTACGAGATGATTGGGATAAAACGCCGAACGCCGATTCTAAACCTTTCGAGAAACGATCCTTTAAAATTAAATATTCCTTTTGTTCTCATAAGCGTAGGTACGTGAAAGATTTTCAATGTTGGGTAGATGTCCACAATTATTCACTACTGTATCTACATATCTATATGTACATACAGTGGAACCCCTATGCATCGTTTTCAAGGGACCGTAAAAAAAGACGATGTATGCAGAAAAACGACTTACATATACGATAAAGTCTCAAACCCATAAAAAAATAAGTGTTTTGTAAAATTTAAAAAAAACTTGTTTAATTATCAGAAAATTTTAATACATAAACCCATATAAAAAAATTGTTTTGTAAAATTAAAAAAAAAACTAATGAAATCATCAGAAATAATCAATAATTACACGTATGTGTGTACCTACATAATAATCATCAGAACATTCTTTTTTTTACAAAGAAGTCTTTCATAGTGAGTTGCCTCTTTGCAGTCTTGCATTTTAATTCAAGCAATGACCTCTCAAATTCGCTCACTTTTTTCACAATAAATTCGTCTATCCCATATGAATACAAAAATGATTTCACTTTATCGAATGCTATCAATGCTTCTGCGAATGTCGGAAAAGACTCATTATCTTCATTATCTTCATCTTCTTCTTCTTCGCTGGTGTCATTGGCTGCATTACATAATGACTCGATTGTCCTCGCGAAAACCATAAAAATGTTTGTGATCATCTATGCCTTCTTGTTGGCGTGGTATTTTACGTTATGTGTTTTAATATTCTTAAAACATCGGACGCAATTAAGGTTACCAGGTACAAATTCGGAAACAGTAGAGTAAACAAAAAAAAAAGGTACTTGTACCGTTTTTTTCTTGGAATGTCAGGCACAACTACATACCTGCTTCCACCACTTTGGTGTAGATTGCAATCTAGTGTAATTTTTTAGAAATTTAGAGAAAAAATGGGGTGCTTCCGAATTCTGGTGAAGACTGGGTTCTCCCACGTGTGACAAAGAAAAAAAAACGATCTATCATGGTAAAATTTGTGAGGGGACCGTAATATTTAGACGATTGATACAGAATAACGATATATAGGAGAACGATGCAAGCGAGATTATTTAACACTGTTATTATGGGTGTTTGGAACTATGAAAAAATAGTGATGTATGCGAGAACGATATAAAGGGGTTCCACTGTACATATATGTATGTATATATCGACAGATACTGAGTAATTCTCGAGGCAAGTGCGATGTTCTTTTCTTATTCCGCGACGCTTAGCATATCTCCACTGTACACATATCAAACAGAAAAAAAAAAGGAAAAAGACTCGAGAAAGAAAATATAAATAGAAAGGGAGAAAAAAAATTTACACACTCATAAACAAATGTATACGCGAGGACAACAGTTTTCGTACCACCTTTTGGTACGCATTTCGGATTCTGCGTCACATAAAGTTCGTAAAGTATTATCCACGCTTTGTCTATTTTCATGAAAATGCGCGCTGAAAGGGAGTCGAGGAATTTTGAACGTGTTTATATACGGGACGTTCCCCTACAGCCCCCTCACTCCCACCGTAAATCTTTTATGTAAAGGCAAATAATAAACAGCCGCAAAATAAATAAAAAATAAGTATGAAGATTTTTTTTTTTTGTATTATTTGCGTAGAAAATACTAAGATTAAAAATTATTTCATCGCGCGCGCGCACATTAATCGCTTTCGTTGCGGAAAATATGCACGTTGAAGTGAAATGTCTCGTTTCATTAATCAAAAAATATATATAATAATCTCGTAAGAGCGCTCCACTCCACACATTAACTTTGCAAATGCTCAAAGTAATAAAATCTTTTATTTTTTCATACATCTATGAGCTACATATAAAAAAAAAGCTCACCAAACGCGTTTCATATTCATGCCATCTATTTTTAGGGTAGTGGATTTTATAAAAAAAGCCGTAGTCGGTATCGACTTTCACTCATATTATGTTTCACATTTTGCACATTTATACATAAATAATAATTAGTCTTCAAACCATCGTGATATCATATTGTAGATTTAGCGTAATATATCTTTGATTTTGAAAACTCAATATACAAATAGATATTGGTTATGAGAATCATACTCGAGATATTCTATAGGTTATTTTCGCTAGAAAAACAAACACGATACGGATCGCATTGATAAAAAAACATCTCTCGGAGCCTGTATTTGAAAGTCGATTCCAATAAACCGTGAAAAAAGCACAAAAACGGTTATCATATACAGCGCGCACTCTGCGTTTTCTTTTCAGATATCGGACTCTAGCTCTAAAATATATTGCTCTCAGCTTTTGCTCTTTGTATTAATAATTACCCAGGAGACCTAGGTCTCGCGGTGCAAGGGTGAATCGCCTCCCTCACCTCTCAAACATGAATATACATGCCGTTTTATTTACTCCCTTTTTTGCACGGTATCCGTATAAAAAGTCTATTCGGCGAGAGTGTAAGCTAGTCGACTGAAAATTGCGAATTCGACTTTTGACCCTTACACGCCACCCACAAAGGGTCCGGTAGATTCGTTTGAATAAATTACATATGCATACAAAAAAAAAAAAACAAAAATAAAAACGAAGGCATAAATAAAAAGTTGTGCAAATTCAAAGCAGGTATGCGCCCGCTTCTTGCGAACGTGCGATTTTCCGCAAAAGTTTTCCTGCACGATTTTGTACTACACTCTCGACTTGTCGGAGCACAAGCACACACATATTAGCAGTGTACGTGTAAAATTGCATGAGTGCACACGAAAATGAATGTAGTTTTGAAACCAATCGCACGCTTTCAAAGCCAAGTTATGGTGATCCGTAGACGCACAGAATCGCGGCAAAAGAGTATAGTTTGCCAACGTACAAAGTAAAAGTTCAACGATGTTGTATCTTGATAATTCCGATCGATGAAATATGTAGTGTAAACTACGGAAGATATTTATATATATTTTATTGGATACATATACGTACACCTAGAGATGACATGGAGAATTTTCACGTTCTAATAACGCACCCTCTTGTTACATATAATGTTATTAATTATGTAGATATAGTATTGTAGCTTCCCCTGCTTGTCATAACAAACACCAAAACTACAATTTCGAGCAAAACGAACTTTGACTTTAATTAATCATCAAATTTAATTTCATTCCGTCGGGTTGGGCAACTGGATGACTTCTTTTCCATTTATCAAAAACGGGTGACGGCATAGAGAAGGAGGGTGAAAGCCACCCTTTCCGTCCCCCAACATCCACTCAAAAATTTCCGACACGAAGGACTTTATTGTCGTATATTTCTATCGCAATAGTTTGCTATCATTTATTTTGCAATTAATAATAAAAACATGATACTTAACAGTATTTACGTTTATTGGCATAACGCGGGTATATGTATTTACATCATCAGATATTACGTCATAATCGTAATTATGACGTAGGACCTGATTTTAAAGGGAAAATGTTTTGAAATTACTATAAATAATAGCGCATGGCTGGCCGGCTCCCTGGGTAGCCGCGGAACGCTCGCATTCACTCACACATACATATGTACACTTACGGCACGGGTAAAGCGCTCACATTTTTCAACTACATATGTACACTTACTACCTATGTGCTACATTTTGAACTACTAAATACACGATAGGTATATACATAAATGATAACCACCCGATGACACTGTCAACGGGCATTGACTATTAATATAAACTAGTGTAAGCCCGTTGAATATCAACGCCCGCTGAATTTTAAATTACGTAAAGCGCTTTTTTAATAGAGATCCCCACTAATTGATCGCACAGTTGTAAGTGACAAAAAAAATTTAATAGTTTTTATAGCGCCATCTATGTATTATAGCAATCCCATACTATCGATAGTATCGATTTTTTTTTTACTTTACTATTTATATTATTATTATTAATTATTACATATATATAATAATTATAATTTTGTAGGTGATTTTGTAAAAATCAAAAAACAAAAAAAAAATAGTTTTTATAGCGTCATCTATGTATTATTAGCAGAGTTACGATCCCTTTTGTAGGTAAAGCAGAGTCACGATCCCTTGTATAGGTGATGTTAAAAAAAAAAAGGACTAAATTGACCAAGGGCGATAGAGTATAGCGTTAGTGTGATTACTCTCGAGCTTGCGGTCCTGCGTTCGATCCCCGACTCTTTCTGGTTTTTTAATTATTTTTCCTCAGCGAGCGTTATCAGCAGACAGACAGACAGACGGATTTCGGCTATTATATATAATAATAATAGCGTAAGCGTCTGCCTGCCTGTCTGATTATGCCTTATTTTTTAAACATAGCGGGATGTTGGATTTAAAAACTATGTTCATACTTCCAAAAGCGCTCCATTCTTCGTTTTATCTCTTCTTCTTTACATCCAGCCATGATCACCAATTGTCCTAGGTATAAATAATTATCAATTATCTCTGCAATATGGTTATCTACTGCGATTACGTTTTGCGTGCAAAATTCATTAAACTACTATAATTAAAGAGGAACAAAGTTGCATTCATAAATCATTGTCAAGAAATCATGGACATGTCACCTTTGTGCTCTGAGGAGACGATATTTTATGTCTAAATTATACCATAATGACATGACAGGTTGCTCCAGTTCGTCACTACGGCCGGATATAAATATTATGTACGCTTTGATATACAATATACATAATATTATGTAGGTATCTACATATATACATAAATGATAAGATGACACTGTCAACGGCCAGTGGCTAGTTTAAACACAATAATACATATAACAGAAGATGCTAATAGCAAATCTGGGGTTGGGTCACATTGGTGATTAATATTTCAAATGTGTCGCTACATATCAAACGCGGTTACCTCCACTTTTCAAAAATTTTGAGATTGTTGTTGCATGACCTGACGCAACTGTTTTTTACATACATATGTATGTGTGTTTTCTCAAAATTCTTCTAGCTCCTCGTTAAACCTATAAAAAATTCGATTTTAGTAAACACTTTTTTCAAACTGATATCTCTACAAATTTGTTATATCAAAACTGGGTAACTCCTTTCTGACCAATCCCGTTGCGTGAATTTCAAGATGGCCGTGCAATTGCAAACGAACTTCAGTTGCAAGCAGTGCGTTTTGGTAGTTTTTGTGTTACTGTTCTTCGAATTAAACAAAAATATGGTTGAAATTGTATTGTCCAATAAAGCACGCAATATAAAAACAACAAAAAACTCAAGCAAACGTGCTTTAAATACTGCAAAAACGTAAGTTAAGATATCATTTGACAGTATTCACGTAGCGTATTTGGCAGGGGTGTAGTTCAGGGCTCCAATAAAATACTGCCACCCACGCTTATCTCACATTTTTATTGCGATTTTTTTAATAATCAATTGTTTTTGCACTACTTTACGTAATATGTCTATTATAACAGCTAACAAATATATAATGAACGTATATATGTATGTAATAAATAATAAAATATAACTTATGTCAAGTAAAAAGATTTTTTTATTTAAAATAATTTTCAATATTTCGTTTTTGTTTATCCACAAATTTTAATACCCTTTATTTATTTTTATTTATTATAACTACAGCCCTAGCGACACAAACTCACATAAATATCAAATCAAAACTGTCTATCTCCACGGGTTTTCATTTCAAAACCGGACAAATCCAAGGGGTACATATCAAACTCAGTTATCTCCATATTTAAAACCGATTTTTCTTATTTCCTATGAATTTTTCAACACAGAATTTGATAAATATTATTCAATGTCAAAAATGCGTCGATTAAAAAAGTCAAACTAAATTAAATCTCAAATTTGACTGCTCGGGAGAAAAAAGTCGTTTTACTCAATTTCAACTTTTGTGGAGATAACCGAGTTTGATATGTAGCGACACAAATATTGATATAGTATATATTAAATTTAAATCAAATATGAATTTTTTTTAATTAAAAAAAAAACTTCGTGTGTTTTTTTTCCGATTAAAATTCATTTGTTTTTCATTCCTCGCACGAAATATTGTATCGATTTTACAATTCAATTAAACAGGTAACAAGTGCAATTAATTTAAATGAAAATGTCAGCAAATATGCGTATATTTAATCATATGTATCGATTTCAATGTTAAAGGATCGATAAAATGTCGCACGACGGCAGAAGGATATGCACGGTAGCTCACGCAAAACGTATTGAATTTTCGCATACAAATTGTTACAAACTAATTATGAAACAAATTTAAACAGGTTCCGGGAGTTCAAGTGTCACCACACGGAACGCTATTTTTGCTCTTGAAAGGACACATGTGAGTTTTTCGTTTTGCATATTTCCATCCATATCTACATATCTATCTGTCCCACTGTACTTGTAAGCTTATCGTGATGATTTCAGCATCGAACTAACCATCGATGGCGGTGTGTACGTTGTTAATCTGGAATATGGTATAAAAGTGGCGATTTCAGCTTGCGGTAACATGTCCGCGATGGAACATCCCAAAGGAAAGGTATTTGAATACATGTCCAAAGTCGAAATACAAGCGGCCAACCAACGCGGGATTAGGTATACGCCGATCTTTGATTGTTCATATATAATATTAGTATAACAGACGAATCAGTGTGGAGATTTCATTTCAGATACGCTAAAATGTGGAAGAAAGGAGTGTCGTTCACTACTGACGATCGCGCTGTAACATTTCTGTTAGACGCTGGTGGTCCCAAAACGACCGTAGATTGGTTTTTGGTTATGGATGATGATCTTACTTCGAAGGCATTTTATTTGTATGCATTTTTACAATATTTGAAACAAATTACTGTATTTAATAGCGCGAGGGTAGGTAGCCTGGCTGGGTAGTCGAGGAACGCGCACGATAAGTACATACATCGTACATACATATGTACATATGTATACATACATACAATCACTCACTCATTTCGCATTTTTCAATTACCTACTTCATTTTTGATACATTTTGAACTACTTAATACACTATAGGTTATGTTTACATAAATTATAACCATCAGACGACACTGCCAAAGGACATTGACTAGTTTTACATCATCATCATCATCATTTTCAGCCGTTCACCATCCACTGCAAGATGAAGGCCTCTCCAATCTTCTTCCATTTCTGTCTGTCTTGTGCAATCTGCATTCACTTGACTCCACACATTCTTCTCAATTCGTTAGCCCATCGTCCACTCGGTCTACCTTGCTTTTTTTCATATCCTCTCGGATACCATTCCAGTATTTCTCGCATCCATCTGCCATCCATTATTCTCGCTATGTGTCCAGTTCAATTTTTTCACACGTTCCACTATATCTGCCACTTTGGTCATACTTCTTACCCATGTATTCTTCTTACGATCTTTTCTTGTTATACCAAGCATACATCTTTCCATACTTCTCTGTGTGCATTGGATCTTACGTAGCATTCTTGAATTTAGCATACACGTTTCACATCCATACAACAATATAATAGCCGAAATCCGTCTGTCTGTCTGCTGATAACGCTCGCTGAGGAAAAATAATTAAAAAACCACCAGCACGACTGGGGTTCGAACCCACGACCTCAGGCTCGGGAAGAACGTCGTTAGACCAATCTACTAAAACCAGTTGTCGGTTGGCTGCTTTTTTTTTTAAACATATTGTCACGATCCATTTACCTACAAAATGGATCGTGATTCTGCTAATAATACATAGATGACACTATAGAAACTATTATTTTTTTTTGTTTTTTGATTTTTACAAAATCACTTAAAAAATTATTATTATTATATATATAATAATTAATAATTATTATATAAATAGTAAAGTAAAAAAAAAAATTTTTTTTGAGTGGGTATCGATAGCATTCAATTAGTGGGGATTGCTATAATACATGGATGGCGCGATAAAAACTATTTTTTTTTTTTTTTTTCGATCAATTAGTGGGGATCTCTATTAAAAAAGCGCTTTACGATATTTATAATTCAGCGGGCGTTGATATTCAACGGGCTTACACTAGTACAACATAATTGGCAGTACGCCTCTTTTTTAAACATAGCGGAATGTTGGATTTAAAAAATGCATATGTTCATTATTTCAAAAGTACTCCATCCTAGTTTCATTCTTCGTTTTATTTCTTCTTCTTTTCATCCAGTCATATTCACAAATTGTTCTAGGTATAAATAACTATCAACTATCTCTAAAATATGATTATCTTACTGTGAATAGTTTTGCGTGCAAAATTCATTAAAACTAATTTTAGTTTTATTAAAATAAATTTTTAAGCCTACTTTCATACTTTCGTTGCTTAATTCTGTTTAGTTTTATATATAATAGAATATACATGAACTTGTGCATCTTTCAGTAATTCTCACTATGGTAGGGCTTTCGTTTGCGATGCTGTGTCGCTGATGTATGCATCTCAATATTGGTTTACCGATTTCGGTCAGGAAAATTGGAAAATTGGCAACGTTCGCATAAGTCAATCGACGAACGGTATCGTAAGGTAAACGTGCCAAAAGTTCTGCAAACTTGTTGCATATCGGGCATATGTAAACTTAAATTAAACCGGTGATTCTTTTAGGATTTGTCGGGATACGGTTTCGCATAAGATATCTTTGAATCCGACGCAAGGTTCGACTTCTATCAAAACTCCACTGTTTCAATGCACTGCTTCGATGGTCTTAAACGGTCACTTATTTGTCAGGTATGTTCGTTTTGTTTTTATACTGTTTAAATTAGCTTTATGTTTATTTTGTGTTGTAAAAATATAGTGATGTACAATTTTAGAAGGGGGGATCGCAGAATGCACTATGATGGTAATTTGTTCGTTGTGCGAAACGGCGGTCAATCGGCTGCCATCGATGAAAATAATCAATTAAAGCTTTATTAAACTCATTTATATTGTAGATTTGTACTTAGATAATACGAATGATTACCATGTATGTATAATAATTTGTTAATTAATTACTGTGCTAAATTAAAGTAAATTTTATTATTTTTAATTTTCGTTTATTTTTTCCATATATGTATGTACATATGTATGTATGTAAGTACATACATATTTGTGGAAAGTTCATTTGTATTAAATTTCAATTAAATTTCACATGTACACATAAATAAATAAAAATCAGTCTCAGATGGTGTTAGCTACTAATTAAATTGCTAATAAATATATCCAAATAAATACATACATGCGTAGGCAATTGTGCGATACTATACTTGTATGTGACAATATATTCCCTCTGGAATATCTTTTCGGGAACAACAAACGAAAAAAAATAAGGTGCTTGTAGGGATGATCACCTTCGTTTTGCAACGAAATACGCGTCGCAGAGAAAGGGTCAACTTGTTTAGGTTTGTCCAAAAGCCCAAAGGGACTTGCTTTTTTTTTTTTTTGTTCGCGGAACCGATAACGATCAGGGTTGGACGCGTGTTTACACACAAATTGGACACATTCCGAGGCGGGGGACCAGTGGTCATCGACAGTTTTCCACACTGCAAAATATTACCGAGATTATTTTGCATACATAAATTTATTCTTTATATACGTAGTAAAAATATGAAAAAAAAAAAAACGAAAGGGGATATATGTATGTAGGCTGTTAGAATGGAAGTAAAAAACTTAAAGGTGTGCGAGAATGACTGTTCTATAGGTAAGGGAAGGCAATTTATTCCAAAGCGCCGCGGGGTCGTCGAGAGGGTTTTTTAGGGGTGGCGGTCGCATAAAACCCAGTCAAAATACACGGGAAATGCCCACCCCTACCAACCAGCTACCCCAGCAGTGCACTTATATCTCGACGAGCTGTGTTTTTTCCTCTCGTATGAAAGAATATTCCCCGAGCAAGTCTGCGAGTGATTCACGCGTCTCTCTCCTGTCATATCCGGATACACCGCATAGGACGTTAACGTGCTAAAATCGCTTATAAATATCTAGAACAACATGTCGATTATTAAAATGGTCTTTTTCTGATACTTCAATATTATTAAACGCTCGTCACGTTGTGTCGTGCACACAACGTCAATCAACATTTGCGGTACATATTAATTACGTTGAATTTTATACTGTACTGTGATGGCGCACGGTGTTTACGAACGATACCTTTTAGCGAACGTCAAGTGCATTTTTCACGCAAATTTCTTAATTGAAAATGTAATCCCAGCTTCGCTTCAAAAAATGAAAGCCTTCATGAATATGTAGCACACTTTCAACCCCGCCTAGGGTCGTTGTTGATGTTTTTGTTTGCGGTCGCTAAAGTGCAGCGGCCGCAGTCAAAGTTGTCGTAATTGCTTGCAGCATGCAAACCGCTTCCTTAGACCACTCGATTTTCATTAAGTGTGTTGTTGTACCCGTTCTTATTCTTATTCATAAGATTTTTGGTTAATCCTCCATGCCATTTTCCTTTCCCCCCCCCCCCGCCCTCCTTTATTTCATCCTGCTTCATCTTGCCGGTGGCAAAGTGGTGGGGTGGTGGGCGGTTTTCCATTTGTGAAAACGGCTTAAGCGAGTGTTTTGCACCGTTCCAGAATTGCGTCAAATTAAAATAAGACGACCGCTAATCTCGACCATTCTACAGAATGCAATTCTGAAACATTTTTTGACATTAGATATGTCAAAAAGTCAACTTGATCTTTATTTTTTTTTGAATAAATTGAATTCACGGTTCATAGTCATGTCGAGTTTGAAACAAAAATACTTATATATAATGTATTATAAGCTGCATTTTTTGAAAGTCGACTGACTGCGTATGATTTCCAAAATAATTGAGTTAGGCTTTCGGTCATATAAAATTACCCAATACTATCCATCATCCATAGAACTGACAAAAATCGTATGATTAAAAAATCTTACGAATATAGCTAGAACATTTCAATACTTTGTTCTCAGAATCAAAGTGTATGCAAATTAAAAAAAAGCACAAAAGTGCAAAAATCTCGTGGAAGATAAAAATTTGTGGGACCACGAAAATCAATATATGTATGTACATATGTACATACATACATATGTATGTACCTACATAGCTCGAAGTTTTAAAAATAATTCATACAACGCGAACATGGTCCATTTTTACTTTATCCTAATGGGATAAAGTGTGATCGTGCGAAAATTCGACCTCGAGATTTTGACTGATTTGTATCAGGTATCAACCCCTGATTACGTTTTCATGATTTCTGGAAAATTTATGTATGTCTGTGTACCGTGTGTGTGTGTGTGTGTCTGTCTGTGTGTTTTCTCCGAAACTATCAAGTCTATCAAACTGAAATTTCATATTTATTATTTTTACATAAGGTGTAAGAGACATAAGGAATTTGGTCAACATGAGTCAACCGGAAGTAGGGTTTTTTTCTTGTAGAAAATTCTAAAAATCTGTTACCACAGAATATTTCCGAAACTGCTTCTGCGATCTTATCGAAATTTCATATCTATAGTTTTCACATTAGCCGTAAGAGATACTGTGATTTTGGTCAACATCTGACGATCGGAAGTGGCAGTTTACTCTTGAACGATTTTTTTTTTTTTTCGACCTTTTAAATATGTAGTATCGTCATAATATTGTAATATTATAATCCCCAGATAAATACCCAGTTATGAAAAAATAAATCATTAAAATCAGTTAACCGGAAGCTATTGCCATTTCTTGTGGAATGGAATTGAATTTAGGCTTAATACATTTTTTAGGTGAGGACACAATAGATTAAATCTTCACGGACAAAAGTATCAAAATAAGAGAATAAAAATGCAAAACTTATTTTTTCAGAAAACTAAAATAAATCAACATGGTCCACTTTCAAAAAACGCGGCTCATATTTATTATGTTGATTATGGCAATATCGAGGGAAGTTTTAATATAATAAAAAGGCTGCGTTGTTTGTATTAAACACGATCAAAATTCACAACCACATCGACCGCTGACGAACTGTCCCTTGAACTTTGGAATTGGAGGGGTAGTTTCAGCAGGGGGATGGGATCCTTCATAACGGCGCCAGATAACAACAGTTTACCCGTCGCATGACGTTAACAAATTATTCACGCCACTCATCCGCAATGTTGGGCGAGTCACAATGAAGATGCCATGTGTTTTGGGTCCCTCTCCCTTTCGCCCTGAGGGTACTGTCCCGGTGAAATATGACGTCGAGACACTCGCCAGACCTCGAATACCAACACGTGAACAATAGAACGATCAAATAAAAATACCCTTACAGATATATGTACATATGTATGTACATAGGTACAATAGGGTGGAGCGACATTGCAAAAATTAGAAATTGATATTGTAATACCTACCAAAAGTTTCGTTGTATCATCCGTATTCTCGGAAAAATACTGAAAAAAATCTGTGAATATGTCTTCAGGCCTCTACCTGAAGGCGAAAAATGAAAATTTGCCTATTAATGTCGAAATCTAAACAAAGAATACAAATTTTTAGATAAAAAATCTAATTTATTTACGTATTCCGTGAATTATTCAAATAAGTGTGAATTTGTGAGCGCGATGGAGGGAGACATACGAGTAAAGTGAAAAAAAAGTAAATATGAGTAAAGTATGTATAGTAATAATAGATACTAATTTTCCAATTAAAATTACTATTTATAGAGATTGGATTACAATCAATACAAATTTTCATTTTAAAAGTGTTAGTAGAGATAGATAAAAGTGCTGGTAGAGAGCAGAAAAACTTATTTAATTAAGCAGATTTTTTCGGACAGAAGAGGTATGATGTAGATTGTAGAGGCAACTTTTTAGAACTATTTCAAAACGAATATACCAAAAAAAGAAGATCCATACATCGTCGCTCCACCCTAATGTACAATTATGTACATACACACATGATCTGAAATGTATAGAGCTCGACCACTCATTTCACACTTGTATAAAATGTCAAATTCGAACGCCCATTTGACTATCTCAAATATAAAAAAAAATTGGCTATATTATTTCATTTTAATCATCATTTTCAGCCATAGATATACATACATATATCTATGTTTTCAGCCGTTTCCAATCCACTGCTGGATGAAAGCCTCTCCAATTTTATTCCATTCCAGTCTGTCTTGAGTAATCTGCATCCACTTGACTCCACACATTCTTCTCAATTCGTCAGCCCATCGTCCACTCGGTCTACCTCGCTTTCTTTTACATCCTCTCGGATACCATTCCAGTATTTCTCGCGTCCATCTGCCATCCATTCTTTTTGCTATGTGTCCACTTCAACTTTTTGACACGTTCCGCTATACATATATTTGGTCATGCTTCTTACCCATGTATTCCTCTTACGACCTATTCTTGATTTTGATTTTAACTGGCAGTGCGCATTGGTCGTATCCCTTTTTTTTTAGAGCATAGCGGGATGGATTCGATAACTATATTTATTCTGAATAGATTATATTCTTAATCAAACGTATGCTAATGTTTTCGTTAAATATTATCGATTGTCTGAGTTGAAAAATGTAATGGGAGCAAATTACAAGGTCCTTTGTTTGGGGCTGCGGTCGAACTTCACGCACGTAACAAAGTAGTATTTACTTTTGCTTGGACTCTCCATCCCCTTTCTCTATCCCCTCATCACTCACATAGGACTTGAGGAGGGTAGTAACCACCCTCTCTCGTTGACCATCCTCACACACATACCGCCCTCCCTTCGTAGACAACTTTGCGCTGTGTTTGTTTGCAGTTTGAAAGTTGGGCCGGTTCGTTAATACAGTTCGGGGGTCAATTATGCCTCTATTGACAGAAACTGATGTTTGTTTTCAATAATTGGAACCCCCAGTCCAAACGAAGGAGAGGTGAAGTTCTGGGTAAGGGGTGACGCATGTTTGCTCCACTTCTTCAGGTATTGTGACGTACCATGTACACAATTGCTTTTGCGAGAAATTTAAATGGATACATATGTATGAAACTATGTTAACTATCTATGACGTCGGTGTATGTGGGTTATGCAGTTTTTGAAGTGCGCTCTAGTTTGTCACAATTTGCATTCGAATCGAATTTGCTTTTGACAGGTGACCTCATGACGCGTGTTCCAAAAACGCTGACCGTTTTGGGAACGCGTGTTTGTGACGTGAAATGGACACATTTATTAGCGTGCGACCCCATCGAAATGAGCCCCTGACAGTGACGTTTTCCGCGTCGATGGAACGTTAACACGTTTACTGCCTCGTGACCACTCTAGAACGGCGCTCAGCGTGTTAACCGCTAAGATTTTGCCGATTCTGGGGATTAAAAAAGGCGCGTCGTGTTCACTCGAACGGTTAAAATCGGTTAATGAATTCGTATATGTACATATGTATGTAGGGTATTGCGGTTTTTTTTTAATGCTAAATTTAAATAATAAATGGCCGGGTCGTATATTTTCATTAGACTCGTTAAAATTTCGACAAGTACAAGGGAAAACGTGATTAATTTCCCGCGGAAAAACTCTCAAGTGAGCGCCATTTTTTTTTTTGACGATTTTCTTAGAGACTCGAAGATGAAAATATTTTTTATTCATGTCTAAGCGAACCTAGCTCAACGCAATACATCATGACCACAATATTGTGAGTAGAAAATTTTTTTATGATCCTAAATAAATAATGAGATATTCGGATTTACAAAAAAAATGTTCATATAATATATTTATGCTATATAATGTACATATTGTTTAATCTTCTGAATCAAACGAATGTAGCTTTTGTATGTACATATATGTGTATGTAGGTCTATTATACACATGAGGATCTACGTATATATATCATCATCATACGTTGGTAATGGTGGTTGGCATTGCAGAGGCCGTCGTAATTACGAGAGCGATCTTAACAACCATTATTCCGCCAACTGCCATTACGACGCGAGAAGATCCAGGGGTTGTCAATTGCGGGGGGGCCCCGATCGTTGTTCGGGGACACCTATCGAAACGCACAATGGGTCCCCTTACGGCACAACTTCTGTATTATAATTGTCGTCGCACAACAGACGTACCGCGAATGCGAGCACAGTCATAAAAGTCATAGTTGTCACAGCGTCGTATCTTGAAATTAGCATATGGAAAGTGCATTCGCGAATTGCAAAACCAAAATGGGCGAAACGGTATTCAACGGCTACGACGCGCGACAATGCTGATAATCATTATTAAATCGTGCATATTGTAATAGGTTTTCATTGTTTGTAACATAGGAATTATCGTTTCGAACAAATGTCTATCAAGTACCCGAGTAAGTTCCCTCTGGGCATGACGGGCATGCAATCACTCGTGGTTCAAAGGAGCATGTCGTTGTTGGGGCACATGTTCCTAGTATACAGAGGCGATGTATGGAATCCTCCAGTGCTTGAAAGACTTAGCCTGCTTGCGTCTGAAAATTACATTCGTTCGCGCTCTCATCTCATCTCTTCTGTTGTTGAAGCCATCCGCCAATTCAATGCCTGTGGCCGTCGATGGTATCGATTTATTTTGTTTTTATTATATATTTACTAGTCTCGCCATAGTGACGAATTAGGGCTACCTGTAATGTCACTATGGTATAATTTGTAAAATAAAAATAAAAAATCTATACAACTAGTGTAAGCCCGTCGAGTATCAACGGAGCGGTTTCTCATCACACGCACTGAAAAATAATATTAAATTTAATAGTTTTTGTATAGATGGCGCTTTATAATACACAATAACAATTTAGCAAAGTCGCGAAAACTTTTAGATTTAATATTGGCCAATTATAGCACGCCCGTCATCGCCTCGGTTTGGAAAATAGTGTAAGCATGATTCCTCCCAACCTGGTGATACCGGGTTCAAATTCCACTCGCGCAGCGTTCTGGTTTTTTAATTATTTACGTCAGCGAGCGTTATTAGCAGACAGACAGACGGATTTCGGCTATTATATATATAATTATTTTATGTATTACATATATAATAGCCCTATTCCACTGTTTGTGTGTCTGTGTGTCTGTCTGGTGATAATGCTCACCTCGGTAAATAATTAAAAGACACAAACCGTGCACGCGCGAGTGGGATTTGAACCCGAGATCACCAGTTTGGAAGAGGGTGAGCTTACGCATTCATCCAAACTAGGTACTGACGGGCCTGTTACAATTTGACAATATTAATCCTCAAAAGGTTGGCAACTTTGGTAAATTGTTACGTTGTTGTATTATAACGCGCCATCTATGCAAAAACTATACTCACAGCACGGGTGATGAGAAACCGCTCCATTGATATTCAACGGGCTTACACTATGTAGTAATTATAATATCTATGTATAAACTTTGGGTTTAATCCTGTAAATAAATAAATAAATACTTACATATGTGTCGCTCCACTTTTCAAAATTTTTGAGATTTTTGTTGCATGACCTGACGCAACCGTTTTTACATATGTGTGTTTTCTCAAAATTCTTCTAGCTCTTAGTTAAACCTATAAAAAATTCGATTTTAGTAAACACTTTTTTTCAAACTATGTTATCTCCACAAATTTCCTATGAATTTTTCAACACAGAGAATTTGATAAATAATATTCAATGTCAAAAGTGCGTCGATTAAAAAAGTCAAACTAAATTAATTCTCAAATTTGACTGGTCAGGAAGTCGTTAAAACGAAACGTTAGGAAACGCTAAAAGTCGTTTTACTCCGTTTCAACTTTTGTAGAGATAACATAGTTTGATATGTAGCGACACATATGTCGATGGGTTAGTGCACAGATATTGTATGTCCAGTTTTGTGTTAAAATATTATAAGTGACATACTCGTACATCTTTTTTGCATGAAAAATATGGACGAAATGGACATATTATATATTTAAATAGGGCAATTATTGTATGTCCAATAATATTTGGACATACAATACTTTTTAAACATGAAGGTTTGAGGCAGGTGGACGTTTTGTGTATGATAACTCAATTTTGTTAAAACTGGACATACAATATCTGTGCACTAGCCCATCGATGTATACCGGAAAATTTCAAATCGATTTTTTGCATCCAGCCATTGAAGTGCATGACGGATTGCCGAGGCGTGAAGAAATTGTAACATTTTTATTTTTCTTGTCGAACGCCACTTCGTCGAGTGGATTTCCATCTTTCTGTCAGAAGAGAGACGGGAAAATCTTGGGAAAGTCGAAAAATGGAAAACAACCATTTGGGTGCCGCGTGCGCCTGAGGATTCACACCCAGACGATTTCGCTAGGAAATTTTCATGCAGTCTGGCGCGCATGAGTGCATTTCTACGAAAAATATGGAAAATAATTGCGCTGTAACGGGGAGGATGGGGGAACCAGAAGTCTCCTCACGTGCAGATGTCACTCTCAGCTCTCGGACCAGTGAATCGTCTCTTAATACTAACAACTGTTTGTTGGGACAGATGTCGTTGAAAAAAAAAGTCGAAAATCGTTTAAGACAAGTCCTCGTTATGATTTTAATTAAAATTTTGCATTTTGAAACGACTTCGCCCCGTCAAAAACAGGTGAATCAAAAATGAGATTCTCGTATAATTGGTGCGGTCTTTTCTATCGCACGGTAGTTAGGTATGTGTGTGTGTGTGTGTGTGAGCTGTGACATTTCGCAACAGGCTGTAGTTACAATATGATTCGAGTGGTCTGCTATTTATGATGCAGGGGTGGGTTCTGTGTAGTTATTGTTGTCCGGGTGAGGGATGGCACGTCATCACGGATAACTGTAAATAATACCGCAATTTAGCGTCGGCGAAACTAGCGCCCCCGCTAGCGTCGAGCAAACTTCCCACCAACTTTTACTGCTTCCCAAATGGTTTTGCGAGGAAAGTTTTTATGATTTGAGGCTCCCGTTGCCGACGACTCGCTAATACACGGCTATAAATAAAGAGCGCGAAACAAAGGGGAGTGTTTTAAAACAAAACTCGCACCCCCACCACCACCCTAACAATACTTAAGTACAAACGCACTGTAATGAAAGAATCGAGAGTGTTGCTCTTAATGAGATAGCGGCGACAAACTTCACTTACAACAATACAATAACAATAAACGACTTTCGAATTTGTTATGCCGGCACTTCACATTCGCGCGAATGTCCGCCAACCGTTGGCCTTAATGTAATATCGTCAGTGCTCGAAATGGACATTTTCACGAATGGGAGCGCTCGATAATTTTCAAAAAATATCAAACGACCTTTTTTTTTAACTTTATGTATAGAAAATGTACGTACATTTCTATACATACATATATTATAACACCAAAACACTTACGTAACATATGTACACCAATATAAATGAATTTATGGTTGTATATATTAGGTTATTAGTATTATTATTATAGAAACTGTATTACATACATGCATACATGCACAATTTACACGGTTAATTTTTTTTAAATTTGAATAATTGTTAATATCACTATTTAGTTAGTCACGTGCAGTAATTATAATTCAGACAACTTAAAAAATGTTGCTAGAAAAGTGTTTGTTAGTGATGAAGTGCAGTAATAAAATATAAATAAAAAAAATAATCAAGCGATTCCCGATGATAGATTGAAATTGCAAATACGTTCGGTAAATTCAAGTTCTCTCATCAGAGGGACAGGCAAGACTGAAGTATTTTGAAATTTTGGTTCCTTTAGTGTAATGGTAGCGGTACAGCTGCTTTATAAATTTTGTTAAAAATAAGAAAGCCGACAATTCAAAGAAAGATATCGTAAATTATCGAAATGACCGATGCCCCGAGAGGGACCCGTTGCAGTTCGACCATAGTGTGACAGACAGTGCCGACCATTAAGCAATAAAACTTTTTGCGCATAAAAACCCTCGAATTCTAAATGTTATCTTCAAGTAACACAAGTGCATCCAGCTTTTTCAAAACATAATAATATTTTAAATGGCTTTTGTTTACAGATAAGATGCCATTGTCGGAATTGAAATGTTAAGAATTTAACTTTCAGTCAAAGATTGTGATTTTGGAGTCATAAATGTAAAAAAAATTAACCTTCTAATATTTTTTCGGCAATAATTATTGAAAGAGCACGAAAATTTTGGTTTTTTACGAAAGGGAGCGCTAAATTTACAGATTTCACGAAAGGGTACGCTACGTTTTCAAATCTCACGAAAGGGAACGCCCGCTCCCTGCCGCTCCCGCTGAATTCGAGCACTGAATATCGTGTGTAATAATGTAATAATGTGGCTAAGTGTAATATCGCTCTTAGAGCGATATTGCACTTAGCCACTCCACCAACACCCGATTTTTTTTGAACCTCCACTACCAGATAGATATACAGGTTTAGATGGTACGTATTAGATTAGTGCGATTTTCTGGTGTCTAAAAATTTCTTGGAAGTCAATGTTCGACGAAAAAAACCTACGAGGTTGAATTTTATATTCACCAAAACCCGTTTACATAGAGTACCTAGTTTTCGTATGACCTTTTTTTTTTTTGTATGAAGATTATGAGATGAGCAGGTAGCTTGGTGAGTGAAAAGTGGGGCAATGTAATAAGATGCTCGCCACCGCCAAAAAAAATCTGGTGCTGGTGTTGTTGGTCAGTGTAATATCGCTCTAAGGTGCCTGTAAACGATCAACATATTCACGGCAATGTCTTGCCGGCAATCATTGCCGGTAATATTACTGCAATATGGTGATGTGGGGCGGAAATATAGCCGTGTTTCCCGACACTATTGTTCCACTTTTTCTGGTATGGCAGTGTGTTGGCGAGTATTGTTGACATATTGCCGATGATATCGCTCGGTATACGAAAATATGTTTCTTTCGTGCTCGCTCACATACGCGGTCTCTGAGGTGCGGACACGACACGTGTGTTTACCTTCGGCGAGTACGAACGTGTTTTGTTTTTCTCTATTCAAATTTCAAAATGAATGATAATAATTGGTCAAATGAAAAAAACACTTAGTTTCACTTAATGAAATAACGTATATTTAGGAAAAATGTGAAATTGCTTGCGATGAAGCGCATAAAAATTTAAAAGTTTACGAATAATGCGTGTAAACACAAAATCTGGGCAATAATAAAACGGCAATCATTGAGTCACACAGTACTGCGACACATATTGCGCATGTGATGCCGAAAATGTGGCTGAATGGTTGACGAGCAATATTGCTGAAAAATGTTAAACAGGCACCTTTAGATGACGTCGTCGAATGCTGACGAGCATTCGCATGGAAGTGACACGCGTGGCCAGAGCGCTGCTATCGTATTGTCGACTAAACGCATCGACAACACTGAATGTGAAGGGGGAAGGGTCCGCCATCTTGCTTTCTTCGCGGTTCGCTCGCCTTCGAGCCATGCGCCGCGAGTGCTCATTCAGTGCGTTGGCCTTAACGCGAAAAAGTTCGAGTGACATCCCCACACGTGGACGCTCGGTACTGCTCGTCGGCGCTCACCCAATGTGAAGTGCCGGCATTACGGTTTAAATGGACAATTAGTTATGTACATATATTTCAAAACAATTTAAGTTTCAGTATAAAAGTGTTTCAGTATTTCAGACGAAACGAAAACACTTCCGTCGTTATAAAAGGCGGGTTTGTTTCCATCCGTATAAAACTCGTATCATTTGCAAGCCGCGGAAAAACACCTGGAAATTGCATTTTAAGTGCATATCTGAACGATTCTCTTTGATTCAAAGGAAGAACGTTTAAGCCAGTCTTTCTAAGCGCGGACGGTTTAAATAACATCCAACGAAAGCTGCACAAAAACACACCGGTTATTATCAAGTGAAATAAATAAAAATAAATTAAAAAACGACACACTGGGAAAATTAAAAACTTGAATCGTTTTCAATACTATTTCATACAACAATTTAACTGTCGCAAAAACAAACTCGCACGAATCACTCCTTCGGTCGTCTGCGAGCGCGCTGAATAAATAACGCTTTTCTTGAGCGATTTCGCGAGCGAAATTTAAAGGGCGTAGCGCGATAATGAGGTTTGTCACGGGGCGTGGCCCCTTTTTTGAATTACGTCGTTTTGTTAAATTTCGAGTAAAAATTGCGCGTACGTTTTAGAAGCGTTTATATACGGGCAATTTGGTGTAACGTTGATGCGATTCGCACACGGCCTCGGGCCCTTCATCCCTCGGAGAGGCCGCAACTTAACGCTTCATTTAAGGGCTGAGGCCCACCTGAGACGTTCACTCCGTTTTCAGAGTGTTTTTTATCTTATTACAATTTTTTTTTGCTTATTTTTGAATACAGTTCGTTACGATGTGAAAATTTAGTTACCCGAGTGGAAGGCGACAATTGTGTATTTTAAATTCTATTTTTGATATGATGTTGCGAGTCACGTTGCGACTGTGTACCGGTGTGTTTTTTTGAACACCTAAAATAAAAATTGAGAAAGGCAGAAGCGCCGAGTGCTAAAATTCAACCGTGCGTACTCCTTGATACTACAAGTACTGCTTTAATACATTATCCATATATGTATGTATGTATGTATTAGGGTGAAGCGATCTTGTATGAAGAAAATTATTTTTCATAATATGTATCAAAAACCTTGGGTGCGGGATTAGCGCTCTATCACATACCCATCATAACTGAAAAATATTAATGTTTAGTACTGCCCCAGACTGCTTGAATGTTGGGAAAATATATAAAATCTTCCCCATGGTTAGCAGGTGGAGCGAAATTTTTTTTTTGAAAATCGAAATGCTTGGGTTTGCAAAAATTTGCTCTTTGGGTATACAACAAAGGGTGTAATTATTTTTTTGATATTTTAACTGTTTATACTTCCCATATGGAGTTAAAAATTTAGAATAATTGTGTTTTTAGGTAAAAGTGAAAGGTTCATATACCGGTATTAAAACGCAGATAAAATACATTTCTTGTCGTTTATTTGATTTAAGACAATGCATACAAGTAATACATATGTTTTAGTTATTACATTGTTAAGAATAAAAAACAAAGGATATATCATACCAGCATCCCACAAGAAAAACTTAAAAATAACCTACATAAATACTAGGGGTAATAATATTTTTTTGTGTTGAAAATAGGTATTATTTTTCGTTATTTGAATCTCGCTTTTATGAAACCATCTCGCCTTAAGGATCCACAAACAGTAGCAGAGGCTTCTGTCACAATTTTCACTGTGTGGCTTGAGTGTGACAAGGAAAAATCTTATCTGAGGTATTAATGACTATTTATTGCTTCTTGATCGGCAATAGCTTGTAAAATAGTCTCTTCATCTATAAATTATATTACCACAATATGCTTCACATTTTTTTATTCCTTTGGGGCAGTATAAGGAATTAAAATATCAAAAAAATAATTATACCGTTTGATTTGTATACCCATAGAGCAGTTTTCCCAAGCCCAAGCATTTTGGTTTTCAAAAAAAAATAATTTCGCTCTCCCCTAATGTACATACATAAATATGTACATACATACATACATATGAGTCCACAATATATAAAAAAATTCGGGTGTGGCCAACCCATGACTTTATCCATATATTTGAGGAATACAAAGAGTAACGAAATTAATTTTTTAAGTACGTAAGTTAATAAAACGCATGCATACCACCACACTAACCAAGATACATACATACATATGTACATATCATAGAATCACTGTGTTGAGTGCGCGCGCGTATGTAAAATACGATCTTCGGCATATATTCAAATAGGGAAAACTGCCACTTTTGGTCATTAGAAGTTCTCTTACAAATAACGTGAAAACTATAGATATGAAATTTCGACGAAATCGCCGATGCAGTTTCGGAAATATTCTGCGGTAAACTTTTCGACAAAAATAAAAAAAAAACCTACTTCCGGTTGACTAATTTTTTATTTTTTTTTTTTTTAAATATCAAATTCTCTCAAAATTACAACATTACAATATTATGACGATACTACATATTTAAAAGGTCGAAAAAAATAAAAAACAAAAAATCGTTCAAGAGTAAATTGCCATTTCCGGTAGTCAGAAGTTGACTAAAATCACAGTATCTCTTAAGGCTAACGTGAAAACTATAGATATGAAATTTCGAGAAAATTCCCGGTGCGGTTTCGGAAATATTTTGCGGTAAACTTTTCAACAAAAAAAAAAACCTACTTCCGGTTGACTAGTTTTATTAATTTATTTTTTTTTTAAATACAAATTTCTCTCAAAATTACAACATTACAATATTGTGACGATACCACATATTTAAAAGGCCGAAAAAAAAAAAAAAAAAAAAATCGTTCAAGAGTAAACTGCCATTTTCGGTAGTCAGATATTGACCAAAATCACAGTATGTCTTACGGCTAACGTGAAAACTATAGATATGAAATTTGGACAAAATTCCCGAAGCCGTTTCGGAAATATTCTGTGGTAAAAGAATTTTAGTATTTTCTACAAGAAAAAAACCCTACTTCCGGTTTACTGATGTTGACCAAATTCGTTATGGCTCTTACACCTTACGTGGAAATAATAGATATGAAATTTCAGCTTGATAGACTTGACAGTTTTGGAGAAAACACGCATACAGACACACACACACATAAGTACACAGACATACAGACATACAGACATTTTTTAGAAATCATGAAAACGTGATCAGGGGATGATACCTGATACAAATCAGTCAAAATCTCGAGGTCGAATTTTCGCACGATCACAATACTTTATCCGATTAGGATAAAATAAAATAAAATATAAAGAACACCTAAAATAGAGGAAAAAAATTTATAATAGAAAAAGACAGTGTTACACAGTATGATAAAAAAAAAGTAAAATAAAAAAAGTTGAAGTTGAATAAGTTTTAAATAATAGGATAAAGTAAAATTAAATTAAATATGATACGACCTATATTATAGATTCTATAACATTAGGCATAGGTGAAGTAAGGTTATGATTGAAAGTTAAGTAATGATTGAAATAGAAGTGCTGTGATAATATGTTACAAGAAATTTAGAGAAATATGAAATACAAGGAAAAAGGAATGGAAATAGTAAAATTCGCGATTATCAAATTGATTTCTATAGTAAAGTAAGAGCAATAGTTGTGAAATTATGTGAAAAATTAGGGATTGGGAAAATGTTTAAGTACATATATAAATTTTAAATGTTGGTAGGCTAGAATGTGACAATATGTAAATAGAATTAGAAAGTTGATTAAAGGGTTTACACGCTCTACAGGTAATTTAGATAATGAGATTTAGTACAACTTTTGTCGATTTTATTGAAAAGGCGCCACCGAACGCGCACTGTTGCCACAACATGTGCGCAATAAATAAATAATTTTTCACTACGTCAAGTGATTTAGGTAAAATTAAGCTCATTCAGATACTGTACACTGAACATGCTTTGACAATTTCCGCACATTCATTATATGTCACACGGTTCACGTGCGAAATATAAGCACACTGCGTGATTAAATATTGCAAACGACGCCTTTACGTTGATTATATTATATTGCTTCGAAATTTAAATCAATTAAGAGCGTCGAAAATAAACTGGTCAATTAAAAAACCCGAGCGCAATCAACGTGACGAGCCAGCCGCCGATTTCGCTAATGACTGGACAAACTTATGACCAAATCGACACACAATTAAATATTCAACGCGTTAATTGCGCCACCGCTCGTTGGCCAAACGGATGTGTAAAGGGGGTAGGAATGTGGGGTCATCGCGTGACCCCGGCCATTTCGTGCCACACCTTCAACTAATACTTACCCCTTGCCAACCCATACCCCCCATTAATCCCCCCATTGCCCCCCTCGAACTAATGGGCCAATTATGCGATTTCTTTCATTGTATTCGGAAGACAACGATGCATTAGAGAAATGAAATACCGTGTTGGTTTATGCCACATTTCCGGAACGAAACAATGCTAGTTATGAAAAAAATTTTGTGTTTTATTACGTTTTACGCCATCTTACAGAATTAAGGCTCCACTATTTGAACGTCGTATATCATACGATATTATGATCGCACGTTTATCGCTAATATTTTGTGTGTGTGTGTGTTTGACTCTAATGTTCTGTTTTATTAATGATACGTTGGAATTGTAGATTTTATAAACCCCACTCTGCTTTCAACCAATTCAAAACATAAATTGATGAAGACGCATCGTTAAAAACGTTATGATATAATTTAAATAATGGTAAAACACCATAATCAAATTCGCTAAGGATAAAATACTAAGCAATATTTATCCGCATATCCTTTCGGTTATTCAGTCGAAAAATTTATGTATGTAATGTAATTAGTTGTAGCAATATTCAATGTTTTATTTTACAAATAAAGCATGGAAAGATGTACATACATATGCTCGGTATAACAAGAAGAGATCGCAATAGGAATGCATGGGTAAAAAGCATGGCCAAAGTGGCAGATATAGCGGAACGTGTGAAAAAGTTGAAGTGGCAATGGACACAGCGAGAAGAATGGATGGCAGATGTACGCGAGAAATACTGGATGGCAGATGTACGCGAGAAATACTGGAATGGTATCCGAGAGGATGTGAAAGAAAGCAAGGTAGACCGAGTGGACGATGGACTGATGAATTGAGCAGAGTGTGTGGAGTCAACTGGACGCAAATTGCTCAAGACAGATAGGAATGGTAGAGGATTGTAGAGGCCTTCATCCAGAAAATAATGACGATGATGATGATACCATATTGATAGGTTGCATTAGAGAAAATACATTTAATAAATTATAATTATACTAGTGTAAGCCCGTTGAATATCAACGGGCGGTTTCTCATCACCCGTACTGAAAAATAATATTAAATTTAATAGTTTTTATAGTTGTTGCATCTATGCAACCAAGCGCCATCTATGGCGCGTTATAATAACAACAATGTAACAATTGAGCAAAGTCGCGAACCCTTTAAGAATAAATATTGGCCAATTATTGTAATACGCCCGTCGTCGCCTCCGTTTGGAAGATAGTGTAATCATGATTCCTACCAACCTGGCGATCTCGGGTTCAAATCCCACTCGTTTTGGTTTTTTTAAATTATTTACCTCAGCGAGCGTTATCAGCAGACAGATACACACACACACAGACGGACAGACAGACAGACGGATTTTGGCTATTATATTATATATAATATGCATTAAATTGAACAGTATTAGCAAAATATAATGAAATCAAATTAACTTGGAAAATAACATAAAATTAAACATAGTTGATATTAATATTAAACATAATCAAATAATTAAAATATTATGATTTTCAAACTGTTACAATTATTATTAATCGTATGTGTCATATGGTACATCATAAGATTCTCTTGTACATATATACATACATACATACATACATACGCAGATTTAAAGTTTGACATTTATATTATGAAAATTTAAAAAAAATCTATACATTCGCAAAACTTAAGGTGACCACTATCGTATAAGTAGCTACACCTATTCGCAGATTTCAGACGTCGTATAGTCGCGTGAAAGTAAATTGTGTCATCATCAAAGATGAAAAGCCCCGCACGGCCTCTCGCGTCGTAAGGATCCAGATGAAAAATTAAGTCCTAGAAGCAACGGTCCCCGGCTTCTTCTCTCAGGTGTTTGGGGCTTGTAGGCTTTCAAAGGAGGGGGTGGGGTGGAGGGTTTTCGCGTGCAAATGATAATTTATCTGCGGCTTCGTACCCGCCGGACCGCCGTCAAACGTTCGGAGCTTTCACCGCTAGACATTCGGTTAATGGGACTCGCCTATCGCCTCACGAAAAATATTGGACCCCGGGGGGGTCTCGATGCTCCCATGCCTCCCCTTGAACCCTCCCTACCACTCCTTTCCCCCCCCTGACTCTTTTCATTATTCAGGCGGTGCGCGAAGAGGAGAGCCCCCCCCGTTATTATCGGCCGATCGAACGTTTATTTGCGTCTGTTTACTCACTCAATTTCAGCGACATATTGCGTGGCTGTGTTAATTACGTTCGCACCCTGTTTATACAGTAGGTATATCGTCAAAATAATTAATTAATTATTTCACCTGACAATTTGATTAAATATATAATAGCGTTAAATCTGCGTGAGCCCGGTCGTCCTATGCCTGGGTCTCGCGGTTATACGCTGGCATTGCGGTTACGCTGGAATTGACAACAATTTTTTTTACTTTATCCTAATCGGATAAAGTATTGTGATCGTGCGAAAATTCGACCTCGAGATTTTGACTGATTTGTATCGAGTATCATCCCCTGATCACGTTTTCATGATTTCTAAAAAATGTCTGTGTGTCTGTATGTGTGTTTTCTCCGAAACTATCAAGTCTATCAAGCTGAAATTTCATATCTATTATTTGCACGTAAGTTGTAAGAGCCATAAGGAATTTGGTCAACATCAGTCAACCGGAAGTAGGGTTTTTTTCTTGTAGAAAATTCTAAAATTCTTTTACCACAGAATATTTCGAAACGGCTCCGGGAATTTTGTCGAAATTTCATATCTATAGTTTTCACGTTAGCCGTAAGAGATACTGTGATTTTAGTCAACTTCTGACTAGCGAAAATGGCAGTTTACTCTTGAACGATTTTTTTTTTTTTTATTTTTTTCGACCTTTTTAATATGTAGTATCGTCACATTATTGTAATGTTATAATTTTGAGAGAAATTGATATTTAAAAAAAATTAATCATTAAAATTAGTCAACCGGAAGTAGGTTTTTTTTTTTTTCTAAAAAAGTTTACGACAGAATATTTCCGAAACGGCTCCGGGAATTTTGTCGAAATTTCATATCTATAATTTTCACGTTAGCCGTAAGAGATACTGTGATTTTAGTCAACTTCTGACTAGCGAAAATGGCAGTTTACTCTTGAACGATTTTTTGTTTTTTTTTTTTTTTCGACCTTTTTAATATGTAGTATCGTCACAATATTGTAATGTTGTAACTTTGAGAGAAATTGATATTAAAAAAAAAATAAATCATCAAAATTAGTCAACCGGAAGTAGGTTTTTTTTTTTTTCGAAAAGTTTACGACAGAATATTTCCGAAACGGCTCCGGGAATTTTGACAAAATTTCATATCTATAGTTTTCAAGTTAGTCGTAAGAGATACTGTGATTTTAGTCAACTTCTGAATAGCGAAAGTGGCAGTTTACTCATGAACGATTTTTTTAGCGGTGCGTTGGCAACAGGCGGCTATCCGTCAAATTCGGTTCGAGTTGGCTATGCGATGTTATGGCCATACACCCGTTCAATCAACGGTGCAATTGTTTCACTTACTGTTAAACGGGCCAGTTGGGGCTACGAGGTTTCCTTCTCGTTCGACCCCATTTTTCGGAGTTTACCGCGTGTCAATTCTCACACATAAACTCAAAAGGAGGAGGTTGATCATACATAACTACATACATATATATGTATAATATTTATTATATTATTTTAATAATAAATGTTACATACGCTTAAAAAATAAGGCATACGACCAATACTGCCAGTTTTGACGTATGGATGTGAAACGCGGATGCTAAATTCAAGAATGTTACGTACGATTTATGTGCACGCAGAGAAACATGTAAAGATGAACATATGCTCGGTATAACACGAAGAGATCGTAAGAGGAATACATGGGTAAGAAGCATGACCAAAGCGGCAGATATAGCGGAAAGTGTGAAAAAGTTGAAGTGGCAATGGGCTGGACACATAGTGAAAATAATGGATGGCAGATGGACGCGAGAAATACTGGTATGGTATCCGAGAGGATGTGAAAGAAAGCAAGGTAGACCGAGTGGACGATGGGCTGATGAATTGAGAAGAATGTGTGGAGTCGACTGGATGCAGATTGCTCAAGACAAACCGGAATGGAAGATGATTGGAGAGGTTTTCACCAAGCAGTGGATGGTGAACGGCTGAAAATGATAAAATATAAAATTAAAATTAAAATATAAAATATAAAATAAAAAATAATTATTAAATCATATTGATTACGGATTTATTTTCTTCAGCTATAATTATGACTATAATGTTGAGCACACCATTAGTTAATTAATACTGCCATCTAAAAATTTGTCTAAATACACATAACGCGTTTCCATATACAAATGTACATACTTATATTATATTATATTGTAATTTCATAGCCAAGTAGGGTAGAGTGTTGAATTCTTGAATGTTCATGGTTTGATTTCTGATTTGGTCGATTTTTTCAAAATGATTTATCTATTGCTATATGTATAGGTACATAGCTGCTGTTATGATTCGAATGTTGATAAATCAGGTGGTCCTTACAATATTGGTAACCGACCTCTTATTTCTTTACGTAACAGTACAATATGCGATTTCTGCCTTTAGAATTCAGAAAGTATAGGCAGTCGAAAATAGCTAGAGTATCTTTACCGGGAAACCATTATGATATACATATGTAGCTGTAGGCAATAAAAATGTTTATGAAAACCGCTTTGAAAATAAGACATTGAAGAGGTTATACACATTAAGAGTTCTTACAAGCATGCAATAACGTGTCTTGTGAGCTTATTTATGACTTACGACAATACATTCCCATCAACAACTATATGTACATACATACATACATGTGTATAGTTTGTCCTCAATTTAACGACTGCTCATTAGCGACTCTGCATCTTCATCTGCGGTCTTGGCCGCTGTAAAAACGACGATCTTCAGAGTCGAAACGGGCAATGAAAATAATGAGAAGGTCATTATACAGACAAGCCAGGCCTTCAACGAAGCCCTTGCCCTTCGCGGCTCATTAAAATAAATATTACCCGGTGGAAATGTGGGATTTTACGAGCGTATTCCCTATTTATCTCACGCCACCTACTCTTTGCACATCGCATCCACCAACCATTCCCTTCCCTCTTGCGTGTTCCCCGTGATCTGTTTTAGTGCCTCTTTCGCAAGTCGTTGTGCTAAACTAAACTTTCAGACGTGAGCTTATGGGGCGTGTATGGTGTGGTATATGTGTGTGAGTGTAGAGCAAAGTGTGCCTAATCCCTAATGAGAATAAAAAAAATCAACGCCACTCTTACAGTTCTTACATATACATACAGTAGAACCTCGATTATCCGGAATTCCAGATTGGATATAATAATTTTTTTTAGTGAAAAAATTTCAAAATTCAATAGATAAGAGGGTAAAAATATTTTTATTACTCGACAATGCACCTTCGCATCCGTCAATAGAATGCTTAAATCAGATTGATGAAATGTTTGTGGTAAAATTTCTTCCACCAAATGTCACGTCTTTAATACAACCGATGGATCGGGGGGTAATAGTAACTTTAAAGCGCTTATATCGAAAACAGATCCTTCGAAGACTATTGTTAGCAGACGAAAATAATGAAGAATCAATTATCAGTTTCCACAAGAAGATCAATTTAAACGACTGTTGCCACATGGCAACATAGAGTTGGGATTCTGTAAATGTGTCAACATTAAAAAAATCACGGAACAAACTTTTGAAAAGACCGTTAGTGAGTTCCAATAATGCAGATCTCGTTGATTCGGTAGAAGACATCACGAATACATCACAAGACATCACAAATTTCAATATGCAGCGAATTTGATAAAGAAGATGTCATCGAGTGGTTAAATTGTGATGCGAACGATCCTGGATTTTAAATTTTCAATGATGAGGAAATAATTAATTAAATATCTGACACCTTTAGAAGAACAAGATCAAGAAGACAATGAGGAGATTGCCGACGAGGAGAAAAATATTGATATTAAACATTCTGAAGCTATTCAGTGTTTAGATGTCGCCATGAAGTGGTATGAGAGTCTCAAAAGTGTACGTGATTTGGCGGCTTCTAAAAGGAAAGCTCATAAGCAAAAATCAATCATTGATTTTTTTAATTGTCAATAATTTTAAATTAAAGTTTTATATCTATGTATGTGTACATATTTCAATAAAAACATTCACAATAATATGTAGATATATTTTTCTTTCACCTCTTGATTATATGTAATTTTTTTTCGATTATCCGGATTTTCAGTTATCCGGACTACCCTCATCCCCAATTAGTCCGGATAATCGAGGTTCTACTATATTCTCTTCTCTAAATAGTCTAGATTGGCGATTATCGCCGACACTTTTTTCCGCAACATGTTACAGAGACGAAAAGCAAATCAATGGAAAATTCGATATCGACATTTTAGCTGATATGTATCGTCTCCCTGATCAAGTTTTCACGATTTTTGGAAAATGTCTGTATGAAGTAGTACTCTTGGTTTTCGACGCTCTTCACCCTTTTCCCTGATCTACTCAATGTACGTTTTAGCATTGTTTTAGTTTTTAAACGGCCCAACATTAATTTTGTAATGTCATGAAACAACAAACAAGGTTTGTGATCGCTGTTTATATTAAAAAACGTTTCGGAGGCAGCATGAGTTACATAAAATCGCTTTGAAATTGTATCTACACAAGATATCTCAGCGATAATCGCATATTGAAGACAGGGACATTATGGAATGTTGTTGTTATGACATCGTGTTATGACTTACGTTTGAACGCTTGAACGAGCACAGGTTTATCCATTTAACTTTAACGCGAAACCTTGATTCGATTGAATTTTGCCATCCTATGAACCGAGTGGCAAGAAATTGGTTGATGTAATTTGAAAATATGTATTTTAGGAAAATTGAATTTGAAATTTAAACACAAATCATATAACATATGATAACGTCGATACACTGATAAATTAATTATGAATTTGTTTCAATTGTCAATTTAATCACAGTACATACATATACGTATGTACATAGGTAGTGCCTACTCAATTTTATAATTAATGCATGTTATATGACAAAATGAAGATTGACGATTCAACAGATAAATATAAATCATCTCCATACAAATCAATTACGAGAAAGCCATTTATTATATTTATTAAACGTGCACTTATTATATTATACACTGAATGCTCCCCGTAGAAATTCTACATTTAAAATTTATAATATTTTTCTGAACTGAATTATGAAAGAGTGTTCAATTTATGCATTTATACTGAGTGATAGTAAAAATTAATCGTGTCGCATTCAGAATTGTCAATAACGCTTAGAGGAGTCGCTTTTATCGCGGAAGTGCAAATAAAAGCTCACCTTCCTTCGTCGCGAGCATTGTGAGACGGTACGTCATAAAGTGCATCGAATGCACATTTGAGAAACTACGGTACATTATAAATTGACCTTTTTATTGCGTCACATTTAATGCTCCAACCATCCCTCTCCCCGCTTTTATCTTCTTGTCTTCCCTTCTTTTACTTCATTTCCCCCTTGTCACATATCCAGAATCCCGTACCGCAAGTATTAAATGCATCCCGCTTCTTTCCCCAGTACGAATGCATAAAAGCGGCAATAAAATGCACTATTAGACGATACGCAACTGTCGTACGCAGAAAATGAATTGCACAAATTGCATTGTAAAAATGTACATCGTTGATTTAAACCAGTGGTCGGGAACTGGCGGCTCCGGAGCCGCATGCGGCTCTTTGTATGACAATCTGCTGCTCTCACTGTCATCCAACGTTTTGCGTGAAATACAAAATGTTGACCAACAGTTTACACAAGAATAATATGAATCCCATTTCCACAAACGTCATGGCTATAAAATGCTTTAAGATCGTTTTTCAAATTAAACTGTATAATACTTTTTAGTAATAAACTGTCGAACGTTAAGAAATATCACGACGTAACGTATTTCTTACATTTCATTAATGATTAATGAGTAACATTTAATTTAATTTTGAATATATGTATAATTCGAAAATAATGTTGCGGCTCCTAAACTTACCAATTTTGCAAGGTTTTTCCCTAATTTGGCAGAATCATTATCCGATTCAACTACTCAAAACAGTTTGAGATCATCAGCAAACAAAAGAATTTCAGAATGCTTTATAACCTCAACAATATCATTGATATAAATTTAAAAAAAGTAAAGTAAAAATTGGATCCTTGAGGTAGGTACCTACTCCCGAATAAGCTATACTCAGTGGAAATTTTGGTCTGTATATACATATGTATGTACATACAACATCAACTTGTTCTCTGATATCGAATGATTTTATTTATTTATTTAAAAATACATGGACATAACCGATGTAGCCCAGGGGTCTGTCATAATTTGTAAATACAATTTTTAATAATTTATATTTGAAGGATTACAAATATCCATGTATGTTCAAAAACTTATCGAGATGATTTTTAAAGAGATTTGTATTCTCAGAAGTTACTAGCTGATTTGGCAGGCGGTTCCAAACTTCGACCACTCTATTTGAAAAGAAAGAGTCTCTGACAATTTTGTTCGATTTGTCTTTCAGTAGTTTCAGTGTATATGACCTCTGAGATGTGCATTTTTATTGAAAGCCAGGAGGTTTTTCAATTTATATTTATTATTTTGTAGACTTCTATTAGATCGCCTGATTTAGTGACGATTGTAGATTGATAGCGCCAGTTAGTACATATGTAGATAGGAAATTTCAGAATGATTTTTCAGTATGAATAATACTAGAATGGAAAAAAAATTATTCGTGTAGGTGTTTATCTCTATCGATATAAAACGGCAGTTTTTGCACTATTTGACTAGTTTCACAACTGGCGTCTCGGTAACATTTATCCTCACTGGCAATAGTCGACTCGCTTGCTCACGGACATAAGTGATATTTTTAGTGCTCGCTTTTGCTTGGTCGTTTGTCTTTGGGACATACGCACAGGGTGGGACGGTAAATCATGCGCGAGTGGGCGGGTTAGACCCACCCACTCTGAGAGATGGCAAGGGAACGCCGTGCGTACATAATTAAATTTATAATTATGCTAGCGTGCGGCGTGACGAAGATGGCTAACGAATATCAATTGAAGAAATCTCATCCAGCTCGCAGGGGGACGTCCCAGGACGAGCCCAGTGGGAGGACCTCCAGTGGTATCCCAGAAGATATTCACGCTTACATGTTCACAGTGTAGAACGAAGTGTGGGCTCGTTATCATATATGAAGTATAATACGCACTGAAATACTAGTTTAAGGATACGAGTCGAATTCGGAAAGTTATATTTAAAATTCCATATGGAGATTTGACTAATGGTACTTGTTAGTTATTAGTCCGGGGTTGTAAAGTCGGAGCCGACATTTTTGAAGTAAAAATTCTTTTCGCTTGGTGGAGTAAAAACGGTTCATCCAACGTTCCATACAAACGGAGCGAGCGATAAGTTGTCAAGCATATCCTCACTCCTCCAGTTTTGAGGTAGGTTATTGCCCTCTCTCTTGCTCTTTCGCGTTCGTGTGAGAGAGAGATCCGCCCCGAAAATTCGAGCGTCCCCTCTGCGCCCCGCACCGCCTTACAGTTTAGTAAAAACGTGTCATTGAAGCGTGGCACAACACGAAAACTAGTCACGGCCAGCGGTCAGTCGGAGTTCCAAAAATTTCAAGAGTCGGAGTCGAAGTCAATTGCAAGCCACAACTATAAATTTATTTGATAATACTCATTTGCCTAAAATTGAGTTGGGATTAAATCGGATATCGTAATGAGTGCGTCGCTCGACCTCCTTGGCATTCTCGAATAAATTATTCGCATTTGAAATGCGCAACGATGTAACAGCTTAAATAAAACGCTACAGTAGTAAATCGAGTTACGCATCCTGCTGTATGATTCCACGTCTCGGGAATTTAAGATCAATCTCCGGCCTTCTCTGATTACATAAGATTCTACGGCTACGTCTTATCTTCAAAGTATTAACGTACCACACCCCGTCTAAAACGTTTATGCGTATGTATTTATATATCAAATATTTACACGCTTTCAAAATATTTCTTTATACAGATTATGTATGTATATCTCGAATCATTAGATTAAGTGCATTCTCAGGCGCGTCACACTAATACAGGATTTTTAAAAGGTGCACGGAATACCGTTTGATCTTTCGTTTAATCTTTCACCGTTTATAAATAAATCTATTTAGCATTTGGTTTCGAAACGATTTATAAGGTGTGATTATAATATACCCATACCAAAATAAACAAGTGCTTAAAATAATAAAAAATAGATACAGTTAAATAATTGATGGTTAAGACTTAGTTTCGTATTAATAAAAATAAAAAATTCGTGTGTGGCCAACCCATGACTTTATCCATTAATTGAGGAATATGAAGAGTAAACAAAAACTGAAAAAGTCAAAAAACCGCGCACAAAGCAAAATAACAGGATTTTTGACTTTTTTGCAAGAAAAAAATTCCACTTCCGGTTAAGCGATTTTGACGATTTTTTCACAGATTTTTTTAATTCGCATAATGATTGTAGTATTACAATATTAAGATTCTAAATATTTAAAAGGCCGAAATTTCGTACAAGACTAGCACTTCTGGTTGGTGGGTTTTGATCAAAACCTTATCAACTCTTACGCCTTATGTGAAAACTATAGATATGAAATTTCAGCTTGACATACTTGATATGTAGTTTCGGAGAAAAAGTTAATGTTAAAAAGTATACAGACATTTTCCAGAAATCATGAAAACGTGATCAGGGGATGATACCTGACACAAATCAGTCAAAATCTCAATGTGGAATTTTCGCACGATCGCGCAAAATCAGGATAAAGAAAAAAAAAAAATGTAAAAACGGTGAATCTCTATTGACAAAGATCGGAAGCTAAAAGCGGGTAGACAAATCCTTCAAATTAGAGTATTTCGCTTTCACCTGCTTTTAATACGATTGCAGACACAAAGACGGACACAACAACGAGCACTGATTACAAAACGAAAAAGTACGCATAGCGGACGTACAGGAACACTGTACAACAAATGTAATTTGCCCCAGCTGCTAAAACTTAATTTAGTTTTGCCGTGGAAAAGTTGGAGGAAACTCGACCGGGCGACATACCGTCAAATATAACGGCAATTTTACCAAACAACCTGCATGCTTTTATATTTCAAACAACCCTCCCCCATTGCCGCGTACAATTTACGGTAAAAATTCACCGGGTTTTAATTAAATAACGATATTCATAATTGTAACTCGAGAATGTCGAGATGCATTCGAGTCAGTCGTGTATGAATCCAGAGCGAAAGTTAGACTAGTGCGTTGCGATCAATGAACGGTAGGAGTTTTAATTTAATGTATGGTGTACCATAATAAGACGCGTTCTATGGCAGTCGTTACAATGAAGATTTCCAGGAGTTTCGAGCCTTAGAAATTCCCTGTTGGCGACTGGTTTTCCCCACGTTATAACCCAAACTCGAATAATGGATGGCGGCAGTGAGTGCGTGTACCACTGAGTGGTACTGTGCGATGATACTCTACGAAATGGGTGTCGGTAAGGGCTCCAGGGGTGGATTCGAGCCCCTAATAGCGACCCATTATAAGTCGCTCGCATTATGTTGACAAAGTTACTAAACTTATTCGATTAGGTTTCCGCAAGTATTCAAAGTGCCGGCCCTCCGCGTCAACGTCTTCACCACTCCACGATACTTCATACCGACATTGATATTATGAATATCGCTATTGTTATAACATGTATATATGTTTGTATGTACAAACACGTACAATCGACTAGAATAGTACATTTTGGATACTGAAAATCGAAGACAGAAGTATTAATTTTTATATTCAAAAATTGTTACGATTTTGTGGTCAGGTCGTAATGGTGGATTGAATCGAGAGGTTCGGTCGAGTATAAAATGTAGGTTATATGTACATATATCATATATATGTACATTTAATAGCCCTATTCCGTCTGTCTGTGTGTGTGTGTGTGTGTCTGTCTGCTGATAGCGCTCGCTGAGGAAAATAATTTAAAAAACCAGAACGTCGCGCGAGTGGCAGTGAGCGCTTACGCTGCGATCCAAACTAGATAATAACGGGCCTGCTACAATTTGACTGTATAATTTCTCAATAGGCTCGCGACTTTGCTAAATTGTTACGTTGTTGTATTGTAGCGCGCCATCTATGCAACAATTATAAAAACTATTAAATTTAATATTATTTTTTCAGTACGGGTGATGTGAACGCTCCGTTGATATTCAACGGGCTTACACTAGTATGTATGTATATAAGAGTATGTATATCATTATCATCATCATTTTCAGCGGTTCTCTTCCTCTTTCATTCGTGTTTGTTTTGAGCAATCAGCACTTGACTCCACAAATTCTTCTCAGTCCATCTTATGTATGTACATTCACATATCATACCAGTACCATTATTTTACCATTATACCAGTACCAGACCCATTATACTCATACCAGTACCATTATACCATTCCAGTATTTCTCGCGTCCATCTGCCATCCATTCTTCTCTCCATGTGTCCACTTCAACTTTTTCACACGTTCCACTATATCTGCCACTTTGGTCATGCTTCTTACCTATGTATTCCTCTTACGGTATCTTCTTGTTATACCAAGCATACATATTTCTATACTTCTCTGTGTGCACTGGATCTTATGTAACATTCCTGAATTCAGCATCTTCGTTTCACATCCATACGTCGTAACTGGTAGTACGCATTGGTCGTTGGCCTTCTTTTTTAAGCATAGCGGAATGTTGTATTTAAAAACTATGTGCATTCTTCCAAAAGCGCTCCATCCTAGTTTCATTCTTCGTTTTATTTCTTCTTCTTTACACCCAGTCATGTTCACCAATTGTCCTAGGTATAAATAACTATCAGCTATCTCAACAATATGATTATCTACAGTGACTACGTTTTGCGTGCAAAATTCATTAATTTTAGTTTTATTAAAATTAATTTTTTTTAAACATCTCTTTCATTGCCAAGAGTCAAAAAGGGGCAAACCCCTTAAAATTGGCAAATTTGGGAGCCGCAACATACTATTTTCGGATTACATATTCAAAATTAAATTAAATATTACTCATTTATGAAATCGATCGCAGTAAGAAATAAGTTATCTTCATGATATTTCTTAATGTTAGATAGTTTATTATTAAAAAATATTATAAATTTTAATCTGAAATACGATATTAAAGCTTTTTTTAGCCATCACGCTATGGAAATATGACTAATTTTGATTTTGTGTAAATTGTGTCAACTTTTTGTTGGATGACAGCGAGAGCCGCGGGTTTTCATCCAAAGAGCTGCTTGCGGCTCCGGAACCGCCGGTTCCCTACCACTGGTATAGATAGTGTACGATTTCGTGAATATCGACAAGAAGTAACGAAAGATGGTGACCGCGACCGGAACCAACGACTCAGCGAAAAATTAATTACATCCTTTTATCGGAAAAGTCAAAAGAAGCCGGAAAAATCCTGCAATTTTCACGCTTGAGCGTCCTAAATAATATGTCGCAACGGTCGAGCTTTTCACACACGTCTTCATTTAAAATCTTTTTTCCCTCAATTTAACATTAATAGTTTGCAATATTAAGTAATAATAATAATAATACTTAATAATAAAGTAATTGTAACACCAGGTTACGAGTCATTAAGCAGCATTAAGATAACGCGCCTTAGTTCATCGTTTTATTACTCAAGTGTTCAACGAAAGCTTTCGCTCGGGAAACGATTGCCACTTAATATTTAAAATTATATTTATTTTATTTTATTTTGAAAGCCGCTGCAAATACTATCATTTTCGTGTGACGTTTGAGTGACTTTGTGTATCTCCACTTTGAATCCTTCAGCGTTTACGTCTATTTTCACAGACAGTTTGACAAACGTCTGCCTCAGAAACTGAATAGTTATTGAAATTTTTGCGTATACGAAGTGTGATATATTCACTACGCACCCTCGATCCATTCTGAAGTAAACCAAGTAATATTTTTGACAGTTTATGTCTCAATTGTCTTTTTTTTTGCGGCCAAATATGACCGTTATATTGTCCGTCCTGAATATGAGTAGGTAGGTGACTATTTACCCATAAAATAGCCTTATTCCGTCTGTCTGTGTGTGTGTCTGTTTGCTGATAACGCTCGCTGAGGTAAGTAATTAAAAAAACAGAACGTCGCGCGAGTGGGATTTGAACCCGAGATCACCGGTTCGGGACAGTGAGCGCTTACGCTATGATCCAAAACGGAGGTGATGACGAGCCTGCTGCAATTTGACAATATAAATTATCAATAAGCTTGCGACTTTGCTAAATTGTTACGTTGTTGTATTATAACGCGCCATCTATGCAACAACTATAAAAACTATTAAATACACATTTACTCACCCACACAAACATCCGTTGATATTCAACGGGCTTACACTAGTTTACTTATAAATATCGTGCAGTTAATCATTCGACAGCGCGACTAATTCAATTAATATTAACTCCTTTGAGCTAATTAACACCTTATCGAAACGTCACCAACACTCCACCACGCAGACGAAGCGTAATGTCTTTTATACACCACTTTACTGAAAATAAATTGGAATATCATTTTTTCTCCCGAGTTTCAATGAGATCACCACTTCTACCCCAAACACTCTTCATACATAGTTTATTCTATAATAAATCAAAATTATATGTTGCCAAAATGAATCATTTTAGTTTTTTTGGCTTATATTGAAATAATGATTGGGTCAATGTCGTGCGCTATAAATCAAATCTTTAATATTTATAAAATTAATATTGTAGTATGGAAAATCGTAGAGGATTTCGCTTGGTAGCCAAAAAAAATTCTCTGGAGTGACCCCTGTCATATCTTTGGATTTATCCCTTTAACCTCCGGCTCTAATCCGGAAATCCACCGCATTGTGCTTCCGAACAGGGGATGGATAGTTTCTTGAGTATAGTGGGTGGATGGGGGAGAATATTAAAAGATCGCGCCGTAGTCCCAAGAGAACCCATCCATCAAGGGTTTCGTCGTCTTTGGACCCTCACCTGTGAGCCCATCCACCCCCAGAGGGAGTCCCCTAAATTCCTCAGTCTGGAATATGCCTTTTTACCATTAAAAAAATCTAATTTCGGTCGAATACATGACATTAAACATTTTTAATGTTTTCCCAGAACATATTGGCCTGCCGTTTATGGATCATGAATTTATTGGGAAAATTCAATTGAAATTCCTTATACGGGGAATAATCGACTAATATTATATATATACATTTTTAAATAGACTATGTATGTATGTACATACATATGTATATCGCATATGGATGAATCCGTATACATTAACTACATAGTTACAAATATGTATACCACACGCCCTTGTTTTGTATCTACATACAAGTTTCAGCTGTTGTATTGCTGCCGAACAACTAGTACACATTAGGTGCTTGTTACGTTTACTTATCGTGTTGCTCGTTGAATACGAAATAAGAATACAAATTGAAATTTTAAACCTAAAGCCGTACGAGTAGAAAACTTTTGTGACTCAAAATTGTTTACGGAGATTGTATTCAATGAGACCGAAATTGCCGGATTTTGCTTCATAACTTCCACTCCAGATATCACAAGGAGACACACAAAATAACGTGCAGTTCGATACGTTTCGGGGATACCTAACCCATTCCACAAAAGCAAAAGAGGGAAAGAGAAAGAGATGAACAAAAAAAAAAAAAACGGGAAAGAAAATCATCCACGATAAAAACATAAAGCCACAGCAAAAGGATGAGCGCGCAGGATATCAAAGGAAAACGATAGAGGCAGGGGCTGCGTAAAAAGATGAGAAACAACAGATCACTAGAAACTAATCGTCTGTGATAAACAAAGTTAGAAGGTCGGAATCGAAACAACATTATTTTTCACGTCTACGTTCGGAGTATGTTAGGTCGCACATCTACCAAGTTTATTGAATATACATACATACATTAAAGTGGAATGAGACTACTCATTAATCCTATGTAAAGTTACTGTCTTCAATTTCACTACATTTTCCTTTGGCGATAATGACTTAATGACACACACACAGTAAGGTCAACGTTCGAAACACAGTACACAATATACACAACAATGACCCATTATCGACATACTCTTCAATAAAGAGTCTCCATGTATTGTTTTAATCTTGTTGTATCATATGTATCATAAGTTTGCACTACCCAGAAGTGTTTTATGTCCAGCGATTGTCCTTTATGTGGAGTCGTATACAATTTTAGCTCTAATTGCAAAACTTGTGTCGCTCGCTTGTCGCACTGAGAGTACATACATATATCATTCATTGCTATTATTTTAATGTAAGATATAAAGTTTGGGCACATGTATTGTGGCGCACAGCCGACAGGTGCTGATATTATCTGATGGTAAGGGCGTCTTAGCACAATGGCTGCTTAATTTAACGTCATTAGACTTGGTGGAGGGCTTTTCTGCACTTTTGGAGCTTTTCGTATTAAATTTGTTAATTAAACTCTTCTTCTTTGCGTTGGGGAAGACTTTGCGTTGATGCAGATAGGATTGAGGACTATCTGGGATGGTGCTTTAAGACCATAATTAATACGCAACCCCTTTTTCCACCTCACTTTCTAGATAATGTAAAGAAATATTTGAGTGGGTACCTACATATTTTTTAGGATTTTTTTTTCTCGTAGAAGACCGTTGGTGTTGCTTCAGGGCTATCATCAGTGCTTAGAAAAAATGCTGAAAGCGAACATTACCGAACGGAAAGGACGAAACTCTGAGACGTTCAAGGGGTGGTGTGGGTGGCTTCAGCAAAGCCTGCTATTGTCGTAGAGTGATTTTTTCAGATTCACTTAATCCCCGGGAGCTGAATCACAAAGGAGACAACGTCGTCCCCGGGGCCGGACTCCGCATAGGACAATCCTCGCTTTGGCTGATTGATGACATTCTTGACTTGGAATTATCTGTGTCCCGTGTAATTAATTAAATTCTCAACGTTCTTACGGTCGCGTCACTTCTTGCCGACCCACAACCGTATAAAAACTCGTCACTTTTCTGACCCTCTCGTGTAAGCAACACACTTACGGCACTTGTGGTGGACATGACGTCACGATTAATCACACTCGTTACGTGGACGAGTTTAATTTTGTTTCCGATCAATATTGACGATAATTCGAACCGAACTAGACGTCTATTCAAATAATAATCGCGTTAATAATGCTAGATGCACTCGTCCTATGGATTTCAACGGTGAATGAAATCAATGACATCCAATATACATAATCCGAGGAATCCAACAGCGCTGTGAATCTCGAATTAAGCCAAGAAATCATATTGAAATTCACGAGAAGCGCTAACAAAGGATACTAATGAATTGTATTTCTACTACCAATACATATCTACATTCTATGTACATACATACATATGTGTCTATGTACATACATACATACATAGGTACATCATATTGAAACGTGTACATGAAAAATTACGCGTGAGAAAAATTCATAACTATCCTCCGGCGCGATATGGCCCCATAAGAAGGAGATAAGAAAAAATGAAACAGATAGGCCGCCTGTTGAAATTTTGTAAATATGGCGAAAAAATGTAGCGTAATGGTGGCACGGCCTGTATTTCACCGGATGAAGCATTACGGATATGGAAAGGAAGGAAGAAGGGGGCAGGGGTGTTACGAAACATCCAGTAGCGGTACGTGCTACTTGCGTATAAAATGTAGTGGAAAAAATATATATAAGTAATATCTACATGATATAATACATTCACGTGCCATCCTTGACTATATCCTTGACTATACGCTCACGTGACCACAGTATTTAACCATAGTTTCAAAATAATACTGTAGTGCAGGGGTTTCCAAACTATGAGTCGCGAGCCGATTTTTGATGTGTCGTGAAAAGTTTTCGAAATGTAAATTTATTTTAAATTATTTACTTGAAAATAAAAAAAAATCCAATTACATATTTAAAAATCTGATTTTAGTGGAATGGAGACGAATAATATCCACGGCCGCAGTGCGTTATTTGATGCGATGTGCTCGCGAACGAGAGCATGCGACCGAACAAATTGCGTCGGCATGTTGAGATGAAGCATCTGGATTTTAAAAATCAGCCACTACAATTTTTCGAAAGACAACTTGACAAAACGAACCCTTCGCATTACAACAGCATTAATGAAAATTTTTTTCACATCTGATTAGTTTGCGAATCGCGCAAGTCTTTACTGCTCCCAGTGATAAATAAATAAATAATGTTTGTTGAAAAGAGCAAGGAAGAAGTCGAAACGATTTCGATTTTAAATAACACGGTTGCAGGCAGACTCGATGATATGTCACAGTGGGCAGAAGATGATCTGATTCAAAGATTTGGTGAGAGTACATTTTTCTTATTGCGACTGGACGTGTCCACGGGTGCACAAAGCTACTTGTTTTCGTTTATTATAAATTATATAAAAATAAATAAAACTCTGGATATTTTTAAGTATAAAAACAATAATTAAAATACACCCCCATCATGTCCATTAAAACTAGGTGGGTCGCGAAAGTTTGTCGTTCTAAAAAGTTTGGGAAGCACTGACCTATAGTGTATTTAGTAGTTCAAAATGTAACAAAAATGTACTTTTCGTGCGCGTTCCTCGACTATCCAGCCAGGCTACCGGCTGCACTATTAGATACAGTAATTTGTTTCAAATATTGTAAAAATGCATACAAATAAAATGCCTTCGAAGTGGGATCATCATCCATAACCAAAAACCAATATACGATCGTTTTGGGCCCACCATGTATAAAGACAGTACAAATTAAAAAAAAAAAAATTAAAAATACCCCCCCCCCCCCGTCATTAAAGCTACATAGTTGGATCGCGAAAAATTGTCGCTGTAAAAAGTGGCTCGCGGTACTAAAAAGCTTGGGAAGCAGCAGGTAAAAAGCTTGCTGCAGTGGATTTTACCATTTTGAAATTTTTAATTAGTTTGCAGAACACTCGAATTTTGTTGCATTTTTTTAAATATTTTTTTGAACGCACGTATGTACATACATAGAATACGTGTGCGATATACCTCTGCTTGCAGTGCGAATTATTACAAAGTGGAGGGTTTCCGGGGTGGGTGAGTATCAAATGAAATGCGAGCTGACCCGAAATGGGCGCTAGGCGAGTCGTGAGCGTAAAAAATAACATGCTCTATAAATTCGGTGTAATTGGCGCGCGTTTCTTCCTGAAGCGAAAAAAAAAAAAATAAAAAAAAAAAAAAAAAAACACCAGTCGTTTCCAAAACCGAAAGTAATTGAAGTGCGCCCTTAACACGAAACGCTCACGATCGCAATATCTACATAAATATTGATACTCATATTGCGCGTACGTTTTCAGGAACACTGCACTGTTCCGTTATCGTTTTCACACACAAGTTCGATTGATTCGCACTCTGTGAGTTAATACGGGCAAGATGAGCGCACTTCAGTTAAATCGCGCTTCGTAAGATTAATTATTGTCTGTAAATGGTCAAAATTACGTTTATATTATACACATACAGATACGTAGAAATATGTTCGCTATTACTTGTTGCACGTTCACGATTAAATCGTCTGCGCCTTATTCATTTGTGCGTCGCTCGCACTTGATCAAACGTGAAACGCTAAACGTCTTCATGAATATGGAGGTGGCTCCGAGGCCGAAACTTCATACCAACGGGAGGGTGGAGAGGTTGGTGGAGAAAATGGTAGAAAGGGAAGTGGGGGAGGATGAGGCTTAAATTAATTTACATGAATAATGAAAACAAAAACCCCCGGATGAGGGAGGGGTTTCGAAATGGCTGTCTTATTTTGAGTTTTATTCGCAGTGCTCGTTCACGAGAGGGAAAAGGGTGAGCCAATGAGGGGATGACGTTGAAAAATGATATCCATACCGTAAGAAAAAAAAATGAAAGTTTTCCGCACTTGTGTGAGGACTTCTTAAAATCCGACGATGATTGATAACGCGATGACGTTCGGTTCGCGCCATTGGTATTGGTACGTAAATTCTAAACAATCGGTTTTCGAGTATGAACCCAAGTGGGTGTAGTTGTAATCATTTAAAACTTAGCACATTCAATACTATTTTCTTTCTTTATCTACGTGATATCAACGATTTCAAATACCAGTTTGAAAGATGCATAATTATGTTGTTTGCATATAATAAAAATTCGATACTGAAACGTATATGTACATACATATGTAGTATCAGAGTAAAGTTTCAAATACTTAGATTAATCTATCGAAAATGATGTCGTATAACTTTATACATACTTAGGTACTCGAAAATTATATTGATCGACTAAGGAACGAGGAAATTCAACGAAAATAATTATTTTAAGATTGTGTCGATCTTTTAATCCCAAATAACACGAAGATTCTCATACAAATGCTACCCATAAGAATCAATTATATCTTTTGTAGTCTTGGATATTCATAGTTGCAGGAGTCTGGAATTCATATTAACCTTAGACTATTTTCACACAATAAAATTTGAAGTCGAATCTGTGATACGTTTAAAAAGTGGAGCGGGATAGTAAAATGCATGTCGGCAACAATAAAACAGTCCTATCAAGGTGAAACCTGTACTAAAGTGATGAGAGAGATACGAAATTGTCTCATTACTTGGAACCAGGGTTGCCAGATTTTCAAAACAGCATATCGGGATTTTATATTAAATAAAAATAATTAATTTTTACCCTCCGGGTTAAATTTTACCATTCTCTTTAACCTTTTCTTCTTACTTTAATTCATTTCTGTTTGAGAGTTTTCAGAGTCACAATCAGACATTTTGAATATTTGTTCTAGAATTAATGAAGGACTTACCTTTAAATAAATAAGTAATTATTCAAAACATTAGAAAAAACAACAAGCCGATCAAGCATGAGGCGATTGAAATATTGCGGGCGTGGCGTACGCAGGCTTGGGAGTTCGGGAGTGTGGGCTTTGTAAGATCAGAGCGTCTCGCATCGCCAATTGCACCTTATGCATTTTTGTTCTCTGAATCTCTCCCCAGCTGCCCGCTTACTAGGCATTTAAAAACTGCAATTATAAAAATAATATCTTTCTTTAGTTCGATTTTAAAATTTTTCGTGCAGACATTCCCGCCGAACCCTGCTTGGAACTAAATTATAGACTCACGCTCGTATACTGTCTAGAAATGTAAAGAGTTTCACAAAGCTCAAAATTTTTTTTTTGCGTCTGAAATTCAAATGAATATTCATGAAATGAAACAATTTTCAAGTGTACTAAGCCGAGCAGATAATTTTGGCAACAGTTTGACTGCATGCTGAATATCTTCTTGGAGGGTCACCTTCAGTCAACGCGACGGAAAATAAAAGAGGGGGTGCTGTCGCGGTTTCAACCCTCCCCTTTATCACCCCCACATATGTCTCCTTTCATTGTTTATAAGGGGCGACATTCACATATCCTGAGATGGTCCTGGAGCCCCTCGGTGAGCTTGTCACCTCACCACCAGCCCTTTATAATCTGCGAGCGCGTCGTGACCGGCATACGCACGACGTACCTTTTGATGTCATACTTTATTTCCATAGTTTCACCCCTAATGGCGGTGTAAGTTTTCGTTACGATTTGTTATTTTCGTGACGCACACACATTTTCTTTCTATTTTTTTTTTCATCGGTCGTGTCCTCCCCTTTTCCACGTTTTCCACAAACGTCGCATTCGACTGTATATCTCCCGAGTAAGTGCTCAGTCGTGCTTCATATCCATTCATATCATATTCACGTAGAGTTGGGTAGGATTTTGTCGTATAGATTATGGAGAGCGAGTTTTTAACAGCGTTGTAACATCAGCCAAGCGATTTCAACGCATGTTTCTTTTAGCTCGTAGATACAGCTAGAGGTTGTGATTTCTCGACTTTTTTTGATTCTCGAGATTCGAGAATCTCATTTTCTCAGAATATTTGAATCTTGAGAATTCGAGATTTTCTTTTTTCTGAGATTCTCGAATCTCATTTTCTCAGAATATTTGAATCTTGAGAATTCGAGATTTTTTTTTTGGTTTCTCGAGATTCTCGGAATTCTCGAGTATAAAAAGTTACTTAAAATATAGTAAATCGATTTTTTATTGTAATGGTAGGTGACTGACAACATAAAAATCAAAAAAGGACACAAAAACTATATTATATTAGAGGTTTACAAATTTATTTTTTTTACATTTTACTATTTATTTATTTAATTTTAGATTCACAAATATTCAGATTAAAAAAAAACATAAAACCATTTATGGACTTGTCAGATAAGGATGTTCTTCTTTTCGATACAAAATTACCGAATACCGAAAAATTTCGTTCATTTTGTGTTGAAGTCGGTCTTATATGTAACTTCTGCTTCCAACATTCAAATTGTAAAATTCGTCATTGACTTCGAAGGCACGTTCTTATATGTAGTTCGAGTGCTAAAGAAATTGAGCCTCGTCTCGTTTTTTTGAAAAACATCATGCATATGTACATATGTACAATGTGTGTATGTACATACATACATACATACTCATACTAAATATTTCGGACAATGGTTTAAATAAATAAAGCAATCAGTATACTGAACATATGTATGTAGGTATGTACAAATGTATGTAGTGATAAATTTAAAATATTCTCGATACTCTCAAGATTCTCATAAATGATTTCTCGAGAAACGAGAATCTCGATATTTCATAATAAAATATTCTCGAGAAATGAGAATCTCTAAATTTAATAATAATATATTCTCGAGAAACGAGAATCAAAATTATTCAAGATTTCTCGAGAATTCTCGAGACGAAATTTCTCGATCACAACCTCTAGATACATCGTATTCCATTCTAGTATTCAGCTATTAAAATAGATTTAAGATGTATTGTGAACATAGTATAAGAACAATAAAAAGGTTTTTTAAATAAAAAATAAATTCTAGTATATTCTATATAAATAAATTCTAGTATATTATATAATTCTATATAAATTCGAGTACTCAATATTCGAATATATTCGTTGTTCGAGCAATTATACGTATAGTATTCGCGAATACTTTGCATATTTTAGATTTGAAAATTTAACAAAGAAGATCAATATAAGCTTGTACGTGGCGTTTAAACAGTATTTTTCTACCTGATAAGGTTGGCGTTGACTAGGTGGGTAAAAGCGATTTATTCGGCTTTACTTTACAACTGCAATTAGTTATATTTTGAATACTCTTTCGGCACCGTCTTCTTGTCAAAGTTACAAAAAAGTTACACCATGTGCTATTTGTTCTAAGACTGTATTTTTGTAAAAAATCTCCACCATACAAATTACGATTATTTATGAATTTATCTACCCATTTTTGTTTTTTTTAAATAATTTCTAGGTGGAATTTGGTAAATACATATGTTAGATGGATAAAATCTTTCTGAGAGTTTTATACTTGATAAATACGCTCGTTTCTGAATACATAATTTCAGACATTGAAGTATGTACTACGATTCGACCTTCAGTAAATGTACTGAAAGTCGAAGCAATTAGCATAACAAATACGATAACTGGTATTTCTTGATTTATTAAATTTATGTACTTTTATAATGTATGTTGTATCTATTTGAAATGTAAAATTATTTTTAATTTTAGTGATTTCAAAACGATAAAAAGACTTTCTTTACTAGGAAAGAATACATATCTATGTACATATATTATTTTCAGTAAAGTAACCCGACGCCGCATGTAATGAATGTGGATCATTGGATGTAATTTCTTTGAGCTTTGAATTATTTAGCGCACTGCTATTTTTAAAATTAAAATAATTTTTGTTTCTTCAATGTTTGTTTTAATAAAATGTGCATATCAATTTTTCTAAATATTTTATTACTGTTTTTTTTTTCGAATATATTCTAAAATTCAAATAACTCGATATTTTAAACTGATATTCGAATACTTGAAGATGACGGGTAATTGGAAACCCTAAGCGTGCCACTTCACTGCCAATGGAATAATTTTATAATGGATGATAGTGAAGGTCGTCGGGAGAAAAATAGCCTTATGAACATAAGCCTGGATAACGACCATTAACGGAGATATGAAAACACACATACTTAAAACTTTCCAGGCAAGCTTTTAAATGAAAAATAATATTGAACTTCAGCCAAAATTAAATTGGTTGATTTTATGTATGTTTTTAAAATGATTTCCCCCGTAGGAGGTGTACATAAGTTAAAGTCTCCAATATCACTCGAGAATCGTTGTGTATCTAGGTAAATAAAAATGTGCTCGTTTGAAACTCTCGATTGTTGCGTTATATTGTAACATTCGGTTTTCACCCCTCGTTGCAAAATGTAATAATGCATTTGCACGCGTACTCCAAATGAGTTTCCTCATTTTTATTTTATTCTTACCAAAGTGAGATTTCGTAGAAAGCGAGATGCGAAAGTGCATCTGGGGAACTTGCTTTTCTACCCCCATTCCTATTTTTGATGTAGGGGTGGTCTAGTAGTGAGTAACGCAGCTCCTGGGGGGGTTCAAAACGGAATTGACAATTGACGCAATTGGGGGTAGCTTACGCTTTTTGGGGTCGCATTAAACGCGACTGCCAACTCCCCTTCCCCTTATCCATCGCTTCGTAACTCACCTCCTTCACCCACTTTACCTCCTCTTCTCCCCCATCTATAGCGATCTTAATGGGCCGCTTTCGAGACGCCTCTAAGTGGCGATGGAGGGCTCCGAAGAAGTATACACTCCAAGTTTTTTTTTATTTGTTTATTTTTGCTTGATAAATTTATTAATAAAATTATTATGCCGGCTCTTCACATTCGCGCACCAACCGTTGGCCTTAGGTGACGTCGTCGAATATTGACGAGCATTCGCATGGAGGTGACTGAATGTGTGACACTGAATGTGGAGGGGGGAGGTCCGCCATCTTGCTTTGTTCGCATTTTTGCATTTTAGCATTCTTTCAGTGCGTTGACCTAAACGCGAACAAGTGCGAGCGACATCCTACACATGGACGCTCGGGATTGCTCGTCAGCGCTCGCCGAATGTGAAGTGCCGGCATTACAGTTTTTTTTTTGTTCATTATATTATATACATATAGTACATATTATAATTTATAAAATATTATATACATACCATGTACATATCATTCGAGTGCTTGGATATTAATAAAATGAAAACGCTTTTTTTCTTAAGAATATTATTATACATATGTATATGTACATACACATATAAATAATAGGCCTATTCCGTCTGTCTGTCTGCCTGTCTGTCTGCTGATTACGCTCGCCTCGGTAAATAATTAAAAAACCAAAAACGTCGGACTAGTGGGATTTGAACCCAGTACCACTGATTCGGAACAGAGTGCGCTTACGCGGTGAGCCAAACCAGATCATGTAGGGCAGGTTTCAAAGTGACTATTTATAGCCGAATATAATAAAAATAGGCTCGCGACTTTGCTAAATTATTACGTTGTTATTATAACGCGCCATAGATGGCGCAACATATTGTTGCATGGGCAACAACTATTAAAACTATTAAATTTAATATTATTTTTCAGTACGGGTGATGAGAACTCTACGTTGATATTCAACGGGCTTACACTAGTTATATATACAATAGCCCTATTCCGTCTGTGTGTCTGTGTGTGTCTGTCTGCTGATAGCGCTCGCCGAAGTAAATAATTAAAAAACCAGAACGTCGTACGAGTGGGATTTGAACCCGGTATCACCGATTCGGAACAGAGCGCTTACGCGGTGAGCCAAACCAGATGATGCGATATCCCTTTTATTTTGAACATATAAATCGGTTGAAAGTTCGCGACTTTGCTAAATTGTTACGTTGTTGTATTATAACGCGCCATTGATGGCGCATTGTTGCATATATGCAACAACTATAAAAACTATTAAATTTAATATTATTTTCCAGTACGGGTGATGAGAGCGTTCCGTTGATATTCAACGGGGCTTACACTAGTTAATATAAGAAAATCCATTTGCATCATTGTATGAAAATATAAAAGTTCTGGTGGGTTGTGTATATTGTACACACATACATATGTACGTATGTACATACATACATATGTATGTACAATCTATCTGTACATGTTAGCGTTGAAAAATCAATCAGCTTCAATCTTTTGGCCCTTCGCCCCGCGTTGCACTCGTCATCGTCACATCCCCACGATGGGGTGGGATCGTTAGATTGATGTAGACATTTTAATGCATCGACCCATACGATTTACTTTAAGGGTGGAAAATATTTGCGGTATGCGCCAACAAAGAACGAATGAAATATTAATTTAATTTCGCTTCCCACGCGATCGGGGTCGCTCTCTTGGCTAGGGCGATGGATCAACCCCAAAAATCTATCCACCCACCTATACATCCTACATCCCTCTTTCCTCTCCTTTTCATTCCGTCTCCTCCTATTGACACAATAATGAAATAATAAATGTTCGTAAGCAAGATGACTGCGCTCTTGCTAGCGTGTTGGTGGCAACACCGCAACGATATCCCCTCTTATTATTGCGCGTTATATTGGTTTTCTGGCAACATTTTTATGCATAACCAAAAAGAAGGGAGGGAGGGTGTGGGGGATGTCGATATATAATGTTTGGACACGTACAATATAAAAACTTATATTGAAAAATTATTCAAAACATACTGACAAAAAGTGACAATTTTGACTAGCGCTCAAATTTCCCATGAAATAAAGTATTTCAATATACATACATATGTACATACATAAATATATCAATGCATACGAGTCGTATCTATAAAACTGAATTCAACCTCTGTATTTTATGAAAATCGTACTTTTGTTCTTATTTAATACACTTTTATAAGAAGAATAAAAATAAATGTGAAGTTTCAGTGTAATAGGATAAACGGTTTTTGAGTTATTAGCGATTCTACACAAATATACACAGACGCACAGACATATAGATATTTTCCAGAAATCATGAAAACGTGATCGGGGGATGATACCTGATACAAATCAGTCAAAATCTCAAGGTCGAATTTTCGCACGATCACAATACTTTATATGATTAGGATAAAGTAAAAATAAATAAACTAGGATTCCTATTAGTAGTATGTAGGTATGTATATGTATGTACCTACTTTAGTAGTGCTTCTATTTTATATACTTAATGATTTTGTGCATTTGAGGTTTTACACACATATGTACATATGTATGTATATGTAGGCCTCTCCAATCCTTTTCCATTCCTGTCTGTCTTATACATAGATATATATGTATGTACATATGTATATATTTATTTAGTTATTTAAAATATGCAGGCGGCATAGCCGATGGAGCCCAGGGTCTGATATAAATTGTACATACAGTTTTTAATTTTTTTATATATATGTATGTATGTATTATATATTTGTTTTCATTTTATATTTATCTTCTGCCCGTCCTCAGACGTCGGCGTCTATCCTAGAAGCTATCAGTATAACTTTTAGTTAATAAAGTCTAGAGATGAACATTCTGATGAAATCGTGGACTTATTTTTATATTTTTTGCATTACTACAAACTAGTGTTTTTCAATATACATACCTACCATCCAGGGCGGTTCGAATGCAATTCATCTTCATTCGAATTTAATTTAATGCGATGATATTAAAATTATTACCAACTATTTTAAAATTGTAGCTTTGTCTGTCTTTGTTTGAAACGGCGGATTCGAACACGGCCGTATTTAATTTGCGCACACGACGACGAAAATTTCAAAAGTGGTGTAATTAAATTAAAGAGTCGTTCATTAATTATAATCACCTTTGCGGGGGCACGCGCCTACACTGGAGCCAGATGGGAAAGGGGAGGGTGGGTGGTGGGGCGGTGTTCATTTTTTGTTCTCGAAATAAACTCTTAATTAAAACGTCTCAAACATTTAATTATATTAGCGCGTGTTTGTTGTGCGAAATTATTCACGACGTGCGCGCTTTTTACCCAACAAACTTTACGTTTCGTTTCGCTCGCACACACACACACACACTCGTATAATATTAAAACAATAAATATCGGTTAAATTTTCAGCTGAAACTTTTTCAATTTCGATCGCACAATTCACTCTGAACGCAAATTAAATATGAAGAAAGTCGACGACGGGTTTCGCAACTCTCGAATTCGACGTATTCATATTCATTCGAGAATATCTACATCATTTTCGACGTACCGCGTACGCCTCGTGTTAAAATATTAACGAGCAGTGTTCCATTTCTGGCTGCATTATAACGGTGATGTTATGCAGTTACCTCGATCGCATAGGTACAGCGCGAAAGTCATTAAATCAAAATGCAAAGCGCATAATTGCAACACGGCAGCTAGGGTAGTTATTCAATTCAGCAAGCACGCCACGGTACTGCCAAGAAACATGATGGTTTTTCTGGAAAATAAAATCCATTAATTGCTTACGAAATTCTTTATTTAAAGTGAGTGAGTGAAACGCAATTTTGTACATACTAGTTCGCAGGGAACGCGCATTGAAATTGAACCGATCAACATTAATTATGTTCACTCGGGTAAATCCTCGTTGCAATCTGCAACTTGCATTATGAATAGTTTACATACAAATGGGTTTTGATCCTCAATGGAATAGCGCTTTTGCATTTTGTATTTTAAGGCTTAGCTGTTCGGAGATTTAAGTGGAATGTATACATACAGTGGCAGTGTAGTGTGATTTTTTTTCAAGTAACTTGTTAAATCCTGTCATTGCATTGTTTTGTTATAAAAATGGAAACGCCGGTCGTGATAGTTTATTTATTGGCTAATTAAAAGATGAATACAGTTCCTAAACAAAAGGAAAGTCATCTTTTAGGTAGTTACCTATGTATGTACATATATATAATATATAAAGGCGAACTGTAGAGATAGTTGATAATTATTTATACTTAGGGCAATTGGTATGACTGAATGTAAAGAGGAAGGAATTAAACAAATAATGAAACTACGATGAAGAGCTTTTGGAAGAATGAATATATTTTTTTAAATCCAACTATACTAGAAGAAGAAGGCTTACGACCAATGCCTACTGCCAGTTATGAGGTATGGATGTGAAATGTAGATGCTGAATTTAAAAATGCTACGCAATATCCAGTGCATATAGATAAGCATGGTAGGATGTACATATGCTCGGTATAACAAGAAGAAATCGTAAGAGGAATACATGGGTAAGAAGCATGACCAAAGTGGCAGATATAGCGGAACGTGTAAAAAAGTTGAAGTGGACACATAGCGAGAAGAATGGATGGCAGATGGACGCGATAAATACTGGAATTGTATCCGAGAGGATGTGAAAGAAAGCAAGGTAGATCGAGTGGACGATGGACTGATGAATTGAGAAAAAAATGTCCAAGTGGATGCAGATTGCTCAAGACAGATAAGAATAAAAAAAAATTGGAGAGGCCATCATCTACATAGCAATGGGTGGTGAACGGCTGAAAATGATGACGTGATTAGCTTTATTTAATTTTATTACGAAAAATTTTTTTCAGATAAACATGGAAGGATGTATGCTTGGTATAACAACAAAAAATCTAAAGAGGAATATATTATGGGTATGAACTAAGAAGCACGACTAGAGGTTGTGATTGAGAAATCTCGTCTCGAGAATTCTCGAGAAATTTTGAATAATTTTTAATCTCGTTTCTCGAGAATATATTATTTTGAAATTTAGAGATTCTCTTTTCTCGAGAATATTTTATTATGAAATATCGAGATTCTTTTTTCTCAAGAAATCGTTTATGAGAATCTCGCGTATATACATACGTAATTCAGGCGTTGCGGATACGAAGTGCGAACCCAACATCAGGTCATTTTTTTTACCATTCCACCCTGCCTTCTTAGAATACACGGGTGGGTTTTTTTTTGTAGTTCCCGCACATGCGGTAAGGCCGGCAACACACGAACCTCTTTTGGCGGTTGGCGGCGGTCCAATTTGGTGGCTTTGTGAAGCCGCGTTTCAGCAGACCATAGAATTGTATACAATTACGTAGATCGCAACACACGGACGTTTGGTTATGTCGGCGGCGGTCGAGAGCCGGTAGCGGCTGCCCGTCTCCGCTGAGCTGCCGCGTTTTTGGTCGAGAGCAGTCCTTTTTTGTTTACTTTTTTATTACGCCGTTGGCGTGCAGGTGCCTTGCGGCTTTTTGTTGTCGAAGCGACTGCACGCGACTGCCGCGATGTCGACCGCCGCCAACCGCCAAAAGAGGTTCGTGTGCTCCCGGCCCTGCGCCTAGACAAATTGTAGGAAAAATTTGAAACGGACTTACCGAAAGTAGTTATCAGCATGGAAGATCGAACAATAAGTACGCACGCGTTATTCCCAGAGAAATTCCAGGCAAATTTTGAGAGGGAATTAATTACCCAAGGTAGTAATTACCCAAAATACTTTTGACGAGTTTACTTAAAGGGTTGATTTTGTTAAAGATATCAGTTTGTCGTTTGACTTCAGCCAGATTCGTTCATATTCTCCTTCTTTTTCTTCTTCGTCTTCGCGACTGTGAACTGCAGATTTTGTACTACGACATTTTAAACGAAATTTTCAAAGGTAAGTCTTAACTTAACCATATTTATATGTATATATATATATATATATGTATATTTTACCAATATGTACTAACAAAAAATCCGCGTGTACTATTGTTTCCAGTATTGTGTAGTGCACTCTCACTTTCACTCTCAGTCACACAGATCGATTTACTATATTTTAAGTAACTTTTTATTCTTGAGAATTCTCGAGAATCTCGAGAAACCAAAAAGAAAATCTCTATTTCTCGAGATTCAAATATTCCGAGAAAATGAGATTCTTGAATCTCCAGATTTAAATATTCCAAAAAAATGAGATTCTCGAATCTCGAGAATCAAAAAATGTCGAGAAATCACAACCTCTAAGCACGACCTAAGCGGACGATGGGCTAACGAATTAAGAAAAATGCGTGTATGTAGTCAAGCGGAAGACAGACAGGAATGGAAGAGGATCGTAGAGGCCTTCATCCAGCAGTGGATGGTGAACCGCTGAAATTGATGATGTAAGGGTTTTTATGCATTTAGTTTTAGTTAGGAAGTTTTATAAATATGTACGTAGTCGTATGTACATATGTATGTATACAATATATGTATATATTTGTAATTTAATAGGTGTGCAAAATCATTTATTCCTCATTGTAACGATTTCAACCGTAGAGAGTGATCTAATAATTTCAAAGGACCGTTGAGTAGGCACCTTCCCCAAGCTCCGAGCTTTTCGCGTCTGGGGTACGTACACTACCCCCTACCCTGTCTCACTTTTGAATGCCGACACCGGCGAAATTACACTTTACATTCATTGTCTTTAATATTATTCCGCGCCGCCAAAGGGGTAATAATTCACGCTATTATTTTGCTCGCTACAGTGCGTCCCACAGCTCGTGGCCCTCCCCCTACCCCATCTTTAGACACTATACTAGACGCCGATGGTGAAATTTCGCCAATTTCACCTCGGCTCTTCCCCGTGGACTCACCCAGAGCGGACTTACTCCTGCGCCTCTAAATCTTTGCACCTATTAATATTTTAATGAAGAAGGGGTGACTCTCGCCGTTGAATGTATTAAATTCACCCTAAGCTCCGTAGCGATTTAACTGCGGAACAAGTTGCACAACACGAAATTCTCGCGCGTTTGAATAAATCATGCCTTTGCTTCTAATCAATTTTAAATTGTTTCACGTCGTCACTCCAGTAGTGCACAAGTCATTTTTTTTAAGTAAAACTTCTTTTCGCTCGGTGGAGTAAAAACGGTTCATCCAACGTTCCATACAAACGTAGCGAGCGATAAGCTGAGACGCATACCCCCCACTCCTCCAGTTTGGAGGTAGGCTATTGCCCCCTCTCTTGCTCTTTCGCGTTCGTGCGAGAGAAAGATCCGACCCGAAAATTCGAGCGTCACTTTAGTAAAACGTTTCATCGAAGCGTGGCACGACACGAAAATAAGAGATGGCCAGCGGGTACCCCCACTCCTCGGCTAGACGTCGGGTAGCAGTGATGCCGCCACTTAACATTGGGCGAGCGCTGACGAGCAGTACCGAGCGTCCACGTGTGGGTATGTCACTGGAACATTTTCACGTTAAGGTCAACGTATTGTATGAGCACTCGCGGTGCATCGCTTAAAGTCGAGCGAACCGCGAAGAAAGCAAGATGGTGGACCAATCCCCCTCCACATTCAGTGTTGTCTATGCGTTTAGTTGACAATACGACAGCAGCGCTCTGGCCACGCGTGTCACTTCCATGCGAATGCTCGTCACCTAAGGTCAACAGTTGACGAACATTCGCGCGAGTGTGAAGTGGCGGCATGAAAACAGTGAGTCATTGTGTGGGCGTTTAAAACCACATCTGTGTACACAATTCTTTCACATTCACATTTGTATTCCTTCTTGTACATTGCACTTGCTTTAAATTGCAAAGGAGTTCTATAGTGAGTAGCGGCTACACACTGCGATTTTTTAAAGCTTCAAACGTGAGATCCTTATAAAAATTCCCAGTAAAACATTTAAAGAACGTGTAACGGCGTATCTACGAAATTTATCTTTAGTGTTTAATGTGTTTACAAAGTGAGTTTGATATATGACATTTTATCCACTTTCGCGTGGGGCTAGAGGGGAAAATGCAATTTAAGCGATCGTTAAAATATACGATTTTATCGCGTCGTAGGAGCTAGCGCTTAACAGGTTACCCCCCCCTCCGCTCTCTCACTCACTACCCCCTTGATTTTGAAGAATCGACTTCTTGAAACGCAATCGTCGACTCGTGTGCGTGCTGTTTTTTTTTTTTTTACCCACCTAGGAGCTTTTAAATCGTTGACCCGGTGATTTAAATTATCGATACCGTCCTCCCGTGGGGAGGAAACCCTGTTCAAATTCGATTACGTCAGCTAAGGCCCAATCTCTTGTATACGGGAGCGGAGAGGTTAATTAAATTTTCTTTGAAACTCAATTTTGCCCTGCGTTGGTAATCTTCAAAAGAAGCCGAATTCAAATTATTTTTCGATACATTACTTGCTTTTACGACCGCAGATATTGTATATTTGTACGCGGGCAACGGTAGACGGGGGGGGGGGGGGAGGGGGAGGAAGGAAAATACGTAAAATGGTAAACATGCTTAAAAAAAAAAAGAAATCCTCAACATCCGACTAAGCATGTGAATAAGTTAAAATTTAATTATTACTTTATTTGTATACCTACATATGTATGTGTATGTATACAAACATTTTTTAGCAATATTAAAAGATATTCCATTATTTGAATTATGTTTGCACCCTCATGGTTTCTCCCATAATAATCATATTGTAGAGATAGTTGATAGTTATTTATACCTAGGACAATTGGTGAATATGACCGGATGTAAAGAAGAAGGAATAAAACTTGGATGGAGTGCTTTTTAATTCCAACATTCCGCTATGCTTCAAGTTCAAGTCATACGACCAATGCGTACGGCCAGTTACGGGTATGACGTTTAGATGTGAAACGTGGACGTTAATTTCGAGAATGTTACGTAAGATCCAGTGCACACAGAGAAACATGGAAAGATGTATGTTCGGTATACATGAATACATGGGTAAAAAGCATGGAAGCAAGACCAAGGTGGCAGATATAGCGAAACTTGTGAAAAAGTTGAAGCGGCAATTGGCTGGACACTGATACTGAAATGGTATCCGAGATGATGTGAAAGAAAGCATGGTAAACCGAGTGGACGATGGGCTGATGAATTGAGAAGAATGTGTGAAGTCAACTGGATGCAGATTGCACAAGACAGGATTGGAGAGGCCTTCATCCAGCAGTGGATGGTGAACGGCTGCAAATGATGATGTTGACGTAATATGTTAATTGATCAAAGTTTTAATTTCATCAGATCAAAACTAATACTAGAAAAAATCAAATAAACAAGTATATAAGAAATTTAAGCGTACAAAAACTGAAACATCAACAAATTAATTAAAGTTTGAACTTGCATACAACGAATAGGTATATATGCTTTTCGCGCAACTACGAGTATATCAACAAACGGGCTCCTCAGATGGAAAATTCGCAGAATTTTCGACAAAGCTCGAACGAAATCAATTTCCATCGTTAGAGTTTGAGAATGTCTGGTCTCGACGACGGTCCCGTATATACGGTTAAGTGGCTTTGCAGCTGGGGTATTTTAAAACAGCAAGCAGCAAGCAGGATTGGTCGCTAGCTCCACTTCCTCGGTCCCTTTCGAGTCGACAACTCGGGATTTAATTCCGAAGTCGAACGGTTGCGTTGTCGACTTCTTTGAATTGTCACCAACCTCCCTTTTCCCCATCATTCCTCCCATCCACCTGCTGAAACAATGACGGGCGCAAATGGCGCCTGCTAAGAGACGATGGCGCCTCGCCGAAACTGGGAATTAATGGGAGCGTGAAGCGGCGCCCGTGAGTGCTTAATTTAATCGCCAGACAATGGGACACTAGGCGCTTAAAAAGCGACCGGAATTATGTGCGCTCAAATGAAGACACCCCAACACTCTCGATACGTAATTAAAATGTATACAGGAATACTCCTATGTGTAAGGGCGGTATGGACGGTACACCGAAAGTCAAGAGTTTGTAATACTTGGAGTGGCTGTATGAAATCCAATCGTGGCGCATGTGTGGAGCGACATTGCGTGGAGCATGTGTGCATTAGGGTGGAGCGACATTGCAAAAATTAAAAATTGGCATTTTATTTTATTTTATTTCTTTTAGGAAGACCGACAGCTATGTATGTTACAAAAAAAAAAAAAAAGAAACTTATATAAATACTGAAAGCCAATAACAGGTCTCCACAAATAGTAACAATGTAAGAAAGAAAAAATCAAAATCAAAGTAAAAAAAACAGAGTAAAAGAACACATAACAACAGCCAATATAGTACAACAGTAAATTAAAGTAAAGTAATAATAGTATAGTAAAAAAGCATATAGTATAGAATAATAGAATAGAGTAACAACAGCATTGTAATACCAACCAAAAGTTTCGTTGTATCATCCGTATTCTCGAAAAAATACTGAATAATCTGTGAATATGTCTTCAGGCCTCTACCTGAAGGCGAAAAATGAAAATTTGCCTATTAATTTCGAAATCTGAACACAGATAAAATTACCCTAACTTTATTGAATATTATAAGTACTTTTTGTAAAAATCTAATTTATTTACGTATTCCATGAATTATTCAAATAAGCGTGAATTTGTGAGCGCGGTGGAGGGAGGCATACTTATTTTATTTTACAAATTATACCATAGTGACATTACAGGTTACCCCAATTCATCACTACGGCCAGACGAGTAAATATAAGTAAACACGAGTAAAGTAAGTATGGATAGTAAAAATAAATACTAATTTTCCAATTAAAATTGCTATTTATAGAGATTGGAAACAATCAATTGGAAATTTTCATACAAATTTTCATTTCAAAAGTGTTAAGATAAAAGTGCTGGTAGAGACCAGAAAAACTTTTTTAATTAAGCAAATTTTTTTGGACAGAAGAGGTATGATGTAGTAGATTGTAGAGGCAACTTTTTAAACTATTTCAAAACAAATATCACAAAAACCAGTCGGCGGATTTTGATCAAAACCTTATCAACTCTTAATTTTTATATGAAAATTATAAATATAAATTTTCCACAAGATCGCCGGAGCAGTTTCAGAAATATTCTGTGGTAAACTTTTCGACATTAAAAAACCTACTTCCGGTTGATTTATTTTTTCTTAAATAGCAATTTCTATCAGAATTACAACATTACAATATTGTGACGATACTACATTGTGATACTATTACAAGGCCGAAAAAAAATAAAAACAAAAAATCGTTCAAGAGTAAACTGCCATTTTCGCTAGTCAGAAGTTGACTAAAATCACAGTATCTCTTACGGCTAAAGTGAAAACTATAGATATGAAATTTCGACAAAATTCCCGGAGCCGTTTCGGAAATATTCTGTGGTAAAAGAATTTTAGAATTTTCTACTAGAAAAAAACCCTACTTCCGGTTGACTGATGTTGACCAAATTCCTTATGGCTCTTACACCTTACGTGAAAATAATAGATATGAAATTTCGAAGAAAACACACATACAGACACACACACGCATAAGTACACAGACACACAGACATACAGACATTTTTTAGAAATCATGAAAACGTGATCAGGGGATGATACTCGATACAAATCAGTCAAAATCTCGAGGTCGAATTTTCGCACGATCACAATACTTTATCCGATTAGGATAAAGTAAAAAAGTTCCATACATCGTTGCTCCACCCTAATGTGCATGTGACCTGATCAAAATTGGCTTTGTTGGTACAGTACTCGTACTTACAGCCATTATACATATTATAAGGTTATTCCTAATTTGGATCTTAGCCCGAAAAAGGCTCCCGACCACTGCTCTAAAATCTTCCGAATGGATAGATGTGATAGTTTTGTCTGACCTGCTCAACGTGTTAACCCTTTGGGGCTCGTCCGTCAACGACTCGCCCGCGGCAGGTGTCGCACGTGATTAACAATTCAACGAGTTAACGTTAACCCTTTGCGGCGTACGTCCGCCGCAGCAGCACGTTCATATTTGATGCCTCGGTGCTAACTGGATAAACGCCCTCCGCACTATAAGGGTTAGTGATGATGTTTACGCGATAAACAATTCACAATGGAACAAAATTTGAATTCCTTTCGACGAGTTCGGTCGTACCTGTGAATTGTTAATCATTCCCAATTCGTGCGATACGCTTTTGTACGAGAATCATTTGTACGTTGAATGAAACTCAATAGTATTAGATATATGTTACTGCAGTTATGTACTACATGATACCCGCTAGTTTCAACCCATTGCGCACCACAACTTGATGCTGTAAATCCGACTCATTTTTCACGTGAACCTCTGAATTTTAAGGGGGCGCGGATAAAGTGGCGGTGAATCTGCGTCATGGGGGTAGAGGGGCGTAGCCTCACCCGTCGGGGCTCCGCCACGCCCCGCACTTAAGCCTCATCTGTTCCCCATGAATTATAAAGCGCGAAAACGCTTTCATGGACACACGGTAGAGGTGCGAAGTTTCTCGCGACGTTCAACCCTTACACCCCGTACTCCTCCCGCTATCCACCCATAAGAATGACATTTTAAAATCAGATAAATATTTTGCGTATACCATTACACTACATTATATAACCAGAAAATAGATTAACACAATTAAGCAACGAAAGTATGAAAGTAGGCTTAAAAATTAATTTTAATAAAACTAAAATTATGTTTAATAAATTTTGCACGTAAGGCGTAGTCACAGTAGATAATCATATTGTAGAGATAGTTGATAGTTATTTAAACCTAAGACAAATTGGTGAATATGACCGGATGTAAAGAAGAAGAAACAAAACGAAGAATGAAACTAGGATGAAGTGCTTTTGGAAGAATGAGTATATTCCGCTATGCTTAAAAAAGAAGGCATACGACCAATGCAAAGTGCCGGTTATGACATATGGATGTGAAACGTGGATGCTAAATGCTACGCAAGATCCAGTACAAGCACGTAAAGATGTATGCTTGGTATGACAAGAAGAGATCGTGAGAGGAATGCATGGGTAAGAAGTGTCATCAATCAATGTGGCAGATATAGCAGTACGTGTGAAAAAGTTGAAGTAGCAATAAGTTGGACACAGCGAGAAAGATTGATGGCAGGTGAACGCGAGAAATACTGGAATGGTATTCGAGAGGATGTGAAAGAAAGTAAGGTAAACCGAGTGAAAGATGCGCTGATGAATTGAGAAGAATGTGTGGAGTCAAGTGGATGCAGATTGCTCAAGACAGACGGGAATGGAAGAGGATTGGAGAGGCCTTCATCCAGCAGTGGATGGTGAACGGCTTAAAATCATGATGATGATGATATAACCAGGGTTGGCCAAAATTTAAAGCTTAGGGGCGATCCGCTTCTGAAATAAATGACAACAGTTCAACAAAGGGTTAGCGTATCTGTTAATGCTTGGCTTCTTCTGAAAATTGTTGGTGACCTTTTACTTGCACCAATACTTGTGTAATATGCTTTTCAACTGATTTCAGCCCATATGCCACTGAAAACATTTTCAAGAAGTCACATTTTCTATTTAAAAACTTTCATATTTTTAAGTTCAGTTGGCACTTTTCAAATAAATAGTACATTTCAGTCTCAGTATTCCACCATCAAGCAATCCCGGGTCAACATCTAAAATTTATTCCACATCGATGTGGTTGACTTTGGATGGCTCTCGCTTTGGCCATCCTGTTATATACGAACTTAAAATTTTGAAATAAGCAAGCTTATAGTAAAAAAAATACATACAATTTTTTATAAGACGTAGAATTTTAGTATTGGAAAGGAAGGGGTGGTTGGATCGTAAATCTTTTACGATTGACGTTTAGCATTAAGACCGAAATGTGTCTATCGTCGTAAAAGTGACATGCGACACGCTGAAACGAAGAAACAATATGAGTTTACCATAAAACAATGCAATTTTGTAAAGGCAACCGTAAAATGTACTTCGTATTTGCTATACGGATATGGGGAGTGTTTGATCTGAGGTCAAACAAATAAAACCACTTGATTTCGTCGCGCATACCTAAACAAATCCAGTACGCAATTCGATATCGTTGAACGCATCCTCCGCATAACCGAATGTATTATATAGGTATGTCATGTCGTAGTGAAAATAATAAAAACGAAAACTTGTCTCTTCCGTGCGAAATTTGATCCCTTTTGAGGGATGATCTTGGGAAGTTGATAAAAAATGGTTTCCCTCGTCACCTGTGCTCACCTTCCCGCTCTTTGGACTAGAGGGGACAACTGTTGATTCAAGAGATATGGTGATATTCTATTTAATTTTGTTTTTAGCTTACAACATAAATAAAACAAAACAAAACAACAACTTATAATTACGTAAGCACGGTGCAGTGGCGTAACTAGATATTTTCATTCCACAAGAAATATCGATATTGCGTTGCGCTTATGTATGGACATACATATATGTATATTTACGTTTTATAATAATTACGAGCTATCTTTAGTTTTGTGTACCAAAACTTCTCTAATTGTTTTTTTTAATTTGTATATTTTCATAACAATTTCAATTTTAAGAATAAAGTATGAAAATGCACCTACATATGTATGTATGTATGTATGTAGCATAGATTTTTGTTAATTCTCTGTATATGTACATATGTATGATAGTAATCAGCTTTAAACTCAATTTTTATGGAAATTTAACGTAGTGCATTTAATACCAAAACATAATTTTTCGTAACAAGAGTATAGCAAGAATCTATACATGGATACTCGGCGTACCTAAAGGTATATTTATGAATATAAGTCGACGCCGCACCAGCAATTTACATGTGGAAATGAAGCACCGCAGTCAAAGGGTTGAATAGTCTCGTGTCGGTGGCGCTCAAAGGCTTTCTAAATCGACCATGTGATTGTATTTTGAGAAACTGAATATCGGATGTGCATGTGTGTATGTGTGCACATTTGTGTTTATTTTATGCAACATGCGACACCGTGGAATTGATGAAAATTAAATTTAAACGGGTTTACTCATGGCATCCGGTCGCGAGCAACATCTGAAGCAGCATCCTATCGGTTTCATATTAAAATTTCATTATACATATTGTCGATCCCGTCGGTCGCCGTCAATTTCCGGCTTGCACAAAGCAAAAATTTTAACTTTAACTTTGCAGTTACTTTACAAAGGATGTATTTACGATAGTGCGTCGAGACAATTATCGATTTTTTTAATGTCTAGTATATTTTACACGGTACATTTTTTAATGCATAGTGCATAGTTTTTTGCAAACTAAAAAAAAGTCCATATAAAAATCACTGGGGCCGAATATTGAAGCAGGAAGTGTAAGTTGCGTTGCGTTGCATACACGTTTTTACTTTATCACAATCGGATAAAGTATTGTGATCGTGCGAAAATTCGACCTCGAGATTTTGACTGATTTGTATCAAGTATCATCCCCTGATCACATTTTTTCGTTTGATTCCTGTTCCGACTATCGATACGGAAGTAAAATCGCGTGTGTGCAAAATCTAATCCAATCGGACAAGTAAGGCAAAACCTGACTTTTGTACGATTTACTTTTCAGATTTGAATATGGAAGCTAAAATCGTTTCGTGTGTCGTTACGTGTGCTATACATGTTCATGTTGCGATCTGAAGAGTGTATGACGGATAAAAATACATAATATCGTTCTAGAATTAGAACGATATGATTTTTTTTTCCTTTATTTCAGTACACAGATTTAGAATTATGAAGCTGAAAAGGAAAAATTTGTAATAATTTACTATTAAAACAAAATAGTTATTTTTATATACATACATATATTATTTATTGATTACAAAATAATTTTAAGCATCGATACCGGGAAAAAAATCAGTTTTCGTTTATCAGTTTCAATATGCTTCAATCTTTACTTTACTGTATATTTTTTTAATTAATTTCAGTCGGAAATTCGTAGAGATGAGGACGGATGGGTAAGGGTGAAAAAGGGGTGGAAAATTTAACGAATAAAATCGCATAATTTTTTCAATTTGATTTAAAAAACGAACAAAATCAAATAATAGAAATATTGTATAGGTAAAAAATATAAAAGTAGTCGTCCGGAAAATTCATTAATTTTCATACTACCGTAATGTATCGAGTGGTTTGAATGCGTGACGGCATCGTCAAGACAATAACATTACTGTCGGAGGTCACCTGAGAGTGGCAGGTGAGCAAAATGTTACCATAGTTCACCTCTGAGGCTTAGCTTGAAAGCCGCAACAACCACAAATTCCTACTGCCCTGTGGACGAGCAGATACCTACATGACTCGACACTGCTTATGTCCATCCTCATCCTTGCTCAGAAATTGTCAACCTTGTGCGCTTGTAAATTTACGAAGTTTGACCGTTGTTAATTCTTAGAATTTTAACGATACCCTGAAATAGAATGACGTTGGAGAACACAACGATGCCACAAAAAAAAGTTAATTAGGTATACTTGTAATTAATAAAGAACTTAAACGTTTATCTAAATCACATTGTTCAAGTTGTAGGTACGACATGTATGTATGTAAAGAGAGGGATGGAAAGTGAAATTGTACGTTTTTAAAATATCAGACTTGCATAATTGAAACAATAAGAAATTATTATACATTTTGAAAATTAATTCTTATGCATATACATATGTATGTGACAGTTATGACTGATTCATACTTATTAATGAAGATCACTTTGTCATCACTATCATCATTTTCAACCGTTCACCGTTCACTGCTGGATGAAAGCATCTCCAATCCTCTTCCATTCCTGTCTGTCTTGAGCAATCTGCATCCAGTTGACTCCACACATTCTTCTCAATTCATCCATCGTCCACTCAGTCTACCTTGCTTTCTTTCACATCCTACCGGAGTATTTCTCGCGTTCATCTGCCATCCATTCTTCTCGCTATGTATCCAGTCCATTACCACTTCTGCCATATCTGCCACCTTTGTCATGGTTCTCCTCTCCTCTCGTTATACCGAGCATACATCTTTCCATGCTTCTCTGTGTGCACTGGATCGTGCGCAACATTCTTGAATTTAGCATCCACGTTTCACATCCATACATCATGACTGGCAGTACGCATTGAACTTTGTAAACTTTAGTAAACTGGTGTGCGTCTCTAATAAGAAGGCACTGTGTTAGAATTGGTCGAATTGAGGTCTTGGCTATCCCTGATCGTCTCGCTGTCTCTCTCTCCCCGAGACGCCAACACCGAAAGCTAATTCGCATACATTATGCAGCGGTGGTGAATGTTATGCAAATTCCCGAAGGGGTTGTGTGTGGGTGGGTAAGTAAGGGAGTGAGAAAGGGCAAGAGGAAACCCAGCAGATGGCTGTGGGGCCCTTCATAATCCAGCTCGTTTGTACGCGCCCTTGTAAATCGGCCACCGACCCAATAACAACATTATCAATTCCTTGCTATGTTTTCGCTCCAATTCTCACGTCGGCTACCGTACCGAACACGAATGTACCATAACTTGCTACAAACATTCAATTTGGACAACACCTTCAATATTTGTGCAATATAAAAAGTAAACACATACTATTTAGGTATATTATTGTGATCAGGGTATTGTTCACCTGTCACTGAACAAAGTTCTTTTTTTTTTCAATATTCAGACACTGAGACGAGAAGACACTCGGATGCGTCCGATCGTGGCTCATTTATTTGACAGGTTTAAACCCAAAGTTAATACATAATATAATATATACATAAATACATACATACATATGTACATAATAAAAATAATAACATTAATCATCATCATCATCATTTTCAGCCGTTCACCATCCACTGCTGGATGAAGACCTCTCCGATCCTCTTCCATTCTTGTCTGTCTTGAGCAATCTGCATCCACTTGACTCCACACATTCTTCTCAATTCATCAGCCCATCTTCCACTCGGTCTACCTTGCTTTCTTTCACATCCTCTCGGATACCATTCCAGTACTTCTCGCGTCCATCTGCCATCCATTCTTCTCGCTATGTGTCCAGCCCATTGCCACTTCAACTTTTTCACCCGCACTGCTACATCACCCACTTTGGTCATACCCATGTATTTATTTTGCGATCTCTTTTTGTTATGCCAAGCATACATCTTTCCATGCTTCTCTGTGTGCACTGGATCTTTCGTAGCATTCTTGAATTTAGCGTCCAAGTTTCACATCCATACGTCATAACTGGCAGTACGCATTGGTCGTACGCCTTCTTTTTCAGCATAGCGGAATGTTGGATTTAAAAACTATATTCATTCTTCCAAAAGCACTCCACCCTAGTTTCATTCTTCGTTTTATTTCTTCTTCTTTACATCCAGTCATATTCACCAATTGTCCTAGGTATAAATAACTATCAACTATCTCTACAATATAATTATCTACTGTGACTACGTTTTGCGTGCAGAATTCATTAAACATAATTTTAGTTTTGTTAAAACATTAATATACAGTTAAATTATCATTATGCAACCCCATCCCGGTCAAGTACGTAAGCTAAATGTAACTTCAGATAGGCCACAAAACTAGGATAGGGATGTAAAATAAATCGATACCATCGGCGGCCAGGGCATTGAATAGGCGGATGGTTTCAACAACAGGAGTCGCAGCCCCCATAATAGTCCTAAGTAAGGGTTGTTGGAAGAGACGATGAGAGCGCGAACGAATGTAATTTTCAGGCGCAAGCAGGCTAAGTCTTTCAAGCACTGGAGGATTCCATACAACGCTTCTTTACATTAGGAAAATGTGCCGCAACAACAACACGCTCCTTCAAACCTCGAGTGATTGCATGCCCGTCATGCCCAGAGGGAACTTATTCGGGTACTTGATAGACATTTGTTCGAAACGATAATTCCTATGTTACAAACAATGAAAACCTATTACAATATGCGCGATTTACATAATAATGTTAATCAGCATTGTCGCGCGTCGTAGCCGTTGAATACCATTTCGTCCATTTTGGTTTTGCAATTCGCGAATGCACTTTTCATATGCTAATTTCAAGATACGACGCTGTGACAACTATCACTTTTTTGACTGTGCTCGCATTCGCGGTACGTCTGTTGTGCGACGACAATTAGATATTATAATACAAAACGTAATTATGAATGAATCAAAAGTTTGTATGCTCGTAAGCTGTTGAAAATTTGATATATTTTTGAATTGCCTACACTGTTTACGAAATTCCGCAATAGCAAGGCGGGGGGATACGGAAGGGTTAAAAATACACGCTTTTCCGTCGTATTTATTCGAAAAATCGATTATTAAAATAAGACTGAAACGGACGGAGAACTTGCAAAGAAGCGAAAAGCTGCACGCGTGCCCAGCATCGCTAATGTAAAATCATCATATTCGAGTATTTACCATATATATATTTTTCTGCTATCTCGAGCATAGAAACTTTCGTGAAAAGTGCGTAGCGTTTGAAAAATTGCCTATACTTTTTCACAGTACACACAGTTGGTTGCCAATGTGGAAATTCACCGGAAGTCACTACAGTGAGCTTAGTTTGGTTCCAGTATCTACATAAGTATGTACGTAGTGTTGTAAAATTCTCGGGAATAAGCCGAGAATTTTGTAGTATATAATGCAATGTACCCTGGGCTCCATCGGCCACCATGTATTTTAAATAAATAAATACTAACTCTTACTGTATTCGCTTAAATATGCAGTAAACTCCCTGTAATCCGGGCTAATACTTACTTGAGAGAGGTGATAGAGATTACACGAATTATATTAGTATCCGTGACAAAAACTAAATTTGATGGGGCGTGAATATGACAAATTTTTTACGATCTTTTGTGCTATGTTTAAATGAATGATTATATCATAAGTTGGAAAAATTTCACTGGAATATCATTACTAAAGCAATAACAAGGTGCATACATAATTTATTGCTTCCAGATTTAATAAAAGCATTGTATTCCTGTGAGAATTTCGCGGAAAACGTTAATGCTAGTAGTGCGTGTGTTAAAATGACGAAATGACACATTCAGTGTCGTCAGAATGAAAAAATGTCATTCAAAAATATGCTTTCAGACACTCTAGAAAGTCCTATTACTCCTATTAGGTTCTGAAAATATCCTATAATCCTCTAAAAAGCTATGAAACTATCTAGAGATGTTTTATAACCAAGAAAAAAGAAAATTCGCGGATATTCTCAGAATATTCTCGACTTACAACACTATATATGTACGTATCGGACTCGAACGAAGCTCGTCCGCAAGTTGTTCACAGAACGAGCTTTCAATTACGTATCACCGAGCGAGCGCACTCAGTTAGACTGCAATAACCGCGATTAGACTGAAACCGACAATCATTTTAAATAATACCGTTTCGACGTGTATCCACAGTTTAGTTAGCGGAGCGCGCTTCGCGAGCTTTCGGAGTTGTCCAATCTTTCAATGGATTCATAAGCGCGCGTAAAATATATTCAAAGCATATTTTAACGGTGGAATATTCGGCGGACAAAAGTAGCATTAATTGAACAGTGCGAGTTAAACGAGCGGGCGAAAATTCAATGTCGGAAAATTGTCTCGATCCGAACAGATTTCGGCTGTGATCGGGCGCATAATGGGGGAGCTGGGCTTATCTCGTTTAATCCGTTCGCGCCCGTTACCCGCGGCGGTGAACGGGGGCTTATTACCGCCACTTATTTATGTGTCTTCCTTCCTTCTTACAAAACTCAAACCAGCACCGAGTTTCCCCTCCTTCTTAAAATCCTCCTTATCCCGCTTTCGCTTCCTTTCCCGTGGAAATTCGTACAAGGGAGCGCGCCTCAACGTGCGCCCAATAACTTCGATAGCTAGCAGGCAAAAGTGTACGCGGCTATTTACAACGCGTAATTTAATACACAATATAATACCAACCCCTCTTTCTACTTGTTATACATGTACTAGTGCAAGCCCGTTGAATATCAAACCGTTGAGTGAAGACGGTTCATCCAACGTTCCATATAAACGGAGTGAGCGATAAGTGGTCACGCATATCCACCCGCACGCTCCTCAGTTTAGTAAAAACGTGTCATCGAAGCGTGGCACACGAAAACTCGTCACGGCCAGCGGCCAGTGGGTGCCCCCACTCTTCGGCTAGACGTCAGGTTGCGTTGAGAACAGTGACTCATTGGGTGACCGTTTAAAACTACATTTGTGCACCCAATTCTTTCACATTCACATAAGTATTCCTTCTTGTACATACATACATACATTGCACTTGCTTTGAATTGAAAATGAGTTTTACTTCTATAGTGAGTGGCGGCTATACACTGCGATTTTTTTATAGTTGTTGGATAGATGGCGCGTTATAATACAACACGTGACAATTTAGAAAAGTCGCGAGCCTATTAAGATATTAATATAGTCAAATCGTAGTAGGCCCGTCATCGCCTCCGTTTGGATGATAGTGTTAGCACGACCTTATCCCAACTTGGTGATACCGGGTTCAAATCCCACTCGCGCGACGTTCTGGTTTTGTAATTATTTACCAAGGAGAGCGTTATCAGCAGACAGACAGACAGACACACACACAGACAGACGGAATAGGGCTATTATATATATACTAGTGTAAGCCCGTTGAATATCAACGGAGCGGTTTCTCATCACCCGTACTGAAAAATAATATTAAATTTAATAGTATTTATGTATAGTGGTTGTATAGATGGGGCTTTATAATACACAATAACAATTTAGCAAAGTCGCAAACAGTTTGAGATTTAATATTGGCCAATTATGTATATAGTAGCACGTATGTACGATAGTGTAAGTACCATGCCTCCCAACGTGGTGATACCGGGTTCAAATCGCATTCGCGTGACGTTCTGGTTTTTTTAAATTATTTACGTCGGCGAGCGTTATCAGCAGACAGACAGACAGAAAGACGGATTTCGGCTATTATATATATAATGACTAGTGTAAGCCCGTTGAATATCAACGCCCGCTGAATTTTAAATATCGTAAAGCGCTTTTTTAATAGAGATCACCTATCGACATATCGAGCACGGTATCGAATCCTAAATCATAAAATATTTTTTTTTACTTTACCATTTATATTATAATTATTAATTGTTATATATATAATAATTATAATTTTGTAAGTGATTTTGTAAAAATCAAAAAAAAAAAAAAAAATAATAGTTTTTATATCGCCATCTATGTATTATTAGCAGAGTTTTTATTTTATAGGAAAAGCAGAGTCACGATCCCTTGTATAGGTAATGTTTAAAAAAAAAAAAAAGGACCAAACCGACAACTGGTTTTGGCAGATTGTCAAAGGACGTTCTTCCCGAGCCTGGGGTCCTGGGTTCGATCCCCCACTCTTTCTGGTTTTTTAATTATTTTTCCTCGGCGAGCGTTATCAGCAGACAGACAGACAGACGGATTTCGGCTATTATATATATAATGCGTTCAATATTGTATATTCTGTTATGTAGGTTGAGTTGAGTTATATGGTTGAGTGAGTTGAGTTATAAAAAGTAGGTTGAAAATCGAAAATTTGGCGAAGGATTGTGCGGCAGCAGCGGTGAGTTTTTTCGGGGAAAACATTAATTCGCGTCAGTCGGACGCATTAAAACAAACAAGGAGAAAGGTCACACCGTTTGCAGGGGACGTCATGTCGAGGGCCTTGCGATAAATTATCCTCAAAAACATGTTAAAAGTTGGTAACTTCTGGCCGTGTGCGAGCGCGACTAACGGCCCTCCATCTGCCTCACACTCGCACACTGTATAGATGATTTTTCAAGTGGCACTCGTGACACTGTGATTTCGGAAAGTTTGCCGGGACTTTCGGCAGCGAAAAGGACGCGAAAAAAATGCAAAGTTATGGCCCGTGATGTATGAATGATACGGTCAAACTTTACGCTCGGAACAATCGCAAGCACGGCGTCAACTCGAGAATGTAACATACATATTTATGTACATACATACATACCTACAGCTTTATGGCGGAAAATTATGTTGCTTCAATCAATAGTCATGGACAGGTATCTCAATCAAATAGTAGCCAAACTGAAAGGATTGATAATTCTGAATAAAACATACATATGTACATATTATTATCTATACCAGCGGTCGCCAACCTTTCAGACCTCGCGGACCACTACCATGATTTTTTCCATAAAAATAACATTCTAAATATAAAATGGTAGTTACACTTATATTTGCACTCCAAGTTATTTGCAAAAAGTTGGATATCACCTTATAATGATAGAAAAATTATAATAAATAAACGATATTCATTATTCATTATGAAAACTGCCGGTTTTGACGTATGGATGTGAAACTTAGACGCTAAATTCAAGAATGCTACGTAAGATCCAGTGCACACAGAGAAGCATTAAAATATGTTTGCTTCGTATAACAAGAAGAGATCGTGAGAGGAATGCATGGGTAAGAAGTGTGATGAATGTGGCAGATATAGCAGAACGTGTGAAAAGTTGAAGTGGCACATAGCGAGAAGAATGGATGACAGATGGTGGCAAGAAATACTGGAATGGTATCTGAGAGGATGTGAAAGAAAGCAAGGTAGACAGAGTGGAAGATGGGCTGATGAATTGAGAAAAATGGGTGTAGTCAAGTGGATGCAGATTGCTCAAGACAGATAGGAATGGAAGAGGATTGGAGAGGCCTTTATCCAGCAGTGGATGGAGAACGGCTGAATATGATGATGATTATGAAAAATGCGGACCACGAAAATTCTCTGGCGAACCATCAGTGGTCCGCGGACCACCGGTTTGCGACTGCTGATCTATACTATAAAGTTGAATGTGTTTGTTTGTTTGTTTGTACGCAATGCAAATTTACAGTTTTCAATTCAGAACAACTGAATTTGGTATACTATCTTATGGCACTTGGTAAATGGTAGACGGTTTTTGGAAGGGGTCGGATCCTTGGGTTCAAAATTTTAATCAATTTTTGTTTGTACTAGAGAATAAATGTTTATTTCGATATTAATTTGTTTTCACAATTCACCCGCCCAATTCGGCTAGTTTTCCAATAAATTAAAATAAAAAAAAAATAATATTGAGATAAATGTGTATGAGAATTTATTTTTGTTATATATTTTGTGAACGGTAAATTCCGCGTGTATAAAATACTTTTTCAGTAAAAGTCCGAGACAATTTATATGTACATATGTAAAACTGGTCAATGCCTGTTGACAGTGTCATCGGGTGGGAATCATTACTATAAATATAAACCGAGGAATCTGCGATCGTCACATTTTATGGGGATGATTTCAACGAATGGTGAAACACGCAACCCAAATTTACACAGGTGGCGCATGCGCCAACTGTGTCTATATAACCTCACTAACGTTCACAACACTGATAGCACGGTAACCACCCGGTGACACTGTCAACGGGTACTCGTTAGTTTATGTATACACCTATAGTGTATGTATTTAGTACAAAATGTAGCAAAAATGTTGTAGGCAGTTGAAAAATGCGAGGGTTTCGCTCTACCCGTGGCATGAGTGTGTGATTAAGTGAGTGTATGTATACGTGCCGTGAGCGTATGCGAGCGTTCCATGGCTACGCAGCCGGCTAGGCAGCATTATTACTATATATATATGAGCTCATATTTATAGTAATAAAATAAAATAAAAACGTAGGTACACTTTCACCATTATTAAATTTGCTATATGTACATAATATTATGTAGATGATAAAAAATGATATTTGTGTTGACCTTGTGTACTGGTATACGCGCACGAGAAATAATAAATATCGCAATGGTGGGGAATTTTCCGCGGAAAATTGAAAAGCGTCGCAGGAAAAAAATAAGCGTTTTCGATTGTCGAACGATGAGTATCATCCGAATACCGAACGATTGCCAATAAAATGTTATTTATTCTGCTGGTGGCAGAAATATTGAGGACGTCTGCCCGACACGTCAGAATAAACATTTCGCCGAAGATGCGGAGGAGGGATGAAGGGAGCCCTAAAATAGGGGAGGGAAGGGGAGGAACGGTGACATCTTGAACCAATCGCAAAACGATGGGAAAACATTTTTTCACAATTTTCAATTTTCCTCTGCGCGCTGCGCGAAAGGAAAAGTTTTAACGGGCCACAGTTGCCAGCAATACCTCTCTTTATTGCCACACACAAACTCACAATATTTTTGTTGAACAATGAATTCTATATATTAATAATAATATAATCACGTGGGAATTATACAAAAAGGTTGACAAAACATTGTTTACAGCCAAGACACAAACACGACATTGCAATAAGTATTTCTAGACTTTAAATTGAAATTATTACAAAATGGCACCAATGAATTCAATTCAACTCGCAGTGGTTTTATGTTGAATTCAATCTTTTTCATTTGAAATTCACTTCAAAACGCTTTGAAGAACAATTTTAAATAAACGAACTTCACTTGAAATATACGTCGCGAAATTCAGCATCGAAATAAAACCCAATTTCAGACTCCCGAGTGCGATTATTCCCATTCGCAATAACATGTAGACTCTTTATGTTTGCTTTTAGCATTTCAATTTCATTATATCATGTATGATTTTACGTATTCAAACTCGACTATGGAAGCAACGCATAAAAGTGTGCACGATGCGCATTATACATACGTTGACTGTGATTAGATTTAAATGTGGAAAATTCACGAGAACGGCGAATAGTATCCGCGGATTCTCAAACTTTCACGACCGAATAAGCACTGCGGACTTAAACGCGTTATAATTAAATTGTATCCAGGTCATATGCAAATACAAAATACTAGTACTGCTATAATTATAAATATATATTTTATATTCATTATTTTCTAGGCGACAAACGAAATAACGTTAAAATAAAGCATCGGCGAATGTGTGACGTCCGCGGCCATTGTTTGCAGTCGTTTATCTTGCTAGGGTCGAAATCCTCACGCGGTCCGGAAGGTGTTAAAGGATTTTCGCTCACACTTCAGGCGATAATAAACGCGAAAATGGCGAAACGGTCCAGTCTACGAAACACCTACAAAATCCCGATGCAAACCGCGTCCACGTAGCCCTTTTGTACAATGTAAGCGAGCTTTTGTACCCTAATAGGATTAGCGCTAAAGGGACCCAGCGACAACTGGGATTTATTGACAAATATTCTGTATATACTCATATGTACATATGTATATGTATGTAGGTATACAAGACATTCATCGATCCAATCCATTATAAAAATAATCCAAGAGACCATTCTAAATTGATTGTGGACTTACTTGTATTATATATTGATAATTATTACTTTATCCATATCGGATAGACTTTATTAATTACAGGGGTTGGCAAGAGGTGTTCCGCGGGCCAAATGTGGCCCGTGAAGTATTTTAAAATTTGCCATTGTGCAAGTTATTTTTTGAAAAACACTTTAGAATTGCCAACGAATTTATTTTTAGAATACATTGAATCTCTTCAAAATGAATTTTCGAGACGATTTTCAAACTTCCATAAACACTCTAAAGAAATTCGTCTTTTTCAAATCGCTCCCCATATTGAAGATGTTCTTGATTATTTACAACTGGAAGTAATTGATTTACAAACCAATGACGTATTAAAAGACACTTTTAAAGTGATGAAGTTAACAGAGTTCAATACTGGACTTTCAACTTCTTTATTTCCTGCTGTGAAGAAATTTTCAGCTGGAGCGATAACTGTATTTGCCAGCACATATATTTGTGAACAAACATTTTCTCGAATGAATTATATAAAAAAAAATTCGGGTGTGACTTTATCCATATATTTGAGGAATACAAAGAGTAACGAAATAATTTTTTTAAGTACGTAAGTAAATAAAACGCATGCACACCACCACACCAACCAAAATACACATGTACATGAAATTACTATGTTGAGTGAGCGCCCGTATGTAAAATACTATCATCGGCATATATTATCATCAATTATATATCAAAATCCACCGACCGTAAGTGGTAATTTACTCTTGAACGAGAGATTATTTTCGGCCTTTTAAATATTAAGTATCTTCATAATATTGTAATATTATAATCATTAAAGCAATACCAACATAGTTACGAAAAAATAAATCATTAAAATCAGTCAACCGGAGTTTTTTTTTTGTAATGGATAATGTGCATTATTGAGCTATTATCAAAACATTTGGCAGTTACCAATTATATATTACGTAATTATGTGATGAGTAAAAAATATCACGTTCATAAGAGCACGTTTACTTTATTCGGTGCACCAGCAGCTTTAGGAAAAAATGAAAATAAACTTATTACAGGTAAAGAGAAGAAGGTTTTCCGTTTCCCATTTGAGGCAGGTTTTGCTGTAAAGTTGGACGGTAACTTGCACTATGTATGTAGTTCAGTCCTGGTGCAAGTTCGACTAACTACGCCATTCTTCGCGAGCATGTGGGCATACCGAGCCCCTCTAGCATGTCACATTGTAAACACCGTATACTGTGTAAAAGTACCCGAGAATTTCTAGATAATAACTAGACTTATCCGAAGCTGAATCACCCCCTTGTACCCCAGAAAATCGATAATAAAGAGTACGCATTTGTTATACATAATCAAATTATCCTAAAATTTTGCCTTTATTGATTTTAATTTTCCAATGAAATGATAGATAAAAACAGTCATTTATTACATTGAAACCCCTGTGAATACATTTCCATTGTGAATATTCATACAATATTCACAGTGTAAGCATCAATATGTCATTCATATATTCATGTAAAAATATATTATTTGAATTTATATTTTATATATTATTTTCGGTGGGTATATGTAAAGTTTGATACTTACAGGTACCTACTACATAGCGTACATTCTGATAAAATTTGGCGAGATGAACTATTTTGTATGTTCGATCGCTTGAAATATTTAGTACTGCGCCAAAATTCGATAATATGATTATTTATTATTATATAAAACGTATATCAAAAAACAACCCATTATATCTCGATGCTGCTATGTATTTGTATGTTTTCAAAGCTTTTTTTAATGTGTGTGCTAAAATATAATAATTTAATTCTAAAATATACATTGTATGTATATGTAAAGTTTCATTTAGAGTTCTCAACTAAAAAGCAGAAGGTATAATAGTGAGTTTCAATCTAATTCCATCATTTTTTATGTGTGCGAAAGTTGAACGCATCCATCGACGCAATAAATATTGCGTTATATATTGTAGGTATGCTGTTACGCTGGTTACGCATATGAATATACTTTTGCGAAAAGCAATATTTGCAGTGTGTATAAAAATTATCAAAATAAATTGCGTATAATCATTCAATTAGGCATCGTTTCCTTCGGATAGACGAACGGGAGTCCGGTTAATATTTTGCAAATATCGACGGCGAATGTGGTTCATGCGGGTTAAAAAAATCAACCAATCCAATCTATTAATTAAAACGCGCCGCTCACTGTGCGCTGAAAAATAGAAATACATAAGTAAAAACAAAAAACAATTGTACAAAACACAAAAATCCAATTTTATCGAGGGGCTTGGAATTGGCGCGTCGAATCCATGGATTGAAAAATCGCGTTTTTCACTTTTCCGGAAATACGTGTACTCACACACCCACACGCCGATTGGAGTTTTCCGATTTTAATAGTTCAATTCAGTTTGAATTACGCGCTCTCCGGTCAGCCAGTCATTCATTGACAACAGTCTGTGTATGATATATATTCACATATAACCGTTTACTTTTAATTAACTACGCTTTCCGATCACAATTCATTGTTACTTTATTTAAGTAACCAATTAATGCAGAAAATGATTACAAACTTACCAGTTAAATTATGGAAAAAAAAAACACCGTTGCTGCTATAATATTGTGTACACACGCAAGCTTAATCCTGTTTGTCGTAAATATTATTTGACCCTAGAATAATATGAGGAGGATGATGAAGGTGGTGTAGGTACTCCTACTATTGTACATACAAACATACATATATGTACATTCATACATATGGAATGTGTGCTATATTATATTAAAAGAGCGACATGGATGTGAGGTAGACTACGCCCCTGGACACTGACAGTGCGCGGATCCGGAAATATATTGCTCTTTCTCTGCATATTTATATTACTATATTAGTGTAAATACGAGGAGCCCCGCCACTGGCACGCAAAGTGTTGACGTAAAGTATGGGCATCGTATGCAGTAGACATTGCGTACATAAATATATACATACATACATGAATAATACAATACATTTGTATTTATTTGGAATGGTTAGTTCATTTACATATATTATACCATATATAGAATATCATCAGGTGCACTTTTAAGCATCAAATGTTCCATTAAAAATTATCACCTTGTACGAAGAGTGTGAGGCGGAAAGGCATTACACAGTGTCACTTAATAATTTTGGCAGCGTAAGCGCTTAAAAGACGGGATATTGTGGTTAGTACGGGTAGTGGGAAAGGTGTTGGGTATGGCTGGGATGGGGTAGAGGTGTCTGTTTTTGTTTATTTTGTTTTATTTTCAGTGTGAAGAAACGCCGCCGGGGTAATCCCCACCCCAGACTGTAAAATATGGTGCGACCGAGCTTTCGTTAAAGCTGAGGCGAAGTGAAAAAATGAATTATGCGCGGTTATCCTGAGCTTTCTCTCTCCCCGTTCCCTCTTTTCCACCTTGTTTCGCTTTTCCGACATAATAAAAAAGCTTCGTTCGCCAAACGGTCGCGGAAAAGCGTAGAAAGCTCAAATGGACGGGTCGCCATCGAGCGATTATGAGCACAATGATAATTATGTAAGTTCAATACAAAATTTTATCTTGAGTGACAGTAATTGTAATAACTAATTAATTAATAACTTAGTAATATTGAAACGGTAAACTTAACAAAGAGGAGATCGTTTATTAACAAATAATTCACCGATCAATATTCTTTTGAATGTCAGTGTCAGGAATGTTGGCGGGATGGAAAATAATCTGGGCAAAAGAAGATTCCGAAGCATTCTTCTTGCTCGCTCTCTGATATCAGTTGAAAGGATTTTCAGCAAAAAGAGAACACGTGCAGGCGATCCATGATTTCTTTTTGTTTGTTTGTTGCATACATATATGTATGTATGTATGTTGGTGGATGGACGCCAGTGATACGATGGGATCGTGTTGGTAAAAAGATATGGAAGTAAACGAGAATACGCGACAAGAGAAAATCGCCAATAAAACAGTAAACAATGTTCAATGATTATATATGTACATACATAGGTAGTATGTAACCTATAGAAATTATCGTCATTCATCTCGCTGTCAAATCTTAAGCTTGGGTATTTATCGAGTTAATGAGGGTGCGCCATTGATTCTCCGATTGTAAAAATAAAATTTGTTTTTAAAAGTGGAAGGGAAGAAAGCGGCGGATGTCTTTTATTCGCAGCTCTCCAAAGTTGGCCCATCGAAAGGGCCGAAGAGTTTTATGGGCCGGGAGCGTTCTGCCAGCTTTATTGATTCAAGAATAGGAAACCCAACACCGATAGGAAATAGATTTGAAAGGTTTTTGATGTCGCACGCAAAAATGGTCCTCCAAGCCACTATTATTCCGTTTGCGCGGCTGCAGAAACCCCTCATAGCGCTCTTACTCTCGCATGAGACGTGGCCTTTCATTATTGAATATAGGCTCCTTCTCACCTGTAGTATACTGGAAATATCTTTAAGGACATTACAAGTGAGTGTCGCACATGAATGGGTATTGTTCTCCGATTTTAGTTTTGATCCATTGAGAATTGACTACGACAACACGCACAAGCGATGCGAGACCTATTGAAATATCTAATATCACGTATTATTATTATTATTACCATATTCGTAAATATAGTTAAATCATATATATTACGTACCTTAATTTATATAATATACATTTACAAAGAAGAAAACGCTTCCATTTAAACGATAGGCACTTTCGAAATACAATTGTAATATATGTACATATGTACATACTTACTCGTACCTACTTACATACGCATTACGCATACTGGAATTATATAACATTAAATTTTGATGTTGTGTATGAGTGAAATTGTATACCGATTCAATGTTTATTTTTAATTTAAAAAATAGCAATTCTTCTATACAAAATAAGAAGTAAATGAATGGAACGGTTTAAATTCGATTCAGCCGCTGCTGCCGGATCGTCAAACAGAATGCGCTCGTTCGATCGTTTGCTCTTTTTTTTTTCAATGGGCGACTTTCAATACAAATAGTAGATACGCCAGCAGTTCGGTAAGTTTCGCGCTTTGCTCGATTTTCAAAAATAAAATCAAAAGTAGCGCAAAAAAAAAATCGGATCAAAGAGTCAAAATTGCAAAGCAAAATGCACCGAGTGCAAAGTTGCACACGATCGTAACTTGAGCGTCGTATATTTAAAATATCCAGTGTGTGACTTGTGTTTTTGTTATATGTACCTTATAGCACGTTATATCGTAGTACCTAGTGTGGAAAGTATCCGTGTCTGAGGTATCACGGTGCGTTGAAATGCGAAACTAGGCTAAGGCACGTTGTTCTGAATAAACAATGGACCGGTGACCCGTTCTCGGCTTTGTCTCACGGCAAACTTTCATAGACAGCGGGGTAAACAATGCGAAAAGAAAATAAAATACCCGTAAACGGGAAGGAGGGTGAACTTAGGAATGGGAGGGGAATAGCAGGCAACAAGGGAAACACAAGGGGAAAAGATGAACTTTGCCAACTTAGCCTCAGGACTATGTGAGACTGAACCGCAGCTCGAAAACGCGCAGCAAACACGCGGAAATTAACACAATTTCGCTCGTGAAATTAGTTAAAAATTTCAACATAAATTGAATATGAATCAAAGCAGTTCGGCGGGTGAGCAGTATTAGTGCCCGTTAATTAAATATAGCATTTACAGAAAATATCTCATTATGAGTTGTTTGCTTTGATAGCGAGGCGTTTTATATACATACATATGTACATATGTTATAGTGAAAGCATATTTCAAGTGAAAATACATTTTTACCAATTCAGGCAGTGAAAACGTATCAAACAATGAATATACAGTTTCACTGCTCAGTATCGGTGAAAGTATATTAAAGTAAGCGTATGTGTTTGGGACTTGTTAATGTTGGCCTAAGTCGATGATGTGTCATTCTACAAGTGTGTTTTGAACGAAACGGTGGAGGATTCTGAGGATGAGGGTGATATAGACACGTGCTCTTTTTCTTTTAAACCGACTCTTATAAGTCAAAATTGTTATAAAATCGACAAAGACTCTGTAAACTATAATTGGTACTAACCAGTAAAAGTCTAGGCCTGAACACGGGCACGGCACAATAAGAAGAAGAAGCGACAAAATAACTACATAGGATTGAATATTTCAGCAGATTATATGATTCGATCGGTCATTTTAGTTTCAATGACGGTTCGGAAACGAATATAATTTCACCAGTGCGTATCAGTTAAAATGTATTTTCACCAGTGAGTATCAGTTAAAATATATTTTCACTAGTAGAAATATATGTATATCTACATACTAGTGAAAATGTGCTTGAATATGATTTCACCGAAACGCTAGTGAAAATATATTTTCACTTGAAATATGCTTTCGCTGTAACATATACATACATATTATGTACATATGTATGTATAAATCAGTGACTCCAATGTGCATTTTTCTTCTATGACTAATGTATGTATGTATGTACATATGTGCTTTCAGATGTGTATTCTAATCCCTCCGTAGCGTAGTCATATTGTGATCCGTATTTTACATCATCTCTGCTACAATTTTTTTTGAGTATTCAGTGCTTTTTCATTTCTAATGGATGCCGAATGAAAATTAGTCCAGTCGGCGACAGTCGGATGAGCTTTTCGTATAATTATTGCGATATGTCTTTGTCAGGGTTTCGGAGCTTTAAGCCGAGCTTTTAATTATGAACATTCCAAACGCCGTAGTCTATTATGTGTCGACGATGGCGGATAACTGGCTAAAATTATGATTTCGGAAAATTAAATTCGTAATTATTGCTGATATAATTATCAGAATAAGAAATCGAGTATTCATTCTTGAAATAAATTTACATATTTGTATGTTTCAACGTGACTACATACATAGAGTGACACTATATCCGGGTTCGCTTTTGATCATGTGCACGGTGAGCTGTGTCGAAACCAATGCACATACATAAATTTGCATACCACAAACTCCAGAATCAGGATACCATGCTGACTTAAAGTGGACCACGGCGCCGGCGCGGAGTCTTAATGTATAATGCTGCGTACACACCGACGTATCGAACAGCGAACGACGAAGGGATGCTATTGTGTGGAGCGGTCCACCCAATAACGTCCGATGATTTATGAACGTCCACACAATAGCGACCCTTCGTCGTTCGGTGTTCGGTTCGTCGGTGTGTACGCAGCATTACTGTTTCTCGTCATTTAGATCGACAAGGGTAAGTATCGATCTTGCGTATAATAATATCTACAAACTGTCAGCGTAGCGTAATGGCATGTTCTGAATGGTGAATTAAACAATACTATATCTATATTACGTTTATGTATAAGGTAAAAATATGGAAAACTATTTTATGAATGTACATACATATGTATAGATATGTATAGATACATTTCAAATGATTTAATCCTTTCAACGACGACTTGGAAACAGGTTTAAGGGTATTGAAATGAAGTGTCGTATCAAAATTGCGATTGATTGACGGCACGAGCTTTCGAGAGTGACATGGCCATGTCGCAACTCCTGAACGATAACATCAGGGCTGGTGATTAGTGCCCTGAGAGTATCCGAAGTGTAAGTGTGGGTCATGGATAAATAGTCCACTAGTTTCCTAAACTTTGGGTCGCGACCCACTTGTGGTCGCGAGCCTATTTTTAGTGGGTCGCGAAAAATTCAAAGTTCAAAATTCCATTCTAAAGAATGTGAATTTTTTTTTAATTATTTAAAAATAAAATATGATAAAATGGGAAAGTAAAAAAAATATGCAACAAAATTTAAAATAACTAGACGGAGAATAGGATGAGTCCAAGCAAATTATTAGCCACTAGAATTTTTTGAAAAACAACGGGAACAGCTCAAGTCCTCGAAATCGAAGCTTTCGCTATACACCAGCATTAATGGAAAATCTCTCTACGCCTTGTGCCTGATTAGTTTGCAAATCGCGCAAGCTAGTAAGCCGCACACAATTGGCAAGACTTTAGTGCTACCACGAATAAAAGACACGGTTGGAATTATGTATGTTTTGATGATAAGAGCAAGAAAGAAGTATTGAAGTCGAAACGATTTCGCTTATAATACGATTGCACGCAGAATCGATTAAATGGGCAGAAGATGAGCTGATCCAAAGAGTTAGTGAGATATTTTTAGAGTTAGTGAGTTAGTAAAATTTTTCTCACTGCAACTGGACGAGTCCACGGATGTACAAGGTTTATACCAGCTGCTTTTTTTCGTTAATTAGAAGTTATTTAAAAAAAAATAAAACTCTGGATATTTTTAAGTATAAAAACAGTATTAAAAATAATTTAAACCCCCCCCCCCCTCATCATGTCCATTAAAACTAGGTGGGTCGCGAAAGTTTGTCCTTCTAAAACGTGGGTCGCGGTACTAAAAAATTTGGGAAGCACTGCACTAGTGCATTATTCATAGTCGGACATTGAGAAACGTTGGACGACTTAATTATGTAACTGTATGTATATATTTCAGTATTTTTTGGTATTTATTAAAAGGTTTGTCTGTCGGGGTGACTGGGACACGTTTGCAGTACATTTTAAAAGCATTAGCACGAGGAAAAACACGACGACGATACTGTGCACTAGACAGATCGAACCATTCTGTACTTTACCGCTTACCGGGTGGTTCGGTTTGAGTGCTGCATACAAAGAAACGCAAAGTAAATGGTTTTGCGAGACAGAGTGCACTTAATTTTGCAATACGATATCAATATTTTCAATAGATTGCCTCTAAGGCTGTTGGTAGGTGCAGAAATCGTGAGCCGTTAAGTCGAAGTCGGATTAATCGAAATCGAATTGAGTGCATTTAATCATCGCGCGCCATACGGAATATTATTACGAGGCTAGGTGCACACCAAAGAGATTCACGTGATGCAGTCAGATATACATACATAATTATGTATACATACATAGTCAGCTATAACAGTCATTGAGATGCAGTGCACAATGCAAATTGATAGAGGACTTATAGCTTAGTTGCTAAGCCTCGAAATATGTTGTGAGACTATGAAGCTAATATTAAATCAATACGATTCAAATACGTATCGACTGCTTCATTATTATACTCGCTCAACTCGCCACGTTTCAAGATCTATTACGTCAAGTTGCGCAAACATTATGTGTGATGAATGGAACATACGTATACATATATGTATACATCTTTTTCAGCCGCTCACCTTCCACTGCTGGATGAAGGCCTGTCCAATCCTCTTTCATTCCTGTCTGTCTTGAGCAATCTGCATCCAGTTGACTCCACATATTGTTCTCAATTCATCAGCCCATCGTCCACTCGGTCTACCTTGCTTTCTTTCACATCCTCTCGGATACCATTCCAGCATTTCTCGCGTCCATCTGCCATCCATTCTTCTAGCTATGTATGTGTCCACTTCAACTTTTTCACACGTTTCGCTATATCTACCACCTTGGTCATGCTTCTTACCGCCATCTCTTCTCGTTATACCGAGCATAAATTTTCTGTGTGCACTGGATCTTGCATAACATTCTTGAATTTAGCATCCACGTTTCACATCCATACATCATAACTGGCAGTACGCATTGGTCGTATGCCTTCCTTTTTAAGCATAGCGGAATGTTAAATTTTACATAAATACTATATATGTATGTAAATAGCTTAATTCTTCGTTTTATTTATTCTTCTTTACAATCAGTCATATTCACCAATAATTGTCCTAGGTATAAATAACTATCAACTACATATGTATGAATGTATGTACCTACATATATAAAAAAAAACATATTTCAATCAAATAATTTCCGCGGTGAGAAAAATTACGCCATTGAACAACTGTCGCAATACCATAAAACCAATATCCCCGACAATACCAGGGCTACAAATCAGAAATAAATAATATCGCCTAGACTACAGATACACTCACACGAACCAACTAGATCGTTTGTTGGGGGAGTTATAAAATGTCTCTTGTTTCCAAAACAATTAAGGAGCTACAAACAGGCGTCCAACGTTGACAATAGTACGACTAATTAGTGTCTGCGAAATCGTTCGCTATAATATGTACATATATAATATGAATAGTAAGTTCGCTTGCTGTCAGATTTCCGGTTATGAAATTGTCTACAGGCAAAAATAATTGTTATGTGGTGAACAAAAAGAGTTAGACCAGTACTAGAGTTTGCGGATTGGTGTTTCGTCTAGTTGAGGAAACTTTTCAGTAGATTCGTCTGCCACGCTTTGAGGTTGTAAAGGGTAAGTTTGAGGGTGACTTCCGGTTGACGGTTCCCGTAGACGTGTACGAACGCGAGATAACCACATGCGCAATTCACCTACAATTTTCATATGCATCGTTGCAACGTGGTGCATAAAATCGGAACAATAGCAAAGAGGAATTCTTTTCTGAAGAGAATTGTAGTGCATGAGTAAGTCGGAAATTGGCTTAAGATATTTATGCCGATGTAAAATACAATTTATAGTTGTATAAATCTATGTAATTGTCAGATAAATTCGAATATTACACTATTATAAAAGAGTTAATAAAACATTTAATATTAAAATACCAAATGGAATTATTCCATTTCAAACAATATGTCTATAATTTGAGGAGAAGAATTTATTTCGTACGAACTACATACATATATTTTATTCTTTTTGCTTGAAAACTCAGAGATGTTTCCTATTTGTTTTTAGGCATATTCACTTATTATTATTATTATTGCTTTTAACATTATATACATATGTACATATATATATATATATATATATATATATATATGTATATACATTCTAATTTCAGCTGAATACCGGATTTCAACTTCGAGTAGCCGGATATCCATTCTCGTGCCGTAGCCAAATTTTCGAGAATTTTACATGTATAGACTCACTTATTTGTACTTTTTTTACTTTATCCTAATCGGATAAAGTATTGTGATCGTGCGAAAATTCGACCTCGAGATTTTGACTGATTTGTATCGAGTATCATCCCCTGATTACGTTTTCATGATTTCTAAAAAACGTCTGTATGTCTGTATGTCTGTATGTCTTTATGTCTGTATGTCTGTATGTCTGTGTGTCTGCGTACTTATGCGTGTGTGTGCCTGTATGTGTGTTTTCTCCGAAACTATCAAGGCTATGAAATTGAAATTTCATATCTATTATTTTCACGTAAGGTGTAAGAGCCATAAGGAATTTGGTCAACATCAGGGAACCGGAAGTAGGGTTTTTTTCTTCTAGAAAATTCTAAAATTCTTTTACCACAGAATATTTCTTCGACCTTTTAAATATGTAGTATCGTCACAATATTGTAATGTTGTAATTTTGAGAGAAATTGATATTTAAAAAAAAATAAATCTTTAAAATTAGTCAACCGGAAGTGGGTTTTTTTTTTTCGTCGAAAAGTTTACGACAGATTATTTCTGAAACTGCTCGGCGATCTTGTCGAAAATTTATATTTATAATTTTCATATAAAAATTGATCAATTGATTGGTTTTGATCAAAATCCGCCGACCGGAAGTGGTAGTTGAATATATGCCGAAGATCGTATTTTACATACGCGCGCGCACTCAACATAGTAATTTCATGATATTTATGTATGTATTTTGGTCGGTGTGGTGGTGTGCATGCGTTTTATTTACTTACATACTTAAAAAAATTAATGTCGTTACTCTTTGTATTCCTCAAATATATGGATAAAGTCATGGGTGGGGCACACCCGAATTTTTTTTTATTTATTCTGAGGGCTATATTATATTTTTTGGCATACAGGTAAAACTGACAATGTATGTATGTATGTTTAAATTGAGTTATCGATGCAAAATGCCATAAATTAAATTTCAAAATTTTTTTATTGTTTCTGAACTAATTTCACATGCCAAAATGATTAATTCAATTTCAATTGGATCGAAGTCACTTTATATTGGTTTAACTTTAAATTATTTCCAAGAACACGTAAGGTTAATTTTTCAAATGAAACATTAATCGAGAAGCTAAGAATTTACTGGCAGAATAAACTAATTTGTGGTAATTAGGTCATTAAGGATTCTTTTAGCGAGGAATATGCTGTCGCTTATTCAAGTTGATTTCTTTGTATATATACATATGTATGTACATATGTAGATCGTAAAAGTAGATATTATTTTTTTACTTTGCGAAACATTGTTGATGAAAGAGGCATGCTTAAGATTTGATTTGTAGAATAGGTTTTTCTCCGAGTAGACAGTTTTTATTCAATTCGAGAGAAATATGGTTATTGAACAGATGCCGATTGGCTTCACGAATGTCACAATAATTTAAGTGAAATGTTGGGATTTCAGCTCAAAATGCTCAGAGCTCAAAAGAGGAATGGCAAAACAATGCAAATTTAATGCGCGTTGCAGTGTCCTGGATTTGTTGGAATACGAAAGAAGAAAACGGTGCAGGTTTGCTGCTTGCACAATTTATGACAACGACATGGTCTCCACACTTTGTCTAGCAGTAAACATACGTAAAAGCACAAGTGTGTACACAAAATATGATTTAAAAAATAGCTTAATATCAAATAGTTTTCAAGTAAATAGAAGAATTGCAGTGGGAAAGTCAGAAAATCGGATGTCCACCAATTAATTAATCGGCGATCTCTTGAAATTTTGATTTATTAAGCATCTGCGTTTTTGCTCGGAAGCCTACAAATTGAATCACAACTTTTCCTGGTCAAAATAAACTGGGAGAAATGAAAAAGAAAAGCCTCCCCTCGATGCAACTCCGAAAAAACATTGTCTAGAAGTGTATTCAATTACTACTTCTCCGGTAATTTTGCAAAAGTTTTCTTTTTTTTTCTCGAGCACTTTCGATTCAAATTTTTCTTCCAACTTTTGTGTTAGCTGCTAAGCTTTCAAACTTGAAATACGAAAAAAACGCCCATTCAAAAGCGGGAGCAGAATAAAACAATGCAACGAGCTTTTAAAAGGGGAGTTATTGAAAAACTTTTTTTAGAACTGTTCCCACCCCCATCCCATCTCCTGGCTGAGAATAAAAATCGGTCGATGCATTTCCGACACAGCTTATTTTTAAACCGTACGACAGACTGTATTATAACTTTGTTTGAAAATTTATAAAAGTTAAAATATGCGAGAGCTTTTGCTTTTTTAGTATATTTTAATTGATCCTACTAAAAAAAAACATAACATACATTATACGTATACTATTAAGGTAACGATTAACTAATATGAAGGTGTCTAAAATGCTTAATATTCAAGTCAATTAAATTAAAAATTACATGCATAATTCTATCAAAAATTTCTTTTAAGTTCTACTTTTTATATTTCGCAGTTATTAATTTTAATGCAAAACTTACTGTCGGGTAATATCGAACGCATATATGTATGTACATACATAGGTATTCTGAAAATACTAATCATTTTTTAATACATTCTTTCAAGAAAATTGAATATCAAGTTTGTTGACGCGTTGCAACCACTTTTGTTGGGTCACGCCAGCTAGCGCAGCTGAAGAAATAATTAGATTTCAACTTCTTAATGGAATATCCAAGCAAAAGTTCGACGATGTTTCACAAATTATTTATCAAAAGACCACACCGGAACGGACGGATGGAACAAATCGTAGCGGCTCTGAATATTCAATTACATTAATCAAATAATCCGTCGTTTGTGGGGCAGACGAGCCGGAATAAATTAAGCTGCTGTATTTTAGACCCGTTGCACTTCGCGCGAATTAACGGATATGCATCCCTTAAATACAAATAAATTCTACCTAATTTAAATAAACAAATACAGCGATGTAGCAAAAATTACTGTTGAGTTTCAAATATTTACCAAAAGATATTCGCGAGCTCTGCGAGATTCAACGTCTACTCGTAAAAACGAGCTCACGAAAGCTCCGACCTGTTTATAATTAGCTTAATGTTATTAATGCCAATTATGCGCGCACCTGTCTCGTCTGCAACGCAAACTGCATTCGACTCGAAAATTTTACAGTTAATTTAAAACGCTAATTTGACAATTAGGTCTTACGGACAAGTTTTAAAATAAAACTTCAAGCTTAATTAAATAGTCGAGTGGAAAGATGATGACACAATTCAAACTTGCTATCAGCTAATGTGCATTAACACACAGAAATAAAACATTGAAGTCACGATGCCGTTTTGCAAAAGAACAGTAGGTAGAGTGTTACGTGTCTATGTCGAAGAGCAGTTTCTGTTTATTGAAACCGTTAAAAGTTGGACACATCCCACGTTTTGAAACGGGGAACAAGTTTAGTGTTTGGTAGCAATTGCAGGAGTTGTTCGCTGTCTTGTGTTTGACTACGGACTGTCTGAAGTCATGCGCTGAATGCGAATCCAGATATGATGTTGACGCCGATACTGAAACACCAAGTTACCAAAACAAAGTTGACAAAGTTTAAATTTTCATTATTCGTATAAGCTTTATAAGCACTAGAGACAGAAAAAATAAAGTAAAAATGATTAGTATATAAATAATATTCGCATACAGCAATTACTGACGTATCAAACGAGCCATTTTTCCAACTGAGAACAGGCGTTTCGAAACATTTAAAGTAAAATATTAACAACTAACAAAACGGCGAGTAATTGGCTCCGATAAAATTGTATAGTCATAGTGGATACTTCTTGCTACCGAAAAGCTACTGTGGAAATCATAGAGAAACTGCAACGAGGTACATCTACATATGTAGTATCGGCCTAAACTTTCGTTTGACAAATGCATACAAATGAAGAATTAAATGCATACATGTTCGAATAGGAAAGGGAACGCTGATGAAGACTTCATACCCGTAACAATAGTGTAATAATGAGGCTCTTGTGTCTCTTTGCATTGCAAGAAAACTTGCAACTTGAGAGCTTTTGTATGGCCCGGAGGACAATGTGTATGCATACATATATAATATGTATAATTTATATGTGTCGATATATGTATGTGTATAATTTATGTGAATTGCTATATGTTACGTTTTGAATTGTAGAGAATATGCAGTGATAGCCAGCCTCGTGCTCGCAAGCAAGTCCTCTCATGAATTTTTTTGGTGCTCTTCACGAACTTTGAAAATTTGTTTTGGTTTACTCTTATATGTATGTATATGTACTTTAATAAAAAAAATTGTACTTCATATGCAAAAACATTAAATTAAATGATTTTTTAATGCTATCCTATAAGACTAAGAATATGTTTAACTAAAAGAAAATTTGAAAATTGTAAAATCCTACGAAGAAACTTCCATACCGATAAATAAAAAAAAAACCTCTTACTACTTAAATACAAATATTAGTATCCCCGATTCTTACTATCTTCTCCAATTAACTATCATCTTGAATTTTCTCTTGGTGTTCTTCAAAGAATATTGAGCTATCGGTGTGCTCGCCAACGGTAAAAGTTTAGCGACCCCTGGTCTAGAAGATAATAATTTTAAAAGTTTCTTCGTTATTAACGTATGGGATATATGTTTGTAGAAATAAACGTCCCGTTGTCGTATATTTAAATAATAAATAACTAAAAATTAAAATAGTCATCGTTTAATGTTATATGTACATATGTATTTCATACGGGAGCTTTTCAAGTGTAACTCGACTTTCAGAAGAGCTTTCCTTTGACTGGTTGAGCTTAACTTTAGTGTTTACCGACGAAGAAATATTTTATGTGTGTACTCGTGTACAGAGACCTTTTTGACCCAAATGCATTTAGCAAGAGTTGTATCTTTTCCACGAGCCCTTTTGAACGGGCGATTGCGAAGTTAGGACCGTTTTTACGATTTTTCGAATCGATTGAAACCGATTGGGAAATACTCGGGTAGCCCAACGGTCAAATATCGAATTGAATAAAAATATTCTTCATATTATAAAAGCAGTATACCTAAACTTTGACTATCATCGTCTATTTGCAAGTACGTTTTATTTCAATTACTACTGAAATATGGTATGGTATGAGAAAAAATTTTCTCATTGCACGGTGTGTATTGCAAATTGAAAGGAACGTGATTTTCTAGAGAATCTACGGAAGGCTTTCATATTTCCGGCTAAGCGAGCGAGATTGAAACCATTATGGCAACGCGAAGAAAACGTATTGATTGGCCGGTGGACTTTACACCGTCGAAAGGTATCCTTGAAAGGAAAACCTTGTCACCTCCTTGGTCGGTGAACTTGATATGGGTGTTCTGGGGAAAGTAAACCGGAAAACCTTCAAGTATTTACTCTGGCTAACATACTTCCTTTGCCCACCCTTACTCGCCCCTCACCTCATCGTCTAAAAATTTCCATTGACAATCGACCGTTTCAACATCCCAAAAGTGACTCCGAATGCCTACAATGAATAACGTAGAAAAATACGAAACCGAACAAAAACTCATATATTTGGTTCGGTGAGTTAGGAATTTAATATTATTTAAAAAAAAAATCAATTTGAAATATTTTAATTTAATTTACTAATAGTAAACCTTGTATAAAAATTTTATTTTATATGTAACGACTTATGTGATGTTTGGTTAATCGAGTACATATTTGTAATGTCTGCTTTAAATACACTTTATTGATTCAGTTGTGAAAATTTTGTAATCGATAAGTGTGACTATGTTTTGCTAAAATTATTAATTAATGTTAGAATGGAATATTATAGCAGATTTAGGCTAATCTATTTCTCACATCAGAAAAAGAAAACATTGGATAATTTTATAAAATAATAAAAGCCTACTAAATAGTTCAAAATAAAACATAATAAGTTTTGGAAAAAATATTACGTATACTTATTATTACGTATGTACATACATTTGTACATTCATATTATTAAAATATGCAAATTTTTTTTTTAATAAAAAAAAATAGAAAAATCATAAACTTAATTTATTATTTTAACTCATGGTTACCTCAATTTATACAGAAAGTTCGATTCATTCAAAAATTTATGGCAGTTGTCAATATGGTGCCTCAGCGAAGACGTCACGTTTTCTCTCTATTCATTTTACTTTCGCTGTGTGACGAATGTACGTAAGCCTTTGTTTATGTTTTTCGTATTATATTAAGTGTAAAAAATAGAATAATAACAATCAAATCATTGTGATGGTGCCAGAAATTGAAATATCACAGTATTTATGTGTACAGCTAACTTTAAACGCGATTAGTTTGATGCAAATATTGAAGGATTGTTTAGATAGTTATTTCAAACTATTGAAACAAAAGCGTAGACAGTCACAAAAACTCTACAAACTCTATAAAATAGTATAAGTGTAATTCTCGTACAGCCAAATTATCAAATAAATAATGTTTCTTTATTAGACGTTTTTCAAACGAGTCCAAGCATCGCCCAAGTGACACGACCACATGTGGAACCAAGCATTTCAAATTTTACAACATCCCAGAAATTTTTCAGTAAGATTTGCACATGATTTGTTATCATAATACAATGAATTCAATAACTCAGACATAAACGCAATAACTTATTAAGGTTATCCGTATCAAATTCGGGTAGCAGGCGGAAGGAATGCGAGCCCGGGAGAAGTTCCCTACCAAGTATCAATAAAATTAGCAAGCATGATCCACAACTGTGGAGGTTGTCTCATAGATAAACAGTGGGTGCTTACTGCAGCTCACTGCATCGGGTAATATCAATAGCGTGTATTTGAAACTACAATGTATCTTTAAATGCATTAATATGGAATAAATACTCACGACTATCATTTCAGACCGAGTATTGCATATGTGACCATGGGAACAATCAATTTAAAATCAGGTGGAATCACTATACGAGTCTCAAAATACATCGCACATCCACAACACAACGAGACACTTCGAACGAACGATATTGGACTATTGAAACTCGATAGACCTATCAAGTTCGATCAATATACTCAACCGCTATCCCTCCCGTCTGGGAACATAGACGACAATTCCCTTTTTACCATTTCCGGGTGGGGATACTTAAAAGTGAGTAGAATTTAGATCATTTAAATTTTTTTTCTAAATAGCGCATTATTGTAACTGAGATATTTTTTTTAGTACCCGAACGGACAAATTTCAGAGTATCTTCAAGTGCTTGACGTGAGATCGATATCAAACGTTGATTGTGCTGAAAAGTGGTCACCGTACAAAATATTCCCTAGTTATTTGTGCACGCTTGCAACGGCTGGAAAAGGATTCTGCAAAGTAAGTAAATTCATTTTAAAAACGATTAAAAAAAATAATGATGTAAAATTTAACCTAATTTAATTTAAGGGTGATTCTGGAGGACCACTGGCCGCCAATGGGGAAGTTCATGGCATTGTCTCATATGGTGCAGGTTGTGCCAATAACATCCCAGATATTTATTCTAGGGTTTATTACTATATTGATTGGATAAATGAGACAATGAACTCAAATTAAAATTTTATAAATTCTTTATATGTGGTTTCTACAATAATATTGGCATACGTATGTACATACATATGTGTTGAATTGAATTACTTATGTACATATAACTATTTATATAAGCCTATGAATATATTAGTAGTTTTCAACCTAAACTTGTTCAAATACAATACAAATTTAATTAATTTGATACTGGTATAATATAATAATATTAATAATACATGTTTCATTGATTTTGAAATTTGACTCGTATATTCATCGTTATGATTTAATAAAATTTAGAATTTAGTAGAATAAAGATTGATTTTGCAAACCGTTAAAATTAAGTTTTACTTTTTTTTTCGTTTTACATAGAATTTAAATCTTAAGAAAAAATGAATTCAAGATACATACATATATGTATGTAACTTAAATAATTGAGAAATACAGAATAAATTTATTTAAACAGAGTACTTGCGAGTAGTTTGCTTATTTGTCGAAGAAGTCGGTAGCGTATTAAAATTTATTGTTAATAGTAGATGGCATGCCAGCCACCGTTTACACACCTTTTCACTTCGGCAAATATGGCTTTTTGCACATTGAAATTTTTGGCACGTAATTAAGTCTTTCGAGCGTGAGCGGGCCGATTTATATTCATAGTTCGATATGTGTGTACAAAGTTTTTACTGCATATTTCGATTGCCGTACCGAATTCGCCTGCCAAAATAATGATATTCAAACATAAAATCGTAATTTACGATGACATTTATTATTTTTCCAATACCATGCTTACTGATTTGGCACGCCCTCGTAGAGTAGGCACTACTGCACGGGAAAGGATTCACAAGTTGTAATAATAATTTAGAAATATCTATTATATCATTATATGTGTACATACATACATATATCGGGTTTATTTCAACAGTGCTAAATTACACACCCAGGACGTTTAAACCCATATTTTATAAAGCGCGATTCTTTTGTAATTATTGTGCTTTCGCTTCTGATTTATTAGCGCATTACCGCAACAGGAAAAGTTTTGCAATATTTTAATTCGTAAAAATTATGACTCACCATTTAAACGTACGAATCTCACGATCCCGAACGGTGAAACTATATATTTACATTCTTCGCCAGTCCCACAACATTAAAAGGAATTTTCACTAATAAATGGTTGCCTTTTATAATGACAGTCATAAATGAACCATTTTCCACGAAAGCACAAAAAATAGTTAAAAAAAACTATACACAAAACACGGAACCCCAATATTATAAATGTACCTTTCCCAACTAAAGTAGACCTACCTATTTAAATAATAAATAGATCCGTTTTTATATGCACCGAAAAAAAATAGTTGTATATTTTTAAATGTATTATTATTACACGTACCTATTAGCTTGATAAATTTAACGAGAATGAAGCTGGGAGATGAAATGCGAAAAAATTGTGCAATATTCCAACGGATTTGTATAGAAAAACATGATGAATAGTTCGACGGTAGAGCGATAATTAATCACTTTCAATGGATGCAACGTATCCGTGATTCTCAAAATGTATATTTCGATTTAACGTTAAGGGTTTTCAACTGAAACCGCAACGTTTACAAACTGTTCACCCTCAAATGATATTTACTGCAAATAAGTATTAGTATTTAAATATAAATTATATATTCAGACCTTGTTTTCATTGAAAGTGAAATGACTTTTTCAATGACCGTGCCATAAATTCCATACTATTTATAAATTAAACTTGAATTGGTAACTGTATGTATAACTGTATGTATGTAAAACTGTATAAAAAACCTTATATATTTGGGTATAGTATTGGATGATAAGTTACACGGTCAATTTTTAATTAAAAAAAAGTAGCTAAAAAAGTAGGAATATTATGGCGGCTAAGAAAATTATTATCTAAAGAAACTTAAATAATAATTTATAATGTAATTGTCAGACCACATCTTATGTATAGTGGTTCATTATTAAATATGTTGGATGAGTCAAATAGAGATACATAGATTACAAATATTACAAAATAGAGGTATGAGATGTATTTTAAATGCGGATAGGTTTGCTAGTAAAAAAAAGATGAATGACTTAGATTGGTTGAATGTGAATGATACTTTAAGTAATTGTATGTTCGTATTTATATTTAAGTTGGATAATAATATGTTACCATCATATTTTAGTAAATTTATTGTTAGAGGAATGGATGTATGTGAATATAATTTAAGGAATAAAAATAATTTAATTATAAAAAAATGTCAGAATAAATAAAATAATAGGAGAAGCATCTTGAACAGAGGTGTTTTGGAGTATAATAGACCGCCGGATGAAATTAGAAGTTCCAAAACTATTGATAAATTCCTGGCAGTCTTAAAAAAACATATCTGTACAGGTGCATAGTTAAGGATTATAATTAATTAGCTTAAGCTACTATATTATATAAATAAATAAATATGTAAGTCATAACCATATTTATATTTATATATATTTTAACGACATATATTGACAACAACCCCGCGTGGTACTATTGTTTCCAGTATTATGTAGTGCACTTCAGCCTGTGTTATGAAAGAATTTATTGAAGCAGTTCGTCTACACCCGTGTCTATGGAGTACGAAGTCGAAAGCAGCACACGAACCTCTTTATAAACCATTTTTCAGTGGAGCCTCACTTAATTAATACTATTTCTATGTAGCTCCGCTCCTGCTTAGATCCGATCACCTCTTTCTTATTTAGCTCCGTTCGCGGTGGAGCCCCGGCTCCACCGCGATGATTCCTTTTGATTTCAACTGAAAATTTCCGCATCAAAACACTAATACCACATTCATTTCAGCTTAGCCGTAGTTTCAGTCCAGTGCGGTACATTTATAAAATCGTAAATTGCAACCGTAGACGTAATCCAAGGCTTCATATAAAATTTTAAGCGTGTGAAGTAGAGTCGATGCAGGCATTGGACTATTGAGAATCGGCTGGGGGGGGGTTGTAGGAAGATCCCCGATTAAAAAGTAACCCCCGGGCAGCTTAAGGGTTGTAATGCCGTTGGCGAGGCTATCAGCCGATAACGGCGCGGATTAACGGCCGTCTGCAATCGGCTTTCACCCGACGCGGCGGCCCAACCCAAATAAAAAGGATTAGGCCCACTTAGGAGCGGGCCTCGACTTAACCTTTTGCCCGCTATCGCCTCCTTAATATTGCACCTAAACCTCTGCAGATACGTGCTCTCGAATGTTCGCTACATTTGCGCTATTAATTTCGCGTGGATCGCTCGCCCCGTAGCATCGCTGGACCGGGGCATACTAATTAACTGTGTGATTTTATCAACCGCCCCGTCCGGTATGGGGCTAACTATTTGAAACTGTATGGTGTATGCCTTTGACTGCCGAAGTGATATAGCGCACTATTTTAAATAGTTAATTTCCTACATAGTTTACTTTAATTTGAGGTGAATATGACTACGATACACGTTGGTAATTTATATTGAGGAATATATAATTGCACTTTGGATTAGATAGTATTAACTTTGTATACCAAACATTAAGAAAGATTATTTAAACTTTGAAAAAGATTGTTTTAACGTACATATTGTACCACCAACTTTAATTTGGACAGTTTGCACTATCAAAGGGATTATTTTAACATATTGACAACAACTTTAATTTGTCTAGTTTTCACTTTGAAAGGGATTGTTTTAACGTATTGACAACATTAAAACAAAATGTATGATTACATTTGCTTCGTCGGAATCACTTTCGGAATTGTATTTATCAATAAATTTAGTTAGATTGCTCATTGTATATAATAAACAAGGGTGACGATTAATTTGACAGCAACAAGGAGAGGTTATGAACACAAGTGTTAACATATACATACATACATATGTACATATGTATGTTAATGACGCGACGCGGTGGCTGAGTACCGAAACTTTTTACATTATCCTTATCGGATAAAGTATTGTGATCGTGCGAAAATTCGACCTTGAGATTTTGACTGGAGTATCATCGACTGATTTCTGAAAAATGTCTGTATGTCTGTGTGTCTGTAAGTCTGTGTACCTGTGTGTAAAATCGCTAATAACTCAAAAACCGTTCATCCTATTAAACCGAAACTTCATATTTATATGTTTTTATATTATAATCGATTAGCCTTTCAAAAACTTCCCTTGGAAAACCACCTAATTTTTTTTTCAAAGTGCGAATATTTTTAGTGCGAACTATCCATTTTTTAGTGCGAACGTTTTTTCTCAAGTGCAATATATTTGTTATCGGTGGAAAATATTTGTTATTAGTGGAAAGTATGAAAGTGAATGTGATCTAAATTGCATTTAATTACCACCCATTTATATTTCTACAGTTTTCCATAGTGGAGTCTACCATTGGCTTCCAGTTGTTTCTAGAGGGCAAAGAAAGGAAAAAAAAAGACAGAGAATTAATAAGGTAGGCAGAATGTAAGGTGGTGACAACTTTGTATGGAACCGTCTTGTAAGTTGTGACTTGACCTGGAAAATTCAGACAGGAGAAGGTTGATCTGAATAATTTAAATGACATACAGATATTGTTTCACAGCAACATATGTATATATGTCATCAATCAGGAATCGAACTACATATAAACTTCGTTCGTGAATCTGTCGTACTTAACTATCGCTGTGACTATATTTACTAAAAGTATATGCATATACATATGTACATACGTAAACGGGTGATTATACTATTGACTCGTGATTTTGTGAGTAGTGGAGTTTAGGTCGCACTGAAAGAGGATGACACATTCAATGCGGAAAAAACGAGTTTTTTTCGCGGTAGCTTTCAGCCGGCACAAAAGATGATTGCGGCGCACGAGAGCTTCGCTTTTTTTAGACTTAAACGCCGCGGGATGTTACAAAGTTCTCTTTCGAGGTTCTTCCAGCTCTTGTTTTTTTTTTTTTTTAGCCCGTCGCTCTTCCAGTCACGAACCCATTACCCGACGATCCGCTAAAACGCCGGGTATAATTTTGGCAGCAGGTGATCGCGTTTACGTTAAAAAGGCGACTTGACGGCTTAGACCGGGGTGGGTTTATTTATTGTGATATGTTTCATCGGCGACCGAATGTTTTTGAACACAGTTTGAGAATCTTATTCGGGTTTCATTTTTTAAGGATGAACTATTTTTTTTTTATGCTGACTCTTGAACGAATTCGTTTCCTTATCGCAGTTTTAGATCGGCGCGGCATGTAATAATATTAGATTGAAATGACAGATAACCGAAATTAAGTGTCATCTTTGAAACGTAATTTATTTTTTTAAAAGTATGGAGGTATATACATACATCCATATATGTATATACATACCTATATTCTTCGATTGTCGACCAATTTTTAATTAATATATTCTTTGTTATAGAAATACTAAACATGATAGTAAAATATAGTAAATGCTTATTTATAAGGCTGTTTACTGAATAGTTTTATATAGAAACTAAAACATTTAGGCTACGTTTATAGTGGACGCGTGTTTTGGTGAACAACTTTTCCGACGTGTTAAGACGGATTCTGAAGAAATTGCGTTCGTCAGAAATGAGTGGTTAGTATAGCTTGGGTTATACATACATATGTATACATATTGATTGGAATAGTTTTCGTCAAAACTATCCCATAAATTTATATTTTTGAACACTAGACTGATTAATTACTGATTGCTCATAGCCAATCGCAATTGTTCTGACGAAAACTTCAAACTCATTAGAACGACAAACGCTTTAAAATTAAATCTGACAGGGTCGCACAGCAACTGATGAACTACACGTGTGTACTATGTATAACCACTCGCATATACATACATACATACGTCCGTAATTTCAATTTTAAGATCTTATCGAAATTGAAGATTGTGACCTCGATGTTAGATAAAGATTAATTTGGAGTGAAATAGTATTAAAATTTATCCCGTTCGACTGTTGATATCTTACATGATCTGAGTTCAAATCAATACTGCGAACAGCTGTTCGTCAAAACTATAAACGTAACCTTACACATTGTACAGTGAACCACTGTATGTACATACATTACGTAAATTCCTTTTTTTAGATTCGAATCTTATATCCCCTTAGTATCCAACGCATCTATTGAACAAACGAAAATTTTTACCAGAACATCGTAATTGAACTTCTACGCGGAGGCGCGACGGGGAACGGTAATAGAGCAAAATTTGGTCCTCTACCAATATTTACTTTCGATTAACCGTAAAATCTCGGTAAAAAATAGTTGGAAACAATAACAAGAGCGTCGTGCGCGGTTCGCGTGTGTTGTGATTGTATTTATATTAAATTGTCTCCCGGGGCGATTTCGAGGGACAGCTACGAATAGCTGAGCCCCGGCTGGAGGTTCCCAGGTAACTCTGGAATTACAACACACTCGCTAATTCGACCCATGCTCAGGTACGATCCTCGATAAAAAAATATACATAATTATTTTTTACATCCGTAAAAAATAATTATGGGCCGCGACAAAGTGAATCCTTAAATAATGTAAGTGAGCGTGATTTATACGCTCCGATCCCCGTGTGACGTCTCGTGAACGGTGAGACCACCGACTGTTTCCTTTGCATACTTTAAAAGCCTAGTGATATTACGTAGGTATATTGTGGAGATGGTCTCGCGGGTTAAGCTTAGCATATTAACACTATCAAATTTTATTTATTACGCTCGAGCACATTTAATATTCAATTTTGTAAAAAAAATATACTTTCAGTAATATATTGCTTATTTACTACGTGTAAGTGAGTGCGTTTAAAGCTTTGTACACAAGTAGCCAATGTGTGTGCCATTTTGCCTCGCAACGTGTGTACAAGGCTTAAGAATTTAAATATGTAATAACAATTTATGATTATTTATTTTCTCTTTTTACTTTTATCGTGCGTAGATTTAACCTCGAGATTTTAATTAATATGTATCAAGTATCATCCCCCGATCTTTGATTTTTGGAAAATATCTGTTTCCTATCACACTGAAACTTACATTGTAAGCCGGCATTACAATGTAAAGAAGAATAAATAAAACGAAGAATGAAACAAGAAGGCATACGACCAATGCGTACTGCCAGTTATGACGTATCGATGTGAAACTTGGATGCTAAATTCAAGAATGCTTCGTAAGATTCAGTGCACACAGAGAAGCATGGAACGGTGTATGTATGCTTGGTATAATAAGAAGAGATCGTAATAGGAATACATGGGTAAGAAGTATGACCAAAGTGGCATATATAGCGGAACGTGTGAAAAAGTTGGAGTGGACACATAGCGCGATGAATGGATGGCAGATGGACGCAAGAAATACTGGAACGTTATCCAAGAGGATGTGAAAGGAAGCAAGGTAGACCGAGTGGAAGATGGATTGATGAATTGAGAAGAATGTGTGGAGTCAAGTGGATGCAGATTGCTCAAGACAGACAAGAATGGAAGAGGATTGGAGAGGCCATCATCCAGCAGTGGATGGTGAACGGCTGAAAATGATGATGATGATGATGTAAAACTAGTCAATGCACTTTGGCAGTGTCGTCTGATAGTTATAATTTATGTAAACATAACCTATAGTGTATTAAGTAGTTCAAAATGTATCAAAAATGAAGTAGGTAATTGATTACAATGTAAAAAAAAAGTGGTACTTCCCCTTTCAAGTCACCGAATTTTTTCTCAAAAACTGTCAATTGAATTAAGCTGAAAATATGTGGTATTGTCGATTTTTTTTTAAATTGTAATGTTTAGTACAACTGCACGTACTTACATAACATTAATTAAGTTTTGATTATCTAATCTAAACATAACATTTTCTTTATTTGCCTATAATTCATTATGAATTTTTTTTTTTTATACAGATACATTTGTCGAGGCGAATTTCCGCAACAGCTTATACCGAAGATAATGTAATAAAATTGATATTGAAGTGTCGTATATCGTTTTACGAGGACAACTCGCGACATAATCCACCAATTCTGTTCCAAGTGAAGCTGCAGGGAAATAGAGGTGCAGATGAAAGAATCGGGGAGGGAATGAAAGTGTGGAGAGAGTGGGGAGTTTCCATCTCGCGGACAAGAACCTATTTACTATTTATCTGTGTAGCGAGACGCCTCGCAATGTGGAAAAATAGATTCGATTACAGTAAACTATCGAAATAAATGAACACGAGGGAAAACCGCGTCATTTTTCCTAGATTTTCCTTCAGGTCTCCGGGCGCGGGAAACGCCCAGCCATTCGATCGAATTGAAAACGCTATGATTTATCGTCGAAGCGGAAACTATACCGCTACCGGAGATTTATCGCTATCATTTTTTTTTCTGTTGCGATTTTTTGATTACGCGATAAGGAGTATCGAAAAAATATTCCAATAAAAAAAATGTTCGAAATTCGGCACGGTGAGATTTTTTATCTGGATTTTAAGACACCGTCTATGTGCCAACACAATCTACATATGTATGTACTACACCACCTATGAATACATCATAAGTACGAAGAAAAAAATTTTAAAGGAAAAGTTAAATAATGTAAATCTCTAACGCTTAAACTTTAATACCTAGTACCTACGGATTATTCAAACTTAACAAAAAAACCAAATCCAAAATTTTTATCCGGGGAAAAGTTTGTCATTTTCAATTGATCCAAACATTTAATCTTACAAACATTAGCAACAACTTTTTTAATCAAACTAAATCAATTTTCAGAAGACTTTCAGTAATAGGCAACGCTACTATTATGTTACAAAATTAAGCTGTGTCATGATTTAACCCGCTTGTAATATTTTACTGAGAAAAACTTTTCTCAAAAAAAAAAAACTCAGATTTTTGAACACTTCATTAAATATATTATGTTTATATGTAGGTACATAGATTGTCAAATAAGTCGGTATAGATTTCGAAACACGTTCCAGTTTCATTACCAGAAATTGAATTACGACTCGCTCGTCCTAAGAATGATCGGAGAGACGGACGGACAGCGACTTTAGAATTGCCTCCACGTAACGGCAACGTCTCATTTGAATCCAGGCAAGGGATAAATTAGTACCACAACAAAATCCCCAGTCCATTGTAAAACTAGTGTTTTAGTTTCGGCTCGGTTTACACACACTCACAAAAATATGTAAATTTAGCCCTTATCTGACCGGGCATGCTCTGTGACAGTGCGTGACCGTGAAATTAATTGAACGCAAACAAAAACATTTGAACCGCCCTCGTCGTATGTGAGTCTGTCAAATTTGACTACATCTAGACAGCGTAAACGATTCTGAAAAAAAAAATTACGTAAACAACACTCGACTGTGCGCCATTCATAAATTATGAATAATTGAGACTAAAACGCGATTAGTGATAAATCAAAAAGAGGACGCATTGAATAGATCACCGGTATCCCGCAGAGTGCATCGGTTGCAACGATGCACTCTCAGGGCTACAATGGCAGTCTTATGGCGTCATTAAAGTTCACCGCTATAAACAGGGTTCGGCGTGAATGCATCCCCGAATCCCGGTTGCACTCGTCTCGATATTAGCATATTTATTAAAATACCGCTTTGATGTCCTGCGGTGCATCGTAAACCACTTTATTTACACTCGCTCCATTGTCACATATTCGATGCAATTCCGAATATGCCATGGCTTTGACTTTAGACGGGGCAACACAATTTCAATTCTGTTTCATACACATACACGGTGTGTACTGACGTGAAGATGAATCGAATGCTATTGAAGATTAATTGTGATCAAAACACTACATAGTTCATCGACTCAATTGACTCAGTTAAATAATCGAAATGCCAGTAGAATAGCCATGCAGCACATACAATATAATATGTACATACATAGTTAGAGATTGTGTGGATATTTTATTTTATTATTTTAATACAAAGAAGTGTGCAAACTTTGGAATTGATTTGTTTGTTTTTTGGATGCATCGTGGAAACTCGTGGAATTTTTTTTCACTCAAACCTAGAAATGTATAAAATAATGGCAAAAACGTCGAATTCAGAGGCTTGAATGCGCCATGGAAAATCCTGAAAAATCCCAGTTTTATTATTCGAAAATTCGACGAGATGCGAGCGCGGAATTCAAATTGAAACTGGAACGCTTTCAAAATTCTACAAATTGTTTCGACATTTAGTCGCAAGCAAAAAAAATATGGATAAATTAAAAATTGATTAGACATATTCACATCTTTTGAAAATAGAATTATGTATATTAGACGAGTTGATAGACGTTGGTTCAACCACCTCTGATATAATACAATTAACTGTTACGTAGAATAAACTACGACGATAATTTAAACAGCAAACTATGAGAAAATCTATACTATAAAATTGAATGTTTGTTTGTTTGTTTGTTTGTTCCCTATGCAAATCTACAGTTTTCAATTTAGAATCACCAAATTTGGAATATTATCTCACGGTACTATAGCTAAGTCTTAGACCTTTGGCGGTTTTTGGAAGGGGTCGGATCCCGGGGTCAAGGGGCTCCCTTACAAAATTTTTAATCAATTTTTGTTTGTACTCGTGAATAAATGTTTATTTCGATATTCATCTGCTTTTATAATTCATAATATTCACATTCATAGTTCACCCACCCGAGCAACGCCGGGTAATTCGGCAACTAGTAAATAATATACATATATGCAATTAAGCAACGAAATTATGAAAGTTCACTTAAAAATTAATTTTAATAAAACTAAAATTATATTTAATGAATTTTGCACGTATTTAAAGCGTACATAGTCACAGTAGATAATCATATTCATAAACATAATAGAAACAAATATGACCAGATGTAAAGAAGAAGAAATAAAACGAAGAATGAAACTAGGATGGAGCGCTTTTGGAAGAATGAACATAGTTTTTAAATTCAACATTCCGCTATGCTTAAAAAAAAGGCTATCAATGCGTACTGCCAGTTATGACGTATGCATGTGAAACGTGGATGCTAAATTCAATAATTCTACATAAGATCTAGTGCACACAGAGAATCATGAAAAGATGTATGCTTGGTATAACAAGAAGAGATCATAAGAGGAATACATGGGTAAGAAGTTTGACCAAAGTGGCAGGTATAGCAGAACGTGTGAAATAGTGGCAATGGGCTGGACACGGCGAGAATAATGGATGGCAGATGGACGCGAGAAATACTGGAATGGTATCCGAGAGGATGTGAAAGAAAGCAAGGTAGACCGAGTGGAAGATGGGCTGATGAATTGAGAAGAATGTGTGGAGTCAAGTGGAAGCAGATTGCTCAAGACAGCCAGGAATGGAAAAGGATTGCAGAGGCCTTCATCCAGCGGTGGATGATGAACGGCTGAAAATGATGATGATGATGATGACATCTTTCCACGCTTATCTATGTACACTAGATCTTGCATAGCATTCTTGAGTTCAGCATACACGTTTCACATCCGTATGTCATAAGCTCAATACACATTAGTTGAAAGCCCCCTTCTTTAAGCACAGTGGGATATTTGATTTGAAAACTACGTTAATTCTTCTGAAAGCACTTCACCAACTGTCCTAGTTTAAAATAATCATCAACTATTTCTACAATGTGATTATTTACAGTGACTACGTTTTTTGTGCGTTCATCAAACGTAATATTAGTTTTGCTAAATATGTTTACCGAAATAAACAAGTCAATCGAAACACACAAGCAATGCGCATTACAATAAAGATAAAATTATGTAAGAACAGCGAACTCAAACAATTAGAAATCATCCACAAATAATGACTCAAAAAAATACACATTAAAAAAAATATATATATGTATGTATGTACAATGTATGTATGTATGTACATACATATAGCATTCTTAAAATTTTGAATTGAGTCATTCAACGACCAAGAACAACATTTAACTATAACACCTAAGCGACGATCGTTTTTATATCAGCAATAAAGAGCGAGATCGTCTTTCAACACGCAAACGACCGGACGTTTATGGTTAGATCGTCCTTTGTACCCCAGTACAAGCGAAGCACGCCACCACACCGCTAAAATACGTTGAATTTGAATAAAAAATAATAATAAAAAACACCTCTACGTGGACACGCCCAGACTATAAGTTAAGAACGAAAAGTAAATTGTGTAAATTATTGTTATAACAGTGCCACGGCTACACCTCTGGCGCGTCCCTGCGGGATCGAAAAAAAAATCTCGACCTGATTCCAAGGAGTATGCACCTGTCCAGGTACTTCCTGACGCTTTGTTTCTTTCCATTCCGTGCCTTGCGACCATAAACGAGGGGGTCTGGACGAACCCCATCAATTTATTTATCTATTGCCAACCGCCAAAAGTGTACGATACCTCGACCGTAAAAAAAAAAAAACACCACATTCCCAATAAAACGTCCACGGTTACTACCTTTGTTAGAATTAGAACGCCCCCGGATTCACACAGTTATTGTAAAACGATATTGCGCAAAGCTAGAACCTCACGTTTGTACACACGAATACGATCGTATAAATATCAAATTTCGTATAAATTCAAAGAATAATACAGTTAGATTACGTGTACAAGGAAAAATGTTGATACACGATTTTTTGCAGACTTTTTCATACTTCAACAGGTGAATCATGAAACCGTTTTTGAAAATTGTGCCAATTTGAAATATTTAATACGGCTGGAGACCACACAGTTCATGTCCGCATAATGAGGGTTACTCGTATCCTGGAGGCTGAACTACCACCTGCATTTTTAAAGGACGAACTGTTTGACGATCGCTCTTCGGACTGGCAGGTGCATCGAGTGCATAGACCACATCCAACAACAATTCAAATCTCAGTAAAAAAACAAAAAAAAAAACATAATGTTCTGAATAAACTAATGATAACGATATACATATATACATATATATAATATTATACGTCGGTGACATTAAAATAATATTAATTATAGTGTACACGTTTTATGCTTGGCTTAAAGTGCATTTAAAAAAATTAATCAGCGCATGAAGCTTAATTGGAATACAAAAGGATTAACGCCGTTTCATTTCGCTCGGTAAGCTTTTAGCTCGCCGTTGCACTTCCGAATGCGCAATTATTGTACAGAGAAGCGACAGCACACACAAAAACAAAACAACAAAAAAAAAAAAAAAAAAAGGTATACACGCCACGAATGAACGTAGAAAACTAACCGCAACAACGCAAATACGATGCACTTGCACAGTGTTGGTAAAAAGTAACGTCGGGCGAGGACAATTGGCGCGTAGAATTCAGCAGATTCCACAGTTCAATGGTTCGAAAAAATACGCTCGAAATATTATTATACGAGTAATTTGATATATAAAGCGTAAATTTAATTTTCGTGTATGCACATCGGATGCATTTTGCATCGCCTTTTAGAAACATCCTACGGTATTCCAAACTGATCAACCATAGTGAGAATATTTGAACACTAGAGGGCTTTGACAAATTTTCAAGTAATTGATATACCTACAATACATATATAGATAGAAGGTGACGGTATCCATAGATGACCAACTGATTAGGGTAATATTATCAAACGGTCATAGCGGTAAAGCTAATTCATTCTCTGAATGAATTCTCACTTCTTCTGGACCAACGATGAGATCTGAATCAACAGGATCAGTAGGTACTCTTATATTTTAGATACGATAAAAATGATTGCCGATACGCTGATTACGCTGATTATTCTCAACTGAAACAAAACCTGAATAGATCGTATTAATAAAATTATTATATATATATACCTTTAGCCGAAATCCGTCTGTCTGTCTGTCTGTACTACGATTTGACTGTATAAATTTCTTAATAGGCTCGCGACTTTGCCAAATTGCTACGTGTTGTATTATAACGCGCCATCTATGCAACAACTATAAAAACTATTAAAAACACATATACTCACCCACACATCCGTTGATATTTAACGGACTAGTTATACTAATAAAATTGCGAATTTCAGTCGGTACGTGATATATGAATGGTCTTTTTAATAACTTCTTATATTTACGGAACAGTCAAACATTTTTTAACCTAGATTTTTATTCATCGCAGAAATATTTAATTTTTTTGGATAGTCTATGTCTCTATGTGGTATTTTAATTTCAAAAAGTCCTTTTATTTCACTTTCGTATTTATCAAAGTGACATTTGAAAACGGGCATAATTGGAAAATTTGGCCATGCCCGGTCGAACGGACACATCCACAAAGGACTCATATGCACGCTCGTTTAAAGCTTTAATCATAACCGTTTTAGCCCGGAAAAGGGATCTGCCACAGTGGCACGGGGAATGGGGGTAGGGGGTAGGGGGGGGGAATACGTACAGAGCTTTGGTACGAGCTTTTTGCCCCTTACCTCCCTTTTGGTAACCGGTAAAACGAAGTGTTTTTGTGTTTTTGACGTGAACAAAGTAACGTGTGCGTATATCTCCCGCAAATAAAGTAATCGGCCTGAGGCTAATGAGCACCGAACAAAAATGCTCCCAGACAAAAAAAAACAGACAAGCGTGACCAACACAAAACTTTCTACACACTTCTATGTAGTTTAAAGTAAAATTCACATGCATTGAATAATGTGTATAACTGTATACCTACATACATACATAGATTTTTCTTGAACGTTTTAAGCTCTGTAATATTAAAAAATATTAAATTTACGCCGTCGTATATTGCGCTCGTGTTAAACGACACTGGGTGGACGATTATTTAATAACAAAATTTTCTAAATTGATAATCAGCTCAAAAGCCTATATTTTCACAAAAATGCAATGAGCAAGTTGTAAATTTCTCGTTGTAGAAATGCTCGAGTGTTTCATTGGAGGCTGTCGTTGAATTTTTTCCATATTTTTTTTTTTCACCTCCCTCGGAAAATTAATGGCAGTAAGGAGAGGTTCTTTTGTTGTTGTTGTTGTTGTTACTGTTGCCGTTTGCTTTGTTGGTGTAAAACGGTATCCACTTTTACATGACATTAGCGGCGCGAGGTTAGCAGCTCCTCCTATAATGGCCGTACCCATTGCTGTTAATAGTGCCGAGAAGGGTTAATACGCCCATTATCTTAATGGCTACTTACATTACGGTTAACATGAGTTTTTCATCCGAGAATTTATCACCAACAGCTGAAATATTAACGGAAAAAAATTCTTCTCGCCCGAAGATATTTTTTCCCGCCTTTTCCCGAACGACCGTTGTTGCGAGGTAATTTTTAGTACTTTTTTTTTCTTCCTGCCGTAAACGAGCATTGGCTTATTACACGGCTGAAAATGGTCTACAGTAAATTTTTCAGCAGGGGAAAAATCAGATCGTGGCTTTGCTTTTTTACAAAGTGTGCTAGCAGCACACTTCCCCACCGACGCGCGACTGAACCGTACAATTTTTGAAAATCGTTGATTCAACATAATTGCTTAAAACACACATTTTCCAAATTAATATTATATTATACATACAAATAATATAATAATAAAACTGTATCAAAGTAAGTTCTGAACCATTTTGAACTATGTACGTACATATATAACAAGATTATCAATATTTCATTTAATTTTATATCTACATACATATAATATTTCTATGGAAGGCATAGATTCCAATACCTTCCTTCTTTTCTTGTCGTCTAGAATAAATTGAATTAGTGTGAAACATTATACGGGAGATTTTAGAAAGCCTCTCCATTTTTCATGAACAACAATTTACGCAATAGATATAAAAGTGAATCAATTCCAATTTCTATAATATTTTCAAGGTGCAAAAATTTATTTGAAATACAAAATAAGTAATTACTAAGAAATGTCGAATAATGAAAATGAAAAAGTATAATTTATTGTTGAGTGTATGTATCTGCGAGTTGTGAACAATTTCTCAGAGAACCGTGTGCAGTGTGCACTGTGCAATGCCCTCTGAAAAATTATCTTTCAAATAACAACGTGCTTTCTTTCTTTCAACGTGAATCCATTTATGCATAATAGCTTGTAAATCGGATTCATGGCTTTCAGTACACATTTCCTTTATTGCATTGCAACTCTTGTGCAATCATTTTCCGCTCTCTTTTCCTTGAAACTATTTTATAGAATTTTATCATTATACAGTATAATAGGATAAAATTTGAAAGAGTTTTACGATTTTTCTCAAACAAAACTTTTTTCCAAATATTCATAAAGATTCTCCACTAAACAATTGTAAAAATTTCAATTACATCGCTTCCACATGTAATAGTTTTTTATCAGTTTTTCCGTACGGTGTATGTATGTACAATGTATCTATGTACATAAAGAATTTTATAAAATTTTTGACCTTAGTTCACTTGTGCAATGAACGGGTTAAAATGAAGGCAGCGCAGAGCGCAGCTTTAAAACAGCGTATACAATGGTTGGCATTTTTGATCCTGGCTCCCATCGCCATGGATTAAGCGTCACGTTGGCGTCAGCGATATATTTTATAACCGGCTTAAAGCGGAGCCAGAATTTAAGGGTTAGAAGACGGGAATTAGGGCGGTAGGAGTTTGGCGAACAGCCGGGGCAACCTGGAAAGGGGGGTATGGTACGCACCTCGTAATGTATTATTCATGGGCCGCTAGTTGTGCTAAGCAGTTTGTTGGTCGTTAAGCTCCTCAAAAGTACACGTGCTCAGAAATGTGGCCGACTTTCATCGTAAGTGAAAAAAGTTCATTTCCACCCCTGCACAAGCCTCGGTGGAGACGTGGAAAAGTTTCAAGACGCATTTCTTGCACGCGAAAACTGTTCCGCTGTAGAATGTTCATACTGTGCTGGAATTCCCAACGATTTCAATTTCAAACGCAAAAACTACCTACCTACATACATATATATAAATATGTAATTTGTGAATTATGTAGTTACCAGGAAACCGAAAAATTATGTACGGATTGAGTTTCAATACGCCGGAGCGCACTCAAACCCTTTATTTTGTTAGGGCCAGTTTGCTGGTTTTCAATTAGGGCTCACTTTGTCGACGAGAGGGCCTTCTCACCCGTCAGCCTGTGGTCTGTTGGACCTCAGTGGGGGTCTCTGTGTCCCCCAAATAGATAAATTTACATAAATCACGGTTCGTTTGGCGGCTCTAGTTCTCCCTCATATATCAAACACCGCATAATGCCAGTTCCGGTATGCACAAAGGGCTCGGAAGGCTCGTTTTCAATCCCTGCACACACACACACACACACTGGGACACGCAAACACGATCGCGTCTGACTGCAAGAATCGATCGCCTAATCGAGCGAGCTTTCAGCTGAAATTCAATCTTCGTATCTTTCGAGCGGCACCGTCCGAGATGATGTATGATAGTTTCGGCTATTTTTGATATGTTACAGTGCAATTCGCGTCGCGTTGCACTTGTGACAATGATTAATGCGATCGTGGACCACAATCGGTAGCTAAAGTTGGATGGCTAATCGCGTGATCCGGACATTCGTTTAACCGGAACGGACGTGGCTACGCTCGTACATCATCCGGACGACGAGTCCGTATTGTGTTTTTATCGGAACGCGTTCGTAATTAAATGATAGTTGAATCGGCCCGATATATACAAAACTTGCATAGTTACCTAGGATAAATGGTCAATGTGACTGGATGTAAGGAAGAATAAATTAAACGATGAATGAACATCTCGCTATGCTTAAAAAATAAGGCACTCTACCAACGCGCACTGCCAGTTATGACGTGTAGATGTGAAACGTGAATGCTTAATTCAAGAATATAGATATATTTTTGTTATTATGTTTGGTCGCTGTTCGGTTCGTCGGTGTGTACGCAGCATTAGATGCAGTGCACACAGAGAAGCATGGAAAGAAGATATTGTAAGAGGAATACATGGATAAGAAGCATGACCAAAATCGCAGATATAGCGGAACGTGTGAAAAAGTTGAAGTAGACACATAGCGAGAAAAATGTGTGGCAAATGGACGCGAGACATTATGTAATGTTATCTAAGAGGATGTGAAAGAAAGGAAGGTAGACCGATTAGACGATGAGATGATGAATTGAGAAAAATGTGTGAAGTCAAGTAGATGCAGATTGCTCAAGACAGACAGGAATATGATAGGATTGGAGAGGCCTTCATCCAGCAATGGATGGTGAACGGCTGAAAATGATAATGATATTCAAAAATGTAAAGTCATGTTTTGTTCAGTTGACAATACATACGTATGTACATATCTACATACATACATATGTGTATGTATGTGTATACCTACAGTGTATGTACATACGTTTGTACGTTGAATACTCGCGTCGGTTTCTATTCAATTTCCTGGAAATTGGCATGCACGTTGACAGCTTGTTTGTCGGATCAGCAACTGTATAGATATGTACATAGTTGTATCAGCAACTGTATATGTCAAACGTCACTTGCAAGCTCGAACCGATCAAATCGCCGATTCTAATTAGCCCGACAGATCAATGTTTTCGATGATGTTGGTAAACGATAAAATCCAACTGCGAAATTACTCAAATGTGTTATATGTATGTAATATACGCGTATGTGTTTCAAATTCCACAGTTTGAGAACGACTACGGTGCATCCGCTGCATTAGTTGGTTTTATTTTGCGCGTCACACGTGTTGGTATAAAAGAAATCTAGTGGCCGATACGAATGACTGTTTTTGTGCTTTGCTTGCCGTTAAAAGCGCCACTTCTTGTCGCTGTTGATGAATGAGCTTTTTTTGGCCTTTAGAGGGCGCCATATGTGAAGACACGTGTCCTACAAAGTAAATATATAAATAATATAAAAACTCACTCCTACATTGTATGGGACTTTTGCTCGTTTCCATTTCGCGAGAGATACACCTGAAGAGTGTACATACATACATATGTAGGTATAAGTTTTCAATGTGTTATATAATATTAAAATTCAACTTATACCTACATAATATTTAGCATGTATGAAATTTATTTCATTATGTAGTTATAGGTAGCAAACGACTATTTATTTCAATTTCAAGGGTATGCGGCATAGTCGATGAACCCCAGCGGATTTGTTAATATTTGTTTTTAACTACGTACATATGTACATATGTATAAGGATTTAAATCGATCAATGGTTCATAATGATCCTTACTATAGGATCGAGTCATAATTGTGACGGCATCCTGCATTTGTCATAATATGACACCCTCATCTCCTTTCTCTTCCCTTGTAATGTCGGTATTTCGTAGCCTTCACCCTCATACAGGGCGTGTCACTAATTAACACCAAAATCGTCACAAAAATATTCAAGACTTCGTATTGATAACGCTGAAACGTGAGAAGGGTGTTTATTAACGCCGAAAGAATCTTAATTGCTTTTATATTTCCACTTCACGGCTTACAGCAGCGGCTCTCAATCTGTTCGCTCGATCTATGTATGTATGTATGTATGTACCTATGTATACATAGATGTGTGCGTGTATGTATGTATGTTTGGGCGATTATTAATACGCTCGGAAAATCGCAATCCATTTCCACAGACACTTTCCATACGGATTAACTGGATTTATGGATTGCTTGATAAATGGTCGACGTCCATTGTTCTCATTCGGTGTACCGAATAATCTCCATCGGGGGCGGCACACCCTACACACACAATTCTCACTCGAAGTCGAATAGATTTAGACCAATCACGTCATAATTAATTGAGTTTAATTTTTTTCATTCCTTTCTCAATATCATACACATACAAAATTCACGCAGGAAAGATCAATAACAGTCTATCGACTCCTAAATGCATATAATACGCATAATCTTAATACATTATCATCATTTGTAATGTAATTAACAAAATACATATATAAATCAGCTGGTTTTGTTGGCAGGTATGTATTACAATTAATTAGTTAAGCTTAATTAATTAGAGCATAAGATAGTGTAAAATGAAAATAAATTCAAGACATGGTTCATTCTTACACTGCTATGCATACAATAAATTACACAATAATAGAATTACGCTGTTGTATGCATAGAATTAACAACGTGTGTCACCCGTAATATGTTAGCCAAATAGCATGTTTGGGAAATTGTCGTTGCAAAATACGTTCACAAGTCATAATTAACCGGATAATCGGAGTTGAACCGCCGACACCGTTAAAGCTCGTACATCTTATTTTTAAACCACAAGTGCTAGAAAATCGCGCTTATTTGGCAATTGTACTCGTTTATACATACATACATATGTCTACGTGTGTTCAGTTATTAATCACGTCTAATTGTATAAAAAAAAAAAAGTACACTGGATCGTGTTTCTGGCATGGTAATAATTAATGCTGGTATTGCGTGGTGGGGTAGGGTTAAAAATCTGCATATTTTTCCGTTGCATACGAATGCATCGTTAACTGTACAATGCTGCATACACGACACGAAAGTGCGGAAAAATACTTGCAGTGAATCCTTAGATTCAAATGTATAACATACTATAGAGTACCTACACATATTAAAATGGTGGTGTGAAAATAAGTATTAATAACATATTTTTCTATTATCTTTGTTTTATTCATTGAATATCGATTTCACCTCTCGATTTACTACGTTGTGAAAGTTTCGCGAGGTTTTCGGTTGAATAAAGCTTTTGAAAGCAAATCACGGTTGCATTTAACCGTAAAATTGAGATTGTTTTAACGTTTGTTTTCAACAATCAGAAAACTATTCTGAGGGAATAGTTTGAACGGGCAGGGGTGGGTAGTCGTTTGAGCCGCGATAAATAAACTCTCGGTAAAAACTCGAACGTCTTAAAGCCAAAACCTACCGGGAGGGCTAAGCTCGGCTCGAGAGTAAATCAAACTGGGGATTTTTCCGATGGTTCGGCTATCGTGAGATGAACGGAAAAGCTTCCAGGGCACTACTGAAAATATTGTGGTAAGTATAGAATATAATTAGAAACTATTCTATACTGAACTAAATAAAGTACATTCCTCGTAAAAAAAAGCAGTATCTTACGATTAAAAAATTCTATAAAACGTAGCAGTTTATATCGTACCGATCAATTTTACGATGATGATTGTTTATTCGTATGTCAGTTGTCACAAAATTCCCTTTGCACTCTGAGAGACACTGTCATAGAAACCCGGAAAACATCTCTCGATTTAGCAGCTAAGATTTTCCCATTAAATTTATATTCCTTGGATTTCACAGCTGGTCTAGTCTAATCCTTTCGCTGTTTTATTAAAGATTTAAACAATGAACCCAGCATCTTTTTCGACTAACTTCCTTAACAATTTCCGGTTGAAGCTTTGGAGCGCAAAGCCCGTTTAAGCGTCGGGTGAATTTGCGCATGCGCTCGCCGGAAAAAGATTTTCCACTTCCGGATTCCCGCAAATGAAACTCGCTACGTTGTTTAACTTTTTCGACAAGTTCGCTTTAGACCGACTTTCTACTGTATTTGTACGTAATTTCGTTTCTCCTTTTTTTTCCTTGAACCGTAGACGAGTTCGTTGAATATTAATTCATATTTTTATCCACCCCTTATTGAAATTTTCTTTTTGAATCGCATTTTTCTTTTCCGCTTGAGCGCAACTCATTCACTCGGAAATTCGCATTGTGTATATGAAGTCGTACAACACGGCTAATTCAATTCATTTACGCAGTCGTAAGCAGTTCACTTTTGTATCGTACATTCCTTTCGTGTTGAATTGATCTATCCGAACGTGTATTTTCAGACTTTTTTTTTCATTTTTCCCGTCGGCCAAAATGTCTGGAAAGCCGATATTATAAACGCACACACATCTCTTAGGAGATGCAATCAGCGAAGCCTGCGGAAAGGTTATTTCCTTGGTCGGGTCCGGTTCATTTCGGATTCAACGCGTGTACGGCGTCTCGTATTTATCGAACCTTTTTTTTCTCGAAAAGTTTGCAATAGTGACCTTTTTGGTATATATTACACTGAAAATATTTTCCTCATATGATAAGCAGGATTAGTAAAAGGAATCGAATTCATGTGATTGGCGGAAAAGCGCAAGTGTTCACTGGATATAGGGAGACTTTCTATGTAGATATAAAAAATTGGTTATAGAAAATTAGATATAGAAAAATTGGTTGAAAAATTAGATATAGAAAGCATATGAATATCGATAGATATTTGGATTTCAACTTGCTAGTACACGTAGTACACGTAGTTTCAAAATTAAAAAAAAAAAACATAGAATAATTTATATTGAATTTTAAGCGAACATCTTGCTTTGTATCAATTGCAATTCATCTCGTATATAAATATTATTGTGGGATTGTTCGAGAGAGCTGCGGTAAAAGTTTGGCGTTGACGCGGGTAAACACAGCGTCTGGGCTACCTTTCATTTCATGAATGAATCGGACAGGCTTCAGTTGAAAACAAACAGGGTTAGACCAGATACGATCCATACAAATTTTCCGACGGAAAAATAATCTCGAGCGAACGGTGTTTGCCAAAAGGGAAAATGGGACCGATTGGAAATCACAATTGAACTAGAACCATCACAAAACAATATATTGAAATCTGAAATAAAAAAGAGAATGACCAAAATATAACATGCGTAGTAAATATATGTATATCGAAATGTTGAGAGAGAACAGTAATGGACTAAATACGACGAATAGCATTCGAGTGTAGCGTTGAGTAGACAAGTTTATTGAGTAAACGTCAGAAACAAACGAGCTGCTCTAATCCTTATAACTTTCTTGCTTTCACGCTTAGACAAACACAATTGAATCTGTTGTTATGTTTTGAAAATGTTATTAATTTTTTCAAACTTTACATACTTTTGCTTGGATATTGTACACCTTTCCCTACATGTAGTAATAAAACAAATATTGTATTTTCGTTATTATGTATATGTGTGTGTGATGTGTCTTCACTAAATTCTTCGGACGTTCGCAAAAAAAGTCTAAATTACAGATCTCAAGTCTTAGACTTCTTTCAGCGTCCGAGATGAGTATTGATACAAAGCTCCATGGGCAAGTGCCGAAATACGTTTTCTATGAGAAAAGTTTGGAAAAGTTTCACCACTGGATACTACCGACCGACCCAGAGAATTCTCTTATCCACTTCTCCTAGCCCGCTTATGTATGCACAAAGCCTTACATAAAAAAATATTGACTGTATTCAATTTTAGCCATATACATACATAAAAGATATTTTACGATGTTGGTTAATATCTATCACGTTTTATTCTCAACAAAATTTAGCCATTTTTCAAGAAAGAGAATTAAACCAAATTAAAAATGAAGAAAGCCACATACATATTTATCACGAGGAATATTTGGTTTCTTTTTTTTTTGTAGAAACTTGGAAATATATTTTTCTTCAATTGAAATACATATATTTGGAATTGCACGATTCGAAGCAGAACGGTTCCATGATGGATGACGATGATAATCTGTGAATTATTCGATTTCTTTTGCGTATTGAAGTGAAAGTTTGTAAAGTTAAAATGATTAACGACTTTTCTGTAGTAGAATTCTTTTTTCCCCCCTTTTATTTATTTTTTGAGCTTATATCCTAGTAGTTACGTTAATTTTGGATAAACGATAGAATTAAACCAATTCCAAGCAATCGTTTAATATATTGTATTGTACATACATACATACATATGTTACGTATAAAAAATCAACGCTTATAACGTTAAAGAGACCACGCACTTTTAACCCTTTACTGTCGCACTGTGTCTGCATCAATCCATCGGCTTCTCGCTAATGGAATAGGGCGACAATGCGGCCAGATTTAATGGAACGACATTATAATAACTTATCTCATGCCGGCCCAGCTATTGTGCACCATGGTTTGAAGCGTAATATAAATGGTAATAAATCAATTTAATACGACGAGTGAATCTTTCGACCAGAGAGCGAAGGATAGGGAAAAACTGGCACTTTCCTGCCTCCCCAACAATTTCCCCCTTCACCCACTTTGCTAGGGGAGGGAGTTTTGGGTGTATACATCCCGTCGGGAAACTCTCCGCTTTGCAAGTTTATTGCTTCGCTTTGAAGGAATGGGCACTGTTTGCCCGGCACTACACCGTTCGCCATTTTATTGCGGGAAAGTGAAAATGCCCCGGGACGAACGGGAGTTATCGCAAACTATCAAACGTTTCCCCACTCACTCCTTCTCTCCACCGTTGCCTATCTCCAATTTTTACGTCCCACGGTTTGAGGAATTGATGAATCGTAATGCGACCTGCGTCTGACAAATATTGACCCCTTTTCCGTAAACGAAACGTTTGAAAATAAGCGACAGTCGAACGGTCATGATTTATATACTCGTTCGCGATTTTCGTTATTTACATATTAGATGTATATATAGCCCTATTCCGTCTGTCTGTCTGTCGATAACGCTCGCCGAGGTAAATAATTAAAAAACCAGAACATCGGACGAATGGGATTTGAACCCGGTACCACTGATTCGGAACAGAGCGCTTACGCGGTGAGCCAAACCAGATGATGTAGGGCAGGTTTCAACGTGACTATTTACAGCTGAATATAATAAAAATAGGCTCGCACCTTTGCTAAATTATTATAACGCGCCATATATGGCGTAACATATTGTTGCATAGGCAACAACTATAAAAACTATTAAATTTAATATTATTTTTTAGTACGGGTGATGAGAACGCTCCGTTGATACTCAACGGGCTCATTGTACTAATCACTCAAAATGCCTATCTGATTAAATTGTTTCTTACTGTGATACCAAAATGATGATATTCAAATATTAGTTACGCGTAGGCTTACAGACGGTTATTGTTAGATTCATAGTATTATTCTAAAATAATCTACAATCTACATGTTACAGTAATAATGAATATCGAATGATGAGTCCAAAATTTTTATATGTAGTTTGATTAGCACAAATATTTTTTTGCGTGGTCAACTTTTCCTTTAAACGTTCTTTTTATTGTATATTTTTCAATTTTTTAATCACTCTCCGACTTTCGTATATTTTTTGTGTATTTTCATAACGAGATCGGAAAAGAGGCAAAATCGAGCATTCTTTAAAATTGTTCAACAGCGGGAAATTCCATGATTTTGTACGGATTTACACAAATAAGTTCCAGCGGCCTGTGCAAATTGGTCTGTACATAGTCAGAGTTATTAACGAAAAGTCCAACTCCTCTTCTCCTCTCCCCGCACCCGTCCGGCAATCCTTATTTCTCGTAATTTGATGATACAGTTCCAATCGAATGAACATAAATAATGGCCCTTTGCTCTCCTAATAAACGAAAAAAAATTCACGAGCAATTTTTCCAGTGTATTTCGGGGAGGAGCAGAGGGGGAGCGCTTGATAAGGATTTGACGCAGGGGATGATTTATTCTGATTGCTAAAGAGGACGAGAATGTACCGAAACGAAAAACTTGCAAATAAATAAGTAAACACTACCGCTATTTGCACGAGTCGCGATGGGGGCGTGCAAATATTTATCGATAAATATCTTGCACCCTATTGAGCTTACTGTAGAGCTTGGACTAATCCTCAAAACGCGTTTAAATATAATGAAGGGGATAATTTAAACTCGCAGAGTGGAAATTCACTTTGGGCCTTGTGTGAAAATTTCCTTTTAAACTATATTTTTAGTCGAAAGACTGATTCACTTGATATGTTCAGTTCAAGCTTCAGTATTTTAGAGCACGATCTATGTAGTTATTAGTTGGGATTATATCCGGAAACTTGCATACAAGGTGCAGTGCAATTGAATAAAGTTTTGCCATCGCGAGGGTTATCCTTGCCACGTTCCATCTTGAGGGTATTTCCAGGATATTACCCGCGAAAGTCAATACCGTGCGGCAACTCATTCATTTCCTGAGGGTTTCCCTTTGCATTAGATAAGCTTCTCTATGCCAATTGCTTCAGCTGCAGCTTACCACTCAAATACACTTAGCTGATGAAGGACGTACACCGATATTAAAATCTTATTCGCTGTCGATTCCAAAAACAATACTGCGAAAATCGCTTGACAGTAATAATAATACATAATTAACAAATGGTATGTACATACATATGTTATATAGGTACCTATATGTGTGTTCAGCTTTGCGGTTTCGATTTGGACTATTCAAGTGTGCCATCCAAGAAATAAACAAAACAGACGTTTGTTCGGAATATGGTAGGCGCTTTTCCGGAGGCCGTTTCCGGATTTCGCAAGGGTCAGATAATTCGGCATTCCGAAACATTGCGTATCCTCGCGCACAGATCATTAAGCAGACATCTTGCGGCTCTAATTTTCGGATGAAGCCTCAGTTTTCTAAGGCAGCACATAACACGGGTCACGGTCTATCATTAATCTTGTTTTGGCACGAGCCGAATATTAGACATCGAGGGCCAACCCTTAAGTGGGTTTCGTTTCCACTCACACACCCCCCCCCCACACCCCTCTCCCCACACCTTACACCAAACATAGCACGTTTCTAAAGTAGCAGTTAATTATTTTTGGAGGATGGAGTGTGGGGGTGGTAGAGATATGAAGGCGGAGGGGAAATTAGCAGTGTGCGAAAATCGGATTAACACACCGATGTCGCTAATTGTGAAATATGTGCGGTGCTAGAATTGGCATAGAGTCCAAACAGTTTCGAAACGCATAATATATAGCTACGTATCGCGTCTTTAGAGCACAAAGGAGACATGTCCAAGATTTTGCGAAAATAAATGAATCCAACTTTCCTCCTCTTTAATTGTTGTATCGGGGTAATCAAGTGGCACATCCGAATTACAATAGTACAAAGTACAAAAGTACAATAAACAAAGTACAAAAGTTCTACTGATATACAATTCCGAAATTGTCACCAATGAAAATTTGAAAAATTTACTTGGAATATGATCTAAATAACATAAAAATCTAGATAACAATATGTACAATTACATACCATTTTTATATAAAGTCCCCCGATTTATGATGACCATTTCAAACTTTAAAATTGCTGCCCTGAACAATTTATGTACTATTTTAGACAATGTCACCTTTGTGCTCTGAGACGCGATATGTTCAATTTACTTATACGCTAACGAGGAAAGCGAAATTTAGATATCGTTTGTATCGTAGTAGAAATCGGTCTATTTGAGTTATCCACAATTTTTTTATGATGTTTAAGAAAATAGTGATATTGTAATCAAAACGATGTATAACATTGGTACAGTATTTAAAAAAATAAATAGAACTATAGCTCTTATCGTATTGTACCTACGCGTGTTTATCGTTAAAATAAATTTTCGCTATCGTATTTTCTAGTAAACAATTTTTGCTTAAAATTACTTGCAACTTTAAAATTCAAAATGAAAAAGTGAAGAGAAGGACAGTTCCGCCATTGCGGTCGCTGATTTAGGACAAAGAGTTTTCGCGTCGCGGACGAAAAACTTGGATTTCGCTTCGCGAAAAATGATAATAGGAGTGTAAAAAAAACTGAAAAAATATGGAAATGAAGCAATTTTATTAATTAAATTCCGGGATACACACAGCTTACGCAAAACAATGCTAATGTAAATTTGAACAATTTAAAAGAGTGCGGCTCGCTGTTTGCCCTTTACTTCCGAGTGCGGTAGACTAAAGTGGAGGACTATAAGAACCTCTTTTGTAATTTTTTTTATACATATATTTTATTTACTGTTCATAGAGTGAACGTCATAACGCTAGTTTTCCTTGCAACCAAAATACCGAAACACAAAGATTCAAGATTCAAAATACATAAAATTCTAACACCAAGACACGTGTAATTAATTACGACGAATTTTGGCACACTATTTACACACACACCTTTGGCACACTATTTACGTCTTTAATCCACTCAGCGTGGGCGGGGACGCTTTGCAAAATTGTCCTTTATATAAAAACGTGTCTCGTTCGTACATAGTACATGGTCCTTAACCCCCAGAGAGATCTGCGTTCGTTTAAAGCCTGAGAGTTTGAAAAAACGCTAATCTACACTTTGCACGCTGGAATCTCGTATCGCTTTTTATTAAAAAAGTTTTATTACAGAACTAGACGCTCGCAAATATTTTCAATGTGATATAAACCCGATTCTCTTTTTGCACGGTCCAGGAAAACGGACGAATTAGTTTTTTTTACACTAATTTTTTTGTTTTAACACGTTTGCAAACAATTAAAAAGAAAAACAGCAGTAAACGGGCACGTTTCTTCATTGTGTATGTAACATATGCAAATATTTTTATATCATCATCATTTTCAGCCGTTCATCATCCACTGCTGGATGAAGGCCTCTCCAATCCTTTCACATTCCTGTCTGCATACAATCTGCATCTATGTACTTGATTTCACACATTCTTCGCAATTGATCAGCCCATCGTCCACTCGGTCTACCTTGCTTTCTTTCACATCCTCTCGGATACAATTCCAGTATTTCTCGCGTCCATCTGCCATCCATTATTTTCGCTATGTGTCCAGCCTATATTGCCACTTTTTCATACGTTCTGCTGCGTATAAATAAAAAATAAATTTGATTTATTTATGATTTTTTTTTGTCGATGTAGGTGGTTATATTTTGCTTTCTATAATATTAATATGTGAGTATTATACTTTAGTATGATAGTTTTAATGATAAGAATTAATTTATTCATCTATAGAAATATTGGTGTCGGGTTAGGTTGAGATTTAATTAGGTTGGGGTTAGTGATCTTAAGAATTTGAATTTGTGGGGGATTTGTCGGAAGGTACGTATTAATGATCGGCCAATATTTTATATATTTTTTTATTTAATAAAGATTTTAAAAAACTACGCAAGTTTTATATTCTTAAAAAGATTTTAAATTGCAAGTTTAAAGAAATATTGTTATTAAAATAAAAATATTAAGAACTTGAATCTTTGTAGGTAATTTTGAAAATTACTAGTTTAGTTTAACTTACAGATTTTTTCATCCTATAATTATCAATAATACAGGAACTATCCTTCTTTCAAAATATAAATAAAAATAAAATATATCTATACTTGAAAATGTAAAAATCAAAAACATTAAAAGAACTAAATTATTTAAAAAAAAAAAATTTAAATAATAATTTAACTACATATATTTTTTTTACACGGTTTTTTTTTGTACAGTAGTACCTGGAACATATCCTACGTGCAAAAATAGAATCGGGTGTATTTAAGTCTTGAGATACCGTGCCGCTCGAAAATATTACGAAAACTGGTGTTTTATCATTGAAATGTTGGTTATCGAGCATATTGCTACTTATTGCAAGATCAGTTGTTCGGTGCTACTTTTACGGGTTCATTTGTTGAACTTTGGAGCAGTTTACGGCTGAAACGATTTGACAATAGCTGCTTTGAACGACGCTAATACCAGTCGTCCATTTAGTGGTTCACTAGGACAATTTGAATAGTCAATGGTATTTAATAACTTTCGTGAATATTGCAGGATGTGCACGCGGAGGTGATGCAGTGGTTGCGGTGTCGCACTGCGCTTAGTCCAGTGGATTCGGATAATGGATAAACTTTAAGCGGGAGAATAAAACTCGCCTCGCCAGTGACAATTAATAATAAATTACTGAAATTTGGACGTTGGTGAACAATGGACGGCGGTGACTTATGGCCGGAACGCGACACCGACCTCACTTAACACGGTGCGCGTGCCTCACAATTCCACCTAATATAATAAATACGCGAACGTGTATAGTATTATAATATACGGCAGGATTGTATTATTCCACGTAATATAATTGGTTTGAGGTGATAATTTTTTTTCCGTGTGAAATTTGCGTCAGCCCTGCCGCAGTACCCCACGCTCGAGGCAATCTTGTACAATTACGCACGCGAGGAAAAAACTTCATCGCATTATTAGCGCGCATTATTTCCCCGAGGAGGTACCCTCGGTCGGTTTGTCGCCGGATAACACCTCGGGGTATTTTCCGGTAACTTCCAGAACAAAAACAAAACACACGGCGACCTCTAATCAAGTTAAAACCACCAATTTTATTATTATTATTTGCGTTGTCTTCCTACTTGAAAGTCCCTACAAGCCTCCGATTTGACCCACTATTTGTCATCTCAAAATATAATGCAATTATTCCTCGTGTAGTCTAATTATGTTTATCAATCTCCCTTCTCTTTCCGATCTTTGTTAAAAAATAATTGTTAAACACTTGGCTATGTTATTCTTCTTAGTGGCGTACTTGATATCAAGCGATGTCTCTTCACTACTTGAAAAACATTTTACCGTCAATCATTCTGAACTAACAAGGGAGAGATACACCCGATTGTGTTTTTGCACGGGGGATGCGTTTCAGGGACTACCGTGCAAAAAAACCGCGTAAAAAAATGTACATAAAAATATATAGCAGAACGTGTGTATGTATAGCGAGAAGAATGGATGGCAGATGGACTCGAGAAATTGGTGAATATGACTGGATGTAAACAAGAAGAAATTAAACTAGGATGGCGCGCTATTGGAAAATTGAACATAGTTTTCAAGTCCAACATTCCGCTATGCTTAAAAAAGAAGGCATACGACCAATGCGTACTGCCAGTTATGACGTATAGATATGAAACGTTGATGCTAAATTGAAGAATGCTACGTAAGATCCAGTGCATACAGAGAAGCATGGGAAGATGTATGCTTGGTATAACAAGAAGAGATCGTAAGAGGCAGACATGGGTAAGATGTTTAGTATGACCAAAGTGGAAGATATGCATAGTAGAACGTTGAAGTGGCATCCATACAGTATTATATCCATATATCTATGTACATATGTATGTACATACATACGTAGTATGATAAAGTATTGTGATCCTGCGAAAATTAGACCTCGAGATTTTGACTGATTTGTATCAGGTATCATCCCCTGATCACGTTTTCATGATTTCTGGAAAATGTCTGTATGTTTGTGTACTTATGTGTGTGTGTGTCTGTATATGTGTTTTCTCCGAAACTATCAAGTCTATCAAGCTGAAATTTCATATCTATTATTTTCACGGAAGGTGTAAAGCAGAGCCTACACTATCAAGCCTCTTGATCAAAACAGCCCGTCAAGCGATGGTGTCAAGCGTGATTGATAGTCTAGGAACCCGTTTGATGCTTGAGTCAAGCCTTGACGGTGATTGATGGAAAGTGTGAATGACTCAAGCGGCTGGACGGAGCGCTTGATAGTCTAAAGCAATTTCGATCAAGCATTGCGTCAGTCACCTTCCACTTTCTCTATTTTGGGCCGTACCAACTCCAATAAATGATCAAAACTCTCTGATAAAGTTTTTAAAGTCTTCCGGCTTAGTTTCACGTAGAACTGTCAGTAAATTTTCGTGAGTGAAGCGAAGCGGTTCCTCAATTTATACCACTCCTTCGACCAACGTCGTTTCCTCTGGATCTTTTTTTTTCCGCTTGAGAACAACAATTGTCAAGATGAGAAACCCCAAATCCTGATTCGAAACCATGGTATCTATACTACACCGATTCACTACAGTCCAGGAGGAGTCAATTTGGTCAACATCAGTCAACCGAAAGTAGGTTTTTTTTCTTGTAGAAAATTCTAAAATTCTGTTACTACAGAATATTTCCGAAACTGCTCCGGCGATCAAGTCGAAATTTCATAACTATAGTTTTCACGTTAGCCATAAGAGATACTGTGATTTTGGTCAACATTTGACGAGCGTAGTGGCAGTTTACTCTTAAACAATTTTTTGTTTTATTTTTTTCGGCCTTTTAAATATGCAGTATCGTCACAATATTGTAATGTTGTTATTTTGAGAGAAATTGATATTTAAAAAAAATAAATCATTTAAATCAGTCAACCGCAAGTTGGGTTTTTTTCTTGTAGAAAAGTCAAAAATCATGTTACCACGAAATATTTCTGAAACTACTTAGCCGATCAAGCTAAATATTTATATTTATAATTTCCATATAAAATTTAAGAGTTAATAAGGTTTTGATCAAAATCCGCCAACCGGAAGTGGTAGTTTTTCCTATTAGAATATATGCTGAAGATCGTATTTTACATACACGCGTGCACTCAACACAGTAAATTGTATGTATGTACATATGTATGTTGGTTGTTGTGGTGGTGTGCGTGCGTTTTATTTACTTACGTACTTAAAAAATTAATTTCGTTACTCTTTGTATTCCTCAAATATATGGATAAAGTCATGGGTTGGCTACACCCGAATTTTTTGTATGATTGCCATATGTAATTGCTATTCGATGTTTTGAATGCGGACCGCGCCATATTTTTCGAAAAACTACAATAGATTCCATCGACGAATGTCCAATTATTCGTTTTATTCGATGTGTAAAAAAATCTTTTACAATTGCGGTTGTCAGCGCCAGGTGAGTTAGCGGTCGGTCTTCACCCCGTTAACCCTTTCGGTGTCCGCGAAGAATCCCCGACCTCCGACTGACCGACTTTCGCAATGAATTTACAGGACTTTATTTATTTTCGCATTTGTTTTTCGCCGTCGTTTGTTATGGCGCGCTCCGTTTTTATTTTATTTTATTTTTTCCATTCGCCGGCCGCCGCTCTCCTCTTTCGAGTGCTTTATCTCGCTCGGTCCGGGGTGTGTAATAGAAAAGTTTTTATTTTCGCATTTTACAACACGAATTTAGGGTAGGTTAACAGGCTCTGCGTATTATCTGATAAAGCCGCGGACGCTGGATGAATTTTTAAAATAAATACTAGGGACGCCATTGTTTCGCGGACGACCATTCACCCGCCCACCCCAATTTGAAAAACTTTTATTTTATTTTTTTATGCGCGACCATCTTCGGTCGTGCCGCGTCCTTTGCATTTTTATATTCATTCTGTGATTGGATTAAATCGCGACTTAAATGCTAACCGTGCTAACGAGCGAGCGCAATGGGTTAATATTTAATTTTTATTTGAATATTGAAACCACGAACGATTTTATTTTAATTGTAAATCGTTATTCAACATCATCATTCTCAGCCGTTCACCATCCACTTTTTGCTTTCTTCGACATCCGTTCATGTACCATTGAAGTATTTCACGCATCCATCTACCATTCATTCTTCTCACTATACCACCACTTCAGTTTTTTCACACATTCCGCCGTATCCGTTACTTCGATCATACTTCATTTATTCCAAGCATACATCTTTCCTGAAGTGGCAATGGGCTGGACACACATAGCGAGATGAATGGATGGCAGATGGATGCGAGAAATACTGGAATGGTATCCGAGAGGATGTGAAAAAAAGCAAAGTAAACCGAGTGGAAGATGGACTGATGAATTTTAAAGAATGTGTGGAGTCAAGTTGATGCAGATTGCTCAAGACAGACAGGAATGAAAGAGGATTGGCGAGGCCTTCATCCAGCAGTGGATGGTGAACGGCTGAAAATGATGATGATGATGACATCTTTCCACGCTTATCTATGTATGTATGTGCACTGGATCTTGCGTAGTATTCTTGAGTTCAGCATACACGTTTCACACCAGTAGGTATGTCACAAGCTCAATACACATTAGTTGAAAGCCCCCTTCTTTAAGCACAGTGGGATGTTTGATTTAAAAACAACGTTAATTCTTCTGAAAGTACTCCATCCTAGTTTCATGCTTCGTCTTATTTATTCCTCTTTACATCCAGTCATGTTCACCAACTGTCCCAGGTTTAAATAATCATCTACTATCTCTACAATGTGATTATTTACAGTGACTAAGTTTTTTGTGCGTACATCAAACATAATTTTAGTTTTGCTAATTATTATAATAGAAATATGTATAACACTAAAATACGTATGTATATCGATGATGGTGATGATAATAATATGTTTACCGAAATAAACAAGTCAATCAAAACACACAAGCAATGCGCATTACAATTTTATTGAGATAAAATTAAGAACAGCGAACAGTTAGAAACCATCCACAAATAAAGATTCAAAAATTACATGTTCACCAACTGTCCTAGGTTTAAATGTTTAAATTTATAGTGACCGCGTATTTTGTGCGTTCATCAACTTTAGTTTTGCTAATTATTATTATTATTGGAATATAACCCTAAAATATGTACATATATCGATAGTAGGCATGTACATAAATGCTTATAGATACTATAAACATTTTAGGATTTTAGCGAAGTCTGTAAATTATGCGCATATTGTTCCGAGCAATTTGTTGAAAGTATCATACACATGTACATTATATTTTAAAGCTTTCACACATGTGAGAAATATTCCTAAATATGTCCAAAGTTTTCGTGATTAATGGCCGTGCGCTCGTTCATCGCGCAGTTTGAAACGTAGCGTAGATACATGTACCTACATATGTACATACATAGGTACAACGTTCAAGTACATACATATGTTATTACATCATTTTTGCAAAATGTACATAGTACGGCCTGGGAACATTTTGGTTCGAAATCCTCGCTCTAGCGGAAGTGTTATAATAAGCGAGGACGATATAATAATAATGCGAAGGAGGAGGTTGTGAAGTCCTCCGGGTTGCGTAAGTGCCAAAGCGACCGCAGCCCTCCCAAAGGAGACACGCGCTAGCAAAAGCGCCTCGCACAACTTGCCCGGGGAAACTTTCAGGAGTCTGAAAAACCGCAGTGAGTTAAGGCTTCGCGGGAGAGGACCAACCGGACCGATTTCAGAACCTTCGCACACGCGCCAGAGGCCACCATTAAAACTTCATTCGGCCTCGTCCTGGCGAAGCTTGCTGAACCCAATGCGAGTACGTTTTTTTTTCAGTATCGTTCTGAAATATTTTTCTTTCAATTTTATAAATTGAAGCCTCCTTAACGATGCATCGTTTAAGTTGAGCAAGTGTAGATTGAAAATTTTCAACTCTAATTTACAGGCGCCTGCAAACGATCAACATTTGTAAGCAATATTGACAGAAATCTTGCTGTCAATATTCAGTCAACCATACAGCAACACTTTCGGCTGCACATGCGCAGTATGTGTCGCAGTAATGTGAATGATTGCCGGCAAATAGTTGCTGTTATTATTGCCCAGATTCCCCAAAGATCAACACTCGTGTCGTGTCGTGTCCGCACCTCAGCGACAGAGACCCGCGTATGTGAGAGAGCAGGAAAGAAACATATTTTCGTATACTACCGAGCGATATCATCGACAATATGTCAACAATACTCGCCATAGCAACAATAATGTCGGAAAACACGACTATATTTCCGGCCCGCATCAAAAAATTGCAGTAATATTACCGGCAAGTATTGTCGGTAATACATTGCCGAGAATATGTTGATCGTTGCACACGGTGCGTTTAAAGGTACCTGTAAACGATCAACATATTGCCGGTAATATTACTGCAATATGGTGATGTGGGCCGGAAATATAGTCGTATTTCCCAACACTATTGTTCCACTATTGCCGGTATGGCAGTGTGTTGGCGAGTATCGTTGACACATTACCGATGATATCGCTCGGTATACGAATATGTTTCTTTTCTCTCTCTGTCGCTGAGGACACGACACGACACGAGTGTTGACCTTTGGAGAATCTGGTCAATAATAAAACAGCAACTACTTGCCGGCAATCATTGAACCACACATATTGCGCATGTGGATGGTTGACGAGCAATATTGCTGACAAATTTTGATCGTTTACAGGCACCTTTAGACATGTGGTAGGTGGTTATGTATGTATGTACATACATATGTATATGCGATGGAAAATTTTAATATATCTCAGAATACACATGGGTCTTTATAAAATGTATGTATGAACATCTACATATATAGGCTCTTTAGTGAAGTGGTTATTGGGCGTTCTGCAGATGCGGTGTGAAAGATAAGGGTCAACCTGTCACGCAGACTTTGGGTCCGTGCGCTTTAGGGGTCAAGCAGGCGAACCTTTGAACTTAATCGACCCTTTCGCTACTCGACTTTCCCGAGCAACCGGTCGTGATATTTCCTTATTATTTCGAACGTAAAAACAAGTCGTACTTGTTTATATAAATAGACGTTTTGAAATATCCGTTTAAATTAAACGGATGGCTTTGAGTGGCCCGCCACTATTTGAATAATCTGCCCGGTGCGTGTGTCGCTCTAAATCGCCTGGCGACCCCTGATTTCGTGTTCGAATCCCTCCGTAAAATGGCTGGGATTAAAATTAATCACTTCGGTCGCTGTCAGGTATTTGAATTTCATGCAAAACCCAAACTTCCAATTTATACACGTAAATAGTTCCGGGACAAAATTGAAATAGACGCAGAAATCGAGAGAGCTGTGTACATATGTATATATGTATATATACGTAGTGGAGACGAAAGCGTTATCGCAAAACAACACACAAAAAAAAAAAATTCACCCCCAAAGAGACTATTAAGCTCTCGAAGAGCTAAAACAACCGTATAATAACCGTCACCTTTCATTATCGACTTGGCGATAAAAGCGGGACTCGACATTTAATTGTTACGGGGATTGAGTCTTTAACTTCGGATAGATAAAAAGTTTTCCTACTAAAAGGGAAGATTTGTACCTGATTTCTTGAATATAAATAAAAAAAATCTTTAGAAACACTAAAAAAAGCTATATTTATATGTTATATCTAAGCCTCAATAAAATCATCTATTCACAGAAAACAACCAAATAAAAATAACAAGATAACTTTTGAAAATAAGAAGCACCTGCTTGTCTTTTGAGATATTTTTTATTATTATTATTTAATTTGTTACGTAAATGAAATACACACCGTAATTATGAGAATTTAATTTACACCTTGATTTATTTTGAAACTAATTTTTAAAATGCACGGCTAATATTTTTAACTAATTAGTACGATTTTTTCGAATCCAATAGTAATTTTCATAAAATCGGTTGCTTCTTATAATATTTATATATTAAAATTGAAATGATTGTTCCAAATGACATCCCGATTGTCCGGTATGTAAACCTGTAAAGAAAAGTAAATTCGTTTTCGGCAGCAAGAAGCACCTGCTCTGCATATCTCCGTTCTCCACCGAAAATCTGATTTTTTTTTTTTTATTAAATTATATTTTTATTAAGACTATTTTCACATCCATTATTAGCACAATTTACATAGTCAAGCTAAAAGGTCGGTTGCCTAATTTCATATGCAATCTAAATCAATCAATTTTGATTGATTGATAATATGTATGGTACGTTTTTAATTTAATAATTATACCGAAAGTTTTGTACGAATTTTTACTGTGAACTATTAAAAGTAAATTAAGAATAAGGTGGTGAACGAAAACACTGTCTAGAATCAGAGCAGGTGTAAGCCAACGTTGTAATTTAATTCAAATGTGGACAAGTTAACATCGCACAGGACCGAATCAGTGGGGCACCGGCCGGTTCAAGGTGGGACAGGTGTTCGTTGGATCATTGGCCAACGCCCACCACACAAATCTAAAACCATTGCCATAAATACAATATATTTTGAATACAACTTCTTTTTGTTGTTAAATGTTAAATTATTTAACGACGCAAACTTCAGTTTAAAAGCTCTATCACCGCTGTATGCGAAAGCTCGGCGGGCAACCTGGTGATACATTATTTATGAGTAAAGTTTACCACCGACAAACTATCGAACGGCACTGCCAAACTCGTTTTTGGAAAACGAATCATTACGGACGAACGTGAAATCGTCCTGCATCTCGTTCCACTCCCTCCCCCCCACCATTCATAAATCACAATTTCAGTTCGATAATTCCATTTCCGGTTCATTAAAAATAGGTGAAATTACGACTGACCTCCCCTCTCTACCCCACCCCCTCATGTCTGAACCACTTTAAAAGGTAGGGAGTCAGGGGATGGGGGTGTTACCATTTCAGAAATATCATTTCATACCGGTGGAAAGGGGGATGATCGGGTGGTTAGTCCATTAAGGCTGGACCAAATGCTGTTAATTGATCGAATAATTCATGAACGCATCAGCATGGCGATTTTCAATGATTCATCGAATCGATACAAATCACCATTTGAAAATTACATACATACATATTATATACATTCAATGAAAATCAATCAAAATTTTTAACTGGCTGCGATGAAAGAATAATACGTTCATTGTTTTCTGAAAGGAATTGTTGAGTAAGTGACTGATCTTTATTCATATAATACTAGTGTAAGTCCGTTGAATATCAACGGACGTGTTCGACGTAATTGATTACGTAACAATTTAGCAAAGTCGCGAACCTACTAAGGATTAATATTTTCAAATTATAGGAGGCCGATTACAATCACCGATGTTGGGTGAACGCGTTAACGCTAACTCACCCAACCTAGTGATCGGGGGTTCAAATCCCACTCGCTACGTTTGTGTTTTTTCAATTAAATTTTAATTAGCGTTATCAGCAGACGGACAAGACAGGACAGACAGCCGGAATTGGGCTATTATATGTATGTATCACTAGTGTAAACCCGTTGAATATCAACGGAGCGGTTTCTCATCACCCGTACTGTGAGTGATTGTGTGGTGAGTATATGTACATATGTCCATTTAATATTTTTTATAGTTGTTTGCATAGATGGCGCGTTATAATACAACAACGTAACAATTTAGCAATGTCGCAAGCCTATTGAGGTTTAATATTGTGAAATTGTAGCAGGCCCGTCATTACCTAGTTTGGATGAATGCGTAGGCGCACCCTCTCCCGAACTGGTGATCTCGGGTTCAAATCCCACCTCGCGTGACGTTCTGCTTTTTTAATTGTTTACCTCGGCGAGCGTTATCATCATATAGACAGACAGACATACAGACAGGCTGCCAAAACTAGGCATACAGGCTACACAAAAATATGTACATACATAGCTACGGTATAGGAATTTAAACCATAAATCCATGTTTAACGAGTATAATATTTTTCCTACAATTCTACAACTAAGTCAATCCCCGTTGAAAGTGTTATCGGCTAGTTATCATGTATGTGTGTACATATATACCTATAAAATATTTTACGGAGTATGTGTCGTGAGTGGAACTCGTGTCGTGTGGGTGTGTGTGTGAGCGAGCGTATGTGTACATGCTGTGGCTACTCAGCCAGTCGGGAAGAGTTCTGCACTACTATAGATACATATAGTAATGACGTGACACCAACTTTACTTAAGGAATAATGAAAATTTTAAAAGTTTCCAGTCGTTGAATTTGAAGAGGTGTCGGCAACCTTCCACCCTTCGAGATTTATGCCCGCCTGTGGATTTTATCCGCAAATGAATCAGAGTCCGGAGATCCATTTGAGATCTAGTCTCAGTCAGATGTGCCGAAACTGGCTGATAGGCAATTTCGCCGATTTTGTTTGCGCTCGTCCGACCCAGATCTGTCCACATTGATGTCCCAGCTAATCCATCATTCGAGGATAGGCTCGCAGTGGAGATGATGGTGCCAGATGCACGAGACAACCTTGGTATCGATTGACCAGTCACATAACTATACTTGTTGCCATTAAAATTTGTCGAATAGACGAGAAAAGTTGAAAGGTTGCGACTTAGAGTGAGTCGTTCAATCAAATTAGCAACGGCGTGCACAACCAATGATGGTGAGTATACAAGTGGGGTCGGCTCGACCCCAGACGATGCTAGAGAATTCAAAGAGGGACACTGTCCACTCTACGTTTGCGCAATTCATTACGTCTGATTGGATCTTTTAGCAAATTGTACACTCTCGTTTGTGTCTCAAGCCAGGTCTTGCTAAAGTGAATTTTCTTCCAAGTGAAGCATTTATTTTGTGCGCCATCCGTTATAAAAAAATTAGAATTTTTATGCTGTAATTTTACTAAGTAAAAGTGCATCTTTACTTGCGTCAAATGAATTGCGTTCAAATATCCTTACATCAGTCTGGGTCGGGAAACGGTGGTTCCGGAGCCTCATGCGGCTCTTTGTATAAAAATCTGCGGCTCTCCAACACAATTTACACAAAATCAAAATGAATCCTATTTCTACATACATATGTATGTATGTATGTACATATAACTTCACGGCTAGAAAAATAATTAAATCGTTTTTCAATAATACTTTTTAGTAATAAACTGTCGAACATTACGAAATATCACGAACATTTCTTACTGCTATCCATTTCATAAATGAGTAACATTTAAATTAAATTTGAATATATAATTCTAAAATAATATGTTGCGGCTTCCAAACTTACCAAGTTTTTCCCTAGTTTGGCTCTTAGCTCGAAAAAGGTTCCCGACTATTGCCTTACATCATTAAAATTACTATTCTGTAATTTGAGATTCAAAGTATGTATACATATTTATGAATTGTATTAACTTTGAAATAGTAATATCAGGAACATATGTACATATGTAGGTGTATGTATGTGAGTTTAAAACTAATAAAACTTGTTTCCATCTGGTGATGTGAAAAAGTTGGATATTGGATTTTTACATTATATTCTTATAACTTCACTAATGGAATACCTGTGCAATGTGCATCTGAAATTTATTTTATTTAATAAATATTTATGACCTTTTATAAATAGTATGTAGATTTAATTAAATTCCTGTTTCATTCGATAAATGTTGAAAATCAAGAAAGTGTACAAATGTCAACAGTGCGAGATGCGTGAGGGTTATACCTACTCTAAATAGAAACTAAGGGTTGTTAAAAGGGTCAATAGTAAAAGGGGATGGTTTTTATTCCCGGAATTTACTGTGCAATTGATTGTTTGTATCAATACATTCTCTGCTATTTAATAATGATAAATATTTAAACAATTTAAAATTTAAGTACTTTTCAATAAAAAAAATACAGATTTTTTTTAATAGAAGGTGCTCGTTTTTCCCACGAATTCGAATAAAACGAATCTTTATTTAATCTACTGAGCACATATATGTACATACATATGTATGTCCATAGGTATTGATGTTTGCAGCTTATCAACGCATTTAAAAGCGTTTGCAACTAATTCTTTCCCCTTTTAATACAATCGACAAACACTGTCCAATTTATCCAACGAATCAGAGCTTAAACTATTCTTTAGAATTTAATCGTTGAATGTTTAACTGGAATATAAGAGCAGTATTAGTTATATAGTAGGTATGGTAAGAGTGCTCGGAGACTGAGGGTAAGCGACGACGAATGCACTCAGTTTACTATCGGCTTTGGCACTTTGCGAAATCATGCAGATTTGCGCGGTTCAAATGTGCGTTTTATATCCGTATTTGCATGTGAATGTGACTCTTTATCTTGGGCGCTAGAGAGTGCAAACAATGAAGCTCTAACGAGCCGGCGACAAAATCTGTTTTCGGTGTGTGTGCGAGCAAAAATTTAACCACAATGGTAAACTCTAGAGAGAAAGTGGGGTGTGGAGTAAGGAGGGAGAGTATGCACGTTAACGTAACCTTATTTACAATTTTTATTTTTATTACATTATTTTCTATGAACCAAATCAACAAATATTCACTTCACTCGAAATCGATCAATAATACATACTCTTATCATATTTAATATATATGTACATACGTACATTATATGCTTGGTATAGCAAGAAGAGATCATAAAAGGAATACATGGGTAAGAAGCATGACCAAAGTGGCAGATATAGCGGAACGTGAAAAAAAGTTGAAGTGGACAAATAGCGAGAAGAATGAATGACAGATGGACGTGAGAAATACTGGAATGGTACTCGAAAGTATGTGACAGTATAGACAGAGTGGGCGATGGGCTGATGAATTGAGAAGAATGTGTGGAATCAAGTGGATGCAGATTGCTCAAGACAGACGGGAATGGAAAAGGATTTGAGAGGCCTTCATCCAGAAGTGGATGGTCAACGGCTGAAAATGATGATGACGATACAAATATTACTAGGGATTTTATCAAACCGATTCAATAGACGAAAAAAGTGCCGATTTTCCAAATTTTAGCGTACAACGAACAACGATCAACCGCTGTTCATAATGTAAATTTATAATAAACTAGCTGACCCGGCATGCGTTGCAATGCCCGATACCGTTCCCGTTCCAGACAACGATCAACGTTCAACCCTGTTCGTTCCTGTAACGTTTATGACGCGTAGCAGGCCGTTCCTGACCCGGCAGATCCCGTTCACGTTCCCGATACCGTTCCGTTCCAGATCCCGATCCCGTTCCCGTTCCCGTTCCTAGTACGTTATCTGACGCGTGAGCAGGCCCGTTCCCGATCCCGTTCCCGTTCCAGATCCCGTTCACGTTCCCGATACCGTTCCCGTTCCAGATCCCGATCCCGTTCCCGTTCCCGTTCCTAGTACGTTATCTGACGCGTGAGCAGGCCCGTTCCCGTTCCCGTTTTTTCCCGATTTTTTTTTCACAGGAACCATCCCCGGCATGATCACAATAAGTCCTGAAAGTTTCATCGCGATCGGTTGAGTGGTTTAGGAGCCTATAAGAGACAGACAGACAAACAGACATTCATTTTTATATATATATATAGATAAAACAAGGATTTAAATCCAACATCTCCCAATGCTTAAAAAATAAGGTATACGACCAATGCGTAGGTACTGTCAGGTATGGCTGTGAAACGTGGATGCCATATTCAATAATGCTACGTAAGATCCAGTGCATACGGAGAAATATGGAAAGATGTATGCTCGGTATAACAAGAAGAGATGGTAAGACGAAAAAGCTGAAGTGTTCTGGATGGCAGATGAACGCGAAAAATACTGGAATGGTATCCGAGAGGATGTGAAAGAAATCCAGGTAGACCGAGTGGACGATGTGTGGAGTCATGTGGATGCAGATTGCTCAAGACAGACAGGAATGGAAGAGGATTGGAGAGGCTTTCATCCAGCAGTGAATGCTGAACAACTGAAAATGATGATGATGGTGATGTTGAATATCAGTCTCATATATGTATGTACATAAACCCAACATTAATTAATATTTAATAAATATTTAATTAGGTATAGCACCGCTAGATGGCACTCGTATCCGATTAGGTATATAATATTTTTAGATTTGATTCGCAATAACACTGTATTTCAACCTTTTTATTAAATTTGAAGCGTTATTCGTAAACAGAAGCACTCTTCTGCGTTTCGACTTGTTCAAAATTTGCTGTTTATGTTATTGAATTTGAAAACTGGAAAACTTTTATTTTTCAACGATGCGATATGTTTAGTGAGGACACGTACATTTGCGCTGTATATCATTTTAGCTTTTCCGGTACGTCTGGGAGAGTCACTTCTCGCTGAAACTTTTGCACCGTTGAGTTTTCAAATAAACGTTCAACCCCCTATCCCCTACATTCTACCCCACATGATCTTTTTCTCTCTCTCTCTATTCGCCCTCACGCTTAAATCCCCCTCGGCCTCGTTCTGCAAAGAAGGCACAATTTTGACGTTTCTCCCTAATAAATAAGGGCGAAAGCGACGTTCGCTCAGGGATTACGTTTCGCGACATTTCCATATATTCGCGCCGCACGCCCGCCAAATTGCGATTGTTCGCCAATTCGCCCCTGTTTGTGTTCGGTTCGCCGCAAAACGCCAAACCGCGCACGGGAACACTCAGGTGCACGCAATACCGCACTCGCGTCCATTTCGGTCACCCTTGCCAACTCACTTGGCGAATTTATCAAAATTTCAACATTGCAGAATCGGGTCACAGTGTGTCTATTCGTAAATTGTTGCAAATTTTGCGAATGCGCGCGAGCGATATTTCTGCAGCGGGTATCCTCTGCGGAGTGTCGGCTTTTGCATTAAATTTGCATAGAACACGCGTGGCAGTAGCAACAATGTGCTGAAATTTACCTACAATAATACTACGTAGCGTGCAACTTATAGTAATAAGTTTAACGTCGCCGAATTAAAAATACATATTATGACGCTCTTGCAGTTTGTACGTACATACATCTTATGTATTGTGGTTTATTATTAAATATGTTAACTAAGTCAACTAGAGATAGATTACAAAAATATTACAAAATAGTGGTATAAGATGAATTTTAATTGTCGATAGATATGCTAGTATAAAAAAGATGATGATTGAATTAGATTGGTTGAATGTGAATGATACTTTTCGGATTTGTATGTTGGTATTTATATTTAAGTTGGCTAATAATATGTTACCATCATATTTATGTGAATATAATTTAAGGAATAAAAATAATTTAACTATAAAAAATATTAGAATAAATAGAAAAAGGAGAAGCATCTTGTACAGAGGTGTTTTGGAATATAACTGGAATATATTTGGAATTGGAACTCTGTTGTTTTGTGTTCTTTTACTCTGTTTTTTTTTATTATTGATTTTGATTTTTTTTTCTTTCTTACATTGCTACTATTTGTGGAGACCTGTTATTGGCTTTCTGTATTTATAAGTTTCTTACTTTTTTTTGTTGTAACATAGCTGTTGGTCTTCCTAAAATAAATTTAAAATATATATATATATATATATACATAATAGACTGCCGGATGGAATTATAAGTTCCAAAACTATTGATAAATTCCTGGCAGTCTTAAAAAAAACAGACAGTCAGTGGTCGGGAACCTTTTTCGAGCTAAGAGCCAAATTAGGGAAAACTTTTGGGAAAAAAAGAAAGGAAAAAGTTTGGGAGCAACAACATATTATTTTCAGATTATATGTGATAAAACGAAGAATGAAACTGGGATGGAGCGCTTTTGAAAGAATGGACATAGTTTTTAAATCCAACATCCCGCTATGCTTTAATAACTTAATGTGAGTTAACTTTTGATTATCAAACGAACGTCGTTAGTTTTATAACTACATAACGAAAGTATGAAAGTAGGCTTAAAAATTAATTTTAATAAAACTAAAATTATGTTTAATGAATTTTGCTGTAGATAATAATCACTGTAGAGTAGTTGATAGTTATTTATACCTAGGACAATTGGTAAATATGACTAGTTGTAAAGAAGAGGAAATAAAACTAGGATGGAGTGCTGTTGAAAGAATGAACATTGTGTTTAAATCCAACATTCCGCTATGCTTAAAAAAAAAGGCATACGACCAATGCGTACTGCCAGTTATGACGTATGGATGTGAAACGTGAATGCTAAATTCAAGAATGTTACGCAAGATCCAGTGCACACAGAGAAGCATAGAAGATGATGAGATCGTAAGAGGAATAGATGGGTAAGAAGTATGACCAAAGTGGCAGATATAGCAGAATGATTGAAAATGTTAAGGTGGTAATGGGCTGGACACATAGCGAAAAGAATGCTGGTATAGGTGCTTAATTAAAGATCATGTAATTAGCTTTAGCTACTAAATATATTATATAAATAAATAAATAAATATGTATGTATATGGATTTCTCTGAATACGATACATAATAGCAGCGTATTTTAGCAATCGCCAGTTGATACATTTTCGAGCGATAGTGTTTTTGCTCTCTGATCACTACTCCTGCGAATATTGTAGTGAAATATTGTTTTTGTGGTTCGAATTCGGATTGCGAGTAACGGGGTCGGCACCTTAGGGGCGTCGTCACACTCGGCGATGGAAATTCGGACGGACACGTTGATTTTCGCAAAGGAGCACTTGCTTATTCCGAAAACAGAACAAAAGCCTGCCGCGAATGAAAAATGATACGAAAAGTGTTGGGGATAGTTCTCGTGAGGAATAAAAAGTGCGGCCGTGGGATGGTGGATATTGTCGGGCGCACACGGGATGAAAACGAGATCATGTCGGGCGCACTCCGTCGGGAGAATGAAAAGGACGTGCCCAAAAAGAAACCAATCCCTATAAATAAAATACACTGTGGGCATGACCTAACTTTCGACACAACCTATGTATGTACATATGTTATTTAGTAGTAGTCATCGGCGAGGAAAGCAAATGGACGCGAAGTCCGGTCGTTCGATCATCGAAAAATTCATTGTACGTTCTATCAACATTAATTATTTCAGAATCAAAATTGGATTCGTTTTCATCATTCATATCATTATCTTAAAAAATATTTGATTAATTTCTTTTTAAATTCAAATCATTTGTTAAGAAAATTTTATTTTATTTAATACTAGCTGACCCGGCATGCGTTGCAATGCCCGTTCCCGTTTCCGTTCCGTTCCGTTCCCGTTCCCGATCCCGTTCCCGTTCCTAGTACGTTATCTGACACGTTAGCAGGCCCGTTCCCGTTCCCGTTTCAGATCCCGTTCCCGTTCCCGATCCCGATCTCGGTCCTGATCCCGGTCCCGATCCCGTTCCCGATCCCGTTCCCGTTCCTAGTACGTTATCTGACGCGTGAGTAGGCCCGTTCCTGTTCCCGTTCCCGTTTTTTCCCGATTCCAGATCCCGGTCCCGTTCTCGATCCTGATCCCGTTCCCGATCCCGATCCCGTTTCCATTCCTAGTACGTTATCTGACGCATGAGCAGGCCCGTTCCCGTTTTATCCCGATTTTTATTCACAGGAACCATCCCCGGCATGATCACAATAAGTCCTGAAAATTTCATCGCGATCGGTTGAGTGGTTTAGGAGCCCATAAGAGACAGACAGACAGACAGACAGACAGACAGACAAACAAACAGACATTCATTTATATATATATATATAGATGAATCATGTAAGAAAGACAAATTCATAAGCGCCTTTAGTGCAAAATTGATAAAGTTTCATTTGATAAAATACGAATATTACATATTCCATTTTCTCATTTTCCGAGATCTATCCCTACTCTATACCCATCTATAAATAGTAAACAAATTAATTTTCTAAACACCGCCTTTTTAGTGAACAAAAACAATTTAATCGAGGTAAATATTTTGTTCATAAACGATAAAGAAATTTGTTTTCAATTAACACCTATCTGGTATTACAATATTAAATAGGTGTTCATTTAAAAAAAATAGCTGTACCGTGTTTATGAACAAAGTATTCACCTTGATTTTTCATGGCACACTAAAAATAAAGTTTTACGGAAAATATTTCACGTCGAACTACTAAATAACTTGAGACCACATGGTGTTAAGTTGTTGTAGCTTTAACCCTTCGCCGACAGTCGAATCTTCGATGTAAAATTTGCAATGTCGTAACGGCGCATTTCTCTTTTTAATTTCGCGTGCTACCTCAATTGATTTAGCATCGTGGGTCCCGGGGTCCTGGGGACCGGTCGTTAGCGCTTTTCTCAGTTTATCAGTGTCCTGAATCAGGTGACCGCAGTTTAGTTAGGGGACCCGAGCCCCTTGCTTAACGATCTGAAAGTTTCGCATTCGAACCGAACCGGCACCGTATAAATTAATAGTTCTCTAACCCTCTCGGTTAACCTTTTTTTTTCTACTTTAGACTACAATTTTGGCTTTTTTTATCTAAAAATACTTTGTAAAGATTTTGTTTATTCTGCTATTATTTCGCGCACGTGAACTAGTTATTGAGAGTTTCATTTGTGAGACTATAACGTAGAAATGAAGTGCTAGATGGTTTCCAATTAGTTAGCACGTTAGCATACTTTGGAAGCATCTCCAACGCTTCTGTTAGCTAATGCTTTTATGAGCCTGTCTGTAACGAACTGTTGGCCTTTACAACCCAGGTTCCCAATCTATCTAAAAGGTATGAATACATTTTTATTTGAATGAAACCTTTGTGTGCTTTCACTATATTCTCAACGAAATATGTTAGTAAGTGAATCTACGAATCAGAGTCAAAACAAATTCACGTTGCAATAATGGCTACGTTGCAAAAAATCCCTTTACCTAATAAAAATTCTAAGTCTCAAATGTGTATTTGATTATATCGTCACTGTCCAAGCCAATTGCCGTAACCCTCTCTTTTCACCAAAGTGACATTTTGATGGATATGAAAATGCATGAACTGTTCAAGTATCAAAAATCACAAATTTTATTTCATACAAAATAATTCAAAAATAGTTTTTAAGTCATTTGTAACTTGAAAAAAAAATATTCCAGACAAATATTGTACACCCTCTAAACATATGCTATCACTATGTAGAAATGATACTGAAACTTGTTGTAGTTTTTTAAATAATTTTATATGTTATAAAATATTATTTTGATTTTTGAACATTACTCTTACAAAGTGCTTAACGTAACCCTCATTTTTTTTAAATAAAAAAAACATTATTAGGTAAATATTTACTCATCATATCATTGCGAAAAGTTTAACACAGCTTTAAAGTCCGTTTTCAATAAAATATGATTGATAATTTTGATTATTATTAAAATAAATCTAATGCCTACAGTTTTTTTCACTTCCTGAACAATTTGATATTTGAGGGTAACGGCAATTGGCCTGCACAGCGACGATATAATATACTATAAATATACGTACATCTATGTATGTATATTAAAATTGATAAATTTATTCATTGGTATATTACGTGCTAGAATTTCGATATCGTTCAACTTGAATCACAATTTTGAATATTTGCTTCATATATATTTGTGAATTTCATGTTAACGAAAACTCACTGAGAACATTTGATACGATATTATTTATTGCGTTGACCTCTTCAATCGCACGGAAAATCGAAAACCACATATTTCACTGGAGAACTTCTCGCCTCGGCCACAATGGCGTCGATTTCGATTTCCTCGGACCCTCGGACACATGTATAATACGCAATAAATAATAATTTATATACATAAATCATATTATTTTTCACGCGGGGATCAAAGGCGAACGTTTTACTTCCACCCGCACCTTAATTTCCCGTACGGAACGACGTCAATTTTTCACGTATCGTTTGTTTACATTTTTCGATCGGGAAAAATCACCAACGCAATCAATCGGCATCGGGAAAAGTGCGTCGAGTATCGCGGTGGTCACAAATCACTTAATAATTCAAACGTTGCCTGCTTAATATCGCAAACACGTCCCGTGCGCAAGTTTTCCGCGGATTTTCCGAGCGCGGCAGATGGCCACTCGCTCTTACTTTGTTCCAGTTTGTTTTTCCCTCGAACCGAGAGAAAATAAAGGAAAAATACACGAAATAACACCTCAGCGTGCATATATGTACATATATGACTGTGTTGATCAGTAATGTGAGATTTGTTCCAATTTTCATTTGTTATGAGGTGTACAATGAAAATTTTACCGTGAAATGTATCCGATATCAAAATATTGACGTATTTCAATGAAATACGTCAAACAGCAATCTCGTTTAAATCACGTTTTATAATAAAACATATTATATAACACATTCGAACATAGCGTGTATGCCAAAAATCGAACATTGAATGATTTATTCAATTGCACTTAACATATTACAGCTTATTTGATACTTGGTAAAAAAAATAATATTCAGCTATACAAATGAAATATTGTTTATTTTGCGTGTAACAAATTTATTGATTTAATATTGAATAGTGCAGCGTAGGATTATTTTTAGCAGTTATTTTAATCTACTATATTAATTCTCTGTTATATACTCTGCGCACTCAGGTATATACATACTTGTTTACATATATAGATATATGTCTGCATACGTATATACACGTGTCTATACAAATACATTACATTTTAGATGGATTAAAAGTGGTGTCTGGTCTGTTGGAGGTTTGTGTCCCCAATGGGGAGTTCTGTTTTAAGTTCTGGATCCGTTTCCGATCTTCACTGCAGAATCGGTCAGCCGAGCATATTTCACGGAGTAGACCGAACCGAGTGTAAAGAATCGTTTGGTTGTATGTGGATGGGGTTTAGGGGGTAGGAGGTCAGATCGTTGAGACCCGGAAATGAATCCGTTTCCCTGAGCCGGACCTGCGAAAGCGGGGTCCCGCATAAATCACAGATTCAACCCTATAAGATAGGCTATTCGCCCGCAAACCTTGATTTTTCGTCGCTTAAAATGTATAATGCTCAATAGCTATTTGATGATTGCTATGCTATAAAAATTTTTTTTACCAAAATCTTTCACTTTCCAAAAATTGAAAATTATGAATTCTAATATACCTATGTATATGTATCTAAATAAAATTGATGTGATTAAAAAAAAGTTTAATAAATGAATCTCAATATTTTTTTTTTTTATTCAAAATTATTCAACTTTAATGTCAATAATATAACTGAAATATTATCAGCATTACTACGGTATGGGAAATCAAAAAATTAAAGTGAATTGTTGCTTATTTACTATGCCGTTAAACGTGGACGGTCAAAGTAAATGATATATGTACATATGTATGTATGTATGTAGTGAATACAAATACAAATAACATACCATTATTTAAAACATAAATTAAAATTATAATTATATTCGACAAACTATCAATGATGAAAATGATGTCCACAGCTAATTATTGCGTATAAAATAACCACAGGCATTTAAATTTTCATATCGATGGGTTAGTGCACAGATATTGTATGTCCAGTTTTGTTTTAAAATATTGTAAGTGACATACATACATGACTCTTTTGCATGAAAACTATGGACGAAATGGACATATTATATATTTGAATAAGGAAATATCTTCTCAAATATACTATTTGGATCTACAATGAAGGTTTGATGCAGATGGACGTTTTGTTTATGAAAACTCAATGTTGTTAAAAACTGGACATACAATATCTGTGCACTAACCCATCGATATATATTTTAATAAACATATTTAAATTGTATAATTAGCATAATTCACGTTAAACATTTACACAGAACATGCTTTGCTACGAATAATTCAAACGTAAATCATTATATTGGCAATAGAAGTAAATTGAATTTATTACAAAATTGTTCATATGTTTCGTTTGAAATTAAACGGATAAAAAGGTAAGGAGACGAACATGTAAGTTGGCACGTATGTACATATATAATATAATATGAGGGGGAAGCTTTCGTTGATGTAATTAGCCGTAAGCTCGGTGAGCTCACTGAAAAGCGAGGGTTTCAAGGCGAGCTTTCAGCAGCTATTGCGCACCGCACAAGATATTTTTCGAAGTGTGCGACATATAGAAATTAGCCATTTTATAGTTCAAGTATACGAGAAAACTAAAATGCTTTTCCAAGCGATTCCACCGAGGAAACTTTAATTGGGTACGAGAAATTCCATCCCCTTCCCTTCGCCTTTTCCCAACAGTTCACATTCAATTTCATGTATAATTTGGCACACTACGATTACCTTGAGATATTGCCATTAGCCAAAAAGGGGAAAAAATGGTCCGTGCGGTGCAACCGGTCTTTGTCTTGCCGAGTGCACTGCGAATCCATTGTTCGTTTTAACAATGTCGTTAAAGCGAGAGCATCTACCGCTTCAAACGATCATCCATTAAATTTTCAAAAGTTAAATTGGCTGAAAAAAATCGTGTTTTTGCTGGACGTTAAATGTTGGAATGGAAGAAGCTTGGACCGGGTATCTTTATCCGGCGTATTTCAATGAAGGTTTATTTTATATCGTACGTTAACGTAGATGATTTTGTTAAAATAAATATTAAATAATAGATTGGAGGTAATATTATTAATCTAGATTAATCTGTTCTCTAACAAATTAATTAATCTAGATTAGTTAACAGATTAATTAGATTAATCATTAATTAATAGATTAATCTAGATTAATCTGTTGTTCAATATTAATATATCTAGTATCACAGTAGGTAATAATTCTAGTATCACAGTATCACAGGAGGAAATATTGAACAACAGTGGTATTACATATTTTCATGTCGACAAAGCTTCGGCGTACATTGATTTTGTCCCGCGTCAATGCGCTTCATTTCACGTGTCTTATGATATGAATGAAATACCATTTCGTATCCCAGAAATGTATTAAATCTATCAAAAGATGGCTGAGAAAGCTGTCATAGCCACTCGCACATACTGATACGCTGGCTCTTACAACCCCCAATCCCGGAGAGCCGATGGATAAACAAGTATTTACTCGCTTTTTTTTCTCCCGCAGCGCAAATATTTATCTTGAAAGGAATACTCGATGGAAAATGCCTATAAAAACACTTTGGAGAAATTCATCCAGTTATGTATATGGGCCAAACAAAATATGCGAACTTTCAACGTATGCAACATACAAGGACGAATCGGAAAATATTCACTCTTTTTTTTTCCCCTATACAATTTACTTTGAGTGTGAAAATTTTACATTCGAAACATTATCTTGTTCACGACTGTAACGAAATTGCCTTCTCTTTATTCACAATTTTTATCAATCTCCAAAGTCAAGGATACTAACTAGTACATCGACAAGCACTTTTTAATATCTACATAATGATATTATATGTATATATATGTACATACAGACATTATATCAGTGTTGATTTGTATTGTGTAGATCCTATACATATATTATTCAAATTAATAGACTCAGTCTTTAATCAAATTAAATTATATTCTCATTTATGAAACGTTTTAAAATATATGACATTAAGCTTGATTCATATTAAAATTTCAGTGAAAATAATTGAATCTGATACCACCGGTGAGCTTTATCACAAAATGTGAGTTAAAAAGTAAGCGGAGATCTTAAGCTTTCAAATTTTACATTTATAAATCAACTGATTTGGATATGTTAATATAAATTTATATAAAAATAATTCTATATAATTCAATCCGTCATTTTTGACAGGAAATGCTCGTATTTGATGTCGACTTTTTGCACATTATAAATGTGACAATGTTTAAGCAAACCTCTGTTTACATGTCGTGCTACAATTTTTCACAATTATTTTTGCAAATTAACGCGCTAACGAAAGATTTATGCGTGCTTCATTTTCACGTCATTCTGTACACGGAAAAGCTTTCCATTAGCCGAATACTGCCTGGCCAAAAAAAAGATCGATCACGTTTAATAATTTCGAATTCGAAGTTAACAGGCGATTTAGTATCCAATTAAGCTTTTTTTTTGTCTATTTACATTCAAGAGATTCTCAAGCAGTTTGATGAAAATTGATATATTTTTTCTGGAATGAAAGTCTCCAGCTTGTTTGTATGACAATGTCATATTTTCTTGCGGCTAATGGGAATTTTGTGTACGCGTTTCGCTTCTGAATAACTTTGAATGTTTTTTCGGGATTTTTTTTATTATTTTCAGTTGATGTCGAAACGACAATTGAGAACCTTTTGGAAACGGTGTCACATGTCTTTGTGGTGAAAGCTGGCTCGTTTGAATTGAAAAATGTGTGAAAGCCCGTCCATCCCCCTTTGTGTACTGTCGTATGGTGGGTCACACCCACTCACCCAGCCACCCACATACTGAACGTAAACATCACGCGATTCCCGCCTTTATGGACGTTGATTTTGAATTGACAACCAAATTTTTTTCCCACCCGCATATGAAGCTATGTATATCTCTAGCTAACTCATCCTTGCGAATAAGTTGAGCTCGACGAATGATTCCTATGTACATGTATGTATGTATGTACGTATGTACATACATCAGTGGTAGCCATGAAGGTTGTGATTTGTGAACGCCAATTATATTCATACATTATATATTTGTACACAAATGATTCATTTAAGCAAGACTAATGATAAGCGTATGTACTTAGAGACCGAAATAGTATGTATGTACGTGCAGACATCTTGATTATTTCAATGTTTATAGGTACATATACTATTTAGTTTAAACCCGTTGAATATCAACGGAGCGGTTTCTCATCACCCGTACTGAAAAATAATATTAAATTTAATAGTTTTTATAGTTGTTGCATGTGTGCAATTAAGCGCCATCTATGGCGCGTTATAATAACAACACGTGTTAGGCGTGTAATAAATAATAAATAAATAAACACCGTAACAATTTAGCAAAGTCGCGAACCATTTAAGAATAAATATCGGCCAATTGTAACACGTCCGTCATCGCCTCCGTTTGGAAGATAGTGTAAGCACGATTGCTACCGACCTGGTGATCTCGGGTTCAAATCCCACTCGTTCTGGTTTTTTAATTATTTACCGAGGCGAGCGTTATCAGCGGACAGGCCCACACACTGACTAGTGTAAGCCCGTTGAATATCAACGGAGCGTTCTCATCACCCGTACTGAAAAATAATATTATATTAAATTTAACAGTTTTTATAGCGCCATCTATGGCACGTTATAATACAACAACAAAAAGTCGCAAACTTTCAACCGATTTGAACCTATTTATACATATGTATGTTAAAAATAAAAGGAATCTGGCATCAACTAAGCACGATTTCTCCCGACGGGTTCAAATCCCACTCGTTCTGTTTTTTTTAATTATTTACCAAGGCGAGCGTTATCAGCAGACAGACAGACAGACGGATTTCGGCTATTATATATACATATAACTAGTGTAAGCTCGTTGAATATCAACGAATGTTTGTGTAGGTGAGTATATGTGTATTTAATAGTTTTTTTATAGTTGTTGCATAGATGGTGCGTTATAATACAACAACGTAACAATTTAGCAAAGTCGTGGGCCAATTGAAAATTTTTATTGTCAAATTGAAGCAGGCCCGTTATTATCTAGTTTGGTTGAATGTGTAAGCGCACCCTCTTCCGAAATGGTGATATCCAGTCACACTCGCGCGACGTTCTGGTTTTTTTTTTAATTATTTACTGAGGAGAGCGTTATCAGCAGACAGACAGACAGACGGAATAGGGCCATTATATATACATACATATACATATATAATAATGTATATTAGAAGCTACAGCCAAGTGGCGGTATCCATTTGAATATTTCGCGGATTTATTAGGTGTTTGTGGTGAAGGGAGAAGGTGAGGGGGAGGTGGCTGATTTGAGAGTCCCTTAGGGTGTCGATGCTTTTCTCCCTCCCCTTTTCCTCCCCCTCAGCGTTCTTCCAGTCGACGGCCATAAATTACGCTCACTTCTGGCCGCAGCTTCGGGCCAATAAATCTCCATCCCCAACCCACTCGCGCGACCGACCATCCTCCGCCACTACTGGTCGATCGGAAAAGCGGAAAAGTGCACCCCTCTCACCCCCCCCCTCTATGAAGTTGCGGGTCCCCCTTATCTGCGAGGGGAACCCTATCGCGGAAAAACTTAAATCTGCCCGGAAAATTCGTTGGCGGAATTTATTTGAGCACATTTTCCGACTTGTCAATTGTCTGCGAACTTGTCGTTGCATATGAATGGAAAGTAAAAAGTATGCCATCAATTAACAGATTGACATCTCACTGCAAACCGACTCACGAGAACTGTGACATCGTTCATTCAAACTCGAGTATTTTCTAAAATTCGCGCTTATTAGGAATTGAATAATAATTAACGGAGGAAAACGCACTGGTTCATTGGCTGTCACTGGACTAGATTAATCGCCAAATTAATTAAAATAATTAGAACTTTTGGTACGTGCTGATTGCGAGCAAAATATACAAAAGAGACTACGAAAAATGTGGGCCAGCCAAAAAGGGTCGACAAGCCATGGATATTCATTCGTGCGCGGATCGTTCTCCATGAAGAATGTGACCAGATGTTACATTGTGCCTGTCGAAAGAACATTAATATTTATGAAATCCACAGTGCTTTCGTTTTTTTTTTTTTTCGCCACTCTCTCGAAATCAGAAAGATCGCGCGTTTTGCTCGATTTCGCCGAAAACTCTGCGAATTTCATTTAAATATTTTCTAGTGGGATGAGAAGAGGGCGGGTGGAGTGATTTTTTAGAAAACAAGATGAGCCACCAAAAATCGCCTCTACAGTGAAGAATCACTTATTTAACCATGGAAAAGTTTAAAAGAGCATCGAAAACAGCAATGATAATTTATTCTATCTATATTGTCGTGATTGTATTTAAAACTGTGAATATTACGCCAGTCACCGACTGCATTTATACACGGTAAATTGAATCAATTAAATCATAATCCAAATGAAAAGAGGGTTGGAAAGAGGGGTGGATAGTAATCGGATAAAATTATTGACTGCCTGGCAATGGCACATCCCATAAAAGTACATTAACGTGACTAACTAATGAGGGAGTGAGCGGGTAATTCGCTTCGTTTAAATTATGTACGTACACATACATACAGTGTTTTAAAATTCTCGGGAATAATCTTTTGGAGAATATTCTCCAAACCGAGAATTATCGAGAATTTTCTGTTTAAAATTGTAGTAAATAATGCAACGTACTCTGGGCTCCATCGGCCACCATGTATTTTAAATAAATAAATACTAACTCTCACTGTATTTGCTTATACATATACAGTCAACTCCCTCTAATCCGGGCTAATACTTGGGAGAGGTGATACAGATTACACGAATAATATTAGTTTAGTATCCGTGACAAAAACTAAATTTGATGGGGCGGTTAATATGACAATTTTTTTACGTTCTTTTGTACTCAGTTTAAATGAATGATTATATCATAAGTTGTAACAATTTCACTGGAATATCATAACCAAAGCAATAAAAATTTGTATACATAATTTATTGCTTCCAGAGTTAATAAGCATTGCATTCCTGTGAGAATTTCGCGGAAAACGTTCATGCTAGTAGTGCGTTGTTAAACTGACGAAATGACACATTCAGTGTCGTTAGAATGAAAAAATGTCATTCAAAATGCTCTCAGACACTCTAGAACAGTGGCCGGGAACTGGCGGCTCCGGAGCCGCATGCGGCTCTTTGTATGAAAACCTGCGGCTCCCGCTCCCATCCAACGTTTTGCGTGAAATACAAAATGTTGACACACAATTTACACAAGATAAAAATGAATCCCATTTCCACAATGTTTGTACAGCCGTTTACCATCCACTGCTGGATGAAGACCTCTCCAATCCTCTACCATTCCTGTCTGTCTTGGGCAATCTACATCCACTTGACTTCACACATTCTTCTCAATTCATCAGCCCATCTTCCACTCGGTCTACCATGCTTCTCTGTATGCACTGGATCTTACGTAGTATTCTTGAATTTAGCATCCAAGTTTCACATCCATACGTCATATTTGGCAGTTTTTTTGAATATATACATAATTCGAAAATAATTAATTGCGGCTCCCAAACTTACCAATTTTGCAAGGTTTTCCCTAATTTGGCACTTAGCTCTAAAAAGGTTCCCGACCACTGCTCTAGAAAGTCCTATTACTCCTATTAGGTTCTGAAAATATCCTATAATCCTCTAAAAAGCTATTAAACTATCTAGAGATGTTTGATAACCAAGAAAAAAGAAAATTCTCGAATATTCTCGGAGAATAATCTTTTGGAGAATATTCTCCACTTACAACACTAAATACATACATACATATGTAGGTATTATTTTGAAAATTTAATGACAGAAGGCGAGATAAAATTGTAAAATCCTTTATCGGTGTTTTTTTTTTTTAATGAAGTGACAGATTACACAAATGAATAATGAAATGAGAGTGCTAATAATCATTTGATAGATCTATTTAGTTTTCCAATGCGACGATCGCGCTTTTCGAGAACGTTGCTCTATAGAAAAATAGCTTTAACAGCAATCGTCGATTCAGGGGCGTCCCTAGGCAGGGCGCGCTATCGACTTTCCAAATAAAATTGCCGGAGAAGGGCGACCATAAATCAAGGCTGAGCTGCCCGATCCTTCGAATTGATAAGGCGGCCATTACGCTCGCACGACTCTGTTCATTTTCGCAATTGTTCGCCATGGAGAGGCGCGAGCCACCGTTTTGAAACTACTGCCTTTTTACCCTCCCGTTGCCGTTCGCCCCATAGGCACAGTGACGCCTGTCAATTTATCTGCGAGTTGCACTCATTCGATACTTTGACAATTTGCGATAACGTCGTCGTCTGTAAATTTATTTTAATCAAATAAATATACCGAATGGTATTGTGACCAGCGTTCGATCGTCAACGGGCAATACTCCAGGATGCATGTATGCTAAAATTTGGCAAATCGGCACTTTTTTCGTCTATTGTATCGGTTGGATAAAATCTCTAGTAATGCCGGGGCTCTGTTACGATCCGGGATCGTCTTTGTTGACGATCTTCGCTGCCACCAAGTTATTTTATATATGTGTAGATGTTTATTAATTGAACTAGTTTTAATTACAAAAGTTGTAAGAGTTAAGAACAATCATCGTTCTTAACTCTATGAATCGTATCGAGCAACTGCTTCAACAAATGGTACAAGGGTTTATTTATAACCTCGGTGTTTTAGGAATTCGGACGGGGACCTTTTGTTCATAATTCTGGAATATTTCTAACATTCCACACTTTTGCAAACAAAAGATGTGTCCTTGCAACTGACTATCGAGCGTCGAAGGGTCAGATTTATACCTGAGTACACAGTGCGGATTGTCACTATGTATGCAATTGCAGTTGACGAAAGCGTGAACATAACAGCTCCACCGCGAACGGGGAGCTAAGCGATATGGAGGTGATCGGAACTAAACGGAGCGGAGCTAGAAATGGCATTAATGAAGTGAGACTCCACTGAAAAATAGTTTAAAAAGAGGTTAGTGTGGTGCGGTATTGTGTGACACGGGTATTGACGAACTGCTTCAATAAATTCTTCCATGACCACAAGCTGGAGTGCACTACAGTCTACAGTCCAGGCGTCGGCAACCTATGACCCGCGGGTCACCAAGTGACCCATTTGATAATTTCAAGTGACCCACTGAAGTTCCGCAAATAAAGTATAGTGGATAAAACTAGTGCACAAGATAATGACCAAAGTGGTAGATATGGCGGAACGTGTGAAAAAGTTGAAGTGGACACATGGCGAGAAGAATGGATGGCAGATGGACGCGAGAAATACTTGAATGGTATCCGAGAAGATGTGAAAGAAAGCTAGGTAGACCGAGTGGACGATGGGCTTATCAATTGAGAAGAATGTGTGGCGTAAACTGGATGCAGATTGCTCAAGAAAGACAGGAATGGAAGAGGATTGGAGAGGCCTTCATCCAGCAGTGGATGGTGGATCAAATAAATTATTATCTGTTTAATAACGGTATGTATATTATCTGTATAATAGCTGATGAATTGAGAAGAATGTGTGGAGTCAAGTGGATGCAGATTGCTCAATACAGACAGGAACAGAAGAGGATTGGGGCGGCCTTCGTCCAACAGTGGATGGTGAACGGCTGAAAATGATGATAACAATGAAATGTTATAAAAGTTCGAATCGGTCTCTATCATAATAAAATACATTATAAAATTTATCAATTATATCAGCAGTTTGGCCATTTTTGATATACGGTCAAAAACTGTCTAATTGTTTTTGTAATTTTCTTTAAAATATTCTATATAACGTTTATATGTATGAAGAATTTTTTTGCCAGCGGTGCATTTATATGCACGTCTCTCAATATGACTGAAATTTCGTCAAAGCTAACATTGTTTAATTTAACCCGACTAACTAACTAACTAACGACTAACTAAATTCTTAAACTTCTTAAAGACCCATTAGCTTCTTAAAGCTAACATTGTTTAATGACGCACCAAAAATTTTTGGTTGCAACCTTTTGAAATTTATACCCAACGCAGAAAAAGGTTGCCGTAGACTCTACACAATACTGGAAACAATATGTAGTACACGCGGGACTTTTTGTAAATTAAAGGTACATATTTTTCATATGTGTCCAGCCAGTGGTGTTTTCCGATGGTTTCGCACCGGCTCTACATATGTATGTATGTATGTATAGAGCATAAATAAAATATGTAGGTAATCTGAATGAAGAATTATTTTTAATTTCACAATATTTACATATATGTATATTTATTATATAATTATAATATATACATTTCACAATATGTAATGAATGGTTTTTCGGGATGTGCATGTCCACTAAATTCTATCCAGATGTTTTCTCAAAATCTCACAACTATGTGCGTGAGTTATTCTATCTTTTTTGTTTTTTATTAATTTGATTTCGGGTGCCGGTAAATGAAATTTAAAAAAAAACACCACTGTGTCCAGCCCATTGCCACTTCAACTTTTTCACACGTTCTGCTATATCTGCCACTTTGGTCACACTTCTTACAATCCCTTCTTGTTATACCAAGTATACACATATATGTATGTACATCTTTCCATGCCCTCTGTGTGATTACTTGTATGTATGTATGTATGTACATACCTAAATGTATGTACGCGCCATCTACAAACGGAAAATTAAACCACTGCATTAGTGAAGTCACAAACCAAATTAAAATATAATAAATTAATAATATATTTAAAATATAATAAATTTCATTCACACTGTGACACGACTTATCTGCGATCAACGCGTCTACATAGGGGCAATATTTAAAAGTGTAAGGGCGAGTAGGCTCACCTGTACATTCGCGCAGGAGAATAAAGATAAGTTCAAAAGCTTGCTCTATCGATAGTGGGGGACTTTATGGTATAGAGGTAAGATTGATGTTGGCGTGCAGGTAAGTGTGTCGTCGACTTGACGAAGGGTGTAACTAGGCGCCGAAACGCTGCATTTGCCCCATGACAAATGTGCAAAGGCTGACAAATGTCGCATTGGCTTGCCGGTCACATACCCTCTACGACTATACTATCGTCGAACAAGTGGGTATAGTCTACTAAATCATGTGGCTGGGAGACGGTCATCTGTCGCTGACAGCTTGCACCACCCCAACAACACCCGTCGAGAACTTTTGCGAGACTCGATAGTTGAATGTTGAAACGAAGCTGTTTATTTTTTTAAATCCCTGTCGTCGAAAGCTTGAAATTTAGAAATAGCATGGTTTTTAACAAGTTCGAATGCGTCACAAATTGCAGTATATTCTTGTAAACTGTTAATGCAGTGGTCACCAACTGTCCCCAAAAAGTATACGTACACTCGCACGCACACTAAGGTATATCAGGGGCTTTCAACCAAATATACGAGTACATTAAAACTAACAAAAAAAATGTGTGACGAAAAAAAAATGCAAATGGTTATATCCTTTTACTATTCTGCATTTCTGAACAGGGAAATTCAACGAATGGGAATTTCCACAATCGTACTTTTATGAATTTAATTTAATTTCCTAATGAAATGGGTTTTCCCAAGAAGAGTGCTTTTGCTACGCGTAAAAAAAAAAGTGTCTAAGAATAATTAGCTCGAAGTATAAAAGGAAACTAACAACTTCCAGACTAGATCACTGTAAAAAAGTCATTTGAATCTATAACACAGGTCTCTGTTGTTTGCCATCATCCTGAACTCCTGTGGGTAAGTTTCGTTTCTTTTCTTTCATTACTATTCTCTGTTTATATACATACATACATACATATGTGTATCATATTATGTAGTTTTGTTCAAGACAAAAAAATATACCATTAGAAACTTTTTGGGGTCGTGTAAACAAGGAATATAGAGCACTGAGCTCTATTGCCATAAAAAAAAATTTAATTTTTTCTACCACCTACCAATGCGAACAGGCATTTTCTACAATGTCCAATATAAAAACATGTAAACGAAATCGCCTCAAAATTGAAAACCCCATCCGTGTCGCTATATCCACGATAAGCCCAAGAATAGTAGATTTAATAAATTAAAGATATTGTTGCTAGTGTGGATTAATTTTTGTTTCAATACATTTATATTTACGTATTTTTTATGTTTAATAAAGTATTATAATTAAATTGTTTTTGGTATTATTTTTATTTCAAAATGAGTACCCCTGTTCCAACTTAAAATACGTAGAATTTATTATAAAAGGACTTAAGTCAGTGAAATGTGCATCCAAAAGTCACAAAAAACTATGAAGAGTCAGTGAGCATTTCAGGTAGCGGATTAGCGTACATAGCTTTGGTAATATTTCTATATATAACTGACAATAGATAAATGACAATAGAGATGTCGTCATCAGTTATTACGTAGACGGGATTGGCTGTTAAAAAGGCAAGACTCCACCCACACCTATACATATAAAAACTGGGGATAGCGTGGTGAGCGCTGTGTTAATGTGTCGTATAGTTAATTCGAGAGTTTGTTATTGCGACTTTGTGCTGTATTTGTATTTTTTTACACCGAGTCGTTTGTGTAGTTACCGTTATCGCCTTTCAGATGTGACGAAGTTGCGTGAAAACCGGAAGGCGTCGGAAAAACTAGGTATTTGAAAGAAAACCGCAGTACAGCTAAGAATATTCGTCGTCGATCTATTATTTTTACTTTATCCTAATCGGATAAAGTATTGTGATCGTGCGAAAATTCGATCTCGAGATTTTGACTGATTTGGATCAAGTATCACCCCCTTATGATTTCTAGAAAATGTTTGTATGACTGTGTACTGTGTGTGCGTGTGTGTGTTTGTCTGTGTGTTTTCTCCAAAACTATCAAGTCTATCAAGCTGAAATTTCAAATCTATTATTTTCACGTAAGGTGTAAGAGCCACAAGGAATTTGGTCAACATCAGTCAACCGGAAGTAGGGTTTTTTTCGTGCAGAAAATTCAAAAATCCCGTTATAAATTATATTTCCGAAACTGCCCCATTGATCAAGTTGAAATTTCATATCTATAGTTTTCACGTTAGCCGTAAGAGATACTGTGATTTTGGTTAAAATCTGACGACCGAAAATGGCAGTTTTTCCTATTTGAATATATGCCGAAGATCGTATTATACATACGCGAGCGCACTCAACACAGTGTATTCATGATATGTATGTATGTATGTTGGTTGGTCTGGTGGTGTGCATGCGTTTTATTTACTTACGTAAATAATTAATTTCGTTACTCTTTTATATGGATTAAGTCATGGGTTGACCACACCCGAATTTTTTTTAAAAACATGAATTCCAACTTGTATCCGAGGAGTGTTCTTTATTTTCTTTGGTTATGCAGCTTGGCACCAAAAATATTTTCTCGTCATTTAATTTGAAGAAAATATTTCGATAATCATTAACTCAGTTTCATCATTGAAGTCTCATTTAGCAACACATTTGAGCCATTCATTATTATTAAAAGTACTTACAGCTTTATATCGGTGACGTTGGACACTGGTCAACTTAAGTAGAATGGGGAGGAGGTAAACGGGTGCGTATCTAAGAGGGTTCCGTTTCGTAAACTCAATTTATTGCACCATCATTGTTATCTGCGTCGTTTCATCTCGGTTTAACTGACCGAGGCACACTCGTTAAGAGGCTACAACTTGCAACTAAACGTTCTCGTTTTTACCCATCACATCCAAAACCACACCGGAGCTCGCGAACAATATTTTAATTAATTCAATGCATTTATGCACCGCGCATTGAGCTGGTTTTAATTAAAGCGCATATGTATGTTTGGCGCGATGCTGCTCAGGCGTGTAATGTCAATTGGAGAACTTTCACATCCTGATCCTGCATAGACGTTCAGCTATCGTCCACCTTCTTCCCACCCCACAAGAAGTTGGATCTCGTGCACGTTAATGATCGGGGGGGGTGCATTGTTGGGGGTGATTTAGTGTTATTGCCGGGATGCGACCGGAGATGTTCTTGTCGTAGCCCACTGGGCTAAATCTAGTCTTACCAACTGGATCAGACTATTCTGACTATAGATGGGATTTTGATGATTGTCAACAATTAATGTCGAGCTCAACATTAATAATTCTGCAGTATGCACCTATACATACATACACGTACAATGAAAAAAATATATTGACCCAAAAAAAAGGAGCAAACGAACTCTTCACACAAAATAACCGTTAATATGCCAAATATTCGATTCGTACGCAATACATAGTTCTCGAACGTGTTCACTTAGTGTTTATTGATCTTATGAACTGAAGGAAAAAATGTACTCTGATCACTAGCGCTGCGAGAAAAACCGTTTGAACGACCATGAATGGACGTTGACACTTATCGAGTTTAGCGATAATCGCAGTCAGTTGTCTCAATTGCATCTCATTGGCCAAAGTCAAGGTTTCAAAAGTGGTGGAGCGAACAAGATATCTCTTATTATATTTTTAATTTTTTTTTTTAGCTTTGAGAATTGTCGAAATCGAGTCTCGCGTCAACACAGATCGACAATGTTGACCACTTTCATAACGGCATAGCCGTCATCATTCAGGTCAAATATACACAAACACTAAAATTACCAACGCCAAAATTAAATGCACTAATGTCATTTATCACTTATTAAATATGTGATGTTACCGTTACTAAAATTCTATATACATATATTACAGAGATTCAAATCTATATTGATTGAATATGAACCCGTAATTCATGAATTTGGTGAGACAAGTTTCCATTACGACATGAAATACTACGTATGTATGTATGTATGAATAAAGTAATAAACTGACAATAATCATCTTCAACTTTGAACTCGATTTACTCAAAATTAACATTACTTGTCTTGACCTCTCAGCCCTCCAATTTAACTCATACGTTACGGAAAATTACAGTATAGTTGTATAATAAAATAAGATCACATCATATATGTATGTACATATGTAGGTATATGTAAGTTGACAAATTTATGTATAAAATAAAACAATAAAAAATATATATATGATGGTACTTGAAAATACAGGTTACAAAGAAACCAAGGTAAAACCTATGCTGCATTCGTTCATTCATTGTTGTTATACATAAATTACATATAAAATAAAATGTGAAATACGCTTTTGTGCAAATTTACAATTCAAATGTTACAAAATAAATGAAATCATTAGACATTTCCTGTGCGGTAAATAAAATAATTCTTTTCAAGTTATAATGCTACATAGTGGCAATAATCATCGGATATATTGTCAATGTATAATGCAGGTAAATATTATATTTATTTCACTGGAAGTTAGGTACCTATATAGTCATATAATTTTTTAAAAACTTTTTTTATACTGTTATATTATGTAGGTATTTATGTAAGCTGGAAATTCATAATTGTTATTGAAAAAATTTCATCAATACAATATATGTATGTACATATACATATGTACAATGTACATACATACATATATGAAAATTAAATTAAATTGCGTGTACATAGGTCACACATTAGATTTTTTAATGTTATGCGTAGTTGTACCCAAAGCATCAATTTACAGTATAAACACGACTGTTACAAATCATAATAAAGATCGGTTAATTTATGCGCATTTTCCGGGGAATTTCCAACACATTTTCCGATTGGGTCGGATTGTAATCGTAATGATCCTCAAATTTCGGACCATTTGTTTGGTCACCATTTTTATTTATTTATTGTTTTTTTTCCGCTGTGAGTCGGTATATAAATGAAACGATCCCGATCGAATGTTTTAGTCGACATTTCAATCTGGTTGCGCACTGTCGTTTCGCGTGTTGGTTTGTTGGTCAGTTTTTTCTTGTTGTTTTAAAAGTGGCACGTTGACCTGTCGTCATGAAAAAAATATTGATTCTACTGTGCTGTCCCACATTTTTGGCGACACTGGCCTTGGGTTATGACTGGTCCGACACCGATTTCAGTAAGTCAAATACAGCCACTTAACGTTGCACATGACAATGATATACAAATATACATACATACATACATATGTACATACAAATGAATCAATGTAACGTAACAACCGGAAAATTTCGCTATATACATACATATGTATGTATGTATGTATGTAGGTAACTTTTAAAATTGAAACTTTGATAGACATGTCCCAACCATGTGTCAGGACTTCAATCAGAAGTCAATCTCGAAAAAAAATTCAAATAAATGGCTATAAAAGTAAATCCAATCTAAATTTAACGGATTCGAAAAGTGATAATGTGCTTTAAATTTGGTATAGGTACCACTAACTACTTATTAGTCTCTTTTGAATAGTGCGATTTACTCCTTATAAATCTGGCTACTTTTTCAATTCACAAATGGAATGTAAGGAAACTTGTTGTTCGATTGGCTTTACAATGTATCAATATTTCCCTTTGATTTAATAATAACCTTGTAATAAAATGAACTAGTATAACAAATCTGAACTTGAAAATAAAAACATTAAAAACAAATGTATAATTTTGTATTTATTCACTTTATAGATATAATTCTACAAGAAGATTATATGGATGGTATTGACTATATTGAAAATGCTGAAAATATTTATTCGCCAACCCACAACAGAATCGCTAGGGATACAGTGAAAGCTGAACAAATTTCTAATAGTACTTCTACTAGTCCTCTTAGCACTACTCCTATACCTCTTAGTACTACTACAGAAAAGAACACAAATTGCAGACCGTAAGTATTGTTAAATTATTACCAACTAGAAAATAGAGTTTGAATACTGTATTTCGAGAGAGAGAAAATAGAGTTTGATATACATACTCTATACATATACATATGTATATATTATACAGTATCAAAATAATAAAAAAAAAAATACAATGACTGTTTTCTTATTGATGAAAAGGCCTATCACTATCACTGCCGACACTTATTTTTGATTGTTTTGTTATTGTCATATATTAATTATAAATTATAACTACTATATCGTGTTTGTATGACACACGAGATGAAATGTAAATTTCATCCAATTACTTACCGATGGAAAGTCGCAAGCGGTGAAACTAGAATTTCTAAACGCCTTTAATTATACTACATAAGTAATACATATTATAAAAATGTGTTTAATTATCATGCGTTTCACTTTCCATATAATTTGATATCATTGAATCAAATGTTGTACATATCTGCATATGAACTTACTATTCAATATTGACAGATTGACTAGATCCAAACAACGGATAATGGATGTCATATGTCTTGTCTGATATTAAAATACAACTTGTATTATAAATGTGGTGTTGCAATAGTCTGAAAAATAAGCTAAATCTATAATTAAATTTATTTTATGGTAAAATTTAATGATGCTTCAGTTCACCGAGACCGACGCAGAACTCATCTACAGGCAACAACCGATTCCAGAGAACTTGTTGCGGTGACAGGGATGATCTGAAAATGCACGGAGATGCCCTGAAAGAGATCCGCCGAGAGTGTTTTGCCGAAATTCGCAGAAATCGAGCCGCAAAAGCCGCTGAAAGCGAACCATTCGACATGTTCAACTGCCGCAAAGTCGCCAAGTCCAAAGACGACTTAGTGGTACGCTATACATACTACCAAATTTCTACTGTGATTTATGTGCAAGTACATTCCAAATTAATAATATATGTTTCTTTATATACGTTTCAGTGCGCGATGGAGTGCGTTGCCCGCAAAAAAAATTTGGTAAGAATATAAACGAAGGGAGTTTAACCTTTTCAGCGTTTCAGCGGTGCGGTAAAATCGCGTCGTCCGAGCGTAAGTTACCCTCTCGATTCGAAGCTATTTTCACGTGAGTTCGGTTCGGTTTAAGTTTTGCGGTGTAACAACCGCGCGAACTGCCCTACGTGTGCCGAATGACAATCGGTTCTGCGGAACTGATATTCAGCAAACCCGTAATTCGGTTATCTGTAGCTGTTACTGCACTGTTTGTCGGTTTGCAGTTTGTTCAAAATACGAATATTACACCATATAACACTAAATCTAACAGATTTTTTCTGCAACCTACAAAAAAAGATACATATTTATATGTACTACGTGACACTACATAAATAGTATCATGTACATATGTAAGTATATGCATACGTAGGTTTATCTGAACATACACATACATTTTTTTTCAGTGGTTTAATGTGATTTATTTCAATTTATCCCGTTCAAATCTATTAATATTTAATTGCATTCGGTTGTAGCTGAAAAAAATTCATAATAATCCGCATTGTGGAATAATTGCAATGCGATAGGAATTAACACGATTGGACTGCAATTTCAAATTCAATTCTACAATTCGAATTATGACCATTTCAATGATATTATATTACGCATATATGCACTTGAAACATACCCCATTATTGTGTTGAAATCGAAATGAGGCCTTCGTTGTATTCGAACATCATTAGCGAACGCGTCGAGCGAAATTCAATAATAATTGCTACCAGCCCCCAATAGTAATGAAGAATTTCTACATACATATGTACCTATGTATGTATAATATGTATGTATGTAGGTACTATATAATGAATAGCATTTACCGCTTGATTATTCAAATGTCGCTTTCGTGTATTACGATGGACCTGAAACATGTCACGGTAATGCTTTTAATGTCAACTGTTTTTCGCGTGTAACTTTTGTCGAGCGACACAGCTTTTAAAAGCTCCGAAGTCAGTTGTGATAAGGCGATAATGTCGCATCGTATAAGGCGTTTTAAACATGTCTCAACTTATTATCCCCGACAGACGTACACGTTCGCAAGAGATAAGGGCTGTGCGCGCTGGTTCAGGGGTAGTAAACGTGATCGGAATTCGTTCGACCCACAAACACAACGCGATTGATATTGTATTGCTTTCCACCACGCACCTGGACAGATTCTGGATGATTAATTTATAATTTATTCATATTACAATATTATATCGCAAGAAACAAAATGATAAAAATTATACGTTGCACGGATAGAATTTGCTATGCCTACCAACTAAAAATTAACTAATATATAAAAGACAATTTTTTTTTTTCAGATTGATAGTCAGGGATACATATCAAGACAGAATACAACAAACTTCGTCAAGGACGAATTGGTTAATGCCGAATGGCAAAAGATGATCATTGATAAAATACTGGAAAAATGCCTCAGAGTGAGTGTACATACTTTCTCAAAGTCTTTGTATTCGTAATTTTGATTACCATTGAAATATTTTTATTTATAATATAGAATAGTATACATACCTTCATATGCTTATTTTCAGGATGCCGAAAACCACACGGAATATTCGCTGAGCGCTAACTCGTCGAGTGGTTCGAAGGTATCCAATGTTTCCGTGACGTCGACGAACGTTTCGTACATATCGCTCAAAAATGATACTAATGTCGTCAACGAGCGGTGCAATCCTTCAACTTTGAGATTCAGCCATTGCATATGGAGAGAGATGCAACTTTCGTGTCCGACGGATCAGATTAGAGAGACTAGACAGTGTCAAAGGTTGAGGGAACGCCTTCAGAAAAGGGAATATCCCGATTTCGAGAGGAAGACAAATGAAACTCAAAGACAAAGGAACAAAAACAACAAAAAACCTGATAAAATCCAAAACTAATTAAAGATTGAGTCAATTATATAAATATAACATGATTGTCAAAAAATGTTGAGGGTATAAAAAGTATTATTTTCCTATTTATTTATTTATGTATATTTGTGATTTTAATAAATTAAAAATAGCAAAGAATGTTACTGTTCGTGTTTGAGTAATATCGATAGCGACCAACCACGGTCACGATTAAAGTTTATACTGGCGTGTATATATGTATGTGTATATACATATGTACATAGAATTGCTTATATTCTTATGAAGGAATCCATACATACAATGATTAAACCATTATTTCTTTGGTTGTGCAATAAAGTTGTGAATACAGGTTGAATCATTTATTTTGTTGGGATGTATGTATGTATGTTTGTTGGTTTATTCATGATGGAGCCACAGTAGCCTTTTGGCGCTGGACCTGAGGTGACCGATGAGTCCCCAGAGACCTAAACACACTTCATCTTCATCACTGCTTGCCGCACACAACTCTTTTACCATCTCAGGTATTCGATTAGCTATTTTAAATTCTCCTCTTCCCCTTGGTTGTTAATTCGAATTTAAGTTTCAACTGTAAAAAAAAAACAGCAGGAGACTCGGTCGTTAGAGCTGCCGTTACAGTGGGACGTTGCTAATCGAGTGAGATTTATGGTCCGTGAATGGATTGAAATGGTTTCTTGGGATTCGGGGTTAATTAACGACCCCCCGTGTGGATTTGCTGGTTACGGTGCTACGGTGGAAACGATCTACTTGACCGATGCATGTGCATTTGCAATTTAGTCCCAATGAATTTGTAATTTTAAATCCTTCAAATCCTTGCATGTAAGTGTATTTTAGTTATTACGCATCTACGCATAATCATCACTAGAATGCATTGTGAAATTTTAAGCATAAATTTAAATAAAGTAAAAACGATATAATGCATATGTATTGTACCTATTGTGTGATACAGGGATTGTATTGTATGATAAAGGGATTAATTGAAAGTATTGCTTTTTTCCATACAAATACATTTTATTCACAGATAAACTAAAAATAATATACAGAAAATTTTATATATTTGAACATATGTACATAAATAACATAATATTATACCCATATAAAAACATAGAAAAAATTTACATTTGTAAAAGAAAAAAAATTAAACTCTTCAAAAATTTACACATATTTATTCACTTTAATGAATATTGTATTTATATTAATGAAAATTTTTGATTACAAATCAGTCTTATTTATACCGGAATTATACAGGAATAAGACCATTCACATATGTACATATGTAAGCTTACAAATAATGACTTCGAACTGAGCTATTTAAAATCTACATAGAAAGGAATAAATGGAGAGCCGAAGTCAAATCTCAAATAAAAGCAACGAATCGTAAAATGCTATATTGCCTGATTAATTTCGCATTTATTGAAACTTTTATTCAAACAATTGTATTGCATTTGTTAAAACTCAATTACTACATGAAAGGTAAAATTGTATTTAAGCTTTCAGTATATTTAAGAAAAAAAGTAAACCATTTCAAATATCTGGGCGCATGGATCAACAACGAAGTTATGTAGCTCAGAAGAAGTGAAATAAAAATTGCAAAATTAACTTTTTTTTTAAATGAATAATATTCTCACATGTCGCAAATTATTTATCTTTGGCTATTCATCTACGATCACTACGTTGTTACGTGAGCTCAGCCCTTCTGCTTGGCTGTGAAAAGTAGACTCTTGACAGTGACGTCGATGAATAAGCTCGAGACATTTGAAATGTGGTGTTACAAAAGGATGCTAGAATATCATAAACCGAACACGTCAGTGCCAACGATGCCACGGTACTTCATTCTCCATCCTCATAGGAATAGGTAACTCCTGAAGACAGCCAAGAGCCGAAAAATTAAATACTTGTTATGTAGCACCTAGCCACAACGCCTTACGCATACTATACTATGTAGTCATAAGTTCATAACAATTGACATCACTATACTTTCATACTCGTTTAACTTATAGCGTCACAAACTAAAGGTCACTTAAATATTAACTTTCAAATGAAATCTATAACATGTTTATTCTGACGATATCATTTACCAATATTATTGCACTATCAATTAAATGTAATTTATAAAATGTTGATTGATCCACAAATCATATCTATGTATTTGTAAATATGCCCTGTAATCATATAATTAGAACATTGTAATTGAAACACGACATATTTTAATGTCGTGTTTCTTAATCACTATCTTATATAAACATTAATGTTTTTAGGTGTATACGCATACCGTATTCATTGTAAATCACTTCTGGATTCGTACTCAGTACTCTCCTACTACTCTGTACAATCGTTAATTCTGTATTTATATATCTTGTGTCAATTAAAGTGTAATAGTATTAAAATCAACCAAACTTTATAATTCACCCTATTAATTGACGTCCTACAAATCTCCCCGTACCAAAATTGGTGGCAGTGGTGCGATACCAGCTGAACAACAGGAAGACTAGCCCAAAAGGAACAGCAGTCCGTGCAACTTCGCTACTACGTCTACACCCTGGTGAACAAATTCTTCAAACTCAGCAAACAACCCGAGATTTTGACCTAAAGACTTTATACTTCATACGACGGAGAGGAATCAAGAATAGAAGCAGACGATATAATCCATGGGTCAAATCATCATAGTACTGTAAGTATCATCATAAACAATTTATCGTATAATTTTTGTTGTCTTTAAAACAAAATTGTGTTATTAAAATGGCGGAAACTCTACTATCCATTTTAACAAAATTCATAACCGCATTCGACGGGAAGAAATCTGAGCTTCGCTCATTTATTATAAATTGCGATTATGCATTTAGCATCGCAACCGAAGTTCAAAAACCAATTATTTTCGCGTTCATACAATCAAGAGTAGCTGGTAAAGCTGACTTAATAACAAGTAGAAGAGAATTAAATTCATGACCAATGTATAAACAATTTTTAGAAGAAAATTTTACTGAAACCAAAAGTTTCAATCAATTATTATTAGAATTACAATCGTGTAAACAAAGTTCGAATGAAACAATAAATGTATTTACACAAAAGATAGAAGAACATGACAGTTAATTGACGTCCTACAAATCTCCCCGTAACAAAATTGGTGGCAGCGGTGCGATACCAGCTGAACAACAGGAAGACTAGCCCAAAAGGAACAGCAGTCCGTGCAACTTCGCGAAATCTACACTGGTGATTCAAAAGTTCTCAAAACAACAGGAAGACTAGCCCCAGGAGGAACAGCAGTCCGTGCGCCTTCGCTACGTCAACATCCTGTGGAACTTTACTTTAAATTCACCAACCGGAAAAAAGATAAAGGAAAAACAAGATATTAGAAGCAGACGAGAATCCACGAGTCACTTCATCCAAATGCTGTAAGCATTAAATCATCGAACTTATTTTTTCGTCACACAATTCATATTTACTATATAAATATGCCTGTGGACATAATTGCAATTGTAATCAATTAATTCAGTATTGTGTAAATATACCCTATGGTTATATTTACTTGTTTTAAACAGGACACAGTCTAAAAATGTCGTCTTGATAATTATGTAATCATCAAACTAGAATCATTAACTAACATATAACAATGATAGCTTTTTGTATACATATAAGAGCTATGACTGTTCAAACTAACTCACTCAGGATTCGTACTCCGTACTTCATTACTACTCTGTACCATCGTTATTTCTATATCTTGTGTCTATTAAAGTGTTAAATTATAGTATTATAAAACCTATAAACCTGCTATATAATTTATCCAACCAATTGACATCCTGTCAATCCTTCCACATAACAGCTAGTGAAATTCAAAAGCCAATCATATTCGCATTCATACAGTCTAGAGTGACTGGTAAAGCAGATTTAGTAACCAGTAGAAGAAATTTACCTACTTGGTCCGTATACAAACAATTCCTAGAAGAAAATTTTATCGAAACTAAAAATTTTAATCAATTGTTATTAGAAATACAATCATGTAGACAAAAATTAGGCGAAACAATTACTGTATTTACTCAAAAAATTGAAGAACACGATAGTAATTTAATTAGATCCGTTAAAGCCGAAACAACAGTAGCTTCGGATATTCCAGGAAAATTATCAATGATAAAAGATTTATCACTTCAAGCATTCATGTTAGGAATCTTACCACAGTATAGAACGCTTTTAAAATGTAGAGATCCTAAATCGTAACAAATCGTGAACAAATTTCAGAAATATTGAAAGAAAATCATGATAATCCTATGTCAGGACATTCAGGATTTCATAGAACATCAAATAGAATTAAATTAAAGTATAAATGGAAACATATGGATAGAGATATAAAAACTATATTAAAAATTGTGAAGCGTGTCAAAAATTAAAAATAGATCGTCAAAAATTATACTCCACCGATGGAGATAACTACTACGTCATCGAAAGCATTCGAACGTATTGCCATGGACATTGTAGGTCTTTTCCTTTAACCAAAAAAGGAAATCGTTTTATCCTAACTATTCAAGACGATCTTACTAAATTTTCACAAGCTTATCCTATCTCAAATCATGAAGCAGTAACTATTGCAGATACTTTCGTAAATCAATTCATTTGTAAATTCGGAATACCAAATTCTATTTTAACTGATCAAGGATCAGATTTTACCTCGAAATTATTAAAAGAAATAGCTAAACTTTTTAAGATTCAACAAATCCAAACTACAGCTTATCATCCTCGGACAAACGGTGCTCTTGAACGAAGTCATGCAACACTAGTTGACTATCTTAAACACTACGTAAACGATAAACAATCTGACTGGGATGATTGGATTAATTTCGCTATGTTCTCTTATAATTGTACTCCTCATTCATCAACTAGATTTACCCCATTTGAATTAATTTTTGGTCAGAAACCTGACTTACCAACTGCGGTTACTCAGAATCCTATTTTCAAGTATACATACGACGATTATGTACATAGATAATTTACGGTTAAAATTAAATTCAAGCCAAAAGATTGCACGCGAAAACTTAATACAAACTAAAACGAAATCTAAATCTTATTATGATAAGAAAACTTCTCCATATCCATTATTTAAAATCAATGACTTAGTGTATCTTAAGGATATGAACTCTAGAAAATTATCACCTAATTATTTAGGTCCATATCAAATCATATGTGTTAACTCTCGTGTAAATGTAACACTAAAAATTAAAAATAGGAATGTTGTTGTTCATGTTAATCGTATTAAACTTTTAAATCAATAATCAATGATAATTTACGATTCTAATAGGATGTTGGTGGGTGCTGCCTTCACTGTGCAAGCAGTACCAGATTTTAACATAACTAAAATCGACCCTTCTCCAGGTCTATTCTACGATGACTTAGGTAGTTTAAGTTTTACTGACTCATCATGGAATATTATAATACATTACGTATTTAGAAAATAAACTATCGTTAATAGAATTTATATTTCAAAAGACAAGTTATTCTTGTATGCTTAAAATCAATCTCGAGGATTAAAAATTATGTAAAACTAAACTAGAATACATTCAAGTTAAATTACCGAAAATTCATGAATTAAAAAATTCGCTAACTGAAATCATTGGACGTTACAACGACAATGAATTAGTCAATTCCAGAACTAAACGAGGACTAATAAACGGTATAGGATCAATTGCTAAAAGTTTATTTGGTACATTAGACGTAGAAGACGCATCTCGTTATGATGAAGCCATAAATCGAATAAATCTTGACGAAACAGAAATAGTTCACTTAATGAAGGAACAGACAAGTATTATAACTTCAACTATTTCCAACTTCAATCAAACGCTTACTGCTTTACAAGCCGATGAAATTAAATTCAATAAAAATATAGAAAAAATGAATAACTTCATTGGAAAAACTCAAACTAAATTAACTGAATTAGAAGCTTCACAACTATTGTCAAGTCACTTATCCTCATTAATATTCTTTATTGATGAAATCGAAAAGATATCGATTCTTTATTAAATTCTATACTTTTTTGCAAAATTTAAAGTTCTCGATCCTTTCGTTATTACCCCTAGTCAGTTATTGCAACAGTTATTGGCAATACAACCATTCCTACCAAAAGGAAACGAATACCCGATACCATTAACGATAAAAAATCTAAATGATCTTATAAACATTCTAGAAGTTCATGTATATTATGTAAAAGACAAAATTATTTTCAAATTGTCTGTACCACTTGTCAATCATGACATTTTTAAGTTGTATCATCTCATTCCGTTACCAATCCTAACCGCGAAAGGATATATTTCTATACATCCTACTAATAAATATTTAGCTTATTCTTTGAACAAGATGAAATACTCTGTATCAGATTCTCTAGAACATTGTCGACTAATGTCAAATAGACAATTCATTTGTCGAAAATTCCAAACAATATACATATCTCATGCTCGTCCGATATGTGAAACAGAATTATTAAATTCAATGACAATTCCAAAGAATTGTATGATTCAACAAACATTAGAAAACTTGAATATTTGGCAAAAACTTTCTAATAGTAATACTTGGATTTTCGTATTAAACAAACCAACGACTCTGACAATTAACTGTAATCCTAAAATTGACGATATATATGTATCAGGAACTGGTATATTAACCATGGAAACTGGTTGCAGAGGTATATATGTATCAGGAACTGGTATATTAACCATGGAAACTGGTTGCAGAGGTTATTCTATAGACACTACTATTAATTCTGAAAGTCAGCTAAATAGTAATTTCTATCCTGTAATTCCCAATTTAGACATCTCCAAAGATGATTGTTGTAAAGACCTCTTTTCGAATATAACTAACTACCCCTGTTCTGCAATCTATGCATTTTTCTACTTCGGGTTTAGAAGATCTCCATCTTATTTCCCATAAATTAAATACTTTTTCTACTAATGTTGATCACATGTTTTATCATCCGAAAATGCAAAATAAAATAACTTTTTATGATTGGTCTATATATCTAATCATCACTATAATAATAATATACGTAGCTTACAAGGTAACCATTAACAATAAGAAATTCCGAAGAAACTCCGATTGACGAATCAGATAACTCTCATAGTTGCGAAATAGAACTTTCCAACATGAATGACGAAAGTACGCCCTTGTAGGCGAAGTGCTAGGTTGAAACAACATAAACATACCTAGATAAAATTATTTACACGCTTTCAACCTATCAACAGTCAGTATATAAAAGTTTCTAAAAATCCTTACTATAAAATCTAAAAAAATACTATAAAATCATACTTCGGTAGTAGTCAAATCATTAGTTCTCTTGACACCCTTACGACTCCATCATGGGTATCAATAAGTTCGCTATCGTTCACCTATGTACGTTTGTTAGGACCGTTCCGTGTCAGCAGACAACGGACCAAATATATATTAATATTGTTCGACAATCTGTCTAAATATTTAATGGCTCATCCGATATACATTCTTTGCGAATCTAATATAAACTCAGTGATTTTGGAAAAGTATATATCCCTATTTGGGATTCCAAACAAAATGACAATATCCAGAGATCAAATGGAATTGATCAACTTAGAAGTTTTATCTGAAACCTATGGGTTCTCAGTCAATATAATCAACGAGGATCATCCAACTAACACTGAAGACTTCATCAAAATAAAAAATCTTTTTCACCATCTAATTAAATCCAAACCTCAAACTTGGAACGAATGGATTCACTTAATAACTTTCTATTATAACACTACCATTAACGAAAACCTAGACAATTCACCTCAAATAATTATTTTCGGGAAACAAAAAAGGATCAACACCAAACCAATAATGTTCTACACTGACGATGGATTATATAGTACTTCTTTAAAGGAATTTGAATTTAGAGACATTATTAAAAATAATAAACTTTAAATTTTATGTATTACTTTGTAAACACATTTATACCACTTTTATCTAAATTTATGTTTAATATTTTACTATGATTATGTTTAAACCTTTTGTATTATTTGAGAACTTTTTAACGAACTTTTAAAGAACTGTTCATTATGTTTAATCTAAGCCTTTTGTTTTATCTAAAAACTCTTATGTTAAAGAACTATATGTTCAATTTAAACTTTTTATGTGCTAAACATATCTGTAACACTATGTGAACACTTAGAATATTATGGTTAACTCTTAACACTTTGTAAGACTTTTGTTTTGTTATAAAATTACATGGCATTGTCGCCATATATTTTAGCTAACGGTGGGGATGTTATGTAGCAGCCCACAACTTTGACATGTACTATACATCATAGAAGTCACAACGATACTTTCTTATTTGTTAAAGACCGAAGGTCAATCATTTTCAATAACATGTTTATTTGCAAACATATTATCATTTGTATCATTACTAAATAGTTAAACTTGTTTAAACGTCACACAATTCATATTTACTATATAAAACGTTCTCAAAAGGTCAAAAAAAGTTCTCAAAACAACAGGAAGACTAGCCCCAGGAGGAACAGCAGTCCGTGCGCCTTCGCTACGTCAACATCCTGTGGAACTTTACTTTAAATTCAGCAACCGGAAAGAAGATAAAGGAAAAACAAGATATTAGAAGCAGACGAGAATCCACGAGTCACTTCATCCAAATGCTGTAAGCATTAAATCATCGAACTTATTATTTCGTCACACAATTCATATTTACTATATAAATATGCCTGTGGACATAATTGCAATTGTAATCAATTAATTCAGTATTGTGTAAATATACCCTATGGTTATATTTACTTGTTTTAAACAGGACACAGTCTAAAAATGTCGTCTTGATATTATGTAATCATCAAACTAGAACCATTAACTAACATATAACAATGATAGCTTTTTGTATATAAGAGCTATGACTGTTCAAACTAACTCACTCAGGATTCGTACTCCGTACTTCATTACTACTCTGTACCATCGTTATTTCTATATCTTGTGTCTTAAATTAAAGTGTTAAATTATAGTATTATAAAACCTATAAACCTGCTATATAATTTATCCAACCAATTGACATCCTGTCAATCCTTCCACATAACAAAACCAATTAAAATAAAACAGTCAAAGTCAAGTAATTATTTGGACACTATGTCGATGAATGTAGAATTTTAAAAATTAAATATAATGAAGAAAAACGATTGAAGAACCAATCGATAATAAAGTAATAAAAATAAATCGTATTAGTTACGAACCATTGGTTAAATTTAAACCAGAAACGGAAAATAAAAACGAAACGCAACTGGGAGTTCCTAAGTATAAAATTAGACTAACTTCATAAACTATTTCATAAACTTCCTGAGGATATGGAAGGAAAAATTGATTTTGACAAGCAGTTTACTTCTCGTGTAGACTTATTTAAGTACATATTGTTATATCTGAGGATTCCGAATGTATGTACCGGACCCAGGAAATAGGAATTATTTCCTTACGTCAACCTAATATTGTTATGTGACTGTAATCACACTTTAATCTATTGTTTCATCACTCATAATATTGACCTTCAATAACATTTGTAATTAATTTATAATTATCAAATATGTCCTGTGGCCATATTTACTGGTATTACTAATTACCTTGTACCATCATTAATATCTCTAATATATATAGCCATGTAAATTATCATTAAGGCAGTCGGGGAGAGAGCTCAGACGGGATACTATCACCCGAGTGGAAGACCATCATCCACACCCCTGTACTACAACAACCGATTATAATAAAAATAACAATTGAACTAAGAAATCCGCCTATCAATTATAATCCTTAGCCACCACATACACTGCAACCAGACCAACAACCGCTGTAGACTTCGACGCTGGCATTCTGCGTGTGTATCTCTCACATCACACGTCCACCGAACTGAGGGATACATAACAATATATACCATAACAATAGTAATTATCGGGTGAATTAAGAAACAACGGAACAAAAATTATGAAGCGATAGAAAACCGTATATCTCGGCCATATCCTCCTTAACCAAAAATATGGCCAACTCAAGCTAATCCCGCAAAACCTAAGGAACAAGATACTAGAAGCAGACAAGGGAACATGAGTCACACAATTGATCTACATACATACTGTAAGTATCAAATCATCGAACTTAATATCTTTATCGTTTATTTCGAAAGAAAGAAATCGGAGCTTTGCTCATTTACTGAAAATTTAGCGAAACAGTAATGTCATTCACACAAAGAATTGAAGAACACGATAGTTATTTAATTAGATCAGTAAAAGTCGAGACAACGGTTCCCTCGGAAAATTAGCAATGATCTCTTTGAACTATTTAATGTTTTAAATCGAAACCTATTATGGTCATCTAAATGTTTTATCAAATTTGTATTTTTTTATACTTAACTATGTATGTATAATCAAAGAAGAAATTTAAGTATCTAATTTAATTCTTATATTCATGACAACTTATGTCTTAAATCTCTATATTAAATAATCTTAACTACATATGTACATACATATGTTCTAATGTCTAGAATTGTTTTAATGGCATGTCGCCATATATGGTATGTCGCCATGTATAAACACTATGATTTATGTGCAACTTTTGTTCAAACCTTTATGATGTTATTCTTATTCGTTTGCAAAATTATATAGCATTGTCGCAATATATTTTGACTAACGGTGGGGATGCTATGTAGCAACTAGCCACAACGCCTTACGCATACTATACTATGTAGTCATAACAATTGACATCACTATACTTTCATACTTGTTTAACATATAACGTCACAAACTAAAGGTCACTTAAATATTAACTTTCGAATGAAATTAATAACATGTTTATTTTCATAACCATGACGATTACCATTTACCAATATTATTGTACTATCACTTAAATGTAATTAATAACATGTTTATTGATCCACAAATCACATATGTATATTTGTAAATATGCCCTGTGGACATATAATTAGACCATTGTAATTGAAACACGACATATTTCAATGTCGTCTTTCCTAATCACTATCTTATATAAGCATTAATGTTCTTAGGTATATACATATACGCATACCGTATTCATTGTACATAAATCACTTACAGACCTACAGTTACTTACTCATACTTACCAGAGACTCTCTCTCACTTGACTCACTTCTGGATTCGTACTCTGTACTCTCCTACTACTCTGTACAAACGTTAATTCTGTATTTCTACATCTTGTATTCATTAAAGTGTTATAGTATTAAAATCAACCAAACTCTATAATTCACCCTATTAATTGACGCCCTACAAATCTCCCCGTAACAAAATCAACGAAACTATAATTTATCCTAACAACTGGCATCCCGCAAACTTCTCCATAGCAATGTCAATGTATGTATGTATGTATATCAAATAAATTTTACAGCATCTAGTGTACGTATAAATTATTCTTGACTATAGACGCACAATGCATATTGACAATAATTTCATTTAAACATAATCGACTAAAGTTGATTCACAACAACAAACAATACAACAAAAAACTTACAATAACAAACAGGAGCTTCAGCATGATGATTCCAATGATAGCAATATCAATGCTGTAGATGTCAATGAATGTAATACTGGTGCTGTATTTGATGTCGTCGCGTCGCCAAAATACTTGAGGTTTGTTGTATCGATTTTGAGATTTTCCGTATGGGTACAACTCAGTCCTAAGATAAATTTGATGTAGTGGTACTCTTTTTGCAATGGTAAATAATGATGGAAGTTTTTCTGGAGCGGCATACTTATAAGCTCATGTCTAAAGGCGATTCACACTTTATGTATGTACTTCTGAACTGTATGAAGAATCGGAAAGAAGTCGTTATTGAAATTTTTCCTTGGGAGTGTGTGATGTCGTGATGAGTGATGACTAAAGAATCATCAGTGAGGCCATCTTGAATACCCAAATTCAAACCTATTTGCAGCAGTTCTTCAGTAACAGGATTAATCTTTGAAGTTCAACCAGGAAAAGCACAGTTGTCCAGTCCAAGTCTCAAGTGGGATGAATGGTTAAGAGGCGGTAACTTCTTTCCATAGCGGTTCAAATTTTGTAGATCCACAAGTGCACTGTGTTCCTTTGATGATGTAACCAACTGACACTGACACCCATTGAAAATGCACTGTGTAACTTTGAGCAGAGATCGTGACAGACATAACGAACAGTATAAAATGAACCAAGTACAAAATTTGTACGAGCTTTTATATCCCCAGTCAGCTGTTTGGTTTTTACGATTTCGTAATGCGGACTAATGGAACGCTGCGAAATTGTACCTGTAAGTGTTGTCATTAGTCATTATCGCAACTCGTAATCTATGCAGTTGGAATTTCCTAAACTAAGTGCTCGTCGCTTTCAATTTCACTTAGCCTAAGGGCTTTTCAACAAAATTATTTTACCCACACATACCTGTATGGGAAAATGTAGATTAATTTAAATCGCCGAAAATTCTTATTATACATTTTTTAATGGAAAAATAATTTAAGCATTTCAATTATATTGTTGTTAATAGTACACGTGACTAAGACCAAACTTACGGTGAGATATGATATGATAAATAATAATCAATTTCATAAATTGCAAAACAAGTTCAAAATGCGGCTTGTATACCAATACAAATTTGATTAATTATATTTATGATAAATTTGTCATATAATAAAAGTATAACTGCTTTCTTTACAAAATGTATTGCGCGTTGCCAATGTGATCACGGACAACAATCACGACAAATCATCGTGATCGATGTCCGCGTTCCAAAAATCCATCATTTTAATTTCCGTCGCGAATTAATCAAGCTTCGCGATTACATATGCAAACAAAGTCGATTTTATGTGTGTGTATGTTTGCGAAATGCATCAATCACGAACCTCGTTTGCAATTTGCGATGCAAATAAAAGCGCATGAAAATAACAATTTCCATTTAAATTCTCCGACACTTACTATTGAAAGCGTACTATATACCATCAAATTTTAAAACACCACACAAAATATATGTAAATTACCAACTCGATTACACAGGGCCGACCATAGATTTTCGACCGTCAATAAAATAAATTTTAACAATGAAAGTTTATTTCAATCGCAATGTTTCAATTCCAAACTACATACATATATAAGACTGTTTTTAAAATCATATTAATGCATTTTTGATAATTTTTTCATATGTAATTTTAGAATTAGGATTCATATGTAATATAGATTATATATATTAGGATTCATATGTAATTTAGATTGGGATTTATAGGTAAAACTAACGCTTTGGTTCATTTATGTAAGTAAGGCACGCGTGAAATATTTTCAAATAAGAATTAAATGTACCAATGATGGTATTCATGATTTATGACTCAAATGCATTTACACGGCTTTGAATACGAAAGTGGCATTCAGTGCGGCTTCGAACAATTTCGTAAGTTTGCGATCTCAATATCGATAAGCAACTAAGTACCTGTAAACGGTGCATTGTGAAATGTGAAATTGTAACTTTTTCGCTTTCGTAATCACAACTGTCTAATGATGATTTTACATGTAGACCATATTTATTTAAATCGCTTTTTTTATTATATTATCAAACTTTTACTTGTACATTCCAAATTTTGGTCGAGTTGTAATTGCATAATACGCGCTCGCGTAGGGTAACCATCGAGCAGGACGAGTCGAACAAAGGGCAGCACGTAGTTTGTAAGATAATTCAATTATAAGCTTCCATCAGGGTCGCATTAATAGACCCCAGCGGCGCACTTGGCGGGAAAACGGCAAAAATTTGCGGCGACGCGCCAAAAATGCCATTTTGTAGCACAACGTTTCAAAAAATGATATATAAAAAAATAATAACAATTATCCTTGAGAATGGAAGTTACGTTCGTTATTGGAGCCCGTAAAAGCTTTTGTCGTTCCCAAACGCTCGATTTTATTTTTATTTATCAACGTATCGCAAAGTTCGAAAGCTATCGGAATATTTCCAATGACAATTTATTTTAAACACATTTATGAAATGTGAGTAAACGTTGCAATCATAACTATTTATTTGTATATTGACACTGTCAACTTTGAATTCTATTGTATGCATTCAAAGTAAACGTTAAATGTAATGGTCAAAGTGTTCTTCTATTGAACTATGTATGTATGTACATATGTATATATTTTTATTTTAAATATTTTAATACATACATATTTAAAGGAATGCTATTTTTTTAATATACACGTGTAGCGAGTGGTGAAATTAATATATATGTACATATTTTTGTGTCTGGGCCGGGTCTGTGTTTCAGGGCTGCCGCAAACCCATTAGCTATCGGCGACGCGCTCGTGGTCAAAGCACGACAACCGTTATTTATGCAGGTTCTGATAACTTATCGCATTCGCCTCTTGTTGTATAAAAAATTTTAATTTTAATAAAACAATGAAACAACGAATACGAATATCAGAAAGTTTGAGTAGCACTGTACTGGGATACAGCGAGGGATAGTAGCCGTATTGTCTCGGAGGTGTCGGAGAAAATATGTTATAAAAAAAAATGCGCCAGCAATTGCGGTTAAACAATTAATAATAATAAATATAATTTTAAGTTTATTAGATTAAATTAATGGAATTGAAATTTAAATGTAAATTTGTTAGATTAAATAAAAAAAATATTTATAAAAAAAATAATAAATATTTAAAAATTTTAAAAAAAATTGTTATAAACTAGGATTAGATACCCCGTTATAAAATTATTTTTTGAGATTAACGATTCTTTTCTTTTTGACTTTTTTTTATTAAACTCAAAAATAAAGATTTAATTAATTAATTTAGTTGATGTTAAATAATAATTAATTGGAAGTGAAAAGTTATTCGGTTTATTTTATATTTAGTTGTTAAAGAAATGAATTTAATTTAGGTTAATTTTGGCATAGATTTTTAAATTTTAAATAAATAATTTAAGAGTAAGAGGTTATTCAAGAGTATAAGAGGTAATTCAAGGTAAATAATGCAAGAGTAAGAGGTCGGATTAAATTGCTAATAGTTTCGATTAAAACTATAAATGGTATTAGGAGCGAGGGAGTTCCTTGGGGTATCAGGTGGGAGAATATGGCTTCAGTCTTGTTGATTCAGCAAAAAAATATTAAAGAAAACTAAATAGGTAGAGAAAATGTTAAATTAGGCTCGAGCCTCACCGGGCAACTAGTCTGCCGACTAGTCTGCAGACTAGTCTGCGGCGAGTTGCATTGAGCAATTTGCTCCGCCGACTTAGTTGCTCACATTGCGATGTTGATTATCTTTAATTATTATGGAAATTTAAAACTGACCCGCAGAATCGGTTTCTTAGACAATTCTATAAAAAAAAGTTATGAAAAATTCGTCTTTTTTTTTTTTTTTTTTTGTCCGATCCAGCTGTTCATTGTATGACGTAGTATCCGTTGCTTGCATGCATCTGACGAGTGCAAGGCACTATAGCGTCTCTCTCTCGCGCAAATAGAGTGCGAGCGAGACAACGGCGAGTGCATCACCTCTGTATGATTTATTTACGTCACTATCAAAAAAGACAAATCTTAAAAAAAAAAAACTTTTTTTTTTGTTTCTTATATAAAATTGCCTAATAATCATATTATATTCTCGTCGGTTTTGGCCTCTTACAGAGCTATACACTTTTATGGAGATGTTTGTATACTATGATTTGAAGAATTTGAAGATTTGCGAAGATTTGACGAATCTTTGAAAATAAGCATCTGGACTGAAACTTGCTTCGGAAATCACTATCTGTGTGTAGTGTTTATCTCGTAGTATGAAAAATTCGTCTTTTTTTTCGTTTTTTAAAAAAAAAAACCTTTTTTTTCGTGTTACCTGTACAAAATTGTCTAAGAAACCCATATTTGAAGTCGGTTTTGGATTCCCATGCCTATATAAATGTCCTTTCGGGTCGTGAAAATCGTGAGTCTCCCAGAGTTGCTGTGACGGCATGTAGTCGTCGGTAGTCGTCCATAGTTGCGGAGACTGAGTTGCCCGGTGAGGTCCGCTCCGTTTAAACGCTAACATTTTGACGACACGATGACTAAGGCCGACTAGTCTGCAGATTAGTTGCCCGGTGAGGCTCGGGCCTCCGCACAATGGGTCCGTATTTGTACGAATTCGTATCGTCTGTATGTTGTTGTCCCTAACACGTATAGCGTTGTCTCTCTGTCGTGAGACAACGCCATACGTGTGAGAGACAACAACATACAGACGACACGAATTCGTACGAATACGCACCTAGTGTGCCATACATACATACATAGATATAGAATAACTTCTATAATAAATTCTATATCTATGCCCTTAACCAATCAGCGAAACACAAGTTTGATAATTACCTTCGCGCTTTAATTCGATTTGAGTTATTCAAAATTGTTTTTCCATGTATTATGACAGATATTGCATTAAACCAACTGGCATACCCCCCTCCCAGAATCAGAATCTGCCTGTGACAAAATAAATAATAAGAACACGTTAATTATCGTTCCAGGCCGGGCGCACACTGGGTAAGTATTCGTACGAATGGCGTGAGACAACGTCATACGTGTGAGGGACAACAACATACGTACGACACGAATACGTACCCAGTGTGCGCCCGGCCTTAGGGTTAGAGTTTATTTTCAATTTGACTGTACATATGTACTGCTTTTGCAAAATTTATAAAGCTGTACAGCCTTAACTTAACACAACCTTTTTTATATCATTAAAACGATATAAACGAACGTTTACCCGTTGTAACTTTCTTTAGACAGGTAGCATACTGCAAAAGTATTCATTGTATTGAAATTAAGCAGCATTAAAAATTATTTATTACACAAAATTGTTACTTTGTTATTTATTTAATGTGTATTGACTATTTTATAAAGTTACGTTTTTTTATTATTATTTAGGTGTGAAAAAATGGAGTATTCTGAGAATATAGTCGAGCCTAAAAATGACCATGCTGTTTCAATTTTAAAAACCATGTACAAATTTCACCAGCAATCGTTGTTTTGTAATGCAGAAGTCCTTATTGGTAGTAAAAGGTAAAATTACATATAATATGCATAAGGACATCGTTTTTATATACATAATTTACACTGTTTTGCAAATTATGCATTCAACAATTTTATTTTCCAGATTTCCTATTAATAAATTAATATTAATTACAAATTGTGAATTATTCAAAAACAAATTGAAGCCAGGCATTAAGGAGTTCATACTTGAATGCGAAGGTGAAGTTAGTTCGAAGGCTGTTCAAAATATTTTTCAATACTTTTATACAGGCTACATTAGTAAGTATAACAAAATTATTTTACATATATTGTCTTACCAGGTCATTCCAAGATTTTAGTTACATTGGTTTAATATAAAATTTCAAAAGTTTTTATTCAACCAAGATTCAAAGATTAAAATTCAATTGTAGGTGAATTGCAAGTGAGCAAGATTAGAGACATATTGAATCTTGCAAAATTAATGGAATTGGAAAATATCGTGAAATACTGTTTCCTCTTTATGGAGAGTCATTTAGATTCACAAAACTTCCTTGAAATTCAACAGTTGGCAGAGCAACACTCTTATGCACCGTTGATTAAACAGTCCAAACAATATGTTTTGGACAATTTTACAAAAGTATGGTTGTATTATTAATTAACCTATTTGTAAATGCGTATTTCAAAATTGCATATTTTTAAGATTGTGAAGTAAGAGACATTCCTTAAATTGAATGCTGAACAATTGGTTGAAATCCTTGTATCTGATGATTTGAATGTTGCAACGGAGCAGCAGGTATGCCAAGCTCTCAAGCTACATGTGATTGGGACAACCGATTCCTTAACTTTTATGAAATGATGGATAAAATTCGACTACCATTCATACCAATCGACGTACAATTTAACTTAATTTATCTTTTTTTTTTTATGCATAATAATATACATTCAAAACTAATAATATAATATTGTTGTAGTTTTTCGTGGATGAAATATTTCCTTTGTGTTCCGTTCCGCCACCAAAGAATGCAACACACTTTTAATGAATATGATGATATGGCACCAGCTACCCAAGAGAAGACCAAATTTGCAATCAATGCTTACAAAACCGCGAAAACATACACTTACTTTGTTAATTGTGGGGGGTAGTGACATGGATGTAAGTTTTTCGTATTCAATAATAATCTTCTATGTTACTTTCACAATATTGTAATTCTAAATACCTATTGTAATATTATATATATTTTATACAAGACTGCTGATATAATTGAAGTATACGATCCAGCCAAAGACACTTTAAATATAAACACCAAAAGTTTTGGTGCACTTATAGTGGAAGACAAATTAATGATTTTGGGTGGGCAAATATCTTCCTATAAAAATACTAATAAGGTTAATTCATATATCCAATATCTCACTATTCATTATTATTCATATTCAACTAGTACATATCTATATTACAATAAATAGGTTTGGTGTATGTCTTTTATAACAAAAGACTTGGTTGAAGTTTCACCAATGCTAAATGAGCGATATAATTTTGCTACGGTACTTCTTGACAATCATGTGTATGTGTGTGGAGGCGAAAGTGAAAATGGGACTTTGAAAAATGTTGAAAAGTAAATTTATGTTGTATTTTTTTTTCTTTTGGTACAGCTTAGAATAGATAATATACGATATACTGTCGTATTTCAGATGGAATTCAGTCAAAAATACTTAATACATAAAATACAGGAGTACTGTAAGTCCAATGCAAACTGCTCGTCGAGAACAAGGGGCAGCAATATGGAATGGAAAAATATATGTCTTTGGAGGATACGATGGCAGGACATATTTAAACTCAGTGGAGGTTTATAACCCTGCTCTTGATGAATGGAAATATGTTTCTCCAATGAAACATGAACGATGTGCCTTTGGAGTAAATAAAAAGAGTCTTTATTGTTTATATGCTAATTTACATATACATATAATACGTACAGGCTTATTCGAATTTTAATATCTAAATTTTGGATCTTGATAGAAAATACAATTCCGAACAAAAATCTATTCTAAAATATTATTTTTATTATTCAAATTACCCATTTTTGTTTAGAATAATATGTATTTTCTATCTATCTAAATTTTTGATTCAATTTGAAAACTATAAATTTAATAGGATAACTCAATTTTATTTATAACAATCCTTGGAGATTTCATATACATAATAGGAGGTTTGACACTTGATGATTTAAAAGTACCTTATGTTGAAAGATTCGATTTAAAGACGCGAGACTGGATAACAATCTCTAATATGCTAAATCCAACATGTGGTAATAGTGCAATCGGATTTCATAACAATTTTGTTACCATTGGTAATTGTTTTAAATTAAATTCAAATTAAATTACTATTAAAATGCTCTGATATTTTGTGCATTTTATATTTTAGGTGGATGTACAGAAGATCACCAGAAATCTGGTAGCTCTGAAGAATACAATTGTGGTACAGACCACTGGAGAAGCCTTGGATCTATTAAAAATGAACGCTCGTATCATAATGTTTTAACTGTATCTTCTAATGTTATTAACTAAAACCCAATCATTTTTTCGTAAATTTATTATAATCCCATTGCCAAATTTCATTTATTAAAATTAAAATTGAAATAATCGTTGTTTAATTAATTTTATATCGTTTATCTGATTAGTACATATGTATGTCTCTACTTTTACAATGTACATATGTCTCTACATACTTAAATGTTTACGATTGCTTACTGGGGAAGTTTTACTGATTTGACAATTTTCGGTATTTATATCATGCAGCATTCAATAATGCAAACTGCTTTTTTAAACTGAGCATGTATCGGACATTCCAATCAGTCAATCGGCCATGTGGCATCTGTCCGGAAACAGCGCTGCCAAAACGCTCAAAACGACCTTTATAAATGTTGCGTCACGGTCGAGGGGACCAGTTTAGACGATGATAAATTATAGTGACCATTCTTGAAAGTATGATAATTTATTGTTTTGACATGTTGTTCAAACTCCCGTCCCCTCCACCCCACCCCTGCTTAAATGAAGCTTTTATTTTTCACAACGACGCACATATGCAAAAGGTTAAATAATTGAAAATTATTTCAAAACGGCATCAATACAACAAAGGTTGAATACAATTGGATAATCAACGGATTACATATACATAATATGATATTGCGTTTCCGTTTTGTCATCCGTCAGTTGATAGTTCAAAGCTTTAGATTAAACTTACATATCTTATACCAGGGTTTTACAAAATGTGGGTCGCAAAATAAATAAAATGGGTCGCGACAAACGGAAAAAATCATGACACCGGAATGGCCAGTTCCTCTGTCATTGTTTAACGTTTTCAACGAAGATATTTTAAAATAATTAAAACTCAGATATTGTCACATCTCACTTCTCTATCCCAAAGCTTTGATAACTATTTTACAGTGCAGAAATTTGAAACAGTAAAGAAAAGCATTTGGATAAAAAAATTTGCCTTGAATCAATAATTGAGCTAAACTTTGATCCTGAAGAGGGGGCAGGATTTCTGCACCTTATTAGTTCATTTCTGAATAATGATTTTCAGTAAATTAATTTTTCATCATTTTGGATTAAGGTTAAGGAAGAATTTCCACTTTTAAGTAAAAAAGCAAACTTTATACTACACATTACCTTTTACTTCAACTTACTTGTGTGAACTAAGATTTTCCACTTTTTTCTTAATTAAGTTTCTAATTTTTGAAAACTAGTTTCATCCATAATAATGCATATATGTATCATGTGTCAATAGTAAATAAAGGAATAATGGACAGAGTTTGTGTTTGCTATATTATTATATAGGCATACTGGGTAGCAATACAAAATGCAGTTCTTGCAGTGGGTTGTAGTAAAAAAAAGTTTGAAAAACGCTGTCTTATACTACACATACTTTAGATCAGCGGTCGCCAACCGGTGGTCCGCATTTTTCATAATCATCATTTTTTTAAGCCGTTCACCATCCACTGCTGGATAAAGGCATCTCCAATCCTATGTCTTGAGCAATCTACATCCACTCGACTACACCCATTCTTCACAATTCATCAGCCCATCTTCCACTCGGTCTACCTTGCTTTCTTTCACATCCTCTCAGATACCATTCCAGTATTTCTCGCGTCCATCTGCCATCCATTCTTCTCGCTGTGTCCAGTCACGTTTTTCACACATTCCGCTATATTGGTCATACTTCTTACCCATGTATTCCTCTTACGATCTCTTCTTGTTATACCAAGCATACCATGCTTTTCTGCGAGCTTACGTAGCATTCTTGAATTTAGCATCCACGTTTCACATCCATACGTCATAACTGGCGATATTTCATAATGAATAATGAATATATCGTTTATTTATTATAATTTGTCTATCACTACAAGGTGATATCCGACTTTTTATCATGGTAGTGGTCCGTGAGGTCCGAAAGGTTGCCGACCGCTGCTTTACATTGCCAGCTGATCTATGGCAATTAAAGTACACTTAACTGCGCGTCCGCACTTTTGTGCTTTCGGTGATAAATTACGACATTTTTATCTCGTTTATTTCACGCAAATACGAGACGTATGGAGAAAGCGTTGCGGCAAATCTCTGGTATCGGGTAATGAAAACTTTCCCGTGCGACGTTATCAGCCGCTGTTTCGGGTTTTGACTTCGAGCCGCACCATGGGGTGTTTTCCATCTGGGTGGGAAAAGGGAGATATGTATGGCGGTAGGGGTAGGAGGGGAGTTTAAAGCCATAAAAATGATTTGTACCGCAACTTGTAGACGGTGCTTTCACGAGAATCAAATATGGTGGAGATAAAACTCGCGGCTGGGGTCCCCAAACTACCCCCGGCCACCCCTTAAGTGAGCCACGCAATCATGTGCTCGCCGAAACGAGCCGCCCCTGTTGCCGACTAGGGTCTAAGTGCCTTATTTTACATTAATTTTCAATGTTTTTCCAGAGACGCCGACGCTCGTTACATAAATAACTGAATGTGCAGCTTCGCCGCTCTCATTTCTGACCACGAGCGCTGAAGATTCCGATAGTATGAACTAAGGGTACGTTCAGACGTGGATACTTTCGCTACGCAGACAAATACTGCGAGCGTGCAATTTTTTTATATCACGAAAAATATTGAACTAAAAATATATACATACACTGTGAGAATGTTTTGGCCTGTTTGTACACGCTCTGATATTTATCGGAACCGATATTCAAGGTGTATGTAAATTTCGGTACAGTGGAACCCCGATCTATCGTTCTCGCATTCATTGTTTTCCGCATTTATCGCTCTTTTTTCACAGTCCCGGCCAAACACCCATAAGAACAGCGTTAAATAATCCCGCATTCAACGTTCACCGATCTATCGGCTAAATATTATGGTCCCGTCACAAATTTGATGTTTTTGTTGAAAATTTATCATATATGTACATATACAGCTTTGGCCAAAAGTCTGAGGCACCCCCTTTTTTTTAGAAATTTGTAAACAATTGCATTGTAGATTGCAATCTACACCCAAGTGGTGGAAGCAGGTACATAGTTGTGACTGACATTTCGAGAATAAAATTACAAACCCCCTTTTTTTGTCTACTTGAGTTGAAATACAAAGGTTTTTTGTGTTTCGTTTTAGTGAGAGCGATCGTGGTGCTAAGTATCGCATTCATCATTTTCCCACATTCATCGTTTAGGGGGCTATGAAAAACGATGGATCGGGGTTCCACTGTATGTATATAAATTTTAACATTAGTTTCGTATCGAATTTTATTAAATAGTTAAATAAGTGTTTCAATGACAATCTAATAATAATAAGCTAGATCTTTTCAGTCCAATACGACTATGTAATAATATAGGGGGTGTGTGACAATTTTCGGTGACCCCAGAGATACGTCCCGTTCCTATTTCGAATCGACCCCAATCTCGGTCAAAAATGAAAGCTCAGCGCTCGAACGAAGGAGGAAGAGGAAAAAAAAAAGAAAATAAAATAAAACACGCCTAGAGAATCCTGACGAAAATGAGGATGTGCGCCACTGTCGCTTTGGCGCGACCGCAAACCGGAAATATAATCACGAGGTACGAACTTTTATCGCGCTGCTGGGTGCAATTTTGAATATTGCCTTCAATTCCGTCTCGCAACGGGTGATGTGTGAGAGAACCTTTTTTTTTCATCCGAGACCTGATATTCGATAAACCCTTCGGTGCACTTTTGAATTTCGCGTATAAAATTGCGACGATTTCACGATAGTGCACTTACTTTTGACCCATTCGCTGCGGGTCTTCGGAATGTTCGCTTAGATTAGGTATATTTATGATAACGATAACTTCATATACAACGTAATATTAATCGGTATTTTAACTTAGATATACATATGTACCTATATAGGTACATAAGTCCATCGTTTCAATAGATTGAGCAGGATAAGTTTACTATTCTACACGACTTCCCACTAGATCAGTGGTCGGGGAACTTTTTTCGAGCTAAGAGCCATATTAGGGAAAACCTTGCAAAATTGATAAAGTTTGGTAGCCGCAATATATTATTTTCAAATTATTTATGCAGAATTTAATTAAATGTTGCTCATTTATGAAATGTATAGCTCTAAAATGAGTTATCTTCGTGATATTTCTTAATGTCTGACAGTTCTTTACTAAAAAAGTATTATAAAGTTTAATCTGAATAACGATCTTAAAGCTATTTATAGCCATAAAGCTATGTAAATATGATTCATTTCGATTTTGTGTAAATTGCGTATCAACGTTTTGTGTTTCATGCAAAAGCGAGAGCCGCAGGTTTTCATACAAAGAGCCGCATGTGGCTCCGGAGCCGCCGGTTTCCGACCGCTGCACTAGATCTATGTACGTAAGTTCTTCAAACGATAGAATCTAGCTTCTAGCGCGGCTAGCGGTTAGTCCGGTTAGTCGTCTGGAGTAAATGATACATACATATGTTATGGAGAAGTTATGCTCGTGCGATTTTCCACATATAAACTAAGAAGACTATTAAATTTACGAAATCGATGAAAATTTGAATACGCTGATATTCGATATGTATGAATATTTGCAATAGTTCGAGTGCCATAGTTAATTGTGGGGTTGACGGTGGGTGGTTGGGGGGGGGGTATTTGGGATGTTAGCATTGTTTCATGATTATTAATTAGGGCGCATTAGCGACGACGCTCAAAACGTACCCAATTAGACGTCATAGCTTTTCTTTTGTGTTTGAAACTTTCCATCATCTCGTTTGCTCGGCACTCCTCTTCCACTCCCTCCCATGTTAATTGGGTTTTCGTCTCGCGAACAAGTCTCCGTTGACGAATTAATTCGGCGAAAACTAATAAGTCGACCCTCCCGCCGGGCAACGAAAAAACTTTTTGTTTGAATGAGACATTTGCATTAATGAGGTGAGCCATCTTCTCCGGTATTTAACATTCTTCCCGTTGCCTCGCCTTTTCAGTCTTTCGGTTGTGTGATAGACTATTTTACAAATCTATACCGATCATTCTTGAATTGTCTTACAAAGACAGAATGTCGACTTCGATGGTTAATTTTACGCCTCGTTCCATTATGTATGCAAAAGTAAGTAGATGCGTGTAGTGCATAGGCTTTAAACATTTCAATCAAACCTCAAATAGTGTAGCTGTATTTCGCAAATTTTTTATTTTCGTTTTTTGAAGTAAAACTTCTTTTCGTTCGGTAGAGTAAAAACGGTTCATCCAACGTTCCATACAAACGGAGCGAGCGATAGGTGGTCACGCATATCCCCACTCCACCAGTTTGGAGGTAGGCTATTGCCCTCTCTATTGCTCTTTCACGTTCGTGCGAGAGAGAGACCCACCCCGGAAATTCGAGCGTCCTCTCTGCGCCCCGCACCGCCCCTCAGTTTAGTAAAAACATGTCATCGAAGCGTGGCACGACCCGAACCCCCCCCCCCTCAGCTAGACGTCTGGTAGCAGTGAGAGCAGTGAGTCATTGAGTGAGCGTTTAAAACCACATTTGTGTACACAATTCTTTCACATTCACATGTGTATTCCTTCTTGTACATTGCACTTGCTTTAAATTGCAAAGAAGTTTTACTTCTATAGTCAGTAGCGGCTACACACTGCGATTTTTTTTTTTTTTCTAAAACTGTTATGCCGGCACTTCATATTGGACGAGCGATGCCGAGCGCCAAGGTGTGGGTATGTCGCTCCAACATTTGCGCGTTAAGGCCAACGTACTTTATTAACATTCGCGAGGTATCCGCAAAAGTTGAGCGAAGGCGAGCGACCGCGATAAAAGCAAGATGGCGGACCCTTCCCCATACCCCGGACCCCTCCAGTGTTGTCTGTGCCTTTAGGCCCGTAACGCACTTGGCAGCCATGGCCGCGGCAGCCAGAAAACGTGCATCCAGTTCAAGCAGCCAAAGGAGCAGCCAGAACGATGAGAACACACTCACAAATGGTCAGCGATAACATTGTAGATACAACATATTTTCAATGCAATATTTGGTTCGTAATCTCGGATCTCGGATCCTTTTGTACTGTGTGTGTGTGTGTGTAGATGCAAATAATTTGTTGAAAATAGTTTCATATAAATCGTTTCCAGCGCGCAACATTGGCGAGATTTATTTTTTAATATTTTGATTTTATCCGTTGAATTTAGTGCGTAGTCAATTGTTTATAAAATAATTGGTAAGCGGCTGAAAATCTGAAATGGCAACCGTGAATCGACTGGCTGCCGAGCAGGCAACCAGCCACATACATTTTCTAACATCGTTGTGGCTGCCGCGGCCATGGCTGCGCAACCAGGCAGCCAAGTGCGTTACGGGCCTTAGTGCGTAATCATGTGGACCAATTCAGTGACTCGAAATTCTCCACCAATAACACGCGATATGGGATCCAAAACACCGATGCCATGATGACACTTCATTCGCTGCCGCTTGCTAGTTGACACTAGAGTGGCGCCAATAGCCATAAGATTGTAGGGCTCTGGACGGGCGAGCAAGCGGCAGCTGACCACAGCGCTAAGGCCAACATTTCACGAACATTCGCGCCATGGTGAAGTTAAAAATTAAAAATATACATTTATGTATATGCACATAATTCAACATTGAAGATTCGTTCATGTTCTTACTGCTAACGAAGTTTCTCCTTGATTACAGGTTTGCCAAAACTAAATTTAATTTTGTAGAATTCTTACCAAATTTTAAGTGTGCTCCAATTTGCGGCGTCGCGTCAGTTTGTATCTTCACTGAGATGGTAGCGATCTGGAGGTGGGGTATATTTGGGACCCCAGCTAGATTATTCAGAGATGCTGCGAAGAGGTCCTCAAGTATTCGACCGACGAGAGTCTTAATTATAACGAAACCGGGGTTGGTTTTGTCGCCCGGAGTCTGGGCGCTGCGCTGGCAACATCTTCTTCGGCGGTAAACTTTGGTGATTAATAATTTGTTATCAAAACATGAAAACTTCCCGCCGTGAATTACGCTTAATCTAGATAGCGGGCATTTGTTTCGCTAGATGTGAAAGGGGGGGATGGCACAGATACTGCAGCAGCCGCCCTCCCTTCCCCAACTCCTCGTCAAAATGGATCGCACGCCCCTGTATTGTGCAGATAACATCGTGGAAAACGTTCACCGTTTTCACGGTAATAATCGCCAGGTATGCGCGTGCTATTAAATCAGTTGTTGGAAACAACTGTATATAAATTATTCTGTGAAAAAAATTGTTTCGGATTTCCAATCACCATCAATCGTAAACATATTTCGCCTCCGGACAATTTTTACCACCATTCAAACTGTGCTTTCCCGGAAAAATTACTTCAGAGGTTTTTCGTAGTATTCTGACGGAGGGTAAATTAAATTTTTTTTAAACGCAGACTACTAGATAATATAAATATACCCATGTATAATATCATTTTCAGCCGTTCACCATCCACTGCTGGATGAAAGCCTCTCCAAATCCTCTATTCCTTCCTGTCTATTTGGACTAATCTGCATCCACTTGACTCCACACATTTTTCTCAATTCATGAGCCCATCTTCCACTCGGTCTACCTTGCTTTCTTTCACATCCTCTCGGATACTAATCCAGTATTTCTCGCGTCCATCCGTTCTTCTGCTATATCTGCCACTTTGATCATACTTCTTACCCATGTATTCCTCTTACGATCTCTTCTCGTTATACCGAGTATACATCTTTCCAGGCTTCTCTGTGTGCACTGGATCTTGCGTAAAATTCTTGAATTTAGCACTCGGTCTACCTAGCTTTCTTTCACATCCTCTTGGATACCATTCCAGTATTTCTCTCATCCATCTGCCATCCATTATTCTTACTATGTGTCCCAGCCACGTTTTTCACACTTTGCGCTATATCTACCACTTTGGTCATGTTTCTTATCCATGTATTCCTCTTACAATCTCTTCTCGTTATACAGAGTACACATCTTTCCACGCTTCTCTGTGTGCACTGGATCTTGCGTAACATTCTTGAATTTAGCATCCACGTTTCACATCCATACGTCATAACTGGCAGTACGCATTGGTCGTATGCCTTATTTTTTAAGCATAGCGGAATGTTGGATATAAAAACAATGTTCATTCTTTCAAAAGCACTCCATCCTAGTTTCATTCTTCGTTTTATTTCTTATTCTTAACAACCAGTCATATTCACCAATTTATTGCATGTATAATATAATCGAATAAAATCGCATAGGTAGGGTTCATTTTTTTGAATTACTTGTTATACCTATGTACTTACGTTCGTATATTTCCGATGATGTGTAGAAAAATTGTCAAATCGCGCTGTAGGTACGACGACGAGACGGAGACCCAGATATTTTCAACTCCTTTTGTTCCCGATTTTTAAACTTTCGATGGAAAAGTACCATTAATCATGGCAGCCTGTTGTACGCAAGTTTTTACGCCCCTACCCATTTTAAGAAAGGTTGAATTATGACTTGCGTACTAACCGGGCGGACAATAAATAAAGTTGTTTTTCCATACATACCTACACATAATATACTCGAACATATGTATAGATATACATACTTATAGACTAAATATGAATTCTTTAAATTTCGCGATATAAAATATTTCAAGTTTGGCGTCTTTTGGAACCGGCAGAGAGGAAGTGGGTACAGGATGCTCGGATTGGTTTATTGAAATGAAATCGGGTGAGATGATTTCGTCTGCATTTCAGAGAGTATTATAAAAGCCGGTAACGACGACTTGAAGGCGATCGACTGGACGACTGGATGTAGATATTATATTTTGCACAAGGAAGATGCAGCACGACTATTTACTTCTATCCTATGAAGATGTCGAAAGCATACGCGATTTATTTGCAAACGGTGTCTGCAATTACGTCAGACGATAGGATAGCTCTTAAATGAATTTGCAGCGGTACTGTTTGAGAACCTGAACTGAGACAACGAATTTCAGAGAGAAATCGGATTGTCGGACGGTGGTCGTGTGCCACGTTTCGAGATTAGTACATATGCACTAATTGACTAATATTGCATAAACGCATTTGGAAATCAGCATTTCAGTTAAGCTATAGAGATAATTTTCGTTTACATCGCATTGGCGTATTGGATAAACAATGTGTGCTTGGTGCTTCGACTACGTATAGTGTTCGAAGACAACTAAATACATACATACAATGTATCTATATGTAAATTAGTATATAAATACACCCGATTCTCTTTTTGCACGGGGGATACGTTCCAGAGACTACCGTGTAAAAAAAGATACAGTGGACATATAAAAATGGGAGATAGGTTCCATTACTTAAAATCAACTCTAAATATAAAATTCTCAAACGAAAAAAAAAATCGAATTTATTTTTTATTTATACAAAAAAATATTTTCATGAGTTACATATAAATGAAGTAATAAATTTACATGGTTTGCGATTTAAATTTAATTTAATATAAAAAATATATTCATTCAGTGTCGCATTGGGCATGTTAAAAATCTGTAAATCCGACATAATAACAAACCATAAAAAATCATTGTCGGATGACAAAGGCACCGATGGAGTCGAGCAAAAAAATTAACTGTGTAATAGGCTCGCTAATTTATTATTTTACACCAATGTATTTTTTTGTTAATTGTTTAAAACTTGAATTAATTTTATTAGTTTCAGTTATTTCATACATGAAAAAAGCATTTTTTTTTCGTTAATTTTTCATCAATTCCATCGATTAATATGGTGTTATCATAAAATTAAACACATTCCTAAAACGAAAAATATTGCAACATGCAACAAGATATAATATTATATATCAGAATATTGAAAAACAAAGCAGAAAAGTAATAAAAGTTAGAAAATTAATGAAAGTGACAAATTTTAATGAACCCTTTTTCGCACTTTTAGGGTTCAAATGCGTATGTACATATGTATAAGTAAAGCTAAGACCTCCTAGTTAAATCAGTGGTATGCAACCCTCGATTAGTGTGCATTGTGCAACATATGAACGATCCATCTATTGTTGTTTTCACAAGTTTAACAACTCACCTAATGCCGATCCATATTTGCAAAACCCAAAATAGAAGTTTTTAGAGAAATAAAAAGAAATTTTATCGATTTAAAAACGAAGACTACTAATAATATAGCTTATTTTATTATTATTTTGCTAAATTCGATGCTTGCGAAAGTTTACACAAATTAAAGTTTCCTACCGGTATACATTTCTATATGTTTTGTTTCTAAAATGTTTCATAATTAATTTTAAAATATCATGAACTGAAAAGGTTTACGATCCGTGGGTAGATCTGAACGATGCCATTGTAGAGAATTTTTGGCTTAAAAGTTGCATACTCATAAACGAAACTAAAGTGTATCATAAAAACCAGGAATATATGTACATATATGCAACGCAATATAGGCAACCAGTGCAACACAAAAATCTTTTTTGAAAACCGTGTTAAAGCAAAAAAATCAGTGTAAAAAAAGTAATTGGTCCGTTATCTTGAACCGTGTTATTTCAAAACCGTGCAAAAAGAGAATCGGGTGTATGTACACACAATACAATGGATTCTCGATCTATGTATTCGAAAGGAACTTTTTTAACATGATAAATGTAGGAATAAGTAAAAAAAATCGAAACTTGCGTGTTAAACAATGGTTCAAGGTTCCACTGTGTTGATTATTTATATAAACGTGAACATAAACAATGGCGTATTACGCTTCTACATATATTTAAGTAGATAAATGTATATATTATTAAAATCATTATATGTTTATATTTGCGTAAATTTGTTAGATATCAATTACATTGATGATTTATCTGACACTTGATCTTTGACATTAAACGGCGTAATTATGTAGATTGCAAGGACATTAAATAATTATTTTATTATCGCGTGTACGTAATATGCATAATATATGCATAACAGTAGTGTTGATGCAAATACCATAATGGTGGATCCTAATACATATAATTGTTGATTGACTAATCGCTGCTAATCAAATCAATGCACAATGGGACACATGCTGAATCTGAGCGGAAAAAAATATTTTACAACTTAATTTTTTCAACAATATATTTAGGTACTGTGTATTATTAAAATATGATATTATTTAAGTTATATGGCGTATATAAGAAGAACAATTTTTTGATGAAATTTTTTGTAATTATTTACCTATCGTGAAGATTTTTATTTTTATTCAGATAATCCCATTGGTATTTTTATTTCGAATAGGGCTTCAAATAGCTCCTGTGGAGTTACAATGCGATCCACACCGCGATCAAAATATTCCGAGAACACTAAAACGGGCGCCTACGAGCAGATAAGACCTACATACATATGTACATATGTATGTACGTCGAGAAATATGACTTTTCTTATAAAAAAAATAAAACACGGTGAATAGGTGACGTTTTTGCTACAAGTCTATTAGAAATAAAATTAAAAATAATTAATTTTGTGACTAATGTTTGGCTTTTACTAAATATAATTTAAACTGACTATCCAAATAACTTTTTTTGATAAAACATTTGTACATATGTACCTTCAAATATAGCTTCCATTTTAAATTTGATTGATATGCACTTCCCAAACAAACACGTGTTGTTTCCCACTTAAAAGCAAAGGCGCTGACTAATTGACGATTGACAGATCCCGCCGCAAATGGCAACTTCCCGATCGTCTCACAAAAAAATGCTGCCGTTATAAATACATAGAAGTATGAACGTAAAAAAATTAATTGGTTATCGAATAGTAATAGTAATGCAAGTAATCAATACAAAAATAAGTTCATCAAAAAATATTTTTTTCCGCTCAGATTTGGCATTCGTCCCATTGTGCAATGTTATGACATTGTAAATTCCGTGTCACGGAAAACACACAGTATAAATACGGTGTATTTTGCATTAGTTCACAGTAAACGTGTAAATCGTATTGATGCATTTGCAACTTAACTTATCAAGTACGATTGCACGATGATTATTTTAATGATAATATTTTCGTGCGTTTTCGGAATATATTTATACTTAACGTGGAATAACAACCATTGGAAAAGAAAAGGAGTAAAGTGTTTGAATCCAAGACTAGTGTTCGGAAACATTTTGGAAGTTTTCACATTTAAAAAATCACCAGGAGAACTTTTCCATGACGTTTACGCGGAAGGGCAAGGAGACGACTTTGTGGGGATATGGATATTTAGAAGGCCAGCTTTAGTAATAAGGAACACTGAAATGATTAAAGCCGTTTTGGTGAAGGATTTCCAGAACTTCAGAGATAGAAGCATATTCTCTAACACAGTAGACGATCCTTTAGGCAGTAAAAATTTGTTTGCGATCAAAGAGCCGATGTGGAAACCGCTAAGGATAAAATTGTCCCCGTTCTTCACTTCTTCCAAAATGAAATCCATGTTGGAGTTAATCAACCAAGCCGCTGAAGATTTATCGAAGTACTTGAGAAAATCATCCAGTGAAGACATTGAAGTTAAAGATTTGTGTGGGAAATTCACAACAGATGCCATAGCCAGTGTTGCTTTTGGAATAGAGGCTGGTTCTTTCAACGATTCCGAGTCTCTATTCAGGAAATTAGGAAAAAAAATATTCGATTTCGATACGAGGAGATGCTTAGAAATGACTTCGATGTTTTTCGCACCTCATATTGCAAAATTATTCAAGTAAGTGAATTTGGTATTGTAAAATATGCATTGGAAAAAATTGTATTGAACATTATTGGCTTTGCAGATTTCACTTTTTCACTATGGAATGCAGCCGCATATTACAAAAAGTCTTCTTTGAAGTGCTCAACGAAAGAGAAAAGACGAAAACCATACGAAACGATCTCGTGGATATTTTAAACAAATTGAAGAATCAAAATATTGACGAAGAAGGAAAACTAAGTACATAACTACAAACCCGACATTATTTTTTTTATCGCAATTTCACAGTACATAATGTATTTATTGCTTGAAATTTACATTATTAGAATTTCAAGGAGACATCCTTCTGGCACAAGCTACAACATTTTTCACAGCTGGGTTTGAAACCACTAGTAGCACTATTTCCTTTACATTATACGAATTGGCCATGTCACCTCATATTGAGGTGAGATTAAAATATCACTTACATACACTTTTTGATAATAATAAAAATTAAATTATTAACAATAATAATTTTAGAAAATAGTTTCTACTGAAATTGAAGAAGTGTTAAATCGTAACAATGGAATCGCTACTTACGAAGCCATTCAAAGTATGGAATACTTGGACATGTGCATCAAAGGTGAATGACAATATTATATTTTAAATCATTTTATCTATTTCTTAACGTGCTTATACTTTTTTTTTGTTATCAGAAACACTTCGAAAATATCCACCGTTACCATTTTTGGATAGAGTATGCAAAAATCATTATCAAATTCCAAACACCGATGTAGTTCTAGAACCCGGAACGATAGTTTACATTCCCATGTTGGGCGTTCACATGGACCCTCACCATCATCCCGAACCGGAAGTTTACAGACCTGAAAGATTTTCGCCCGAAAACTTAAAAAGCATGGACCCGTTCAGTTACATGCCTTTCGGATATGGCCCTAGAAATTGTATAGGTAATATTGATTTTAAAAAATCACACTACATAAATAATTCACAGATACGACTACATAAAAAAAAATTTCAGGCGAACGATTAGGCTTGCTGCAGACAAAACTGGGCTTGATACACATTTTGAAGGGCTTTACAATCAAAAAGTCTCCCAGGACAGTTCCGAAGATAATATTTAATCCAAAATCATTTTTAGTCTCAAGTTTAAGCGGTATTTATCTAAGATTTGAACCAAAATCAAAATCTTCATAACATTTTGTATACGAGCATCCAACTTTCTAGTTTGAATAAAATTTTTAACATTTTCGTTTTTACATTTAAAGCACCCCCCCCCCCCCCACCTTAAGCCTACACAACGTTTCCTATTTTCGCAGTCGATAGCAAAACCCGGCACACACATAAAGCGACAGATAAGAAGAGACAGCGTTAACACTGAGTAAGTAAAGACCGACTTAATTACTTGTAGCTTCGTTAGGCGACAAGTGCCGGCTCGTCCTACTTCTAGTACTGTAATCACAGTTAGAAAGTAGGGGTTCACGGACACATCTGAAATTGTCGCCTCGAGCTGAGGGCACAATGCTGCTTTTACACAGCGATTTATCACAGCGAACCGGGTAAAATATTTCATACAACGGACGAAGGGGATGAACGCGAATTCGGTCCAGCATGTTTATCTCGAACCATATAGTATGTATGTATGTAAGAGCGATATTACACTGAGCAACAACACCAGCACCAGATTTTTTTTGGCGGTGGCGAGCATCTTATTACATTGCACCACTTTTCACTCACCAAGCTACCTGCTCATCTCATAATCTTCATACAAAAAAAAATAGGTCTAGGAAGCTATACGAAATCTGGGTACTCTATGTAGACGTAGAAAATATATAAAATTCAACCTCTCATATTTCTTTCTGAATTTCATTGTTTTCAAAACAATTGCGTTGACGTTGGGTTGCGTTGACAATTGAGTACGACGATGCAAAAAAAAGGTCAGAAAAGGGTTTTTGGTGAAGGTTATTTTCGTCGAACATTGACTTCCAAGAAATTTTTATGCAACTGAGAATCGCATCATGTAATACGTAGCATTGGAACCTGTATATCTATCTGGTCGTCGAGGTTCAAAATCTGGTGTTCCGTTTGGTTGCTCAGTGTAATATCACCCTAAGTTGGCACATATCAGACATTGGAACATTTCGATGAAAGCACACTAGATTTGTCAAGCATAGAAAACTTTAAAAACTCAATTTGAACGGAGGGGTGAATTGTCCACACAAGGATAAACGAGTGATCTACTAGTCGGTTGTTCGACAACGCCACAATTGCGCAGGCGTGTTGGCTGATTCGGTAATTGGATAATGGCTGAGTCTGCGCCCGACAAACTTTTGTCGGCCGAACGTGTTGTTGCCGACAAAGCGAATTACGATTCAACAACAAACTAAATTAGCGCATATCAAACGCGACTGCCATAATTGCGTTTCCATGTAGTGTTGGAGAACGCGCGCGCGGCAAACAATGCGATTACGAAGCGCGCGACAAGTTCAAGAATGTGACAAGGAACATACACTTTTCGAGACGCGGTTCGCACTTATTAAATTTACCTTCGTACAGCAGATTTGAAACTTGTGTGCGAATCGTCTTCACTCGAGTCGAGCAAAATCGAGAGCGCAGCAGCGTCTTCGCGGCTTAATGGAATTTAAAATAAATTGAATCCTAACTATTCCGTATTGTTAGTTAAAAATAAACTCCTGAGCATACTACTAAGTAGGATCCTTCTACATACATTGTCGCCCTAGACCTGTCAGAAATCCTCCATTGTTTCATTTGAATCTTTGTTCCACTAATTATTCACAAAACTCCTTCATTTATAGATCCTGCTCGTCATTTAACGAAATCCCAGCACATATTGATCCTTTTCTCTATTCTTTGTCCTCCTTAAGATTATCTTTACTTAAGTTCCTTTCCAGCCCTAACTCCTAAATTCCTTTCTTATTTTGATCTGTTGTTCGTTTGTAACTATTTTGGCTGTAGTGTATTGTGTGATATTAATATTATTTTGTATTTATATTTTATTGTATACTATGTATAAGCTGTTTGTTACAGAAATAAATAAATACTTTTACATACGTGTATTGTAGAAATAATTCTGTACGTGAAATCTACATACAATATAAAATTGTAAAATGTTATTATGTTATGCAAATCTACAGTTTTCAATATTTAGAACCACCAAATTTGATATAGATACCTAAACTATCTCATGGTACTGTATCTTTGACCGTAGACGGTTTTTGGAACGGGTAAGAGCCCGGGGTCAAGATTTTTAATCAATTTTTGATTGTACTGGAAAATAAAATTAAAATGCGCATAAAATATTTTTTACAATTATGTAGTCAAAATGTATGTTTTTATTACTATGTACATATTATATTATATATACATATAATAGCTCTATTTCGTCTGTCTCTCTGCTGATAACGCTCGCCGACGTAAATAATTAAAAAACCAGAACGTCGCACGAGTGGGATTTGAACCCGAGATCACCAGGTTGTAAGGAATCGTGCTTATTACACTATCTTCCAAACGGAGGCGATGACGGATGTGCTATAATTGGCCAATATTTATTCTTAAAGGGTTTGAGACTTTGCTAAATTGTTACGTTGTTGTTATTATACCGCGCCATAGATGGCGCATCATTGCATAGATGCAACAACTATAAAAACTATTAAATTTAATATTATTTTTCAGTACGGGTGATGAGAACGCTCCGTTGATATTCAACGGGCTTACACTAGTATACAATAATAGCAACAGTTGATAATCATCATATTGTAGAGATAATTGATGAATATGACTGGATGTAAGAATAAATAAAACGAAGAATGAAACTAGGAAGAAGCGCTTTTGGAAGAATGAACATGGTTTTTAAACCCAACATTCCGCTAGGCTTCAAAAATAAGTCATACGACCAATACGTATTGCTTCGTATGAATGTGAAACGTGTTTGCTGAATTCAAGAATGTTACTTAAGATCCAGTGAACACAGAGATGCATCTTAAGATGTATGCTCGGAGTAACAAGAAGAGATCGTAAAAGGAATACATGGGTAAGAAGCATGACCAAAGTGGCAGATATAGCGGAACGTGTGAAAGAGTTGAAGTGGACACATAGCGAGAAGAATTAATGGCAGATGGACACGATAAATACTGGTATTGTATCCGAGAGGATGTGAAAGAAAGCGAGGTAGACCGAGTGGACGATGAGAGAACAATGTGTGGAGTCAAATGGATGCAGATTGCTCAAGGCAGCCAGGAATGGAAGAGGATTGGCGAGGCCTTCATCCAGCAGTGGATGGTGAACGGCTGAAAATGATGATGATGATGATATAATAGCGCAAGGGTCTTCCTGGATGGGTAGTCACACGGGTAGTGCGAAGCGTTCGCATTTTTCAACTACCTATGCACTACATTTTGAACTACTAAATACATTCTAGGTCTAGGTATATATCTATATAATTGATGACCACCCAATGACACTGTCAACGGACATTTGACTAGTATATAAATAACTGCAAACTCAATTAAAGAAAATTTTACACTTTACACTTTTTCTTAGGGCGGCAGTTACGGTTCAGCATTTATGAACATTGTAAATGAAAAATGTGAGTATAATTTAATATGAATTTCGTCATATAAAAATACATTTGAAGTTGATCTTAAATTAGTTCTGTTAATTAATTTTTATTTATATGCAGAATTTTTAATAATTTTTTAGATTGAAAAAAAAAGCTCACTTATTTGGCGGCGTCGGTTTTGCCCGGATTGCAATCAAAATTGAAAAACTTTGAGCACTATCTTTTTGAAGAGTCGATCGCACGCCAGATATTCAAATGAGCTTTCATCATTATCAAAGCGGTTACCAGTAAAAAAATTTTAATTTTTCGCGCATTTGTAAACACGGTGGCGAGGCGCGCGCGTTTGTTTCGCTGAATAATGACGCATCCCTTTCGGCATCCCCTTTGTTCTATTTCGTACTATTTATCTTCGGGCGCAATTTTTCATTTCCATAAAAGAAAAACACGAGAAAATACACGGAGGAGGAGCCGTGCGTGAACACGCGTGCCTTCCCCTCTCTCCTACCCCATTATCACGACTGAACCTTTCCCTCCTTTCCTCTCATATCCTACCCTCCCTTAGCTGCACAACAACAATCTTGTACAATGGCTTTTGTCTACATTATTTTTCCCTCATCGTCCCTTTATGAAACGTCCCGTTAGCGGTCGCATTTGTGCCCCTTTGATGGGCCCCACCATTTTTCTTGTATTTTTCGCGTGTATTTTAATAGGCTATGTTTTCATTTTTCGTGGTACGACTTTTTAGCTTTTGACGCAATTTCAACACGCACTCACCCCATGTAACAAAAAATGACTGCATCTGATACGAGTAGGTGGTTTTACTTTAAATTTAACTTGTTGAAATACAAATGGAAATATTTTATTTAAAATTGAAGGGTTGAAATTCTATCGGGTCTAAAGCGGACCTTACACGGTCAATAACTTACACTATCATTAGTTGAAAGTAGTGATTCTGGAGTCTCGACTTTTTTCATATCCCGGGAATCCAGACAAAATATTTGAAAGTCGCGGGAATTCCCGGGAATCGAGATTTTGTTATACTATGTATGTATGTATTCAATAAATTTGAATCATAGTGAAATTTTTTTTAAATATTCGCATTTACCTAAGTTTTATGTGTATAAAAAAAAGCATAAATTTATTAAAACAAATGAAAAATGTCTTTTTATTAATTTAATATTAGGCATAATACTTTTTTGTGAACTTATATTTAGTATGTTCATATATTTATTTAGTATTTATAACAACTACATATGTACAATAAACACAATGTTCAAAATAGCGATTGTAAATTTATAGTACTTATAAGAATAAGTAAACATATTTTATTTTTGCAGGGAAAAATAAGTTTTTAGAAAGATCAGGACATTTGGGGACGAATAGGATAACCTAGTATTTCTAATTTTTGTAATGAACATATTAATTGTGAGCAATGCATTGTATAAAAGATTTAGATTTAGAGTCCGTTCCCCGGTTGATTCAAACATCTTGAATTCATTTCGATGACTAAATTTATTTTTTATCGGTGAAATCTCCTGGTGAAGTCTAACGACAAACTGATAATTTAAAAAAATCAATCCTTCAAAAAAAATTTTTCTAATTTTTTTTTCTAGGAATAGCATAATCCACGCCCCGTTGTGCTGGTGAGGCAATTACTTTGGGTAATGCCATCATAAATTATAACGGCAATTTCTCTAGGAAACAAACACGTGCATATACGAGTACTGGCAAACTATTTTGGTCAATGCCGACTTAAATTATAACTGCAAATTTTCTAGGAATAATAAGCACGTGCAGTATTACATATTCTAAACCGATTCCCACGCCAATAACTACAACACTTCTTTTTTTCCTTCGCTTACTACCTGCTTTCACACAGTATGGGTCGTTTTGATGGCTTTCAACCATGGAGATATTATTTTCAACAAATAAAATGAACAAAATATTACATAAACTTTATATCAGAATGTCTCGTATCTCGGGTTTATTTTTTTGAAAGTTCCGGGACACGAGACGGCGAAAAAACCTGGAATTCCCGGGTCGTCTCGACACAGAATCACTACTTGAAAGTAATGACAGTATTATTGATCGTGTAAACACAATATTGATGGAATGACGGCAAGTAATGAAGCGAATCCGGATATTTTGATATCGGAGCATCAGTATTGACGACTGGAGGGGATACTGTCAATAATAATATGCGTGCAGTAATGACAGTATTATTGACCGTGTAAGGTCCGCTTAAGAATAATTTTTTTTTTTTTCGAGTTAACTTCATACATACATATGTACATATGTATGTATGTATGTATATATATGTACCAAGCCCGATATCATTTTATTGTCTCCATTACAATAAATGCAATACACTACGAGTTATCGCTGTTATCAGTGTATCAGCTTCAACTTTTTGGCACTTACACCCAATATACTTTCAACCCTTCAATTGATGTACAAGATTCATATTGGTCAAATCAATACGTGTATTCAACTGTTTCAGACGTTAAAAACGGATGATCCGGCCGATCCGTCTTCCGGTTTAAAATTTGCCGGAGGCGTAACTGGCGTTGGTTACGACGGCAATTTCGCATGAGATATCGTCCGAAGCTCGCGTCTCTGTACGACTATCAGAAAACGATAAAAAGCTCCAGACGAGCTCCGACTATTACCGGCGACATATTGAACTGTTCGCAAAGTTTGAAAAAACGAACCGGAATAAATCGACGCCCACGCGAAACGACCTGAAAATGATCTTATTATATATTTTTTCCGACTTTCGTGAGCCTCCCGAAGATATTGTTTGTCGTTTAGAGTGGAAAAGCCGGGGAAAAGCGTTCAGACGATAACGATTCGCAGTGAACGCCCAAACAATAACAAAAAAAAAAAAACACAGCGAAATATTAATACAACATTGAGCTACAATAAACAAATAAATAAATATCTGTCCACAAGAGCTAATACTCACTGTTTATTATAAATTTCTTCGAATGCAAAAATCAAATACGTCTATTTTCTGATAAAATAATAAGAGTATTTTTATAAATGTACAGTAACGTTATCAAAAAAGTTATATCGTATTTACCATTAAATAGCGCCGTAGTACCACAGTTTCGCTGTTGGAAATTTTCATCCGTAATACGATTACGCGGCACACATGTATTCATTATTTTGATTGCTAATTGAAGCCAAATTAAACCGGACACACCCCCACCATCCCCGTCACCCACCTCCGAATAATTACGGTAAATTTTATTTCGAAACTGCAAGTTTCGAAGGGTAAAAAAGTTTTGTCGAAACGAGCCCGAAACAGGAGGTGGGAGGAGAGGGATGTAATTTGTAAAATTCCGTGAAAATATAACGAAAACGACCCTGCAACTTTCATTCAAGCCATTTGACAGCGAGTAATTAGTACAAATGTTTCGTAATTTGTTAAAATTAATTTGGACTATTTCGAACGAGTTCACGAAACGCACACTCTCTGCTTGCCTCACACCGTCTAGTCTAGCACGTTTTCGCGTAAAATTCAAAATCTCGTTAACCGCGCGAATATATGTATGATGCCACGTGTGACACTTACTTAAGTTAAAAAATAATTGTTTTGTAGTTAAAGTCACCCTGTTCATTTTACAATTCAGCATCGGGTCTCTAAAAAATTCATTGCTAAAGTTGAATTCACTGGTAAAATCTCATGCCGCCACTTCACATTCGCACGAATGTTCGTCAACCGTTGGCCTTAGGTGACGTCGTCGAATGCTGACGAGCATTCGCATGGAAGTTACACGCGTGGCCAGAGCGCTGCTGTCGTTTTGTCAACTAAACATATAGACAACACTGAATGTGGAGGGGGAAGGGTCCACCATCTTGCTTTCTTCGCGGATCGCTCGACTTCAAGCGATGCACCGCGAGTGCTCATACAGTACGTTGGCCTTAACGCGAAAATGTTCGAATGACATACCCACACGTGGGCGCTCGGTACTGCTCGTCCGCGCTCGATCAATGTGAAGTGGGGGCATAACATTTTCACCTTTAACTTATTTTATTATGACCGAATTCCTAATTTTACTTTTATTGACACATTTGGTCTACTGCGCGTTGGGAAAATCTCAGTGTCACTCAAGTGGTATGATAAGCTTTATACAATTATCTTACTTACATATACAGATGTGGTATATATTATGGTATATTTGTATGTATGTACATATATGGGTACATGTCAGTGTAAATCTGATCAGGTTGTGGTGTATGGGGTGCGTTATCGAACACCGTCCAGCGGCTCGGATGCCACGAATTAAAATTTATTTCCTTTTCGCCATTTCTACCCCAATTAAGATAGCCGGCCATCTTCCAACGCGCCCTCTATCTGTTGTGGTCATCTCAAAGGGATGGAAAAAAGAGTGGGTGGGGAGGTTAAATTGGAAAAAAGTCAACATGAGGTTGAAGGAGGAGAAGGAGGGTCACAAAATGTGTAGGAGAGAGGTGAAGGGGAAGGAAGCGGGTAGATAAACGGCCACCGAAAGGTATTATTTTGCGAAGCTCACGTCTCGGTTCGCGCAGATAACGGGCTTAGCCCCGAAATTGGTTAAGCGCTTCGCCCCCGTTGCTGAAAACTCTTATTCAGCTGTAGCAGATACAGAGGAGAGACATTCGCGTGTATCTGCGTGCCCCGCTGTTATCAAATATTATTATTGCGAATCGGGCTCGTTTCACGAAACGCGACGCTCGCTAATTCCCGTACCACGCTATGGAACTTTTGACAAAACACTCGCCTAACTTGTGCAAAATTATGTTTGTTTCTCAAACTAATATGTTTAATTTTCGCATGAGTCAAATTGTCGATGAATCGATATTTGCACTACTAGATAGATATGTATGTATGTATATTAGCGTAAGCGTCCACCTGCCTGCCTGGGTTGTTACCTGGGCATTGCCAACACAACAAACAAAGATTTTTTAGCGGTGTGTTAGCAACAACCCACAATCTGTTAAATTTGCTTCGAGTCTTCTACGTGATTTTATGGCCATACGCTCATTCAATTAACGTTACACTATACAATCGTTTTATGTACCGTCAAACGTCATATGTCATACTGTAATTGTAAAAACCAGCGTGCATGGGTGGGGTTAGAATCCACCGTCATGTGACGGACAAAACGCTAGCTTTAATAGATTAATGCCTTGAAAGAGTGCTACGAAAATTTGAATTAATTAAAGTTAATTATATGAATAGTATTCACAAATACTTTGCATATTTTAGATTTAGATTTTAAAATCTAAAAAATAAAGAGAAATTAAAAACGGTATTTTTCTACCTGATAAGGGTGGTGGTGATTAGGTGGGTAAAAACGGTTAATTCGCATTTACTTTACAACTGCAATAAGTAACAAAATCAATATTTTACCCGATTAGGATAAAATAAAAATTACACTATGTGCCATTTATTCTAAGAACATTTTTTTTTTTGTAAGAAATCTCTATCATACAATTTACGGTTATTTATGAATTTATCTACTCATTTTTATTTTTGAAAAAAAAATTTCACATGATGTGTTATCGCTTGAGTGCAAAAAAAATGCGTTAAAACTTAATGCATTTTTTTCCCGCTTAAAATGAACCCACGATAATTATGACGAAAACTTAAATAATATCCATGTGCTATTCTGAGAAGTGTAATTTTATGGGAAAGTAGAATTTGGTAAATACGTTAGATCAGCGTTTCCCAAAATGTGGGTCGCGAGCCGATTTTTAGTGGGTCGCGAAAAATTCAAAGTTCAAAGTTCAAAATTCTCATCCCAAAGAATGTAATTTTTTTTTTAATTATTTAAAAATAAAATATGAAAAAATGGGAAAGTAAAAATAAAATGCAACAAAATTATAGATATGAAATTTCAACTTGAAAAAAAAACACGACAGCACAACAGAGAATAGGATGTGTCCGAGCAAATTGCGTTAGCATTTTGTGACGAAGCATCCGGATTTTAAAAACAAGCTACTAAATTAAATTAAACTAATTTTTTTGAAAGACAACTGGAACAGTTTAAGTCGTCGAAATCGAAGCATTAATTAATTAATAAAATTAAGCATTAATTAATCTCTCCACGCTTCGTACCTGATTAATTTGCAAATCGCGCAAGCTTATAAGCCGGACGCAATTATTTGCAAGACTTTATTGCTACCACCAATAAATGACACGTTTGGAATTATGTTTGATGATAAGAGCAAGAAAGAAGTATAGAAGTTGAAACGATTTCGCTTATAATATACGATTGCACAGAATCGGTGAAATGACCCAGTGGGCAGAAGATGAGCTGATCCAAAGAGTTAGTGAGACATTTTTAGAGTTAGTGAGTTAGTAACAATTTTCTCATTGCAACTGGACGAGTCCACGGATGTACAAGGTTTATCCCAGCTGCTTATTTTCGTTAACTATAAGTTATTTAACAGTAAAAAGTAAAACTCTGGATATTTTTAAGTATAAAAATAGTATTAAAAATTATTTAATACAATATATTTTTTAAATATTCTGAAACATTAGCTGGTAGTTTTGATAACAAACATTTAAAATCGTACGTATTTTTGTGCAGCACGTTCGCAATAATTGCGACACTGCACAGACGCTTCGCATTCCGCGTACAATGTGCAATCGAATGCAATTTCTTGCAACGGGATAGTTTTCAATCACGTTAGGTGATAATTCAGTTTCTCGTTCCAATATTGGCCGCACATTTACGTCAATCGATCATTTGCAACGGGCTTTATTGCATTTGAATCAATTGCGAACGACGCATGTGATCGGTTAATCGAACGTACGGTAGCACGCAAAACTGTATTTCATTTAACCGGAAATGAAGAGAGATTTTCATTTAAATTTAAAATGAAAATAAAAGCTACCCATTTATAGAGAATGATTTTGTATGTATATTTTCATATTCACCGATCGAAACTGCATTTTATTTGCGTTGTTCGTGTATGTGGTAATTAGCGCATCGAGCGACTTTTGTTACTGTCAATATTTAAACGAGCGAAATTCGCAAAACTGGTCTGTTTGCCATGTTGATTGACAACAGTTTGAATATTTGATTGACACAGGGGTGATTTAATTGCGGAATCTGAGCAGTCAGCACTATGCAACACAGCAACAATGTACGAGTGTAGAACGATACAGAAATAAAATATCACTGATTACTTAATTGGATCGCAGCGTTAGCCGAGTGGTCTGAATATTAGACTAATTCATGAAGAGTTGTAGTTCGATCCCCTGTAATTTCACATTCAAACAATGTTTGTGAAAATGTGAACAGACGACACTTAAGGAAGGTATGATTTGAAATATAGATATCCACTCTTATTTTCTTGATAAAAGTTTTCTACGTATTGATTTTTAATTAGAGGTACTTGATTTTCATAAGTTGCGTTGCTCAGGTCACAGGTGGCTTAACGGGGTGTCGACTTTGGGGTCTCGTAGACCCCAAGGGATACTAATTGCCGCCTACCACCACGTATGCTAATGAGAATTGAAACCGACCGTGACGGGTCGACAGGGTCTAACACTACAGGGGTACTCATTTAAGATCAGAATATGTATGTATGTATGTACATTGGCGTTACTACAACAGTATAATTTCGTTGTTATATCTTCGGAATTTGGCATTATAATTTTATGAGTCAAATTACTGTAAGTAAAAGTATCACTCTTTGAACGCGGATTTAAAATTAATATTAAAATAAAATGACCCAGTTTTTTTTATAATATCGAAATGAAAGCGTCTTCGGAACCGAAATGTTTCGTATAAAATTTCGTGTAATTATTATGTAAATTTAAATTATACATACATACATATTCATGGTGCAATATTAATGGAAATTACGAAGGAAAAATGGATACACTATGTTGTAAAGAGTCTTAGCATTAAGTATACGATGATTAATGTCGTTTTATTAGTATAATGTTTACCAAGTCAAATTTTAAGATCAAATATGAAAATTTATGCTAAAGTTGATTTTTTTAAAATTTATTGTCATAAATGTACGTCGGTAGAAATGGCTCATTTTAAGTTAGCGAGTGGGGGTTGCGATTTGTAAATTTTGATTTACACGTCGGCTATTATGGGCGCGCAAAAAGGCCGTCGATCCATCAAAAGTCCGAAGAAAAGGTAGCGCCGAAATAGCGAGAAGAACAAACAAAGAAGCTCGAAAAGCCTCCGTCAAGCAAAAAGCTCGAGCGATCGACCCCGGGCCGGCGAAAAGACAAAAAGCTCGCAGCGATGCCGACGGCCGCAGCTTTTTGTCAGTCTCGTATTCCCGTCGAGGATTGAGTTATTTATTCCAACATTTTTGCCAACCGAGAGGGCGCCCCTTCTGTTTGACCGCTCGTCTTTATTCATTTTTATTATATTTATTCCACGGCCTTTTTGCTGGTTTTTTCTCATCTTTTTTTTCTCTTCGCATTCGCCACAATTCGCTGAAAGGCGACCGAGTTGGAAAAAATGAAACTAGCGAGACGCACTCCACAAAGAACCTATGCAAACTATTGAATAAATAATCTATTGTGTACATACATACATACATATATCAATATGATTTTTTTAAGTAAAACTTCTTTTCGTTCGGTAGAGTAAAAACGGTTCATCCAACGTTCCATACAAACGGAGCGAGCGATAAGTGGTCACGCATATCCCCACTCCTCCAGTTTGGAGGTAGGCTATTGCCCTCTCTATTGCTCTTTCGCGTTCGTGCTCGAAAATTCGAGCGTCTCCTCTGCGCCCCACACCGCCCCTCAGTTTGGTGAAAACGTTTCATCGAAGCGTGGCACGACACGAAAACCAGTGAAGGCCAGCGGTCAGCGAGTACCCCTACTCCTCGGCTTGACGTCAGGTAGCAGTGAGAACAGTGAGTCATTGGGTGAGCGTTTAAAACCACATTTGTGTACACAATTCTTTCACATTCACATCAGTATTCCTTCTTGTACATTGCACTTGGTTTAAATTGCAAATAAGTTTTGCTTCTATAGTGAGTAGCGGCTACACACTGCGATTTTTTTTACAATCTACTAAGTAAGTAAATACGAAAATTTATTATTAAACTAAATTCAACAAATCTATACTGAAGTGGGTATATTACGAGTATAGTGTTGTGTTTGCAGTTTGATGTACCGTTTCGTTAATATTCCACCCGGTCTGCTTTTACTTTGGAGGAAATTGGAATTGAAGGCTGTTATTAAAGGTAGTTTCGACATGGTGCCGCGGGGTGTATGTATTAGCGAAAATCTCACAATTTGTAACGAGAGTTTGGTTTTGAGCCTTTCGCTGAAGGAAATGGAGTTGTCCGCTGTTTTGAGCTTAGAGGTCTTGTATCGGCGTCACGTACCTAATGGTGTTCCGAGGTTAAGTTTCGAGAGACGCCTCGGATGCTGACAGGCCTGAGGAGTGTCTGTGACGTCGCGACGCCGACGCCCAGATGCCTGGAAAATTGCACAACCAGTGCAGCACAACCCCGACGTATTAGCGGCTGACGCTTGCACATACGATGCACTCTTATTAAGTTTCGGGAGACGCTGGATTTCTTCACATATGACGTAAAACTCTAAGATAAAGCATAGGTGAATATTGTAGGGTGAAAATTTCCAACGATTTTCCACACAGACATGGCAGCTTCACATGTGTTTAGTCGAACACCTTATTAGCCAGTTGAATTAGAATTGGGTAAACTATAATCATAGATGTTACGTTGCAAGCTTGCATTCGGATAAATCTTAACCTGCTTCTATAATATCCTGTTTCTATGATACTTTCACCCATTGTACACAACTTCTTGGTATATGGTGTTGTATATGTATGTACATATTTACATATGTATGTATGTACGATCAGTAGTCAGTACTGTGCAAGCGTGCACGTTATATTATTATAACGTTAAAAATGAATATTAACAATAATATCAATATAAATACATATATTTTTATTTTATTTAGCTTAATCTTTTATAAATCGGTTTAAAAGCGCTTATTTTCGCTTTTGCCGATGCACCTCGCTCGAGGCAGCCAACCGTACTCGTATTTAAAGTGGGTGCTTTAAGCTGAAAGTAATACGATTTCGTTCATTTTTTCCGTACAAGCTACGCGATCGATTTATAGTACTGAAATACTATCAAACGAATATTGTATACGTCTAACGATGACACCTATTGAATTTTCGTAAAACTGTTTTGCTGTCAAGTGTTGATACAATATTGTATCAACAATTTTATTCGTTCGCGTTGATTGAATTCAACGACGATGCCACGGTTCGTCAAGTGTTGTTTCAAAATTGAAGATCTCGTTGACAAGTGCGATGAAAACAATTATGCTAAAAGGTAGAAATGCAAATTGCACACAGAACTCGCTAAATTAGGGTCGTTTATGAGGTTTTCACGGAAGGGAAACGCGTTAGAAACGAAAGGGGTAACTGTGGTCTGTACCCTATACGCCCACCCTCCCAACTTTACTGAGGTGACGTACGTCGTTTGCCCTAATTGAGAGACACTTTCCTCGTGACCCCCTTCGGTTTATTACACCTGAAGTTGAGAAATGCAATTTCGAACTCTAGATCGCACCTTGAATAAATTGATAATATATACAGCGGAATTTCCTAAAACACCCAGCTTACACTCCTTGATCCATAGAATTGATATTCTGAGGTAACAATTTTCAAATTTGAGATGGCCTTTAAAATCGCCCAATTTAACCACAGACTTTTTTTTTCTCTTGTGCTACCTAAAATAAAAAGTTTGTGTGAAGGTGCAAGGTGTGGGAAATTTATCTCACAATATTTTTCGCACATAATGTAAAACAAAAAAAGTATTATTGTACTCACAAAATGTGTTTTTAATTTTGATCTCTAGTTGCGAGAGCGATAGAAAGTCGGTAGCCGACTTATTCGCCATACTCTATTTGTTTTATTTATTGTTTCAAACATTTACTTGGACAATTGCAAATCTCTCGGGGATCGTTCGGTCGAATAAGTTACGAAGGTCAAAATTTTGCAAACCACCGCGCACCGGCACCGGTTTGCGGTTGGGATTTTCACTTCGGTTTTTGAATTTTCATCAAGTTCGAATCCTCGACCTTTTATAACTACACTGTATTTTACTAATCAACATTTTCGTTTCAAAAATCAAAGTTTCGCTTTTTGCGCAAAATTTTTATTCAAAACTTCAAACACTAACTATTTGACCAATATTGATAGAAATTTTCATCTAAAAACAAAACCCTATTTTTCTTAAGTTCATTAAATTCATTATAAAGTGAAATTTTCCTAAAATTAAGTGGGAGAGAATATTAAAAAAAAACCTACGTATAGTTCCGTATCGGATACAAACATTGAACACATCTAGCCAAGGGAGATAATGTTCTCATATTTGTTTATTAATGGCATAGATGCAAATACTTCATTTGTTGAACGATTGAGGAAATGAGGCTTTTGGGGAACGATAAGAAAACGGAAAGAAAGTGGGAGAAGGGGAGAAAAGTGCATCAATCACTCGAGTGCAACGGACGTGGAACGAAAGCGATATAGAATATGATTTAGAATGCAATTTACAATGCCTACACAATAAATATCATATTGAGATAAACACTACATATGTATGTACATATAAACAAAACTTAAGTTTGCCTTGAAACGGGTGGCGGGGGCGATTGTATACGTCCATTAAATATTTGTTAGCTGTTATAATAGATATATTACGTAAAGTAGTGCAAAAACAATTGATTATTAATAAAATTGAAACAAATTCGCTATAAAAATTTGAGATATGCGTGTGTGGCATGCATTAATCGGGCCGGTGTGTGCGATACAAACTGAAAGACGAGCGTAATTTTCTAGATTTTCCTAGCGAAATTTGCTAGGTTTTCATACGCGATTTCGTTTTGGTGTGCTCAGGCCTTAAGGCAATGTTTTTTAAAGACGCAAATACAATGTTGAACAGAGGGATGGTCAAGCATGAAGTTAATATTAAATATTACAATAACCAAATACGAAAGGTTCGGTCACAATGTAGGTTCATAATATGTACATATTTTGATTTTCACACATGAAAAATAAATGTATTTCAACATTCCCCTTCATATGGTTATATATGTAGGTATAATCGTGTTTCGTTGGCGACAGTTCGGTTTGCGACTGAGAGTTCAAAATCTGATTGGCTAATTCGAGCCGGTTAGCGCAGTCCTTCGATAGTGGTAACTTGTCCGATCAGTCGTATAGCACGTCCGCTAGGGGTAGCAATACTAAAAAGTCAAAAGCGACTCGCGGTCCAAACGACAAACTATGCAAATGGGATGCAAAGTGGAGGGACCGGATTATACAGTCGGAGACTTCATTAATTCGGCGTTTTCGGTGCTGACCCTACGGTCGCTCTCGCAGTCATCCCCTAAGTTCCCATCCCCTTTCGTCCACACAGGCCGAGCAAATGGACGAGGCGTCCTCCCTCGGGCGTAATCAATCTAATTTGCATCCTAAACTTGGACCGGGATACGGTATAGTGATCCGGATGGGCCACTGCCGTACGCACTCGCACACAGACCACCATGTACTAAACACTGTGTACGTATGTTCTTATGTACATATAATCGAGTGGCTTAGAATTACAAATAAATAACCGAATGCAACGATAGTCGGTATACGTATACATTGAAATTGCAAAGAAAATCTCCGAAGTTCGCACCGGGTGACGTACAGCAGTGCTACTCAAACTTTCCGCTATGGCGGACCGGTAAATTTTTATCAAATTTTCCGGTAATTTTTTATCAAATTTTTATTTATTTTCTTGAAATTTTATTAATAAACAAAAAGTCCTTGCTAGTCCCTTCATAATAAAGACACGGGAATAAACTTGACCGTGTGATAAATAAGCGCCTTTCGTAGGGTAGTGGGGGGTGAAAACAGTATGATGAGAGTCCCTTTTTTATAACACTATAGACTTGCAGTGGACCGCGTTGGGCTAAACTGCTCAAACTTGTTTCAATTAAATTTAAAAAATTATCTTTGAAAAAAATACACCAATGCAATGCCACCGGTCCGCGGAACATAGTTTGAGTAGCACTGATGTAGCTGAAACAATATACGTAATGCTTTTCAGCGACGGATTTGCACCGTGTTTTTGTGTCCCTTCCGGTTGACGACAGTAGCTGTTCTCGTAATCCGAGATGACGGAAAATTGCATCGAAAGTACACAGGTGCTTAAACTAACCAATAAAGCTTTTGGCTATCATAAATTGCTAATGATAATAATGTGTATGTATTAAATTGAAATACAAATCTATGACTTTGTAAACGGCCAATGTCAAAATCCGAGTTACAAAACTTTTATAAGGTATAGTTTAAATTTTTAATTAATTATTATTATTTTATGCTCGGTATAACGATAAGAGATCGAAAGAGGAATACATGGGTGAGAAGCATGACCAGGGTGGCAGATATAGCGGTTGAAATGGCAATGGGCTGGACACATAGCGAGAAGAATGGATGGCAGATGGACGCGAGAAATACTGGAATGGTATCCGAGAGGATGCGAAAGAAAACAAAGTAGACCGAGCAAACGATGGACTGGTGAATTGAGAAGAATGTGTGGAGTAAACTGGACGCAGATTGCTCAAGACAGACAGGAATGGAAGAGGATTGGGGAGGTTTACATCCAGCAGTGGATGGTGAACGGCTTAAAATGATGATTATTATTTTGTGATATTTTGACTCGATCTGTCATTGATATTTTAGCACATCTAAGTAGACATTTTGATATTAAATCAAAATTCCATGCCCAAAATCTACAGTTCAATATTAGCCGTTTATTGGGTCGCAGAAATAGAATTCTTTTGTTTTTAGCAATAAATACACTACAATACTCATTTGTTTTTTATGCTAAAACCTGCGAATATTCACCTTGCATACCTATTTATAGAAAATGGTCGTACTTTAAATGCATTTCTTGTTAAACTTACAAGGGCCCGTATATTGAATAGCTCGATTCTTGGCAAATTAAAAAAAAAAAAAAATATATACATATACACATACTTTTTTGAAGGGGACGAGAGTCTGGAGACTTTTATTGGCTTCCAAGTTATCGGAACAAAAAAAAATTCCTGAAGGGCGGCCAACACAGAGGGATAACTTTTGACATGGCTACAATAAGCGTAGGGAGAGGAGCCACCATCACGGTTCACTGCCCGCGACGAATTAAACCGAACCGATGACAAACTTGGAACGTTGGCTGTAAAAGAAAAACTGGAAACGTTTCATCTCGACGGCTAAAATAATATATGTAAAGCGAAAAATATTTATTCAGCGTCTGCGACGTTTCAGCGCGATCACGCCCTCGTCAAATTAAAATTTGATATAAACGATTTGATATAACTTTATTATTATAAACGGTGGTGCACTGATTAATGTCACATTGTTGCGCCCACAGAGGCAATAATGTCAGCGATTTTGCTGAAATAATTAAGGTTTCCAAGTTGTTTCTGCGACTTAGCCCGTGACTTGTCGTGTGACAGTGAGAATTAATTATGGTCTGATGGAAGGACAAAAATGGCTGCGCAGGACAACAAAGCCCCAAAACAAAATCCGGCACCGGGCGCGTTTTAACTGCGAAAAGCTTAGCCGCCCTCCGCTTCTCCCTTCTCCTCTTTCTACCCCCTCGGAGGTCGGTTTTTCTCCCCTCATTCGTTCGCTATTAAAACGCTAAGACGTGTATAAAATGTATCCTCTAGGTAAGCGGTCGCGTCAGTGTAATGCGATAGCTACAAACCGGAAAAGGGATTTGGCCCCGGCGCCGGTTTTCCCTTTGCCACCCGAAGGAAGTCAAACTTGGTCGGGTCGAGTAAAAAAAAGTCCCGGATAGACTTGTCAAAGAGGTATAGTTACCCCATTGTATTATTACCTCTCTCTCTCTCGTGCACAATTCTCCTAGAAAAAGAAAAAGATTTCTTTCTTGACTTATCCCGATTTTTATAAGTAGGTACAAAGAAATCCAATTAAATTTCATTAAAGATTTATTTTATTATTAATACACGAAGTGCTACTATGTATGTACATATGTAGACCCATTTTCATTTCTGTAAAAAAGAAATAGTATAAAGCCGCGTACTCATTAGCGAACATGAGCGTGTAATGCAACAAATTTTGTAAATATATGTACGCGTTCGCGAGCATACTTTGAGCGCGCTCTGTAACGTTCGTGGCGATCCACTCGTGGCTCGCAGTCGTTCGCGGTTGGTTGCACGGCAAGTGTGTACATGGCGTCCACATTAGCGAGCATTACATTACACGTTGCATTACACGATCATGAGTACGCGGCTTAGTAAAATGTTGAAATTTCAACGTACATAGGTCTAGGTACGCATGAAGATACTGAAAAGCCGCCCCACGGTTGCTCGTCGTCGGGGTTGGTTCAGTTTGGCGACAAATAAAACGAGGGATGAATGAGGGGGAGAGCTCCGCCCGCTCACCGGTCATATTTTAATTCAATTTTTAACATCGTAATGAACCCGCATTGTTAATTAGTCGAGAAGAGCCGAATAAAGTTTTTATTTCTATCTTAATTAAGTTAAATGGGAGGGTGAGAAAGGGGAAGGGTCTGGGTCGAGTCATACTTTCTTCGCTAAATAAATTGACCCACCCCTCCTCCTTTTCTCTGGCGCGGATTACTAATTTTTCTTGCCAGGTATTTTCAATCGATTTTGTTTCCATAACGAAACGCGTTTGCCATTCGCGAAAACGATAATTAAATAACTTTCTCCCGGTTTACTTGAAAAATTTTCACTTTTTTCATCGGTGGGTCTTATTAAACTTTTTTCATCAGTGATTAAAAAATTTTCACCAAGAATAATTATATGAGAGAATTTTAATATACATACATATGTACATACATAGTCCATTGATTGTACTTAATAAAAATTCATCGAATTTTTACAAATGAATAGATTAACTTACCTTGTTCGTGTTGTATTGTACGGATTTGATAGAAACAACCATGCGGATAGACAGACGATAAATAATATGAAAGCTTTCACTAGATTGCGAATTTACCATGTATCTAAAATCAACTCGGCTCACTTTTAAGCACAATAAAAAACAATTTAAAAATAAAAAAAAATATACATAAATTTATTTTTATCTTTATAAAATTAACTATTTCAACCTAGAATGCATATTATCACATTTTTTTTGTCTTTTACATACAGCGCTTTCCAAAGAGATTGGGGTAAATTATTCTAGTACAATTATTTTACTGTGCCGTTTGAAATAGATTGTATTGTATGTATTAAATTAATAGATAAATTTTGAATGTTGAACAAGATCTACATACATATACTACATATGTATAAAATAAATAGATTTTTTTTAGAACACAGCACAAAACGAGTTTTTGCTTATGAAATATCTTCTTTTTTTTTTTAATAAAACAGATTATTTCATAGGCAAAAAATTACATTACAATTTACTTTCTTTTAGAATCGCTCGTAACCATTTTCCGAAGAACGTCTGACGAGCCTGGAGCGATGCAAAGTTTCAATTTCAATATCGCCTTCGTGGAATCCAGCAACCGTTTCCTTGATGCTCTTTCCCGCTTCTTCCAGTTTTGGTTTAATGACTCCAATCTTCTCGCCAATATAATCAGTTGCCTCTCCGAACTTTTCTCCGACGCTTTGGGCGGCTTCTTTGATCTTCTTGGCTGCATCGTTAGCATGACGGCCAATGGTGTCCAAGAATGACTCTCCACTATCTCCTACCATATCCTTGACGTCGTGCATCTTGTCATTGACGTCGTCAACGCTATCTCCGACTGAGTCCTTTGCGTTGGATGCATGGTCCTTTATGTTTTCCACTTGGTGAGATATTCCTTCTTTTGCATTAGCTGCCGTGTGTTTGACTGAATCTACCGCTTTGTGAACAGACGAACCGATAGCTTCACCTATGTTCGACAAACTTTTGTTGACATCGTCTAGGATTGACTCTTCAGCGACGCAGTATATGACCGAGAGGGCCACCAATGTACAAATCTAACAAAACACATTCCAGTTAAAAAACATCGAATACAATTTAAATCTAAATCTAAAATTCTCAGCGAATCAATGCATATTACAATTTCAAAAAACCTTGATACTACCTATATATGTATATATTTATGTAAATCTTGACGGACAAACGAACGGAATGAACCCCGCTTTGTTGTCCAGTTTAAAGAGCGAACTATCACGATAATCTAAATATCTATACAATCAACACTTTAATTACATATTTTGGTTTAAAATTATATATATTCATAAATCCTAATGCATTGTATGAAAACTTTTGTATTACGCGAGTTAAAATACGTGATTTAAAACGGCAACAATGGAAACGGTGTTTTACTCATTAGAACTTCCTTTTTACTATGCAATTGAAAATGTTTGAATTGTGTATCGCAACAGTAGCCGGAAACTATGAAATCTGCTTATTAAATTATTTAAACGTATTTTTATTTTACATCTTTGTAATTCTACACCGATGTATGTACATATGTATGTATAGTTGTACATAGATATACCATACATATTTATAATCTTATAATACTTTTATAATGGCATTCAACTTATGCAATTTATAAAAATGTTAATAATACTAATCTAAATATAAATACACAAGGTAGGAAAGTAGAAATAGTTAAATTTTTTAAATATTTAAAAGTAATACTCGATGATAAGTTGGATTTTAAATTACGTGGTGAAATAATACTAAAAAAAAGTAGCAAAGAAAGTGTTCTGGAAAAAATACAAAATAAATAAAAAATCAGATATGGACAATGTAAAAAAAGGGGAGTGTTCTGTAGAAGAAAAATATTATTAAAGAACACAATTTTTAGTTTATAATGCAATTTTTCGGACAATTAAAGATTTATAGAAGCAAAAATTTGAAAATAGAACTATGCCGAGCATTTTAAATGTAAGCAAATTAATTAGTAAAAGAAATATGACGAATCAATTGAATTGGATGAATGTAAGTGAAACGTTAAAGTGTGCATATTAGTTTATATTTTTAAGTTAGATAAGAATTTGTCACCAAAATATATTCTGTGCAAGTGCTAATAGATACATACTTAGATAAGAATAGTACATACATATATACTATTTAGCTTTACGTTACTTTTATGTATTTCTTTAATTGGCTTTCAAGCTATTCTAAATCATAAAATAAAATATCCGATTACATATATGTATGTATAATATAAAATTACTTCCTTACGGGAGGTTTACTTTAAGATTTTTTTACATATTGCAATATCGTTTTTACAGATTACAATCTTGATCAATTTAAAACCAATTTAGACAATTTTAGCATGTTTATAAAGATGAACTTCAATATAAGAAAACTTTTTATCCACTACAATTACACATACACGTTAAATTAGCGTTCTTACAATTCTTATCAGATTTCAGTGGTGAAAAATAAATTGTTTACCTTGAGCAACATATTGCTTATGTCCTGCAAATGTATAGTTGAGTCAAATCGCACCGATCAGCTCGTCAACGCCAACGGCAATGAGCGCTGTTGTTGACCAATCGAGGTTTTATATGTTGGCAGTGTTTCCAGACCTTTGTTTATGGCAGTCCACAGAGTATCATCATCCAACCATAAAAAAAATAACTGAACTAACGCCCATTTATCGTGAGAGCGAATTGCTGTATTCACACCCGTTGATTATTGTCCCATTATACGTAACTATAGCTGAATAGCGACACTAAACAATGACTTTTTCATTCAGATTCTCTAGAAGTGTAGATTATTTATTTTTTATCAATGATACACACACTGACACGATAGGTACTATTTTATACGAGATTGACAATGACAGTTTTATTTTTTAATCAAATTTTGTTCAAATATCGCTTAAAATAAATCGTTTCCATTTAACTTGATACATTTAGTTTAGTTTAGACTTCTTCGTGTGCTCTGCTTCACGTGATCCATTTAATAATCTGTCTCAGAAATTGATATCTATTTTGAAATATATAGGTAAGAAGCATTACAAACGATTAGCAATCTCGAAATTATTAAATTCATTTTGAGAGTTGTGTTGGGTGTTTTCGTTTTGAACTTCGATCGTTTTGATACTACACGCAATGTGTAATACGTGTAGTATCAAATTAGTATTACGTGCTAAATCTACATTAATGTTTGTTATTCTTTGTTTATGCAATTGAGATATATTATAAGGCGTGATATTTACAACTTAATAAAGTTAATTGTTGCCTGTAAAAATTATTATATATTTATATTTTCATCATCATCATCATTTTCAGCCGTTCACCATCCACTGCTGGATGAAGGCCTCTTCAATCCTCCTCCATTCCTTGAGCAATCTGCATCCAGTTGATTCCACACATTCTTCTCAATTCATCAGCCCATCGTCCACTCGGTCTGCCTTGCTTTTTTTCACATCCTCTCGGATACCATTCAAATATTTCTCGCGTCCAACTGCCATCCATTCTTCTCACTATGTGTCCAGCCCATTGCCACTTTAACTTTTTCACGCGATTTCTATTTTAGTTTACTAAAAATGAAAATGGAGATTAACTACATACATATTTTTTCGTGTAAATTTTTATGTTTCAAGCAAGTATAAGAACGCGTTAAATATAATCATTCAAAACCGTGATTTTCTCTTTTATTAACAACGCTATAAAATTTTAAATATTGAATAAATGGCCATGGAATAAGAAAACTAAACTTGTCAATGGAAATAATATTTTCATGCGACATCTTGACATCCGCTGAGTCTTTTGATTAGCGGGTCACGATCATTGGAACTTACGGCACATTTTATATATGTGTCTTACGAACTACAAAAGGATAATCATGTGCTTGGTCCTGCCGCGTAGATTGGATCAATAGTGATTTGATTCAATGCTTGGATGGCCCAATTCAAAGTGAATGACGTTGAAAAACAATTGTTAACCCGCGTGATGAATTTATTCCAGGACTCGTTCAAAATTACGTGTCCTTGTTTCGCAGAATCAATTTAACAAAATAAGTCGATCGGAGCCAAATTCATATAAATAATGTTTAATATCGTGGCAATGTTAAACTTCATATGTTCTGTATACCGGTGTATGTATATACTTACATATTTATACCTGCAAATAATTTGTATTGCTTATTAAATTTTTGTGGGTTTTTTTAATTAAACCAGTTACTGTTAATTTTAATTGAATTATGAAATTCTGATCTAAAACACCAATCGCTCACTTTACGGACGGAATTGAAAAATTAATTCACAAATTCAATACATACATACATATATGTACGTATGTACATACCGATATACGGAATGAAAAATTTCGAAATACCGAAATTTGCACATGCTGACTCGTGAATTTGGTCAGAGGAGACTAATTTCGATTCTGTTTGGGTGCATATTTTTTACCCACGTGTCAACAAATAATAAAATTCACATTTCTGAAGCAAAATTTCATATTTTACTCAAGATTACGATTAAATTTATTTTTTCTATTTTTCGTATTTGTGAAAAAATTATGAAAAAATTTCCTTTCAGTTACAGATAACTTTTGAGGAACGTATTAATTCTGTAAATTGAGGGATTGGTGTACATTTATGATTTATGTATATTTAAATAATATTTTATGATTTTATATTAAAATAAATTCATAAATTGGTTTACGTCATCTATTGGCAATAACAAAAATTTTAACAATAAAATTGAAATTCGTATAATATTTTAGATTGTGAATAGAAGTAGTAGCAAATAAAATTTATAGATGTCGATAGTAAAAAAAATTAATATTAAAATGGTCTAATTTTGCATTTAATTGCTAGCACATAAATAGATGAAAAAAAAGAAATTTGTTTTAAGAATTATAAATTATATTGTAAATAATTTATGAAAATTAGTTAATGTTTTCAAAAAAAGTAGTCGACCGTGACAGGACTCGAACCTGCAATCTTCGGATCCGAAGTCCGACGCCTTATCCATTAGGCCACACGGTCCACGTCACAGTTGATCTATTTATCGAATATAAACATTACAATTGATTTTATCTTATATTCCGATATTCGTATACGACAGAGATCGGGAACATCTGGCTCTTTGTATGAAAACCTGCGGCTTTCATTGTCAACCAAAGTTTACGTGATATAATATAAATATTCCGAAAAGAGTATTTGAAACATAAATTTCACAAAATCAAGATGATTCTATCCTAATTTTTCCCTTTCCTACTTTTCATATAACCATGATGCTCTTAAAAAGATTTAAAATCGTTTTCAAGATTAAACTTTTTAATAATTTTTAGTAATAAATTGTTTAAAACTAAGAAATATTCACAAATGAGTAGCATCTATTTTATTTTTAAATATGTATGTAATCCAAAAATAGTGTGTGCCAAACTTGAAAATTTTCCTTGATTTGGCTTTTAGCTGGAAAAAGATTCCCGACCACTGGTATATTACATGATGTTGTAATCAGTAATCACAAAGAAAACATTTATACATATTTTTCATTTCCAATCTCATTAATATAATATTTAGAAATACTACAGACATATCAATCAATAAAACATTACACTGATCATTTTAAAAATCATGAAATTAAATCTAACGCATCCATAGGTAATGCTAAAATTTAAATTTAAACTCTATTTAATTACTTTCTAAAAATGCATTAAATTATAAAAATTAAATTAATATTTATATAACATAATTATGTACTATATACTTACTAATTCAGTAGAAGGAGGGGGGGGGGGATCATGTAAAAAAATATTGAAATTATGTATTACAAATTGCTATATGTATGTATGTATGTAGTATGTACATACATATATGTATAATCCGAGTCGAATGACAGATTATATTTATATGTCAGCAATTTGCATTATACCTGATAGTTTTGGCATTACAAATGTACTGAAAATGTGATTTTCAAGAAAACAATAATAAATTATTATTATTGGATATTAAATTAATTCGTCGAATAATTTTTATTTATAGTAGATTGCAGGATTGGAAGTTTTCATTAAATTGATAACTCAATTCAACTCAACTGACCCTGGCTATATCATTCAAACGTTCTTGAGATATGGTCGGGGCCGGCGGGTAGCATGTGCGAAGTGTACGATGCACACAGGCGCCGCAAAAAAAGAGGCGCCTAAATTATGAGATTGTAACAACATGACGAATAAAAAAATTTGAAGACCCGAGTATATGTACATATGTACCTGCTTGCACAATATGTGCCAAGCTCAAGGTTAATACGATAATATTGCACCACGACTGGGTGTAATTGACTCAATTGAGCTCCCGTGAGTCACAGTTACAGAGCTACAGGATACAATAATTGTCATCTTGAGTAAGTTGAGAGCCCAACCCGTTGCATGTATCATATAAATTAAATTATATTGATTAAAAGATTAGAAAAATTGAATGGCTTGGCAATAATTTCAATAAAAAATAATATTGCCAAATCTATTAATATTGATGTCCTGCGGCAGGATTTCACTAAAACGAAAGCCAGACGAATCCCTTTTGGCAACAGTTAATGTGAATAATATTAAAATACATCTCAATTAAGAATTTTGGTCAGATTTCATTCCAGTTTCAATTCCATTTTTTTAATAGACTAATTTTCTTAACAAAAATATTAATTATTGTGAACTTTAATTTATTTGTAACTCTTGTAAGTTTACCATGGAAGACATATATACATAATTTTGGTCTTGGTCAGTGTATTTTTTAAACAGTTATTTGATAAACGCAAATCTAATTCGTAAAAGCAGGACTAGACATATGTAAGATCATATTCTACAGTGGTTCTCATTTGCTCTTCATTTCCTGTTCATTTTATTCGCAAATTATTTGATTTTTTTTTTGAAAAGGCGCCAAACATTCGTCGCACACAAGAAAAATACGACGCGTCGGCCCTGGGTATAGCTCTTTTAAATATTCATAGAAACATACAAGTAAGTCCCCAAGATGTTTTAAAAGAGCTTCTGAAAATAAGAAAGAAAATTCGAAATCTTAATTTAGGCTTTTATTATATTTTTTGCTTTAAAATAAAATTTTCAAAAAAATATCAATTTTCATTTTAATAGTTAATGCTTTTCCATGTTTTGTGTAACTTTTGATTTCCAGAAGTCATCACATTTGTATCCATTGAAAACGAAAATGTCGATCCTACAATATTTTGTAGATGGTTGCCTCCTCCCGCCGCCTCCCGATATATAAATATTGGCCGATTATATATATATATTATATATTGCCGGTTTATATTAATATAAACCCGATTGTGTATATAAATAGATTGCGTTTAACATAAATTTTGTCACCACTGTTCAAGGTACAAGATTGTGATTTTATTCGACTATAATCTGTCGTTTCGAATAATACTGTCCCAGCAGTATGAAGCCACATTCCATTTTCTTGTACCTTATGGTACCTATTATTGTGCATGGAATTCAAATAACCATACCTAGCCTGGGAAAGATTGAAGGAACAACTACTATATCAGCTTGGACTAATAGATCCATTTACCAATTTTTTGGCATCAAATTTGGACTTTCTACTTCTGGAAATCGAAGATTTATGGTAAGTAAATTTAAAATTATTACTTTTCAAAAAATAAATAGGCAAATTCATACACAAAATTATAATATCGTGTACTATATTGTATAGCCTCCGGAGCCAATTGGTCCATGGGAAGGAGTTTACAATGCCACTTCCCAAGGAATAGAATGTCCTCAAGTGAGAAATTTGCCGGATATAATCAACTCACCACCTTATGTGGATGTAGAAGATTGTCTATTGCTAAATTTATTTACACCAGAAGTAAGTTTAAAAAAGTTAATAAGTATTACTAGTAAGAATTACTGATATTATAAAAATGTTGAATAGACACAAAATTGAAATTAGATTCCAGATGAAAATAAAAAAACCAAATTACTACCAGTGATGGTTTTCTTTCACGGAGGAGGATTTTATAAAGGCAGTGCTCGGTTTTTCCCACCAAATTATTTGCTAGAACGGGATATACTACTTGTAGTTATTCAATATCGCTTAGGTGCATTAGGTAAGTCATTCTAATTGGTATTAATTAACAATAATGAAAATGTAATATTAATGATAAAATCATATACAACATTTGAATTTTATGTCTTAAAGGCTTTATGAGTCTTCACACTGACGGCATAGCTGGAAACGTTGGATTTATGGATCAAGTTCTGGGATTGAGATGGGTTAATAAATACATACAGCACTTCGGAGGAGATAATTCTAGAGTGACTATATTCGGTCAAAGTGCTGGAGCATGTTCGGTTTCTTTACACTTGATAAGTCCAATGGTAATCAGCAGTTTCATATTACTTTAAATAATTTTAATGTGGGAAAGTTACATCGATTTGATTGACATTTAAATCAAATGATGTAATTAAGTTCAAAATGATTTAATATAAATAATGAAATGTTTAAATGATTATGAATAACTTTTAAGCCCGACTCTTATTACTTGTACCTATCACATAAATAAATGTACATACATACTTTGTGTGATCACTCAGGTTGATGCTTATTTATTTCAACAAGCAATAGTGATGTCTGGTTCATCACACGCCGACTGGGTATTTGATTCACACCCAACTGTTTATTCTAAGAATTTATACAGTGTACTAATGAATACAACAGTTGATGCTAATAATTCTGAAATGGAGGGAGCTTTCAAAAATGCATCTATAATTGAATTTCTACAAGCTGCTATACGTCAAATTGTATGTATATTCTATGTGTTTGTATTTTAGATGTTGGAAGTACTTATTAAGTGTTTATTATATTTTTCCCAGTTTATATTTATTATATTACAAAATTTTATGATTGTATTTTTGTTAAGATATTTTGCAATATGTATTCCTACTATTTATTAGACCATTTACCCATTGATGGCAAGAAAAGTAGGACGTGTTGTTGTTCAAAGGTCTGGTACAGTAAAGTACCTTGTAGAATCACCCAAAGACACAATAAAAGCTGGAAAATATAGAACTGTACCAATGATGGCAGGCGTTGTTAAAAACGATGGGTCATTTTTAACTACAAGTATAATATATTCTACATATAATATTATATATATACTTATCTCAAATGTGTATCTTTTATTACATGAATTTGTATATTTGTCTTTCTTTTTTAGCGATATATGATGCAATGAAATTTCAATATTTATTGAATAATGATGACTTCATGAGAAATAACCTTACATATTACCTGTTAGAATTTTCTGGTAATACCTGGTTTAACCTTTCACTTTAAAAATGTTTGATAAACATATTTTATAAATTATTATTCTTTTAAATATAGGAATCCAAGATGAAACAAATATATTATTAGACACATTCAACAATATATATTTCAAAGAATTGTTTGATAAAAAGGAAAATATCACCTTTGCTAACATAGCTCCGGGTGTCACAGATGTAAGGAAAGCTTTTGTTCAATATTATTTACATTCTTTATTGAGGTATTATATGTGGAACTATACATTTTACAGATTATAGGCAACACATTTGTAAAATCTCAAACTTTGAAACAAGCAAAAATCAATGCAAGATATGAAAACCAAACATATGTTTACACTTTTGATTATCGAGGAGCACATACTAGATTTGGTTATGGTGCCGATTCCAGCAAGTATCCTTTTGACGGTGGAATACACCATTCTGATGATTTGCTCTACTTATTCCCATATCCATACACGAGCCCACTGAACGAACAAGACGTTAGAGTAGCAAAATTAATGGTTAGCTGAATTTTGATTTCTTTGTCAATTAAATTCAAATACATAGTTGATGATTGTGTTAATTTGCAGACTGACCTGTGGACAAGTTTTGCTATTAACAGTAAACCTACATCTTCATTGTTAAACGAAGAGTGGCCAGAGCTTGAAAAAAGTATGCATTCTGCAAGCAATAGTAATTGCAATACAATTAATTTGCATTAATAATAATAAAATTATATTTTAATAGGTAAAAATGGACCATATCTACATATCAACTCAACATCTTATGTAAGTAAGGACTTTGTCGATGGGGAATATAAAATCACATCAATTGAAGCTGGATTGATAAGTGACAAAAGGAACTTCTTATGATTAGAAAATTAAGTATAAATTAAATTATTTTTTTTTATATAATTAGAGCTTATTTTTCATATATGTACATACTCAGAAATAAATTACAGTATAAAGCAGTGGTCGGGAACCGGAGGCTCCGGAGCCTCATGTGGCTCTTTGTATGAAAACCTGCGGCTTTCGCTGTCATCCAACATTTTGCGTGAAACACAATTTACACAAGATCAAAATGAATCCTATTTCCCCAACGCGTTGTGGCCATAACGTTGCAACTTTTTATTAATGATATTTTAGATTTAACTTTATAATGCTTTTTAGTAATAAACTGTCGAACGTTAAGAAATAGAGTATAACTTATTTCTTACAGCTATCAATTTCATTAATGATTAATGAATAACATTTAATTTAATTTTGAATATATAATTCGAAAATAATATGCTGCGGCTCCCAAACTTACCAATTTTGCAAAGTTTTCCCTAATTTAGCTCTTAGCTCGAGAAAGGTTCCCGCCCACTGGTATAAAGAGTGACAAAATATACTGTTTGTAAATGATGATTCTTTTGATGAAATTAATTTCTTACAGTTGTTTCATCAGATTTGTCCCCTTTTCAATAAAAAATTTATATAAACTTTGAATAATAAATAAATAGTCGAGTTAGTATATGTATATTTACCAAGTATATATGTATTCAGTATGAGTCAAGTATATATTTTTGTAAGAGTAATTTAATAATTTGCAATATATGTATGTCCCTGAAGCAAAATAAATATGTACATCAACATTATTATTACACTTATGCACATACATATGTACAATATTTTGGTAGGGATAATTTCAAAGTGATATTATTCTCTGATTATGAATAAACTTCGTTTTTTTATAAATAAATTAAGGTAAGAATGCATTTTATTGATTTAAGTATGTACATATGTATATAAAAAATAATAAGTTTTTGATTATGAAATCAATAATCGGATACATCAATTGGAAATTCTTTTTGTCTATTTTTTTACTTTTTTTTACTCACTATTATAAAAATCTTATATTTTTGTTATGTATTACTTGATTTTCTATAAAATAAAATAAAATAATAATGGTTTTCTTTTAGATACATAGATGTCTACAATAATATTAATAGTGGCATCTAGAGCTACTACAACAAATTACTAAGGGCTCGGGTCAAAAAAAGTGAGCACTCTGAATATGATGTTTAATTTCTTTAAATTATTTAGGTTGATAAATTTTTGTTTCATTGAGTGTTTCTAAATTTAAAAGAAAATCTTGAAATTTCCAAACATTAAACAAATCAAGGCTATTAAATAAGCCCGAAACGTCAGCTTTTGCTTTTATTTACTATACATTCGAACATACATATGTACATACATACATACATACATATATAAATAAATAATTACTATAAATTTGTGTAAGGTGATGAAAACTGCAAACATTCGTTCGATGATGGCGTACTCCATTCAGACGATATGGTCTAGGTATCTATTTCTGCTATATAAAGTTAGAATACATACACAATTATATAAAAAAAATGACAACTGAATCAATTGCAACCGAATGAGAAATATATGTATGTATGTATGTATGTACATACATACATAGATGTGAATTCATCATCCACATGTTGACTATTGTCGCATTGACAATAGTGAATGAAATATAAATATGATTTATTATAATATGTGACAAATTATCTTTTCACACATAAAGTAATTGTCACAGTGTTCAAATCCCATGAATGCCATATGAATGAGTTAACTATCTATTGCACTTTTATTTTATTGAAAGCACTGATAAAATATCTTTTGCCTTTGTTTTCAACTCATATCGTGACGTTTGATAAGGATACAAATTATTTATTATTTGACCAGTGCCAATTATTCTAAAGCTATATTTCAATAATGGGTTATGCTTGCTTATCGTTTATCTTATGCTTGCTGTGTATTTTAAAAATAGGCATAAGTACATTCTGACACTCACATCCGACAATGAAGTGATGTAAATTGAATATTTTAACCACCTTCATACCCATGGTATTATTATTGTTGATTGTATTAAAATGACGTGCATTAGCGTGGTTTTTTTTTTATTATTTAGAATAATGATCGAATTCGACAATGGTGCAGTAATGGCGCAAATAGCGACTTGCGATAATCACGTGCGTGCCGTTGTTAAATAATCATGGTGGCACGCAGGAAGTGCCATCAATTGAAGCTCGCTGTTGTCCACTTATGCGACGTTTACACCACCGGTCACTCGCTTTATAATTAGCACTATTTTGTTGCGCTACTCACAATCGACACACAATATACACGCAATTTCACACTTTATATTCCATAATGAATACATACCTACGGCTATATTGTATTGCACCTTGCGTGTATGCGATATATTATTGAAAATAATAAAAAAATATTGCTCACATTAGTGAAATGACGTGTAATTTTGAAGAAGATACTTTATGAATTTCAAAAAGGTTATATTTAGGTATTTTGACGGGTTTGTACAGACTTTTTTTAGATGTTGAGAGATTGCAATTTACAGCTATAATTCAATAGCCAATTTATATATGCATGATGCATTTAATTATACAAAAAATAGATACGAAGTCAAATGTGCATATGAGCCCGTTATACATAAATGAAAGTGGTTTAAGTTCAATTTTGAAAAAAAAAAAAGAGCTAATGATAGTTTTGGCTACAAGCATATGTGATCTACATATTTATTTTAATCAATATTTCAAAACACAAAAAAATGGACTTTCATTTATAACGGCTCATATGTAGGTAGGTAGGTACCCTGTAAGTATATGAAGGGTCTATGGAAAACGGAGCACATACTACAGTGATTACAACAGTGATTTTCACACCATATTTGGTTGAAAGCTTTGCAGTTGAGTCAAATTCATAGAAGAAACATTTTGTTTCAATTTTCCAATGACAACATAAGCATTAAATATTACGAAAAATTTCCCATGCCCCTTATTATGATTCATAATCATAAGATAGGTTATTCTACCTTACCGGTGAAAATAGTCATTGGAGATATAAGCACGCGCATATAATTATGTATTATGGATACGACCTCTCATAAGTAGTTATTTGTTTGGCCCGCAGCAAGAATTATGTATTTTGAAGAATTTGATTAAAATAAAACTCACTTTTCATTCATATTTTCATTATTAAATCACGTGTAGAATACTCCGTGATATGAATTAAATCTGGCTGCATCTGACGGCGGTTGCTGCAATACGTGAAGATCCTGGTACGCCCTGATGATAGCATGCTGCTGATGCACTTGCAGACTAGCATACGGCGGCAGTAAGTGTTGTTTGTCAACTCCAAGACGAACTGGAGGATATAGAGGTCCTGGAATCGAAGGTAATAATCCTGTAGCTGGCGGTGAGCCGAAGAAACCTCTCGAAAGTGTATCTAAAGGATCTGCGTAAGAAAATGATGGATATGTTTGACTTTGATTGGGCGCCATTTCGTTCTGAGCCACTGCACTGGTCTCGCTGATTTTGATCGAATTCGTTTTAGCATTGGTTTGATTAGTTTCGTTCGGTTTGGGTTTTCTCCTGGGTCTGTATTTGTAGTCGGGATGGTCCATCATGTGTTGGGATCGCAGTCTCTTGGCCTCGTCTATGAACGGTCTTTTCTCGTACTCTGTGAGCATCTTCCACTCGATGCCCAACCTTTTCGATATCTCCGAATTGTGCATCTTCGGATGCTGAGCAGCTTTCTTGCGCCTCTGCAGCCTCGACCATACCATGAAGGCGTTCATGGGCCTTTTGATATGTCGCTGCTGCTGCTGCTGCACTTCTTGCACTTCCGCTTCCATGAACATCAGCACGACTGACCGTTGACTGGTGTTGATCTCGACTGTCGTTTATAATATGATATTTACCCGGTCACCGTCAATGGTCGTTTGTGTTTGCGCTGTGAAATGAATAAAATTGTTACGCGCACATTGTGAATTATTATTATTTTGTCAATGGTGAATCGAAATGGGAAGAGGCCGCTTTGTGACTGCGGCCCGCCATTGTTTACCGGTTCCGAGTCACAATGGGACGCTGTGGAGCGGCGTTTTACAATATGACGGGAACACCAACAATCGGTTATCGATTCGTATTTCGGAATTGTACTAATTCAAATGGCTGTAAGTATATGTATGTATGTATATCGTTCGATGTTGCACTTGTATGAATTGTCAATATCAATACGAATTACATTTAATTTTTGGTTACCCCCCGCGAATTCCCAAGCTTCCTAATTCTAATGATATATTGTCTTGTGATGTGGAAGAGAGCAAGGAGGCCAACCGGACGATGCGATGGGCTGACACATTAGGAAATGTGTAGAGTCAAATGGAACAGATGGGAATGGAAGAGGATTGGAGGCCGTCATCCAGCAGTGGATGACTAAAAATGATGATAATGATGACATATTATAAATGGATAGGATGGGTTCGTAAACACATTTTAATAATGGTTCATGAACTTAATATGTTTGAAGATTTAAAAAACCTGCTAATGAACTTATGGTGGATAATTTGAAATCCTCAAGAAAACTCTTTAACAACCTAGTCGATAGCCCCTATCTCCTCCATAAAATTTCCTTTAATTGGTCCCCCAGGATGCTTCGTAATCCGAGTTCGTTTCACCTAAAGTCCTCTATTTCAAACTTCTCCTAAAATTCATTTACCTGTAGAGCATGCAAAGCTTTTAACAAACTTTCTAATTTTATTGATATATTATCTTCCAGCTTCCCAAAATTTAAAATTTCTATACTCAAACATTTTTCCGATCCCTAATTCTTCACCAATACCTAATTAATCTACACAATTTTACAACTATTGCTAATACTTTACTATGGAAATCAATTTGATACGCGTGAATTTTTATATTTTCTTTCCTTTTCCTTATATGTATTTCATATTTCTCTGAACTTCTTGTAACATATTATCACCACTTTGCTATTTCATTCATTACTATCTATTTAACGATATAATTTACCTACGCCTAATGTTACAGATCATTTAACTTACCATATTATATTTTCATGGAAAGGTGTATGCTTGGTATAATAAGAAGAGATCGTAAGAAGAATACATGGGTAAGAAGCATGACCAAAGTGGCAGATATAGTGGAACGTGTGAAAAATTTGAAGTGGATACATAGCACGAAGAATGGATGACAGATGGACGCGAGAAATACTGGAATGGTAGACCGAGTGGACGATGGGTTGATGAATTGAGAAGAATGCGTGGAATGGAAGAGGATTGGAGAGGTATTCACCCAGCAGTGTATGGTGAACGGCTGAAAATAATAACAATGATTATATTTTATTTTTATTTACCCTGTTTTACTCATTCAAATTATATCTTTACAATTCTGTTCATCTTTGTTCTTAATTGTGAAAATTTTTAATTGGTGGTGTCATTTCCACTGCTATTTTTCTATTTTTGTATACCGCTGTTGTTTTCCAATAAATTAATATAAAAAATAATTTAAATTGAACAGTATCCTTAAGTAATCTAATATATTGCAGCGTTGGTGACACCTGTCACAATCTAGAGTTCAATTCAAATGTGTGGCTCGATAATGGATTTATCTACATTAGAGGCGCTTGCTTCGACATATACACACATTACCTATATGCGAAGTGGCAAACGTTGGTGTGCGAGCTCATAAAAGTACAAATTTCAATTTTAAATATCGCATCATGACTATGAACGCACTGTGAATATATGTAAATATAAGCCCAAGTTCTGAAGCCATGTACAAACTTCAACGTATTAAACATCAACAATCAATTGATTGCATCGAATTTTTTGCACAAATTGGAGTACATTGTTAGGCATTACAACAGACCATGATTTGAATCGATTGTTGACATTATTCGGTGTTGTAACAGGTCTAGAATAGCAATTGTTGTAACCTGTTGTACATATGTATACTGTTAAATTTGTTGAAACATTTATTTAATTTGTTAACCTAATGTAAATGAAGATTGAATAGGTAATGTAGTCCGATACAAAATTATGTATGTTTGTATGTTATATACCTATCACCTATGTATATGTATGTATGGTTAAATTATTATCACATACATAGGTGAGGTACATAGATAGTAAAATATATAGAACTACAGTAGCAAGCTTTTGAAAGGATCTGTCAAATTTGTATCCTTCCACATTTATTACGGCGCGCTCGTCACGTTCAGACCGGTAATAGATGACGTCGAAAATATTTTTCGTTTTAAATCTTCTACCGAGCGCGAGTTCAACAATCATTTATTCACGACATTTGCGATTTCAATCTCGGCGACTGCCTTGGCGAACCGCGACGAGCTTCAAACCGGAGTGGTTGTGCGTTTGGCGCCTTGTCCGCGCAGATTTAATTTGTACCGGAAGTTGAACTTGGGACTTCTGACGTGAGCCGGAAACTGGAGTCCCTTTGTAAGGAGTCCCGATCCGCTTCCCGATTATATATTCACGCTAAACTCTAAAGATAAATCTCAATACCGGATTCGCCGAAACGTTTTCTCGCTTACTAATCAAAGCGCGTCGACGTCTGCCGAGATTGCACTCGAAATCTGCACACAGCGTGCATCCAATGCAAACTTTGAAGAGAAAAAAGTTAAATAATTTGATCAGTCCGTGAATTTATTCGAATCGAAGTACTATTATTGTATAAAGATTCGTACATACCCACATACGTTTACTCAATTCAATAGATTGCATTGATCGGTGCAAATCAAACTTAACACCAAAACGTATTTTGTCTTTTTCGCCAGCTTCGAGTAAGTATTTAAATATGCGTTTTCCATTCAATTTTCCACGGTTTTCAGCGTAAGCCGCTGTAACCGTATACCTACGACATCCGTCTGAACAAAGTTGTGAGTTGTGCGGTGTTAAGTGGAAATATATCATTAATGTCATCGCGGAGCGGCACTGGCGCTGGGGAGGCTACCACTTGTAATCGACAGATGAACCCTGGTCTGGTGCACAGTCCAATCAATTCGTATAAATGCTCTTTACCATCTACATAGATATGATATCTTGTAATATCCAGATCAAATCCTTTCCTTATAAGTAGCATAAAAAGTATCTACCTAAATAAAATCAATTGATCATCTGCATATATGGAAAATCTATTTAATTTCCGGGAGAAAAAAATTCAACAGTTTATGCAAGGTGTCACTTGTCTAATTGCTTATTATGAATTTCATAAGTTTTGTTTATAATATAATTAAAAAATAATCAAGGTAAAACATAGGGTTTAATGACTTACAATTAGGAACTCCAACCCTAGTATTCGAATATTCGTCCGTTTTTAAACATTATACAAATATTTGTCTAAATATTTTCTTATATTTATAGTGAAATTTTTAATTTCTAAATTAATATTGTACCCAAACATTCTTGCGTATTTCAATATATGTATGTATGTAGTACGTAGTTCCATTACGCTCAAGCTTACAATAAATTATTACTGGTTCTAAAAAAAAGGATGGTTGAACGGCGAAATGAAAAATTAATAAAGTTATTAATTTATTTACAAACACTTTGTTCCTGTATCTGATGAACATTTTCAATATTCATCAAAAAACATACATATACATACATACATAGATACATTGATAAAAAATACACCCAAATGTATTTTCCGAAACTGTAAATTTAAATTAATCCGAGGAGTCAGATTTATAACCTCATAATTAGGCACATAATTGAAAAACGTTCGACCATTCGCCAAAATCTAAATAAAAAATCCCAGGAAGATTTCAAAAAAAAAAAAGGACAGAAAATTGAGACATATTATATAACGCATTGCTGACAGTAAAGCCGACATCAACAACAACATAAAGTGTCTTTTCCACGGCAGGATTGATCAAAACTGAAATTCGTACTAATTTAAAATTTGAAATGATGTATTATTTTTAAAATTAAAATAAATTTTCTTGATATTTTATTTCGATGTATTTTTTTTTTATAATATAGAAATATGTACCTGTGTTCATTACATGAAATGTATTTTTCGCCACTTTAAATTTTTACGAATATATTCGAATAGTTGAACATTACGAATATTTGGAAACTGTACGTTGTAATCCATCGATATTAAGAGACCATCGATCGATACTATGGTGAAAGTTAATGACGCCATTGAGCTTTATCACAAATTTGAGGATCATATTCTAAAGACGTAAGTTTCTCGGTGTACGTTGCTAGAGGGTGTTGGGGTCGCGTTTGCATTAATCTGTCATAGAAGAGAAAACCAATTTGTCCCGACGACGCGGATTCGGATTCATTATTAGCGGCCGCATTATGAGCGCAGAGCAGAGCGCCTGCCACTCACAACATACACTGATTGCGTTCACACACACAAACAGACAGATTTGTATACTGGATTCTGATCGTCGGGGTGCCGGATAATCGATCATGAGCCTGTCGGAAAAACGGGTGAGTCCTTTGTGACGCCAATTGAGCTCGCCGCACTATCAATCGTGAGAAACTCACGACTCACCTACGGTACACTTGTCATCTGATCTGAAAAACACCCACATCGCCAAAGATAGCTTTGAATACGGATGACAAAATAATGAGGCAGCGATGACGTTTCTAATAAATAATGAAAAAGTTATCAGCTCTATATTATTAAAAGTCAAATATGTACGGCGGTGATGCATATAATTATCATGTATCGTTTCTATGCGTACCTATTGCACTGTGAACTATTTTGATTAGGTTATAAGGGCTATACATATGTATGTAGATCGGTCATCAGTTTAGCGATTATGTGCTCTGTTGAACTGTTAACTGTACGGGATTATAAGCGCAACACCGCACTGCACAGTGGTGGCTGTAGAACAATCCGACCTGCCATCGTGTCTAAAATTAATTTTAAGATTTTGAACCAACCTGCTATTGAATGTTGGACCCAGAAGGTTTTAGCTTCTATATTAAGAACTAGTGTAAGCCCGTTGAATATCAACGCCCGCTGAATTTTAAATATCGTAAAGCGCTTTTTTAATAGAGATCCCCACTAATTGATCGAAAAAACAAAAAAAAAAATAGTTTTTATCGCGCCATCTATGTATTATAGCAATCCCCACTCAAAAAAAAATTTTTTTTTTACTTTACTATTTATATAATAATTATTAATTATTATATACATATATGTATAATAATTATAATTTTGTAAGTGATTTTGTAAAAATCAAAAAAAAAAAAAAAATAATAGTTTCTATAGTGTCATCTATGTACATATGTATTATTAGCAGAATCACGATCCATTTTGTAGGTAAATCCGAGTTACGATATGCTTAAAAAAAAGGACCCGACCGACAACTGGTTTTAGCAGATTGGTCTAACGACGTTCTTCCTTAGCCTGAGGTCGTGGGTTCGAACCCCAGTCGTGCTGGTGGTTTTTTAATTATTTTTCCTCAGCGAGCGTTATCAACAGACAGACAAATTCAATATACTACCGCCATTTTTTGTGATTTGAAAGAAAATATTATTTAGAATAAATATTTCCAAAGAGGCATTTTGCGGCAGCTCTGCCACCCGGAATATTTTTTTTCAATTTCTGTGACGCGACGCGACCTTACGCTCAAGACGATTTTCAATCTCTGGCACAAACGGGGAAAAAATTGTAACACATTACATATATGGTTTAATTGATCAATACATTAAAAATATTTATATACATTTTTAAATATTTAAAGAATGTATAGATAATGAAAATTCCTATTACTCAAAATTTTTGATTTTGATTTTTTTTTTCAAATTTATTTATTTATTTAAATACTGTTATGTATGTATTTTAAATAAGTTAAAAACATAGTCAGTGAAAGTTCCGTACAAAAATACCCCCAATTACATATTTTAGTTTGAATTAACTAGATTGGCGGGCTAGCTTGTTCCACAGCCACCACTGTGCACCGGTAGCAATCCAGCAATACATACATAATATTTCGAATCGGTTAACAATGAAGACATGCGATTGCAAATCGCCAAAAACCCAAATGAAATTTTAATAAGGTAAGCGTGCAACTGTGCGACTTTTGAAGCGTGTTAAGAGTGATAAGTCCGTGTCGTTTGCAAATAACAATGAGTTTTGTTTAGCCGCGTACACAGTCGCCGATGTTATTCGCAGGTGCCAATCTACCAGGTGATTTAATTTAATTCGATTTGTCGAACCGTTGCGTAAATTACATAGAAACCGTATCCGCCCTTTGACGTTTATTCGCGCAGTAAATATAAATTTAATCAAACAATACAAGTATACGTGGTTGTGTGTATTTTGAACGTGAAACGCTCCGCGAACGTGGTGTTATATGATAACGTGATAAGTGTAAACTGTTTTTCCCTCCCCTATGAAACCTTTAAGGCGTCCGTTTTCATAAATTAATTATTGCCAGTCAAATTTTGCTCTTTTGACGCCACGTCAACAATTTACACTTAATTATTTTGCCGTAATTGGTGAAGCCATTCAGCCTCTAGTGATTCCATTTCGAGGTTCGTAACTCCGTCGCAGCGGCTGAGGAAAAACATTGAATTTACATAATTGAAAAAATGAAAGAGCGACGTAGAATATATATATATATATATATTTTATGCTTCGATTTAATCAATTGGATTGAAAGGGTATATTGTGGCTGTTTGGAAAGGGTGGCACTGTTACGTGCGGGCAATCTTGTTCCATTCCATTGGGACTAGATACTGTTTTGCAGAGACGTCTCTCACTGAAAGCAATTACATTTACACACTTCGTACGCAATGCAGATACTGTCGATTGAATTGCGAGCAAAAATTTGACGTGGCCATCACACAACGTCCTCTACATTGCAAAGGTAGATCGATACTAACAATGAAATAAAATTAAAAAAATTCTAGATACTATTGATACATATGTTTGTATTTGAACAAAGCGTTGATAAAAGACGAAAGTGCGCTCACAGAAGCGGCACCGAGCGCGACAAAGCTCCCCATATACCATAGGTATTTTCAAATATACTCATAAATACACACACATATGTATGTATATCATCATCTACACATATCTACACAATGTACGACAAAAGAGTGGAGGAGTTGGCGCTATGGCGTATTATTGTGGTGCGACGCAGGCGCGCGTCCCACACACTCGTACACAGTACACCATTGTCGGCCCAAACACTGGTCCAAAGGAGACAAGCCACTGTGCTAACAGGAGCACGCCATGGCCCAAAGAAGCTGAAGTGGATGTTCAATCGATCATTTTAAGAAAATTATGGTGAAATTCACCCGTGAACTAAACGGCGCTGAACGGCAATGTATAGTTGATCATATCTATCACTAGCCCAAAGTGAAAAATGCTCCATCATTTAGAACGGCAAAGTACTACTAATTAACTAAATTTCGATTACAAGGATAACGAAAAGTTGAATAGTTAAAATATGAGTATCTTTCATTAATTTGTTTTATTTAGAAATCTTTCTCGGAGTAGTTCATCACTCTTATCCGCACTGCTATTTTTCCGTGATATTAATCACTATGTATTGTAGTAGTCTTGCTATGGCAACATAAGAAAAGGATAGGGATTATAAAAAAAACTTGAACGACTATGTACACAGCGAGGATTTCACTTTGAAGCTTGATACGTATTCATATTGTCACACTCTCGGAAAAATGAAAAGAAAAATTCGTATTGATTTTTGCGATACTACATATGTATTTTACATCATCCGAGAGACGTTGTGTAGTTATTATCCAACAATCAAAGTGAGTAATCTCATGACTTTTTATTGATTTGTGAAATCATTAATTCAATCCACAGTTATTTTATTTTTGCATTATGCTTTGGTGTACCAAATTTCCACTTACCGGTAATTCGAAAATCTCGGTTTACCGATAAATTGCCGGTAATTTTCAATATTTAAAAAAAAATCTGTGCTGGAAAGTCGTTCTACATATAAGCTCTACTATTGTATTTTTATTGGTTATATTAAAAATACCATAATCTTCATCATCTAATATCATGGTATTCTATAGATATTGCAAAATATCAGAATAGAGTGTTCGTCTTTCCATTATGCGAATAATCAATGTTGCTTTTTTTTGTTCAATTCATCCAACATAAATTTTAATGCTAAATCTGCCAAACATACAATAGATTAACATTTTGGTCACACAGTGCCTCTATGGCAACTTTATTGGTTGTAATGATGTTATAGTTTTAGAGATCAATTGAAAATCATCCTACGTAAAGGTGATATGTAAATTCAACTCTATCAGAACATTTCTTATACAATTTTTTAACATTAAAAAGCGCTCCAGCCTAGAATCGCATAAAACGTAGCGAATATCTTGTATGGACTTACCGGTAGAAATACTGAATGGACTCCCTAATATGTATAGTGTTAAATTATATTAAAATTTCCGTTACAAAATTCGTTGCCAATCTATCATTTACGACACTTTGAAATGTGCGTTTAAATTTAATTATAGCGATTGTGGTATTTCGGCACAACCTGTACAACAGACAAACACTGGATGGCGCCGCTCTTGGATAGTAATTTTACATCAAAAGAATAATGCGCGAAATAAATGACGAGAAAGCCGGCTCCTTCTCAAAGCTGTTGTGGTGAAAGCTTTTTCCCTTTTGTGACGCGAAAGCATATGAAAATGCCTAGGTAGAATCTACGCCCATTTCCATTATTTATCCCTTTTATTGCGGGACGCTCGCGCCTACGCGACATTCATACATCACCGTTTGCGTCATCGTGTTGCGCTCCACTTACACACATTACGCTTAATCAAAATGTCGTCGCGCACACACAGACGGTTAGATATACGTATTACATTATAATCAATAGGTATACCTCGAGTATTATTCTAGGAACACTGCGATTCCGGAGACCCGCGTTACACCCGATGTATTGTAGATTGTACACAGGTGTAATCCAATGTCCTCTAATCTATGCCCTATGCCTATGGGAACAATCGAGGACCAAATGATCTTGGACAAGACCGATCGCGCTTTCAGATAATATAATGTATTGGTTGATTTTAAAATAATATTGGTTCGGTCGTAACATACGGACGTGATAACTTTGAAAGCTCGTCCCGCAGAACAAATAAGACAGACCAGATTGGCTTTCAAGTGATTGGAGAGCTTACAGCTTTAGTGTTGCATTTATGTCCCGCTACAGTTTATTATGTGCGGTACGAATCTACGAAATTCTGGGTGTACGGTACATGTAAATTAATCGGAACGATGCTCAGCATTACAATTTTATTATTATTTATATCGAGCAATACTCTACTCCCCGTTCGACGACCTCTACATACATACCGAAAACAAGAGACTTCAGTGTGTAAAATAGTTAACTATTGTGTTTAAACGAAATTAGTGTTCAAATCTTCCTTTCCCACAATGTCTCAGTTTTGTACGTAACTCGCAGAGTGGTTGTATGTGCGTACTGTCTACAAACAAAAAAAAAATCAAATTAAGGATATATTTTTGGGTATGTAGTAGGAATAGCATTTTTAAATATTAATTATCGTGTTGAAATTGAAGTGAATATATTATGGAAAAGTTAGTGATAATGAGATAAAACTAGGGCGATCATCTTTCCTCGTCGCTGCGACTGGACGCGCCAAGGACTTTATTATCTCCCGTGGGATTGTTCTTCGAAAAGGGAAGAGTATTCAGGCACTTCTAGCATTACACTGGCGAAGAAAATAAACTGAAATTAATCCGCTACATTGAAAACTGATCACGCTTGCGTCGCTCGTTAAAAAGCCGTCAAGCTACGCTCATTGTAAAGCTCTATCTAACTTGTTCGTTCGCTCGAAACCCTCAACGAGTCGGCAAACAATCGTTTTACGACAGTGCATAAGCACATATCTACACATGTACATATATAGGACACATATAAAATAAATAAGATTATTTCACAGTACAATAAATACATCCGAGTTTAAACATTTTGTATTTTCTCATTTTCACATTTTCCGTGAAAGCTCCATAAAATTACAAGCAGTTGGTGAAATTGGATGAGCAATTTGTTTGATGACATGGAATTAAATAGTCAAATCAGTTGCGGCAAAACGGACGGGGGTGTATTTTGTGTGATTTCTTTAAATATTTAACGTGCGGCCAACTGTTGTCTTTGTGGACAATATGTCGCCGTAGCTCACCCCCAATTTGTCGACAGTCCCGGTAAATACAAATAGCAATTATTGTCACCCCGTGAAGACGCCACACCCCACCATGGTCGCACTCCACTCCAATCAACCAAATTAAGGGACCGCCACTTTTACGCCCACACTCCCACCGAGGGTGGTTTGGGGTGGATTAGTCGGGGAAATTTTTAAATTGGTTTTAGAAAGTTTCGCGTTTGTTTGTCTGTTTGCGCGTCGGGATTGATTCGATTCGATTGCGTCGCCGCGAATGTTTAGGGAGGGTGGTTTTTTTCTTTTTTTTTTTTTTTGTACGCTCTAGTCTGAACTAACACAATTTCATAAATGAAAAGTCGCTCTGCATACATAAGTAAGTAGGTACTTAGATTTCGACTCAACTAAAGTTGCGTTTTTGTTCTCTTTATAGTACGAAACCTTTCAATTATATCAGCGGTCATCAAATAACATTTCCCAAAAGTACCTACATAAGGTTGCTCTATACAAGAGGATTTCTTGTGGCTTAAGGCAGCGGTCGCCAATCTTTCGGACCTCATGGACCACTAAACTCAAAATCTTGAATCCTGCGGACCACTACCATGATTTTTTCAAAAAAGGAACATTCTAAATATGAAATGGTAATTACACTTGTTGTTGCACGCCAAGTTATTTGTAAAAAAATGGACATCATAATGTTACAACGATAGAAAAATTATAATAAATATGTACGTCTACAGTTCGTGTTGCGAAATACTTTGTAGGCGGGGTTCTTAGAAACGTAATAAAGTGAAAAATTACAAAAAAAGTAGAATCAGAATATACTGAAACATTTTAATATACACGATAATTGCAAATATATTCAAATTACTCTGCTTAATGTGCCTGTAAGCGGTAAAGTGCCTGCCGGTAATATTACTGCAATATGGTGATGTGGGCCGTAAATATAGTCGTGTTTCCCGACACTATTGTTTCACTGTTCCCGGTACGGTCGTGTGTTGGCGAGTATTGTTGCCATATTGCCGATGATATCGCTCGGTATACGAAAATACGCAGCAATATCTGTTTATTTCCTGCTCTCTCTCTCTGTCGCTGAAGTGCGGACACGACACGAAACGAGTGTTGACACTGTTGACCTTCGGCGAATCTGGGTTATAATAAAACAGCAACTACTTGACGGCAATCATTGAGCCACACATTGTTGCGACACATGTGGTGCTGAAAATGTTGCTGGATGGTTGACGAGCAATATTGCTGAAAAATTTTACTCGTTTACAGGCATGTAAAGGGACATACTTTGATGCTTACTTCTGTTAATTTTTCCATTAACAAAAAAAGTTTCCGAAGCGCTGGCTTGAGAAATATGAGTGGTGAGATGGTTTAGGTGCGCCGCTGTAGCATTCGACTTATAAATTGGCAATAAAATCGCATAAATAAAGCCGGGAGTCATCCATGCGCGACAATAAACGAAACGATAACAAATGGCAAAAATCATCGAAATATTATGTCCGTATGTGAAAGGAGCGCGCACAAAAGCTCAGTTAAAATGGCGCGCACTCGGTTTCGCGCCATTACTCTCGCTGCAGCGCCTCTCCGTGTGATTCATAAACAGAATTAATAGCGGATCGGGGGTGCCCGATACGACAATATTTTGACAAAATAACTGCGACGCCATTATGGTAATACACGTGAGCGAGGCAAGGAGGGCCGCCGCACCATTAGTCGCTTCCTACTCGAATCCGGCCAATAACATCACCGAATTCAATATCGACGCAGTGGCGGTTCACAATCGGGAAATTTTTCCCAATTTTAAAACATGGAAAAGATTTTCCAAACCTTCATATGAAACACAGAAGGTCGCCTTGAACCTTCTAGCACAGAGTTGCCCCGAATAAGCTGCGGCTACTGAGCAGCCGCGGCTTTTAAAATTTATATAATAAAAAAAAAGTGTCAATTTGCGTGTTTGTGATTGGATATTGCTCAAAATACGAAACCCAAAGGTAAATCTCTGTCTATACTCTATTCATATCAAGAAGGACCTTATTCTCGACCCTTTTGGAGACGTTCTGCGCAAAATGTTACGCCCGTTTTCGAAAATGATCAATAATAGCGATTTGTCATCAGCTTAACACTAACTATAACCCTCCAACAGACGTTTGAATTTTACTATGTATTTACAATTTTATACAGTTGGTAATTCTATTTACTTTTTAAGATATTTTTTATTTATTTTGATAATACATTCAAAGTGCGTATTGTGACCATAAAGCATCACAACAAAATGTACCTTTTCTATTATTATACATATAATACACAATATAAAAATGTAATAACATGTACGTACAGTATTTTGAATTTTTTTAACGAAATTACTGGCATTCATAATTATTATAAATATCTTAAGGTGCCTGTAAACGATCAACATTTTCACGGCAATATATTGCCGACATTCCGGTGATGCCGAAAATGTTGTTGGATGGTTGACGAGCAATAGCAAAACAATAAAAAAAATAGTGTCGGGAAACACGATTATATTTCCGGCCCACATCACCATATTGCAGTAATATTACCGGCAATGCTTGCCGTGAATATGTTGCTCGTTTACAGGTACCTTACGTAACGTAAAAATTTAATACACAAATAAAAGGCGATAGAAAATATTACTTGAAACCAGTTATGTGTTTACATATATGTGAGGGTTAGTCGTAAATCTCAGACAACCACTACCCTCTTTTTTTTGGTCGTGCGAGAGGAGGTCCTTCTTGATCTGAACAGAGTATAGAGATTGTTCCGTATTAGGACCTCTCACAGTTTCCTTCAGAAATCATTGGAAAATCTTGAATCTATGTAGACTCCATACGAACAGACTGCAAGACCAATTTTTACCTAGTGTATAAATCGACCTACATACAAGTACCTACATATATTTATGTGTCACATTGTTGTTTATTTGATTGGTTACAAAATAATCTTAGATCTCTCAACATCATTAATTTAATTAAACTATAGCCAAGTACTCAAAGGTCAATCAATGTATTTGGCAGACCTTAAAAACAATGATAAGAAACGACAAGATTGGAAAGTCTAGAGTTGTGAGTCAAATGCATAAATCGAATGATTGTTTATTAGGGGCGCCACTGACGCTTAAACGCCGCTACCCCATTAAGGGTCGTCTGAATACCCTTTTAAGGAGGTCAAATGCGTATATGTGAGGCATTAGCTGGCGACAATGGCCAAACGCATAATAAAACTATAACCGGCGAAACAAATGGTCCTATTTGCAGACACGCTCCACGTCACACGGCCACCATTTGTCAGCGCTGGAGCGCGAGCATACACCGTGACTCGTCGCCATATACACACATCAAATTTAATAATAAAAACCATTACGACGGGGATCAAATCCGAACTGCCATTTGTCCCCCGGATCGTGTTTAATAATAAATACGGGATAATAAATCCGATAATACAACAATGCGACAACACGCCCGCTTTAACGTGATTTATACCGACTGAGAGGAATCTTATGACTCTTATGAGTGCTCACATTGAAACCCCAATGTTAACATACATATAAAATGTTTTAAGATAAAGGTGAAGGTCCAGTGCACACATAGAAGCACGGAAAGATGTATGCTTGGAATGACAACAAGAGATCGAAAGAGGAATACATATGTAGGTACGAAGCACGACCAAAGTAGTAATGGCAGATGGACGTGAGAAGTACTAATAATGGTATCCGAGAGGATGTGGACGAAAGCAAGCAAAACCAAGCGGACGATGCGATGGGCTGACGAATTAACAAATGTGTGGAGTCAAATGAAGCAGACAGGAATGGAAGAGGATTGGAGAAGCCGTCAAACAGCAGTGGATGACTGAAAGTGATGATAATGATATGTATTATAAATGGATTGGATGGGATCATTATAAATCCAAGATGTAAAATAAACGCATTTTATAAGATGCATAAAAACGTCATGAACTATATGTGTTTGAAAATTTGAAAACCTAAAGAAAACTGCGTAACAATCTAGTCGATAGCCCTTAACTCCTCTTCTAATTTTTATTAATTTTCTTCAATTGTTCACCCAGAACGCTTCGTAATCCAAACTCGTTTCACCGAGTTCTCTATTTCAAACTTCTCCCACAATTAATTTACCTGTACAGCATGTAAAGCTTTTAATAAACTTCCTAATTCTATTGATATATTGTCTTCCAGCCTCCCAACATTTTAAATTTATTTACTCAATCATTTTTCCAATCCCTAATTCTACACTCATACCTAATTAATTTACACAATTTTACAACTATTGCTCATACTTTACTATATAAATCAATTTGATACTGGTAAATTTTAATATTTCCTTTCCTTTCCGTTATAGGTAGGTACTTCATATTTGTCCGAACTTATTTATTATCAGATTATCACCATACTGCTATTTCATTCATCACCATTTACTGTACACAATTACAATGTACTTTACCTACGCCTGATGTTATAGATCAGCGATCGGGAACCGGTGGCTCCGGAGCCGCATGCGGCTCTTTGTATGAAAACCTGCGGCTCTCGCTATCATCCAACGTTTTGCGCGAAACACAAAACGTTGAGTTTTGTGTAAACGTTGACACAAAATTTACACAAAATCAAAAAGAGTCTTACATATAACTCCATGGACATAAATAGCATTAAATCGTTTTTCAATAATACTTTTTAGTAATACACTGTCGAGCATTAACGCTGCGTACACACCAACGAACCGAACAGCGAACGATGAAGGGCGAAGGCGAATTGTTATTGTGTGGACCGTTCCACACAATAACGTCCGATGATTTATGAACGTCCACACGATAGCAACCCTTCGTCGTTCGCTGTTCGGTTCGTCGGTGTGTACGCGGCATAAGAAATATCACGAAGGTGGCATATTTCTTACTGCTATCCATTTCATAAATGGGTCACATTTAATTTAATTTTGAATATACGTACATACAATATGTTGCGGCTCCCAAAATTACCAATTTTGCAAGGTTTTCCCTAATTTGGCTATTAGCTCGAAAAAGGTTTCCGACCACTGTTATAGATCATTTAACTTACCATATTATATTTAATTTTTCTTTATCCTATTTGACTCATTCAATATTATATCTTATATGTAGTTGTTCTTACTTGTGCAAATTTTCAATTGGTGTCATTTCTGCTATTTTTCTATTTTTGTACGTATACCGCTGTTAATTTTCCAATAAATTAAAATAAAAGTATGTCACGAACTTTGCATTAACGTATACATATATGAGTCGCCTAGTTCCAAATCCCGATAAGTCCATAAAACTCACTTGTTCGCAAACGCGGTTTTTCTGCTACAGACTTATTTGCTTGATGGCGTTTAAACTCATTTAAACTTAATTTTGTTGATATTAAACAAAATATTGTGATTAGAAACATGGACTTATCGTTGTTTGTTTCTAAATATGGCTTTTATCAGCTTTTATCATAGTGCAATTGTCAGTTTTTGGAACTAACACTGATTTTCAATATTTTTTTACGGCGCACAATAATTCAAGTATAAAGCAGTGCTCGAATTCAGCGGGAGCGGCAGGGAGCGGGCGTTCCCTTTCGTGAAATTTGAAAACGTGGCGTACCCTTTCGTGAAATCTGTAAATTTAGCGCTCCCTTTCGTAAAAAACCAAAATTTCCGTGCTCTTTCAATAATTATTGCCGAAAAAATGTTAGAGGTGAATTTTTTTTACATTTATGACTCCTAAATTACAACCTTTGACTGGAATTCCGACAAAGGCATCTTATCTGTAGCCAAAAGCTATTTAAAATATTATTATGTTTTGAAAAAGCAGGATGCACGTGTGTTACTTAAAGATACTATTTAGAATTCGAGGGTTTTTAGATTCTATTTATTTTGGTCGGTTATGCGCAAAAATTTTTATTGCTTTATGGTCGGCACTGTCTGTCACACTATGGTCGAACTGCAACGGACCTCTCTCGATAATTTACGATATCTTTCTTTGAATTGTCGGCTTTCTTATTTTAACAAAATTTCTAAAGCAGCTACCATTATACTAATTAATAAAATTTCTGACGCCCATATAAAATCGTTGAATATAATAAAATCGGCCAATAATAATGAAATCGATAAATTTGTACAAAACAGTCAGAATGCTCATATTTTAACGACTGAAAAAGTTTTCAGAACAGTGTATAGAATGTAAAACATCAGAGACCATTTTCAGATGTATGTACCTGTTGAAGTTGACTTACAGACATTAAACGGTATTAATCTCGATACGATTTTGCATTTCGATGAATATGTATATACATATGTATAGGTATCTACATATGTACATATGTATATGTAGGTACATAATTAAAAAAAAAAGGTCGTTTGATATTTTTTGAAAATTATCGAGCGCTCCCATTCGTGAAAATTTCCATTTCGAGCACTGGTATAAAGGCATCGTTTGAAAACATCCTTAGAACCAGAAAATATTTTATCCTCGTTTTTTATATATTGTGGACTTATCGGGATTTGGAACTAGGCGACTCATATGTAGTTCAATACTAACATTAAGTTCCAAAACTACACTTGGAGGAACTTGAAAAAATAAATTTTAATCGATAAACGTAAACATACTCGTACAATGAGTACGTAATGAAATGTTGTCGTTAGGGTATGATTTATTGGGGACGCACACGCGTTTGATTTCGAAGGGAGTTAGGGTGGGATGGGGGGGTGGGAAACGACTTCCGGTGTTTTTTGGTAGGAAATGGCTGTAAAGTGTCCAAGTGGTGAGCAGGGTGGATTACAACACGCATCACTCATACAACCACAAAGCCACAAAGCCGGACAACGAGTCGAGCGGCGAGCGAGTGTCTGCCACAAAGAGACACCATCAATTGAAACCGACTGCGCCATTATGGAAAAACTTATTTTCCATTCCACATAAAGGGATTTCCGTAAAAAATGACCACCCAAAAGCAACGGCACCCTTCCCTTCCCCTCCCCGCCACGCACTCCGTTCTTTCGCAATGAAAAGAGGCGATATTTCATATAAATTACTGTTATCACTTAACGTCAAGCATACGTATACGAGTACTATTGTGAAAATTAAAATACGTCTCAAATCATGCTTTTAAAAAATCAGTACGGACATGTAAAACAGGGGTTCTTAACCCTGCGCCCACGGGCGCATGTGCACCCGTGGAGCTATTTTCATGCGCCCGCTACAAAGTATTCAATAACAAAAAAAATCCAAATTTAATCTTGATAGTATTTTTTAAGAATATTGTTTATTGAAATTGTAAATATATAAACATTTATGTTATTTTTTTTATATATATTTTTACTCTTTATTGTATTTTATTTCTTTATTTTGTATATACATATGTTATCTTTTATATGTATGTAACTGTATGGGTTTTTTATGCGTCTTTTGTTAATGCCCTCACAGGTGTATAAACGTAAACAAATGTGTAATCTACCGATTTACAATAATTTAGTAATCTATATATATGTATATAAATCAATGTCTGTCTGTTTGTCTGTCTGTCTGTCTCTTATAGGCTCCTAAACCACTCAACCGATCGCGATGAAACTTTCAGGACTTATTGTGATCATGCCGGGGATGGTTCCTGTGAAAAAAAATCTGGAAAAAACGGGAACGGGCCTGCTCACGCGTCAGATAACGTACTAGGAACGGGAACGGGATTGGGAACGGGATCGGTAACGGGTATGCTCACGCGTCAGAAAACGTATTAGGAATGGGAACGGGAGCGGGATCGGGATCGGGAACGGGATCTGGAACGGGATCGGGCATTGCAACGCATGCCGGGTCAGCTAGTAATATAATAAATGTAACACATAATACTTAAATCGTAAATTTTTTTTTAATCCGGCGTTCGCCCGCGACTAATATCCTATGAAAATCTCAAATGCGCCCGCTACCGCAAAAGTTTAAGAACCCCTGATGTAAAACATAGTATGTAAACCAACTATGTATGTATATGTTACGCCGAATCCGTGAAATTGCTTATTACATGAAATCTGCAAATTATCTGCCGAGTGCGTGAATTGGACATGAATTGCTTTGCTTATTTCGTGCATTGAGCATAGTAGATAGTAGCGCTCTCGTAGTATTTTTTCGCAACTAAACCAAATGTATCATGCTTTTGCAAAGTAGATAGTAGCGCTCCGGTGGTATTTTTTTGCAACTAAACCAAATTAATGTCATTTGATTGTATAAAAATATATCAATCATTAACTACAATGACGTTCATTTCCATTTACTATGCCAAAAAAGTCTAGAACTATAATATTACGACGTGCGAATTTTATTAAAAGGTAATTTTATTAAATGTAAAAAATCAAATAAATAAAAATATTTCCATCTTTTACGTGTTTATTAATATAATAAAAACAGGACTCGAATTGGATTGGAGCTCAAGTAGTTCTTAACCTCAAAATTCCATACATCATCGTAAATTGCAAATTTACTAAAACGCATTCAGTAAATTTACTAAAACTGTTACATGTTCAATCTATGACACAACCTAAATCCTAGACTCTCCCGCATCTTAAAAATATATAATCAAGCTAAATTTGACATCCGTATCAAAATTACTTTTTCAACTGTCATGTCATGTTGACAGTTAAAGAATTCCATACACTGTCCAATTCACGCACTCAGCAGATAATTTGCCTAATTCATGAATTAAGCAACGCCCTTGCACTTTTCATGAATTAGGAAATTTTTTGCCGATTTCATGTTATAAGCAATTTCAAGGATTCGGCGTAACATATATAACGCTAATGATTGACAAATAACCACAACGTCCATTAATTTTCAGCTATATATGTACATATATTTGAATTTATTTCGAATGATCAGATTCCTGAAAGTGAGTGTAAGAATAGGTTCACCGTTGCGTTGCATCACATAAGTATTAAAAGCACAATGGCTATAGAAAAACGAGAAATACTCCAGTGGCGTAATAATGGCGATAAGAATTGCTGCCGGTAGAAATAAAAGCTCGCCGAGCTGTAAGTATACGTTTCAGAGCTTTTCATCGCGCTCGCATTGACTATTTTTCAGGTCAAATGAAAAGCATTCTATCTTTTTATTCAGTCCATTTTTCAGCAGCCATTGAGGCTTTTTTTTATTGTGTTTTCACCATATCTTTTGGTGCGCATTGCGCTTTCAGGAAGTACATTGTTGCGAGGTCATTATTCTCAAACGAATTGTTTGTTGTTCGGTTCGGAGTTTTTTGTTCACCGCTCGCATGTCTCGCGGAGTGTGCGCCAAGCGACTTTTTTATATTAATTTCACCATATTATTTACGCTAAAAAATATTTACAAACAGTTTACAGGATGACCTAAACTATAAATAGATGGTGCCAAACATGGCTATAGTATTTAAATATTAACAAGTGCTCTGTTTTACACCTAGGCCGAACTAACCCCCAAATCCGTAATTTAATTGATAATGTGTGTCCCAAAAGTTGTATCTCAAATGGACCTGGGTGTTGTTATCTCAAAAGACCTCAAATGGTCTACTCATATTAATTCCTTAGTAAATAAGTGTTATTTATTTATGGATATATATTATCAAACGTGTATTTAAGACATTTAGTATCCAGTTGCTGTCAAAAAATTATAAATCGACCTAAATTAGAATTTGCTGTAAATGTTTGGAACCCCAACTTAAAAAAAAGACATTGTATGTTTAGAAAGGGTCCAAAGAAGGATTACAAAAATGCCATCTGAACTTCGATCACTATCCTATAATGAAAGGTTGAATGAGTCTCACATCTTTGGAGACGAGAAGATTAAGAGGTGATCTAATAGAAGTCTACAAAATAATAAATAATAAATGTAAATACCCAATGAAAAGCCTCCTCACTTTCAAAAAAAACGCACATCTCAGAGGTCATACACTGAAAATACTAAAAGACAAATCGAACAAAATTGTCAGAGACTCTTTCTTTTCAAATAGAGTGGTCGAAATTTGGAACCGCCTGCCAAATCAGCTAGTAACTTCTGAAAATACAAATCTCTTTTAAAATCATCTCGATAAGTTTTTGATCATAAATGAATTTTTGTAATCCTTAAAATATAAATAATTAAAAATTGTATGTACAAATTATACAGACTCCATCGGCTATGCCGCCTGCCCATAGAATTTTAAATAAATAAATCTAATTACTTTTACATATGTACATATGTATGTAGTTGACGGAATACAAGATAGATACAACTACAAACATTCTAGCGAACAATTTGCTGTCGTTAATTTTTATTTACTTATTTTATTTATTTTTGTTCTCTATTATCAATTTATATAATAACTTTGCACCAATGTCCCTACTAATAACCCTCCCTCCGGGTAGCCTCATTAACTTTTTACTTTATCCTAATCGGATAAAGTATTGTGATCGTGCGAAAATTCGACCTCGAGATTTTGACTGATTTGTATCAGTTATCATCCCCTGATCACGTTTTCATGATTTCTAAAAAATGTCTGTATGTCTGTATGTCTGTATGTCTGTATGTCTGTATGTCTGTATGTCTGTGTGTGTTATATGTGTGTGTGTCTGTATGTGTGTTTTCTCCGAAACTATCAAATCTATCAAGCTAAAATTTCATATCTATTATTTTCCCATAAGGTGTAAGAGCCATAAGGAATTTGGTCAACATCAGTAAACCGTAAGTAGGGTTTTTTTCTTGTAGAAAATTCTAAAATTCTTTTACCACAGAATATTTCCGAAACGGCTCCGGGAATTTTGATAAAATTTCATATCTATAGTTTTCACGTTAGCCGTAAGCGATTCTGTGATTTTAGTCAACTTCTGACTAGCGAAAATGGCAGTTTACTCTTGAACGATTTTTTTGTTTTTTATTTTTTTCGACCTTTTAAATATGTAGTATCGTCACAATATTGTAATGTTGTAATTTTGAGAGAAATTGGTATTTAAAAAAAAATAAATCATTAAAATCAGTCAACCGGAAGTAGTTTTTTTTTTTTGATGAATAGTTTAACACGGAATATTTCCAAAACGGCACCGGCGATTTTGTCGAAATTTCATATCTATAGTTTTCACGTTAGCCGTAAGAGATACCGTGATTTTGTTTAAAATCCCTCTTGCAGAAATGGCAGTTTACTCTTGAACGATTTGTTGTTTTTTTTATTTTTTTCGGCCTTTTAAATATGTAGTATCGTCACAATATTGTTGGTTTGTGTGGTGGTGTGCATGCGTTTTATTTACTTACGTACTTAAAAAATTATTTCGTTACTCTTTGTATTCCTCAAATATATGAATAAAGTCATGGGTTGGCCACACCCGAATTTTTTTGTATGAAGATTATGAGATGAGCAGGTAGCTTGGTGAGTGAAAAGTGGTGCAATGTAATAAGATGCTCGCAACCGTCAAAAAAAATCTGGTTTTTGGTGTGGTTGCTCAGTGTAATATCGCTCTTAGAGTGACCTCTTTTGGGCACTACAGAGGAGAAGGGGTGTGTGGTGGAGGCGAATCTCTTGGGATCAAGGCTACTGCCGTAATATTTGCATGTCAGAGTGAAAATATTTATTACTAGGAAGTGCGTGGGTAAATTAGAGATTTTCATAGCGTGCATTTTGCAGAAAACGTGTGAATATGTGAAAAAGTTAATTTTCAGTGCATGTGCGTGGTGGCGCGCGATCCGCCATACAATAAGTATTGCTTATTTCGTTCAGAGCCAGATGGCGACAATACCACTTTTATGGAGTGAACAGAATGGAGTCGAAATGGCCTGAATGGCGCTCCCGCTTCTTGGCTCCAAGCATTCCTCTTTCTTCCACGTCAATGGGCTGCGGGCGCCTAAGAATGGCGAATATTATATTTTATACAAAATTCCGTGAAAGAGCTTTTAATGTATACCGCCGCCATTCTGCGGCCCTCAATGGCGTCTGGGGGCGTATCTCCCGTCGCTAGAATGGGACTCTTCAAAAGTTCACAAATAATGGAAGTCACGAAAACTCGGCCGAACCAGTACATATTGCTACATCTACCGCCCAACCCCCCCTGCCTTCTTCACAAACCACCCTCGATCCCCAAAAAGAACAATATGGCCGCTGAGAGAGCACCCTCGACGAGAGCTTTCTTTCTTTTGTCTCATCGTAAGCGTCGCATAAATCAAACGATTAAAATTCCAAAATAACCGAGCCGACGCACAACCGTTTATTAACCTCTTTGCTGATTCTTATTAATAATCGCACAACGAACGAGTGATTTATGTGTCTTCACTTATTATTTGTTAGGTAAATAAATTTAGTAAGTGCACCTATCAAATATGTATATTAAAGTTTTTTGAATACTTGAGGCAGTGGTGTACAACCGATTTGATAGAAGGGTTATCCAATTCATCCATCTTCTAATTGTTCACGGGCTGCACAAAATCTCCTTTCAAAAGATTCTTGAAATCGGATGATGTGGCAAGCATAATTTTGGGCTGGCATCAATGCATTTCTTTGCAGTGTGGAAAGATATTTTCTCTCAGCTGTGAATGAAACAATTTAAGTTTCACACATTATTGAGGTGTGTTGTAATATTTGTCAGAAATGCCAAGTCACGCGGCTATTGAGGATCTTCCAAAATATCGATAGACTCTCCTTTGTTAACAAGGAACATTCTGATTTCATTTAAAAGTAACACAAATCTATTCAAAACCTTGCCTCTGCTTAACCAACAAACTTTGCAGTACTTGAATAGGTCATTATATTCAGCATCGATTTCATCAAGAAAGGCACTGTTTTTTAATGTTTACTGCCATTATATATATATCATAGTCGAAATCCGTCTGTCTGTCTGTCTGTCTGCCTGTCTGCTGATAACGCTCGCTGAGGAAAAATTATTAAAAAACCACTAGAACGAGTGGGGAACGAAACCACGACCTTAGGCTCGAGAGTCATCACGCTAACGTGATTTTTTTTAAAACATATCGTGACTCGGCTTTATTTACAAAAGGGATCGTGATTCTGCTAATAATACATAGATGGCACTATAGAAACTATTTTTTTTTTTTTTTGTTTTTTGATTTTTACAAAATCACTTACAAAATTATAATTATTATATATATAATAATTAATAATTATAATATAAATAGTAAAGTAGAAAAAAAATTGTTGATATTCAACGGGCTTACACTAGTTATAAATAAATAGCCGAAATCCGTATGTCTGTCTGTCTGTCTGCTGATAACGCTTGCTGGGGAAAAATAATTAAAAAACTACCAGCACGAGTGGGGATCGAACTGATGACCTCAGGCTCGGGAAGAACGTCGTTAGACCAATCTGCTAAAACCAGTTGTCGGTTGAGTCCTTTTTTTTTAAATATATCGTGACTCGGATTTACCTACAAAAGAGATCGTGATTCTGCTAATAATACATGGATGACACTATAGAAACTATTATATTTTTTTTTTTTTGATTTTTACAAAATCACTTACAAAATTATTATTATTAAATAGTAAAGTAAAAAAAAAATATTTTTTTGAGTGGGTATCGGGGATCGATCGATTTGGGTAATCGATTTGGGGATCTCTATTACGATATTACGATATTTAAAATTCAGCGGGCGTTGATATTCAACGGGCTTACACTAGTTATAAATAAATGGGAATCTCGGCGAATTTTAAATATTGTTTCGTAAACGTTGTGCACTGACGAAATTCTAGGGAGAACTAACACTAAAATGCGCGTCTTGAAAACAATTGTCTAAAAATGGACAATAGAGTGTGAGAAATAAAAATAAAAATAAAACAGCACTGTATGGTTTTCTGTTAGTGACGATTCAGATTATGTACATACATATATTAGTTTGCTACTGCATAATTTGTTAACATATCAAACATAGAATTTTTTTTATATTCAATGAAGTACCTACTTGTCATTTTGGGCCGCAAGAAATGTCATTTCGAGCCGCATGCGGCCCGCGGACCGCGGGTTGTGCATCACCGACTTGAGGTTTCATATAAATATTAAGATTCTTTGAATGGAACGTAGTACATTCACACTCGAGTACCTACTTACGTAAGTATGGTGTAATTTCAAAACAACACTTTCATGCTTCAAAGGATAATGAAAAAATATATTCTAGTGTTACATTGAGATTATGAAACAACTTTGACGTACCTACGTACGTTTTGGTGGGTTTGTGTTATTATGGTTTCATGGGGGTGGGGGTGGCAGGCGATGTAATTAAAAGTGTTTTGACGTGAGTTTAAGACGTTATTTTCTCACCCCGTCTCCTCTCCTTCGAAATCTCGTCGCTTTGCCGCATCAATGCTTTTATTAAAAATGTAAAGTGCCGCCGAAAACATCCCCTTCGTCAAAACATGTGCACGAGATGAGGGTGAAAAGAAGTTTTCCGCGGCGGGGGCTGTGACAGCCACTCGTGCGAATGACGAGCCTGTCATTTTCCACCTATTTTTCCTCACCTTATTTTTCCCCCGGCCGATAAATACACTTGAACGGGGAAATTCGCGAACAGGTTTGTTAGGCGCTACGACGTCTACCTAATGTGCCTGAAATTTAAAGCGATTATGCCGTCAAAATATTTTGCATACGCCAATTCTATATTGCTACTAAATTTATTGCGACTTAAATCGTACTCTGAAGAAAAAGTCTCAGTCGAAGCTTCTCAATTTAACGTAGCTAATCACAACTCCTCTATGCCACTCTTTTAATATAAGTATTCCTTCATCGTCACCTTAATACTATTTACCCAATTCACCGAACGGAATTTATTCATCTTACTATATAAAATTCAATGTTTGTTTCTTTCTTTCTGTGTTTGTCGTTCTGCTATGAAAATCTACAGTTTTCAACTTAGAACCGCCAAACTTGGTATACTATCTCATGATACCCTAACTCAGACCTAAGGTGGGTTTTGGAAAGGGTCGGATCAGGGGGTCAACGGGCCCCCATATACAAAATTTTTAATCATTTTTTTTTTGAACTGGAGAATAAATGTTTTCATTTGCTTCAATTTTTCATTCAATTTTTGTTTGTACTGGAGAATAAATGTCACCCGCGCGAGCAACGCCGGGCAATTCAGCTAGTATTTTATAAATTAAAATCAAAATGAATTATTTGGGGAACTGAGTTTTCTTAAAAGACGAGTGTCGAAATTGCTTATATTTATATTTGATATATGTACAGGCTTGATATAATATCTACTCTATAAAATTCAATGTTTGTTTGTTTGTCATTCCGCTATGCAAATCTACAGTTTTCAACTTAGAACCGCCAAACTTGGTATACTATCTCATCATACCCCAAGTCAGACCATAGGTGGGTTTTGGAAGGGGTCGGATCAGGGGGTCAAGGGGGCCCCATACAAATTTTTTAATCTGAAAAAAATTTTGTACTGGAGAATAAATGTTTTCATTTGTTTCAATTTTTCATTCAATTTTTGTTTGAACTGGAGAATAAATGTCACCCGCCCGAGCAACGCCGGGCAATTCGGCTATTATATATATAATAGCCCTATTCCGTCTGTTTGTCTGTCCGTCTGCTGATAACGCTCGCCTCGGTAAAGGCTGAAATTCAAATTTATTTGGAAAAAACACGAACGTCGCGAGTGGGATTTGAACCCGTGATCACCAGGTTGAGTGAGTTAGCGCTAACGCGTTCACCCAACACCGCTACAATTTGACAATATTAATCCTTAGTAGGTTCGACATTGCTCAATTGTTACGTAATCAATTACATCAAACACGTCCGTTAATATTCAACGGGACTACACTCTGTCTGTCGGTGTGTCTGTCTGCTGATAACGCTCGCCGATGTAAATAATTTAAAAAAACCAGAACGTTGCACGAGTGGGATTTGAACCCAGTATCACTGATTCGGAACACTGAGCGCTTACGCGGTGAGCCAAACCAGATAATAATGTGCTGGCTTCAACTTGACTATTTATATTATAAAAAATAGGCTCGCGACTTTGCTAAATTGTTATGTTGTTATTATAACGCACCATCTATGCAACAACTATAAAAGCTATTAAATTTAATATAATTTTTCAGTACGGGTGATGAGAAAGCGCTACGTTGATATTCAACGGGCTTACATTAGTTTAATATAAACGCCTATATGTAGTTACTATGTATAGTTACCAAGTTAGTGACGTGTATTGCATTGATTGAAGCGTTCATTAATCATCAAATAAAATTATATCGTTTTCCTATAATTTTAAATGAATTATTTGAGGTTTTTTGAATAAAAAACATATTCTTTTGTAGGAAAATGGAATCAAACGTATCCTTTTGTGATTTTTGAAGAAGGGTATGCGTGCGGCTTGCGTGATAGATCACAACAGGAAGTGACACTGCTAAAGCATTTTCCGGGAATTTTTCTTAGCATACGACAATGCAGCACATATTTTATTTCTTCCTTTTACAGACAAGAGAGATAAATTTATGGACGTATCAAATGATGAATTTATTTCACTTTCAAAACAACAACAATACTAACTGACAAATGTCCTTATAGTTCAGATATTTTTTCCTTTTTTTCGAATTTACATATACCATGGAATAATTACAAATGTTACAAGCTACGGTGTGTTCAGTATACATGGAATATTATTTTTATTTTTATTACATTTGAAACGCAATTTAAATTATTTCAAATTGAAATGGTTTATAAGTGTGTGTGAACGTTTGGTAGTTGTCTGTCTGTCTGTCTGGTCTATGTAGACTATATATATCTACATATCTGGTCGTCATTGTGATTGGTGCTGCGTCCGTTGGGGTGACAAAATTGCTGATCAAACTGTCTGATTATTAATCAAAGTTTTTTTTCCATTTCACAACACAATGATGACGTCGACGGTTTTTGCATTCAATTTTTCAGTTACACGCACATCCACAAAGCGGTGGTCCTCCTCCATACAACGAGTGCAGACTGAGGTAAAAATATTTTAAATACCGTCTTTAATTTAATTTATTGTAGATAAATACATTTAAGTCTAATTTTCACGCGAAGAAATGTCACACATTTAAATTCAAAAGCGGAATCTGCAGAAGTCAAAGCTTTTTACAGAATTACCTAAGCATAGTAGGTACTCTCTCTCATACTCGTATATGTATGTATTTAAAATTTCGGTTTTGAAATTTCTGCATTCATATTCAATCACAAATCTTATCTATGTAGAATTTTCAAATGTTAATTCGTTCTACATTCTACAAATGTACACACACAAAAGTATTTTGGCATATTTTGTGAGCCTATGCCTTTGGGGTATTCTGTACAGATATGTACTACTTCCAAAAATGCCAAAACACGCTGACGCTATTATTTCACGCTACACTATATTATATTCGTTTTATGCATATGTACAATCACATGCAACATAACATCGTAGCCAAAATTCAATTTGTATGCAGGAAACCAGTGTACTATCTCGAAAATTCAACATGTTTTGTTTATCGAATGCAATTTTCTGTTATGATTGGGGCAGGTTGAGCTTAACATTCCGTATTTCTCATCGTAATTTCAGTAAACATAGATCGAGTGGTTGCGTAACACCAGAAACAAACGCGCACAATACCTGCGAACGGTATCGATGGCCCCTAATTGGTGTTCGGAGGGCCCTTGACTCCCGGGGGCCCCATTCTCCCACGGTCGGCGGTCCCACGGACCCCTTTGTCTTCAGAACCCGTGACGTCACTTTATTAAATCTTTCAGGGCTGACCACTCGACTCCGACTATTATTTTCACATTACGAGACCCGCTTGATAAAAAAAAATGTACCACTCGAACTGCGCCCCTTTGTGTTCCTGGAGTACCCAGAGTTGCCGAGGAAAATTGTTTAATATGCGTTTTGTAAGCGATACCCTTCGTTGAATTCAAATTTGGCTGGTAGTCGAGAGCTTGTACAGATAACTCGGTTGGTGGTATAAAAGGCGCCAATCCCCCACAAAGACCACTCATTAACCCGCCTATATTTATTGTAAAGCTCATATTGTCGGAACAAATTATACATGACTACTAGATCAAATCAAAATAATACGTTGAATGTTTTTCTGATCTGAAAAGCGGAAGTACCTAGTGATTTCGATACAATAAACTAAAGAGCGGCTCACGAGCTATTCAAATACATACACTTAATTATAATATAATATTACACAACCATCTTCACATTCGAATAAACATAATATGTACCTATGTATGAATATAAAACAGATACAGTGCAAATGTGAAATATTTTTTATTGCGAAAGTATTTACCCGTCAGCACTATTTATTCCAATAATATATTATTTTTAAGTTTAACCATAAATGGCAATTTAATCTTGCTCAAATTGCGTCACATCTCATATTTGAGCTGCGAAAGCTCCGCTTACATCACAGAAATTGCGCATGCATTACAATAGCTACGTAGGTACAGCGTACGTGAAACAGTTCAATATGACAAAAGATTTTTTTTGTTATACATACATTCCGTATTGTGTTTGCGAAACTGCGCAATCGCTGTTCCGGTTATCATCGTTTTTTGTGCGTTACAATGAGCGCGGGCTTAAGCTTTCGATTAGTTCGTTTTCGGTAGCTTTGTCCGGCAAAGAAAGCTTCTACAATGTCGACATTAACATGACCATGGAGACAATGCCGACATCGAATGTGTAATTTGTTTAACCTCGTCCTCTCGAGGAACCAGCGGCTCGGAAGAGTTTTGATACTGATACGGGCAAAAAGAGAACGAACCACTCGAAATAAATGTGGGGTTGAAACCGTGGGGTCTTAATAAAGCTTTCACGGTGGCGCTTTTCAAACGAACGCCATTCAATGCCAACATTGCGTAAATATCACGATTTTTGAACTTGTTAAATTGAACCAAACGCAGTCCAATGAGTGTGTGAAATCGATATTTTATATCAAATAAACGTTCGCTTAGAAATCCAACAAATTAAATTTCTTTAGATGACATATACATAAATAGGTACATATTTGACTTACAAATTATTATATCAAATTGGTAATAGGAGATGGTCATCCATTTGTGTTTAGTATTTTACAAATGAAATAAAATTTTCAGAATATACTCTGCAGATCAAGAAGGACCTTCTGTCACACACCTAAAAAAATGAATGTAGTGGCTGTCCGAGATTTACGACTTATCCTCACATAACTTTTAATAGCAGTAATATTCTATTCATGTATCTATTAAATTTTTCAATATATGTAGGTACCTACTAAGATAGGTACTTATAGTGAATTTCAGTCATTTAAATGAAAATTCAAAGCGAAATAAAAACCTGCGCATGTACAAGTTAATTTAATTTTTATATTACAACGGTACATTTTATTATAATTTTTTATGATCACTATGATCACAATACTTACTTATATTATTGAAGTATAAAATGTGTTATGAAAGTACATAGAATTACTGTATAAAAATTGTACATACATACATACATAGTAAAATTAAAAAGTCACGCCTGTTGGAGGATTATCGTTAATGGTTATTTCAAGGAACCGAAATGATGGCAATGTTCGAAGGGGACATTATATACAGAATGTCTCCAAAACGGTCAAGCAAAAAAGGAAAAGGTTCTTTTTGATTTTAACGGAGAATAGGTACACTTCGAATTAAAAATGCCCCACTGGTACCGAATACCATATATCCATTGTGGCTTAAAAATCAGTAAAACGACGTATATACGGTATACATATGTACGGTGACCATATTTTTTTGAAGGAAATAAAGGACAAATCAGAAATTGTTTCATAATAAAAAAAAGTAGGTAGTGTTTTTTTGTTTCACTATTTTCTTTTTTTTTGATAGCTCAGGTTTGTGTTTTAAGAATTCATAAAACTGTATACAATTTATGTCAAAGTTGCGTTTGGTATAAATGCATGCTTCCAATGTTTCGATTTTCAATTGGGTTTTTTCACTGGTTCACTAATAAAAAAACTCGTTCAGGGGGGGCCAGTGAGATTTTTAAAATGTATTTTAAAAGATACGTGTTTATCTGTGAAATATTTAAAAATTTCAACTCATCTACATACATACATATGTATGTACGTTGGCAGAACTCGTCATTTTGTCGCCATTCTTCGATCTTTACACTGGTGACATATCTTTTAAAACATGAAATTTCATGAAATAGTTCGCCGTCATTTATATTAAAGGACTGGAAATTAACAAAACGCTTTCCTCGATTTTGTTGCATCTTTTAATATGTATTGGATTTTTTCAAAATCTAAAAACCCTTGATTTTTTCGTTCAATTAACTTTAATATATATTGTTGAAATGTTGAAGCTTGGCTGTGGATAAAAAATAATCATGCCTCAGCAAACGAATCGTTAAAAAGTTTTTCAGAATCGTGGGACATTTTTCCAGTTTCAAAAAGTACGATTTTAGTGACTTTATTGCACTGCGTGATATGCGCCAATATTCAATTTACAAAATAAAGGACAAAATGGTCATTTTAGAAAAAAAATCTAAACAGCAGAGCAGTGAAATAAAGGACTGTCCTCTTAAATAAAGGTCGTATGGTCACCGTAGGTATATGTAGCATTGTCAGAAACGTGTGTAGTTCTACTGTTATCCCACTATGATGATTTTCAGTATGAATTTTCTCTGAAGTGGTGATTTTGGAATGACTGTTAGGTTGGGGGGGGTGTGGCGGATTTGCGTCGCACTTGATCGGCACCCCCCGCCCCGGTATTTTTCATTCCAATAATTCCTCACGGGCGGCTTATTCTTATGTAAATATAAGTGTTTGTGAAGAATGCTAGAGGTAGTTCGGCCACAAACATCGCACATGACAGCAATTCACAATTCAATATTCCCGAGCGCGAATGGCGGCCGATTGTTGATTCACGCGCCTTTGAACGCTTACACTCACACTATGCGAAACGACTCGGAATCTCGCACGCCAATTTTTGCATCGGAAAATATCACTTTTCACTCTTTTCCGAAAATTAAAATTTCCATTCCGATGTTTTGAAACTGACAGTAAGTTAAATGAAATTGTTGCAATGAAGTAAAATACATTAAGCAACACCTTACCCCATAGTACCTAAAAGATTTTTATTGTATAATTAAATTCATAGAAAAACAGAATTATAAGAAGAATTAGGGACCTGTAATGATAATTTAACATTTATAAATCTTGATGTTTAAAAACGACTGTATAATAAAATAAATTCAGAAGTGAAATAAAAAAAAACAATGTTCATATGTACATTTGGAAAATATCTTTTTTGGTCGTAATACAATATTTTAACAGTTATAGTTAAATATTATTGAAGTTTTTCGTTCAAAGATTAATATGACGTAGCGTTTGTCGGTGTCGGAGTTGTTTTTCATTAGTTTAACATTGGCCGGTAAAAGGGCGTAGAAACGATCGTCCGCGGATGGTCGATTTACGGTTATGCATCTGCAATTGAGCATTTGAAACAACTGTAAAATGGATCAAAAATGGACAATTTATCGGGTGATATAATGAAAATCGTTCTACGTCACTACACCGTAAGCACTGAGTGGGTCACGTTTTACCAAACGAAAATTCTTTTTGAACTTTTTTTTGTCCAAATTTTAATTAATTTCGTCGAAAATTTTCCGTTCAGCACGGTTTCTAGGGACTGTACGCGGCGGCGAGCACATCGTCACCTCTTTTCCACAGCAGCATTGTGTCAGAAAAATGTATTGTGAAAACCGAAAAACTTATTTTGTATTGAGGGAGCACAGTGGGCGCACTCAGCGGGGGCGAAACACCCACCCCTGCCCTCCGATCGTCGACCGACACATTTGAATGAAAACCACCACCCACATATGTATACCGATATTATATAAAACACCATTATAAACCTCCATTTTTTTTTAATTTTTACAAACTCAGACACTTTGAACACTGAGTCACAGCGATAGCTCACGAGCGAAAGCTTTCCGTATCGTATAGTGTCGTGAAAGCTTTTCACGGTGGTTTCGAGCGCATAGGTTGACACAAGATTTGGATGTTATTAAAAGTTTATCTGACTTAGTTTTTGAGACTGTTCCATACTACAGTACCCAATACAGAGAAGTCACTTGAAACGTCTAACGTGGCTTTTGGGGGTGTAACCAGGGTTGCCAGATTTCCAAAATGACAGATCGCCATTTCGAACAATCAAAAAAAAAGTTAAGGAATCAAGGAAGAAATTAAGAAAAATTAGATAATTTTAATTATTTATTTATTTTATATAATAATAGCTAATTAACTAATTTAACTTACATCTATTACATATTTATAACAACTACATAAATCAAATAAATATTATACACTATACTTATACATAACTACTATCTCTCACAGAGGTGTCTCCTCACACTTTTCAAGAATGCATCTATTGTCTTAGAAGACTTGATGCACTTGCAGGGCATTGCAGGGTATGATGCAGGGCATTATACATTAATACACCCCTGTGAAAAACACCACCAGCTGTCTTTGTTTTCCTTACTCTGCCTACAACTAATTGGTTCTTATTTCTAGTAGAATAACTATGAATATCACTATTTCTAATGATATAATTCTTAAAATAACTTATGATCTAACTTATAAACAAAAGACAATGTGCTAAATTTTAAACAATTTCTAATACTCATCATCATTTTCAGCCGCTCACTAATCTTCCATTACTATCTGTCTTGAGCGATCTGCATCTATTATTTATCGGGTCCATCTGCCATCCATTCTTCTCGCTATGTGTCCACTTTAACTTTTTCACACGTTCCGTTATATCTGCCACTGTGCACTGGATCTTACGTAACATTCATGAATTCAACATCCACATTTCACATCTTTGTATAGAAGGTCAAAATTAAGCGAGCCTCTTTTAACTATAATACATACATTTTTCTACATACATACATATGTATAACATTTGTGTTAAATCGGGATTTTCGGAGGCAATGTGGGACTCGGGATTTGTCTGTTGAAGTTGAATACTAAATTTTTAAGTTGGCCGTTATTCCGATAGTGTGTGTGTGGGAGTGGTAGTTTACGCTGGATTAGCCCTTACGATCATTTAAGATCCATTTACATATTCCATTATTTAAGTAAAGGCGGTATTGTATGATTGACACCACCTGGCATTATTTCTATACTCTGTCCTACGTTAGAAACATCCTAGTCTTGACCGATTTAGAATCGATCTGCATATATGTACTATCTGGGTCTGAATCAATGAGCTTCGTCACCATTTCGGCTTCATGGAATAAACATTAACGATAAAACTTAAGTGGTTAATCTCGGACAGCCACAACTCTCGAGTTTTTGAGTTGCTCGAAAACAAGGTGCTAAGTTGAATAGAGTATATTTAGCAATTAACTTTCATTTCGTTTTTTCCTTTCTTTCTCATCAGGATGGAAACAGAAAACTACTGAAAATTTTATAGTTAGAAAAAAAGATTGGTTTTTAAAACCATTTTAAAGTTAATTTAATTATTTTTCTAACAATATGGTGGCTTTCGCTGCCAAAAAGATAATTTTATTAAAACTCTATTCTTTTTTCTTTAAATAATATTTCATTTTTCTTGGTTTTTATCATTTGATGATCTTGCGAAATGATTTTTGAGTGAAAGTTGAAATTTAATTTATCCTGAAAACCTCACATTAACATCAATGCACTGCTTATATTACAAAATATATACAAATAATGTAAAAAATATAAGAATCGTGTGTGTGGGGTGTGTCGCATTGGGTAATGGACCGTCTTTGATCACCGCCCGAAGAGTGTTGTATTATGCAGGATTGAAAATACACAATTTCCCCAGATATTGTATGTGTGTGTGTGTGATTTTTTTATTCAACGCGAGAAAGGGGTTGTTACATTCTCATTCAAATATCTTTCGAAAATGTTAGCGTTTCGTAAAAAAAACTTTTTCTTTCAAGAATCGGTGAGACCTTTTTCATTGTCACGATCACGCTGAACGAAAGTTTTAAGCATTTAAAGCTATCAGAGAAGTTTTAAATGTTGTTCATTGAGATATTGACGTTGGTCGGGCTGTGGTGGGAGGATATGAAAATACGTAACGACGTGTTTTCTCAGCGTACCAGAACAATGGTTTGCAGTTTGTGTTTTTGGCGAACGGAGCGTGTGGGCGGGTTTTTTCCTTTGAATTTGACCCAATAATTGGGCCGTGCGAAATTGGCTTCTGCCGCCCTGGAGCTGACGCTTAGTGACGCCCACGCACGTGCGCGCCTGTGCTATGGGCGTGAAATGTATGCTAGCCCTTGTTGAAAGCCGCAACAATTGTTACCGTTTAATTGCGGTGAAACAGAGTTCAAACAAGGGGGACTAAATTCATTTTTAAGTGTGAACCAAATGAAAATACCCAATTCAAAAGAATCAAATCAGACTTTATGCTAGGTTATATAAAATAATGAAGAAAATGATAAATTACATTTGTTGTGTATTGTGGTGTGCCCGTCGTAGCTTATCTACAAAAGCTACCGAGAAATCACACAGCTACTTACGTGCGAGACGGAAAATGCATTGCGCGTACGAGCGAGCGAAAAAGCTAGCGCTATCGGTCGCGGCGTTTATCGGACCAGGCCTGTACGCCAGACCAGCTCATTGTTTGTTTCGCATAGAAAGCTTCCAATAATATGGATAAACATCATTTGGGATGTGAAAACTATTTATGAAAATAAATATGTATTCGATAAACGCTGCGGCCGATAGCGCTAGCTTTCTCGCTCACTCGTACGCGCAATGCATTTTCCGTCTCACACGTAACTAGCTGTGTAAGATGATGTATGCTCCTTTTTCGCCACAAACTGAGTACAGCCTCTGGCCCGCATGACACTAGGTGAAACAATTGTATAGCGTACCGTTGATTGAATGGGCGTATGGCCGTAAAATCCCCTTGTTGACGTGAACCAACTTTGACCAGCTTGTTGCCAACACACCGCTAAAAACTTTTTGTTGTTGCCAATACCAGAGTAATCGCAAAGACAGAGACCGGCCTACTCATATAGGTCTGTAGAAAGAACGTAGTTTTTAAAACCAACATTCCGCTATGCTTAAAAAATAAGGTATACGACTAATGCGTACTGCCAGTTATGACGTATGGATGTGAAACGTGGATGCTAAATTCAAGAATGTTAAGAATTCAGTGCACACAGAGAAGCATAGAAAGATGTACATATGCTTGGTATAAATAGAGGAGATCGTAAGAGGAATACGTGGGTAAGAAGCATGACCAAAGTGGGAGATATAGCGAAACGTGTGAAAAAGATGAAGTGGCAGTGGGCTAGACACATAGCGAGAAGAATGGACGGCAGATGAATGCGAGAAATACTGGAATGGTATCCGAGAGGATGTGAAAGAAAGCAACGTAGACCGAATGGACGATGGGCTTGAGAAGAATGTGTGGTCAAGTAGATGCAAATTACTCAAGACAGACAGGAATGGACGAAGATTGAAGAGGCCATCACCCAGCAGTGGATGGTGAACGGCTGAAAATGAGGATGATATATGTACATACATACATGTATGTACACATACGCATGTATGCACCTATTTAAATTAGTACTATACTAAATATCACTTTTTATGAATACAGCTGGAAAAAAATTGGAAAATCTGGGATATGCAATGGTAAGCATTGTTAACATTTTGAGTTTGCAAAAGTTTTGGAAATTTTATGCCTGCAACGTGTTTTTCATATGTAGAATGTAAATACCTATGTACATCGTTTCTTCGTGTTGGTATAATGTTCATGTTATGTAGCTTCATACAAACAGTCATTTTATCAACGTCAACATCCAATTAAAATGAGCATAAGAAATAGTCGTGTAGCCAGTTTTATTAATGTTTTCGGAAATAATAAAAAAAAAACCTCGCTGTAATTTGCATAAATGTACTGTAATCAGTGAAAGATGTAGGCATAATTGCGTACCTATGTACGTAGGTATGCGGGCTAGAAGTAATACAGAAAAGGGGATGATTCTCATAGGGATTTGTCGGAATGAAGGGAGTGAACCGGATGCGGATGTCACATTATTCATTTGGCGCAGAAAAGACACAAGCAACCAGCCTGCAGACTGATATTATTTAAGAAGCCAACTCCTAGCGGCGGATGCTGCTTCAACTCCATACCAATTATTATTTACCTCGTAATGCTGCTGTGTCACTAGAGGGGCTTTCTGGACGTTTTTAATTAATTTTTAAAGTGAGACAATTCACAAAAGAATTCAAACACAATACATTTAATTTCATGATTATCTTTTTTAGTTTCTATGTACATATATTCCTTTAATTCATTCTATCAAAATTATGTGCAGGTACCCACTACTTAAATGAATATCGAATTAGATTAATTTCAAAATATTGTTAAAAAAGTGGAAATGCAATACGAAATGAATAAACGAACGAACATTCCCGAATTAATTGAAAATGCATGTACGTGTAGATTATTAAAAAAAGTGATAAGAACGATATGAGAGTGTATAAAAAATAATAGGCGGGCACTAGGTAGATATGAAACAAAGGTAATGGTGCGCCCTATTCACCGTTTCCCATTTTAATTTATTCAAATTTCCCTTGACATTTCACCTATGCCCTTTCATTATGTTTTCCGACGTAGCCTATTATTTTTTATGTTTTATGGCACGCAAGCGCAACTTCTACCATTTACCACAATGAGCTTCCTACACCACACTAGTAGGGATGCTACACGTTATGTCAATAATTATTTATTATTCCACTCAAACAGGTAAATAATATTAGTTGGTTTGAATAATATTCAAAATCAATAAAAAAAAACCTAGATAGCAGACTGGTATGACGATTAAAATTACACTTATATCGTGAGGCTAAATTTAATAAGATGCAAAATCGATTGCCATGTTACTACAGTTTAATAATAAAATCAAGATATGGATACTATCATGTTTTAATTAGTTTGTCTTGTAGGTATAATGTCTCTAGAAATGAATAGGTATTCACTATCAACGAACGTGTGTCTTCGGGTGAATTTACGTGACAAATTGACTTATTCAATATTTGTTCAATAGAATCTCATCATTGCCACTAAAACTCAATTTTTTGTATTTCAACTTTATTTATTTTTTAAATGTTGGAGTATCCCTGAATTAATAACTGTCCAGTAGCTTCGTTTTCGAACGCCAGTAATTTCAGACCTCAGAGACAACCCCCGTGGTATTTCAGCGAGTCTGCACGTATGATAATGAATTAAAACGCAATACGCGAAAATGGTGGCGAATGAGATGACGAACCATTGATGCACACGAGTGCATTGTTAGCATTCATTCTCACGAGACAAACTCTACATCTGCATGGAAATTATTATTTTCACCAAATGCATATTAAAATTAATAAATAGGTATTTTATACTAATGAAAATCTATGTATATATTTTTTATTTAATTAAACTTGTATGGAATGTAGGTAAGTAAGTACCTAGATAGCAGCAGGTGAAGAAGCGCATGTTGTTTATTCTATCTGTCTATCACAATCAGTACTTGTTTAGTGGTATTGTGTTGTGTATCCAAATTATAATGTGCAGTACGCGTTCATGTGACTTTTCATGCATCGGCCGACAGCTACTCGCTACATGTACCTATATGTATGTATGTATGTACATACATAGGTACCTAATTTTTACCTACGGTTTTTATTTATACATAGTTTTTGAAAGAAGCTGTCAAAGAACAGCTCATTATCCAAATCAGCTCAGCTATCCAAATTAAAAACAATTAAAAGAATAAATTTGATTTCCAACAATAAACCCGATATTGTAGATCCATTTCATAAGTAAATTAATACGGGATTGAGGAAATTCAAAAAATAAACTGTTGATAGCAAAGAGGTTTAGTAGTTAGTAGGTTGGTACCAACTAATAAAAAAAATATAAATTTTTGACTCAATTTCATAAGTTATATTCGCATCTAATTACATAAGCGCGTTTCTTTTCGTAAACTTTCGCATTTATGTGACACGTCGCGTGACTTGAGCAAATATTCGAATTTTTGTATAGGTAATCAAATTCCCTGCCATTATTATTCGAATAAACGATGTTTGACGGATAATACTTACAACTAAACAATACGTATAACATTTCAGTGTTAAAATATGCTATTTTTACCAATTAAAATAATATCTATTTATTTTGGATATAAAATCGGTGTAGGTATTGTAGTTATTACTTATCTATGCACAGAGATCGCCCAATTACTAATTAATCAATCATAACTTTACGCTTCGGTCGGTTCACATTGTTCGTTAGTAGAAATTGACTTATGCTTCGTTGTTTTTATCATTTGGGAATAATAAGTTATAATTCATCTAATAAAATTTTATATTATGTTGGTACATACATATGTACATATTTATATACCTATTTATTTTAATAGTTTTAATTCATAATGATAGGTACATATATTGGGTAGAACTTATGTAGGTACTAGGTAAGTACCTACACAATGAGGGTTTGTATGTACCTATACACATTATGTTAACATGAAGTCACAATGAAGTACGTTACCAGTTACAAAAATAATTGATTTTATTAGTCAAAGAAATGCCGCAAAACGTCATAATTTATTAACATGTAAGCTAGGATAGATAACGAATAGTTGGCCTTTCAAGATTTTCAACGCTGTGTATTGATTTATAAATTTATGACTTTCTTTATTATTTGTTCACAAAGAAAGCTCTTCGATTGTTTGAAAAATCCATTTTTGGACATTTGGGTCGAATACCTACCCCCTCAGAGTATCTAACCAAGTACCTACTCATTATTAAATAAGCTATTTTTCTTCATTAAAGACAGTGTCTTATACCTGAAATTTATCACATCGGTAGACAAACTCTCATCTATCAACTCGTAGGTATAATTTGAACTTTGAAGGATTTTTGTTATAGTAGGTAGATACGATTAAAATTTAAAATAAGTAGGTATATACTGGATGGCTTTATTTTACGAAATATCGACCAACTACGTAATAATTGAATCATTAATTTTTAATACCTTCAACTAATATTATCTTGACAAATAATATAATAATAATGCATAAACCTTAAATTTATGATGATCATTGATTATTATATTATTAAATCACTATTTGGCTAATGATGCATTGGTCGTTGTAATTATTTTAAAACAAAATTAAAGAAACGCCGACCATCGGTTTGGCATGGACGTTCACAGATAGGCACTCAGTGTCTACGGTACATAGTCTATGAAAAGATATATTTTCAAAGACATCAATAGAGCTCTATTGTTTAACCGTAAAGTTATTTATTACTTGTAACGAGAAGGGAACGGTTTTAAATGCGAAAATATCGAAATATCTAAATTACGGTTAGCTCTTTGTCGGCTCTCGGACATTATTTGCTTGTGTCTGCCGAGATTAGTATCTTCGTAGAAATCTCAAGGAATATTATTTTCTTTTCCGTTACAGTCGCAAGTTTCTATAGCATTTTTAGGAAAATAAAATAAATGCGTTTATTGCCACAATAAACACTATTCAAGATTTCGAATCTCGACTAACGGTAAAAACTGACTCTGGGTAGGTACAATGGTAAAAATAAATTCTTAATTTCAATTTGGATCTTATTTAATAATATTAAATAGAATACGACTCTATTATACGAAAACGATTGTTCACTCCCATGGCGAAGAATTATACATAAAAGGAGCGCTCGAGAGAGGAAAAAAATTTAAAAAGGGAAAATGATAATACGATTGTGGACACAATAAATAACGACACAAAAGCATCTACTTTGTCGTAAGGTACCAACGGATGTAATTTTTTTTTAAATATAAAACCTGAAAGTAGATAAAGCTTCGTACGTACCTAGGTATCCAATAAATACCGAATTAAAAAAAAAAACACTCACAATTAGCGGCATACATAGATTTCTAATTCTGGAACTACCTACACCTACTAGGTAGGTAGGCACATACATATGACTATACCAGCCACAAAATTAACAAAAAAAGAGTTGAGTAAGTAGGTAGGTACCTCATCATCTTCAAAAAATATTTATTTAGGATTTTACATCAGGTGGCTTAGCCGATGGAGCCCAGGGGTGTGATATAAATAAATTGTACATATCTACAGTTTAAAAAAATTTTCAGTTATTTATATTTTATATTTGAAGGATAGACACACATTCTTTACCAGGGCCAAACTATTCTATTGTTTATATCAAAATTGTCACTACTATTGCACTGGCATCATCATTAAGCTTGGTAGCTTCATGCGAAATCTTCCCGGACTAATTACTTGGAGTCGCAATGCAATTTCTACATACATACATACATAGGTACATACATACATATCTCAAAACAACATTAGTGTGGCTTGGGCAACTTTCGCACCGATCCTCTTAATTATTCGTTATTAGGCATATGTAGATATACCCCTTCATACTTTTCGGTCTACAAAAATCATCGCAAGAGTATGCATGAGTATGAACGGACAGAACCCGAGACTCGAATAACAAAAAAGTGACCTTTTTTTTTCTCAACTTTTTTTTTTCACACGAGATATAAATATATTAGAAATATGCAATAATAAGCATTGTATGCAACAACACGTGCAAATTACAATACTAAAAGTCTCAGTTAGAGTCGGAACATTTTTAGAGTGTGAGGGCATATCTAGACTATTCTACATCTATGTTATTAGGTTATTACGTGTCTGTATGTCTATGGTTTGAATAAAAATAAAATTAATTAAAAATATTTTAACGGAATTTTCTGAATGACCACGTGACTTTCAAACGCGTATTTCTAATTCGACACCGATCGCCGTTGTCGCCAATTATTTACAAAGTGACGTTGAAAGGGAGACCGCAAAATTCAAAAGATAATTCTTAATACGTTTTCGAGCAAACAGCTCGTAATCCTTTAATTTCGATAATAAAGATGGCCAGTTGTCGAACCGGAACGACAGAGCGAGAAGACACCATACGCGGAGCGAGCGCCAGAAAGAGACACACAGATAATATCGGGTACGAGGGGTGGGGCTGTTGACGAGCTGTGCTCTGATTGGTCGACAGGTAACCGGAGCCCCTCCCACATCACAGTAGTAGCGAGACCCGGTGAGTTGTGCCAGTCAGCGTTCAGCTTTCGTAGCAGACGCACTTTCCGGCCAGCTAGCCAACCGGATATACATCAATCATGTCCGTCATGGGACATCATGCTTATCAATTCGCACTTCACGGCAACATGGAACCACCAAGGGTGTCTACATCCCCTCAGCCCGAGGGGCACATCAAGAGACCCATGAACGCTTTCATGGTCTGGTCACGTCTTCAGCGTCGTCAAATCGCTAAGGACAATCCAAAGATGCACAACTCGGAGATATCGAAAAGGCTCGGTGCAGAATGGAAGCTCCTCAGCGAGATGCAGAAGAGACCGTTCATCGACGAGGCGAAGAGGCTGCGCGCAATGCACATGAAGGACCACCCCGACTACAAGTACAGGCCCAGGAGGAAACCCAAGACTACTCTATCTGGAGGTATGGGACCCGGTATGATGGCTCCGCCAGGATCTGGAGGCTATCCAGGATTTCCTCTTCCGCCTTACTTCGCTGGACCGCCGACTATGTCGTCACTCGACGGCCTCAACTACTCTCCGATGCCGGCATACTTCGGATCCGCCTTCGATCCGGTCCACTTGTCGAAATTTGTATCTCAGAACGATCACACAACACCTGCCAGTCCAAATGCGTCAGCTGCTGCAGTCGTCAGTTCATTTTATTCCTCGCTGTATCCTCCTACGAAACCATTCCCTCCTCCGCTCTTCTCCTTACCACCGACATCATCTCCACCGCGAGATCACAGCTCCGTAGACCAATTGCGAAGACCCGTACCAGTCATATATTAAAAAAAATTATCTTGTTATTAGTTCAATTTCGTTTCTGTTGAAATAAAAAAGTGAAATTTATTATTATTATTATTATTTGATCTCATACGTGACGATTTTATGTATGTATGTATGTATTATTGTTGTGTTAAAAGGATCGATGTGACTGTACTGATTGATTAACGCTCACATTGTACTGTGATGGATCTCGAGGGTGTGAAACGTGTAGGTGTAAATGGTTGGATCTTAATCTTGTCATAATCTAGTTTCTAGTAATTCATACTTTGTAACCAAATACTTGTACTTAATCGATAAGTGTGAAATGATTTGAAGGACGAATGAGCTTGTAAATAATATGTACGCGCGAAAAAACCTAGAGTGCGTGGTTATGTAAGCGTGTGTTTATGTAACAATTTAATTAAATATTAATAATAATTCATAAGATAAATAGTATTATCGAATATGATCTCTCGGTGTAATAAATCAGCTGAGGTGACCGATTTAACGATTTGTTTTTAAATGTTTATCCAAAATATCTGTATATATATATTATTTTTGCAGTCAGTCGAACTGTGAAGATCTTATTATCAATTATCAATAAAAATTGTAATATGTATTTTTAATTTCATTGTTTTTTTGTTATAATAAAGACATAATTTCATTATTTATTCACTTGTTTTTACTCTATCCCTCCTCTTCCACATATTAGGCCTAAGATTTTGAATGACGCAATATGTTGAAATAGAACTCATTCATAATGAATCCTACATGTGGATATATATTTCAAAATCAAACAATAAAAGCATATACACATATTTACCTATACTTCGTGTACCTAAGCTGAAAGTAGGTAGGTACATGCCTACATATTCAAATCACAAAACTAATAGCTACTCGATTTACACCTTTATAAAGTCACTTCAAATACCGTCTAACGAGAAAAAAAATTTCATATAGATCTTCAACATATTAATGTATTATTTTACAAGATAATATGAACGATTAATCTTTTGAAATATTGAAATTCATCAAATGAATAATTTGAATTATTGTACCTTATGTAATTTAAAATATTAATAGTAGGATTTTGTGTTGATGGTATAGGTACTACCTAGGTACTTATTTAAATTTGAATTTGGTCGATCGATTGAAGTAAGTTTACATACAAACTGAAATTCATTATTGATCTTAGGTATTCTACGTCCCGGGCTCCCGATACTCCTGTTACCGTTTTTTTTTACAATTTTGAGCGTTATAAAATTTTGGTTTGCTATACCTATTGCTATATTGCTTTGAGCTGAAACCGACAGACTTTTATACATATGTACATAGGTAGGTTACTCATAGAGATATTATTATTTATAAGCAGATAGGTACTTTATTCATACTACATATATACATACATAATTCCATATAATAATATAATTCCGAACAATCATCGCCTACTGCATAAATTATATAATATAAGGCGAAATATTTTTTAAATTCAGACATAAAAACTATCTACTTATTGATTGAAAAAATTCAAAATTCAATAAATACCTACCTATTGTAGTCCAATAATCTGTTTTAATTTTTTGTAATTATCAATATTAATGAGTTTAAGAAAGATTAATTCGGAATGCATGTAGGTACCTTATATAAAGTTCAAATATTTCAGGGAAAACTTTATAATTACAGTTAGAAAGAATCAAAGAATGTGCTTGTATGCACAAATGTTCAAAGCAGCTACCCACCGATTTCAAATAAACAATTATTAGTGGTTGTTTTGCGTTTGAAAATTTCATAGTAGAATTTTATTAGTCGCACGAAATATGCTCATATTAAATTATGAATCTTTTCTGATGCGAAATATATCTTTTTGAGGATTTCAGGCAATGGGTTGTTTGAATATGAACGTGTCGAAGTTTTCGTGGGTATAGCGCGCGCGCCTAAAAATGCCCAGGCGTAAGTCAACAAAAGAAACCCTTTCGGGGGCCCAAAGGGGGACGCTAGGCTGAAGGGTGGGAGAACCAGGGGCTCGGTTGGGGCACACAATGCCCATAAAATATGGAAAGACCAAAATAATATAATGCCAGGGAAGAAAGAGTTGAAAAGAGTGGCGCGCGCTCGCTGGCTGCGGGGGAGACCCAGAACAAATACTACAATAAATTCATTTTACAACAATGTTTGCAAAGTTTCGCTCCCTTTGAAGGAAAGTCTATCCCGAGCAGGAGCGAACCTTAATTCTGCCAAACATTTAAAATGAAACAATATAATTTTTTCAATACAACTAGAAGCCGTAATTCAATCAAATGCCACCATATTTATTTGATACACTTTCAAATTCTCTCTCGACAGAATATTTTCATGAAACTTCATAAGAATAATAACTTCATTCATTCTACTAACAAGCGAAAATTTTAATGAATGAAATATTTAATTTTTTTCATGAATCGTCAACCTTATGTTCGCAAGTACGAAGGTGATCTCGTGGCTTACTTTTGGTGAACTTCAAAAACGTCAAGAATCTTCAAGAATCATTTATTAAAACTCTATTCCTGATGCTACGTATGAATGACCTTTTACGTTTTTTTTCGTCAGTTCGAACATGGAAAATTCACGAAAATTGTGAATTTTTCCGAATATCGAGCTAGAAAATCAACATTTTCCGATCCTTAACTTTTTCGTTGAGCTTGTTTTTATGCCTGGTCAAGGTAAAATTTTCAATCTTTAAGCCGTTTATACGGGAAAATGTACCTTTTCCCTTGTCCAACAAACAAGCCCTCACCGTATCTTATTTTAAAGTTTTTATGGTAATATAATAACATTAATAACTTAATATAAATAATAACTCCATAATAACTTCCATAAGTCTATAGAACATAGGAATTACATACATATAAATAGATCATGTGAGCGCGTGTAGTGGTGTAATTTAATAGAATTTCACAAGCCCCTATTAATGGAAATAGAGAGCAACAATTTTACATATCTACATAAATTAAAAAATCTGCATCCCTGATTTGTATTATCCTATCCATTGATGCCCTTCAAAGAAAATTGAGCTTTCGATGGTTACTGGTTGGCAACCCATATGTTATTATACAAACTCAGCATTATGTAAGATCCGCGTTTATATTGTGACCCTTACTCAATTGTCTCACACTTTTTTTTTAAACTTTTGTTGTTTTTTTCCAGGTGCGGCTCTGCGTCACTCGCGTCTTGTTTAACGTCATTCATGTTCGTATTCTGGATGGTGGGCTACAACCCCCTACATTCCAAGAGAGGCTGGGTGGGTGGAGATCGGGATGGAATAAATGAACATTTACAGAAAGGTTCAATAATTCTGTCAGAAACAATAATTATTCTAAATATTGTTAATTAAATCGAAACATTTGAGTTTTAGTTGTTTTTTTTTTTTACTTATTCTGTATTTATAAAAATCAAACCTCGTATGTATGTATGTATGTAGATCTACTGTGTGTGGTTAATGATTATCTATGTATGTACCTATCTATCTACTACCTACATATATGTGGTTCAAATCTTTTATTATTTTTAAGATGAATTAATATTACCCAAAGAACAGCTATGTACATTATATAAAACAATAATTTTTCATTAGATATATGTACATATGTACATATATGGATAAAATAAAAATCTAATTAATTTCTTTATGATATACATATGTATATAATATGTAGGTATGTATGTAAGTACATATGTACATCGGTAGCTACCCGAATGAGTACTTGAAATTTGATAATTTGTAATCAACAGAATCCAGTTTCTAAATTAATTATAATTATGAAATAATATTCAATACAAAAATTTTATCCGGGAAGTGAGTTATTAATTAAAAGATTTAACTCGTTCATTATTCGCTCGGCGGAAAACTCACTTCGAGAATAAAAGTGGCCATTGTGAAAGTTTATAGGGCAGGGTTCGTTATGGGACATTTATTTATCCCCCATATCGAAAATAATTACATCTGTAAGCACTCCAGTGCACCCTTTCCGTTCGCCCTCCCGCTTTCGCCACCCCGCGTTTTTTCCCCATTTTGAAATTCAAGGAAAACGCTCTGATTAAACCTGTCTCAGACTTTCCTGATAGACTCCACGTCATTTTCGCTTTTACTAAATTAAAATGGAGGCTATATTCTCGTATTATTTTATTCGACAATTTGAAATATGAAAAATTTTCACTATGCCTTCAAATACGGACCCATTATTTTAATATTTTATGTAGTACTAAATTGATTTTTTATCACAAAGTAGTCAAATTATTTAGTGAGAATTCAAAAGTGTGTTTTAATGGCTGGTTATCGACGCTGCATATTTGTTGTACGTACATACGTATGTAGCGTTTCCCGTGAATTCCCATATTTACGAATTCGTTTGCAAATGCGTTTCCCGTGAATTCCCATATTTACGAATTCGTTTGCGAATGCGTTTCCCGTGAATTCCCATATTTATTCATAATGTATTTTCGCTCGGCTTGTCAGCGAAAGTTTTAGGCGTTTTGAAAACGTTTACAGCAATTTTCAGAAGTTCACGCAAATTAACTGCTCGCCCACAATGAATTACAGCTTTGGCAGATTTATAAAGTTTTTGTCACGAAACATTGAAACGTTTCATAATACATATGTACATACAAGCTTCGCTACCATAAGCTGTGAGAAACTACTCCGCTACATAAGCTATGAGAAAGCTTTTACTTCGTCATTATATATTCCTCCATGCGAAATTTAAAATCAGTACTATAATTGGGTAAAAGTGGGCTTTGAAACGAACAATCAAATACTTTGCAGCTAATTACATTACTTTTAATTTGTTGTTGGTTTATAATAAATATTTGGTTAATCGATCAAATTATCCAATTTAACTTTTATAAATATGTTGGTACTCATATCTCTCTACATGTATGTATACCAATATGTACCGTATATTATACGGTGTATTGGATACGTAAACATAAAATTTTGATTGCGAGTTTTAATTATTTATTACGCATTCCTCATTGAGTTGGATTCCGTCAAACGCTGTACTACATTACAATAGGGTCTCGTAACACGACCACTCAACGACTGAATCGTTTGTTTTTGTTAAAAACGCGTTATCAATTACAAATATTAAAGGATAGATGCAATCTAAGTTCTTGAATATACGAGTGTGTTGCTAAAAAAATCATTTCAATCGTACTTGCGATATGAATGAGTCAAACAATAACCAAAATTGAACGTGTGATTTTATCGCACAATTGCACTGTGAGAAAATAATATGTATGTACATACATATATGAGTCAATGTTGTTTATAGATTTAGTCGTATATGAACTTGAGTAGGTATTATACGGGATATAAAAAATCAGTTTTGTTCGCGTTGAACTTGTGTGTTTTTGTGTTCAGCAGTCAAGTCGACGAGTGGTCACTTTAATTACAGAAAAAATTCAGAAGTCAGAACAAAAATTAATCAGTGCTATACTATGGGGTATGGCAGGAAGGGAGAGGTTTTCGGGTACAATTGGGAATGGGCTTGCAAAAACGAGCTGCCCTGGGGCTTGAATATTCTGCACGGCCCTGCCCACCCACACACAAGCGTTTACTTTCGCCCGGACCATTTCCCGAATCGGATCTATGGATTGCCAGCACTAGAAGGAAAACTGTATTGCTACACCGAAACACAGGCGGTGCAGATTTATTTTTTTTTTTAATAATTTTATGCAAAATGACATCAAAAAAAAAATGGAGGTAGGTACCTCCATCTTTTTGATGTCAATAAATATGTACCTATATATGTACATTCATTGATTGATAATCATATTTAATACCATTTAGTACTTGATTAATTATTCTTTGAGGTATCTAATCTAATATGTATAAAATCCAACCACGAACCATCGAATAATCATTTGTTTCACCCACCTACTGTTTTCTCTTGTGTTATAAATTTTAAATTTTGCATGACTGTTGCATTAATATAGATAATTTATTAACATAGAAAACAGTATTAAAACACTATTAACAGAGAAATAAAGATGATTAAATAGTCTACTAAATGAGCAAGTTTTTTTGATTCAATAATTGGTATAGTAAGTCGATAAAAACAAGTTGGAGGTTTAGTGGTTCACCCCCAGCTTTAGGGAAGGAAATGAAACTTGGAGAGGCCTTCATCCAGTGATACCTAAATGATGCATTGGAGAATAATTGAAAACTAATTTATTTTATAGAAACATTACACATTAGGTTAGGTTGAGGTAAAAAGTAGACCCGATTCTCTTTTTACACGGAGGATACGTACCAGGGACTACCGCGCAAAGAAAAAACCGTGTAAAATAAAAATATATGTATGTATGTACATATGTAGGTACATCGACAAAATTTATTTTTTATTTATACATAAAAATATTTTCATAAGTTACATATGTAGGTACACAATGAAGTTCGATTTAAATTTAATTTAATATAAAAATATATATTTATTTTATAGCTTAGTGCTGTATTTCTTTTTAATTTTTTGTAACCGTGTTAAAACAAAAAAATCAGTGTAAAAAAATAATTGGTCCATTTTCCTGGACCGTGTTATTTTCAAAACCATGCAAAAAAAAACACCGCGCAAAAAGAGAATCGGGTGTACATAATCAGTTTTTTAGTCCGTTGGAAAAACGGGTTCCTAACTGCTTCGCGTGCAGGTACATTGATAAATATCGACTGTTTTTTTTTTAACAGAAATTGATCCTGCATATTGCAGGCACGCAAAGACACTTCAGTGACGATAGCCACGTTTAGGTACTATCAGTAATAATTAATGAGTTTTTTAATCCTTTCAAAAGGTAGCTTCAAGTTATGATTGATCGCAATAACGTGTGCTATAGATATATAGTGTTATGGCAGTCGATGGATTTGCCGTCAATAAATGAAGTTTAAAGTTAAATACGGTCGCGTGGCACCCATGTGTGCACCGAGGAACAATCCATTGTCGGAGACTGTATTCAAATTGAATAACGCGAAGGGAAATGAGACTGGGCTTTCACTGTAGAATTTCCCCGTCGGGCGAGCACACCTGGCCGGTCGAACCTCCTCGGGGGCCCTTCCCCCGACCAGGTCCCCATTGTGATTCTGGAAGATAGGGTCCCTGCCTCAATGCGCCCGGCCCCAACTCGTACTGCACGATAACGGCTGAATGATGGATACCTACTAGCCGCCACGCCACCCCATTCCCTCATTCCGGTCGATCTGATCCATTTGTGTACCAAGATCGAAGAGGACCTCATCATGGACATGGCCAGCAGTGCAATTGGCCCGTCGAACAATCGACATTGTCCGAATGTCGCAAAACTGACCCGAACGATCCGTTGTCTGCCAATTCCGCCAGTACAGATCAAGTCATCGTGCATGACTTGACGTACATATGTAGCTATAAACTAATGACGACCGTTTGGTAATCAAGGGTTAACTCAAATGAAAACTGCTGGTTGAAGGCCTCTCCAATCCTCTTCCATTCCTGTTTGTCTTGAGCAATCTGCATCCATTTGACTTTACACATTCTTCTCAATTCAAAAAGCCCATCTTCCACTCGGTCTACCTTACTTTCTTTCACATCCTCTCGGATACCATTCCAGTATTTTTCGCGTCCATCTGCCATCTATTCTTCTCGCTGTGTTTCCACTTCAACTTTTTCACACGTTCTGCTATGTACATATATCTGCCACCGTTACCCATGTATTCCTCTTACGATCTATTCTCGTTACACCGAGCATACATCTTTCCATGCTTCTCTGTGTGCACTGGATCTTACGAAGCATTCTTGAAATTAGCATCCACGTTTCACATCCATACGTCATAACTGGCAGTACGCATTAGTCGTATGCCTTATTTTTTAAGCATAGCGGAATGTTGGATTTAAAAGCACTCCATCCTAGTTTTATTTATTCTTCTTTACAACCAGTCATATTCACCAATTGTCCTAGGTATAAATAACTATCAACTATCTCTACAGTGATGATCTACAGCAAAATTCATTAAACATAATTTTAGTTTTATTAAAATTAATTTTTAAGCCTACTTTCATACTTTCGTTAAGTAGTTATAAAACTAACTCACATTAAGTTATTTAAAATGAAAATTTATTATGCTCAATTTAAAAAAAACTATGATGCTATATGATGCTTTGAATTTTTTTACTCGATTGCAAATTTCGCCTACATTTTTTACACGGTCCTTTGTGGTTCATTGATTAAATTGAGTTGAGCACCACTGGGTTTATATTGCTATAAAAATAAATAGCCGATAGAATTGGTTGAAAATGTGAATGCGTTCTTGGGCACAATAAGGCTTAATGCCACTGAACTAAATTATAAAAATAAAGATCACCTGAACTGAACTAAACTAAATAAAATCAATATTTTCCAGTGAGCTCTATTCAGATTGCTCCCTCTTTAAATCCATATACAATAATAATAACCATGAAATAAGTATTCGTCGTGAGTGGCGGTTATGTAAGCTTGTGCGATACGTGGCCAGACTAAATTTACATGGTCTGACATGTATGTCGATAAGATCGGTCGCAGAATGGGCCTGAACCCCCCCCCCCCCCCCCAAACCCACTCCCCCATTCCTCGAACTCCTGGATCAATCAGAGAGGGCCCCCTCTCACCACCCACTCCGCCTACTTATAAAAAGTACCTCTATGGAAACGGTTTATTCAAACTTTGTCCCCGTCGAATGGATATTTCGACTCTATTTCCATTCGCCTTTCAATGCCACAATACCGTTATAACTTTACCGTCGTGAAAGGGGGGAGGTGGTGGGTGGGGTTTGGGATGTATTAGAGGTGAGTGAGGGCCGTGACCCTTTCGCGAACCCCAACTTCTCATGTGAAAGTAAGTAAAGGGATTCTGGTAGCTCTAATCACCATTTGAATTGGAAAAAAAAATTAAACGACATCGACAGGACTCTCAATTACATCACGTATTCGTTAACTAATACAATACTCGTCTATTCATTTTAAAATAAAAAAAATCGCAGTGTGTAGCCGCTACTCACTATACAAGTAAAACTTCTTTGCAATTTAAAGCAAGTGCAATGTACAAGAAGGAATACAGATGTGAATGTGAAAGAATTGTGTACACAAATGTGGTTTTAAACGCTCACCGAATGATTCACTTTTCTCACTGCTACCTGACGTCTAGCCGATGAGTGAGGATACCCGCTGACCGCTGGCCGTGACTGGTTTTCGTGTCGTGCCACGCTTCGATGATACGTTTTTACTAAACTGAGGGACGGTGCGGGGTGCAGAGAGGCGGACTCTGTCTTGCACGAACGCGAAAGATCAAGAGAGAGGGCAATAGCCTACCTCCAAATTGGAGGAGTGGGGATATGCGTGACCACTTATCGCTCGCTCCGTTTGTATGGAACGTTGGATGACCCGTTCTTACTCTACCGAGCGAAAAGAAGTTTTACTTCAAAAATATTCTAAAGATATACGTATGTATGTACATGTGTAGTATTAGTAATGAATATTGTTGCTATTCTACTACTTCATATAATTATGACCATTTCATTGGTCGGTATTGAAAAATAACTGTTGTCTTTTTTTTTTGTATAAATAAAAAAAAGATTATCAATCATGTATGTATATGGGGGGGCCACGCCCTGTGATGATAAAAGCACCGTCCCCACTTCTCTTCTTCTGCATTATACATACTTACATATATACATATAACCATATGCAAATGTTAAATAAATAAATGAAACAAATTAATACAACCACTCGACAATGCGGCGATGGGAGGGAACGACAATAAAAATGAAAAACATTAATCAATCGGCCACAATGAAATGGCACTGATTATCATACTGCACAAAAGCCGCCTAATGGCGATGCACTTTGTCCCGTACTAAATTCAAATTCGCGCTCGAATATTTAATGGTCGCGCGCGGCTGAAAGTCGCGATATTAATTATTATTATTGTAAAATACATACACAGTATAATGGTATTTGGCGATGTGATGGGGTGTCGTTGTAACGATTCATTATTTTGTACGGGATGGATGTTGAATATGATGTTATGCGCCATAAGTGATTGTGACGAGATGAATGGTGGTATATATACATACATATGTACATAGGTAGGATACCTACGCATTGCAGAGGTGTCCAATCGCATTTCACCAAATGCCACTGCTGCATTCGCGTGTATTTTTTATAGTCTTCTTGAAAAAATCTACAACAATATCGAATTTCATCGTATCATAACAATTATAATTATATTTCAAAGATATTCCTTAACATATAGTATAAACTTTAAACACCCCTGGTTAGTGAGTGTCGTAGATTCTCAAATGCGAGTTTGGGGTGGGGTGAAGGATAGAGAGAGGAAGAATCATCCCCATACACCCTCTTCCTTTCCCCATCCACCACGTGCTGTGATTAATGGCATCAGTAATGATGGCACCGCACAACAGATCCGGCAATATGTTTATACGCATCCGCCACGCAGACTAATAGATACTACTAACTCCCCCATACTAGCTCGCATATCTCAGGGCGAATCGGGGCTATTTTTTTTTTTAATCCGCAATATATTCACATTCAATTACAATCTTCACAATAATGAGCGGCAAATATAATTATTCGGCAGTGCCATATTTACACAAACTTAGCGGGAATATACATACATAGCGAGTGAGCGCCATTATACTAAATATGGCGGCGGGTGTATCAAAAACAAGGATACGGCAAGCGCATGTTTGTGGCAACACACGAAATGAAACGTAAACACACCGTTTTCAATGCGACGATGGGAAATCCTGAACGGCTTTCAACATCTGAAAAATATACATCAACGAAACGTTGGTTAACACGTGCTGAGGAAAATTCAGTCTATAATCCTTGCATAGGACAAAAAACAAACTTCGTATATTTTATGCAAGTCATAATGATTATTTCAACACAATTAAGCAACAAACGTATGAAAGTGGAATTAAAAAATAATTTTAATAAAACTTTAATAAAACTAGGATGGAGTGCTTTTAAATCCAACATTCCGCTATGCTTAAAAAATAAGGCATACGACCAATGCGTACTGCCAGTTATGATGCCAGTTATGGATGTGAAACGCGAATGTTAAATTCAATAATGTTACGAAAGATCCAGTGCACACAGAGAAGCATGGAAAGGTGTATACTCGGTATAACGAGAAGAGATCGTAAGAGGAATACGGTTCCATGACAAAAGAGAACAAGACAAAACAGAACGCGACAAAAGAGAACAGGACAAAACAGAAAAGCGATAAAGAGAACAGGACAAAACAGAAAAGCGATAAAGAGAACAGTGACAAAACAGAACAGTGGAAAAATAAAATATTTTTTTTTGTCGAATCTATTTATTAATCACATACATATAAAAGAAAATATTATAAATATTATAAAAATATATAAAATATACAATACAGTGGAAAAATATTTTTTTTTTTTCGTATGTATCTCGATCTTGTCGTATCTATTTATTAATTAAATACATATAAAACAAAATATAAAAAAAAATTATAAAAATATATAAATATATAAAAGCATCCTGTCGAGGGTATCGGACGGTGGTAGATGTGACAAATTTATCAGGGCATTTAAATTAACTGCGATGATTTTTTTATGACTTGACATTGCATAAGCATTTAATATTTAACATTTTTTTATGTGGTTAAAGAAACCTTTCTTTTATTTATATGCATACCTACATATATAATAAAATATTATGTTTTTGATCAAATGTTAATATATTTTTTAAGAATTTTGAAATACATATGTATGTACATATATGGGAAAATCGGACGGAATCCAATTCCAACTAATTTGCATATATCGTTTATAAACACGGAATTTACAAAACATGACATAACTGAAAAGTAGAAAAATAAAATTTTTAAATGCCCCGATAAATTTGTCACATCTACCACCGTCCGATACCCTCGACAGGACACTTTTATATATTTATATATTTTTATATTTTGTTTTATATGTATTTAATTAATAAATAGATACGACATATCGAGATACATACGAAAAAAAAAATTATTTTTCCACTGTTTTGTTTTGTTATACATATTGTATATTTATATATTTTTATAATATTTATAATATTTTCTTTTATATGTAGGTATGTGATTAATAAAAAGATTCGACAAAAATAAATATTTTATTTTTCCACTGTTCTGTTTTGTCACTGTTCTCTTTATCGCTTTTCTGTTTTGTCCTGTTCTCTTTTGTCCTGTTCTCATTTGTCGCGTTCTGTTTTGTCTTGTTCTCTTTTGTCCGGTTACCGAGGAATACATGGGTAAGTAGCATGATCAAGGTGGCAAAAAAGCTTGTTGAAATTACGGCAATTGAGTCAGCTTAAGGTATAATCATTTCTAGAAACTACTTGGATATCTGTGCACGTCTAATCAAGTAATAAATTACTTAAGATTACAGTGTTTCCAAGGATTTTCAATAGAATACTACTTCATTTGAGGAATACATGGGTAAGAAGCATGACCAAGGTGGCAAATATAGCAGAACGTGTGAAAAAGATGGCAGATGGACGCGAGAAATACTGGAATGGTATCCGAGAGGATGTGAAAGAAAGCAAGGTAGACCGGGTGGAAGATGGGCTGATGAATTGAGAAGAATGTGTGAAGTCAACTGGATGCAGATTGTTCAAGACAGACAGGAATGGAAAAGGATTGGAGAGGCTTTCAATCAGCAATGGATTGTGAACGGCTGAAAGTGATGATGATGAATAATATTTCATTATGATACTTAAATGAGCTCACATTATTGCATTTATACAGGCATGAGAAATTCACAGAAAATACACAGCTTGTATACGTAATGTACAAAAACATTTAAAAATCATATGAAATGTACGAAGTTTTTCATTTTTGGGTATTACTGACATATCTATGTTTGTGTTTTTTTTCCCTTTTGAAAGGGAAGCTGTAAATTGTAGCCATAATGAACACGTGATCCGTTTGACTTACGAAAGCCACCACGTGCCATTGCAATATTGCGTGAATATTTCACGGATGGTGGTTTTGGTTGGTTTGGCTTGCGGCGCGAGATAAAAGGGGTGAGATAACGATGTTCTGTTTTCACAAAACATCGCTCATTCTCGGAAACATCCCCGTCAAGCGTACATATATTCATCCCCGATACACTATGCTCTTCAGCGTTTAAATACGTTCCATTCTCGCCATTTACACGCCAGCGATGAGAGCTTTCCGACCCACGAGCTTTCCAAAACGTTTGAATTAAAATTTTTTGCCAATTTTATAACTTCAATAAAGCTCCAATGCTCATTCACATGTAGATAGGTATTTATTTATTTGCAATGTGCACAGTCTCATTATCCATCAATCGAAATATCAACATGTCCATGGGTTAGTGCACAGATATTGTATGTCCAGTTTTGTTTTAAAATATTGTAAGTGACATACATCTCTTTTGCATGAAAACTATGTACGAAATGGACATATGTATATTATATTTGAATAAGGAAACATCTTCTCAAATATACTATTTGGACATACAATACTTTTTAAATATAAAGGTTTGAGGCAGATGGACGTTTTGTGTATGATAACTCAATTTTTTTTAAAACTGGACATACAAGATCTGTGCACTAACCCATCGATGTGATCTAAATATAATATTTAAACATGTCAATTGCAGACTATGTACGTCCTCCTAAGATGAAAAATATCGAATTTTCTACCATGACGTTGTTTAAATTGATTAATTAAGATTTAACGGCATATCCCACAGTTGTGGTGCGTGTGCAAGCTACGCAATCCGCTGTTCGGTGATTATTAAATGCGGGTGCGCGGCGATGTGTATGATCCGTAAATAAGCGATGAAATATATATTACACGGGCAGAATTCATAACTGCACAAATTTGACATGGTTATATTTGCAGCAGGGGCTGCCAATTCAATTATCGCACAATTACGAAAAGGGTCCATATATTAAGAACGTATCGAATATTTTTCGCTCATCCCCACTCGACAAATATAAAATGTGTTAAATTAACCAACTATGTTATTACGTCATTAGATCTACATACATACGTACGTTTTAATAATAAAACGACATTCTCGAAGCAACAAAATATTATGCGAATACGCTTCGGGGTATTTGTCGATGGCGAATTTAGTCTTGAAAACGCTGAATCGCACATTTTATTTAGTGAAGTGGTGCCGAACGGCTGCCACTCAACCCTTTATTAAATGCCACACACGTTTTCACGTTGTTTAGCCGCATTCCACGATGCGATTATTATTATTCTTTATTTATTTATGGGGGAATGGGATGAATTGCGATTGGTTTCGTTCCCGTTGTCGTTATCGTTGTGCACTCTGCACCACCATCGCCTCTCACCAATTATAAAGTCAACCTCTCGGGTATATTTCGAGTATGATTTTGCCTCGTTTTAATTTAAAACTGCAGACAAAGCTTTCGCAAAAGAATCTCTCGTGAAATATGTTTGCCGAACAAGCTTAAATGAAGCACAAATTAATTTGATTTGGAACCTAAATGAAATGTGATTAGTGGATGTAAGTTTGTATCATGCGAAGAATGTTAGTCATTTAACAAGTGAATATTGGGTAATTTTGTTTCGAAAAAATGTACATGAGCATCAACGAGTTTAGTAGTGAACTGCGCTTTCTTTAAATACACGCGACTATAAAATGGTTTTATCGTAGCCAAAATAAACACAATTGTATTGTAGTGTGTGGAGTATTTTTCCAAGCAATTTTCCACTGCAATAGTTAAACATTTACCTGCATAATTGCATTCTACATTGAAGTCGAGCGAGTGGAGGCACTCGAACGCCGCTGATTAAATCTGGCCGGTTGGCGGGGCGCGCATTCTCGCAGTCTCCACTTCCGGTTTTATGTCCGGGCGACTTTGCGGTCGATTCACCGTGACTTTTTTTCCCTTAGCGGTTGTGGAAAAGCCCCGTGTACCCCCTTTCTGTCTCTCCCCCTTTGTCGCCAATTATTTTTGTCGAATTTCGAAATATCGAAAAGTTGCGCCGCCAAAAGTTGCCCCATTTTAATTGGTTGTTTCTGCGTCAACTGGTACGGAATTTGACAATGCCAGCTTTACTTTCTTTCAACTTTCAATAATCCAATCATCGCCCGTTCCAGGTATTATTACTTTATCCTAATCGGATAAAGTATTGTGATCGTGCGAAAATTCGACTGATTTGGATCAAGTATCATCCCCTGATCACGTTTTCATGATTTCTGGAAAATGTCTGTATGCCTGTGTACTATGTGTGTGTGTGTATGTCTGTGTGTTTTCTCCAAAACTATCAAGTCTATCAAGCTGAAATTTCATATCTATTATTTTCACGTAAAGTTTAAAAGCCATAAGGAATTTGGTCAACATCAGTCAACCGGAAGTAGGGTTTTTTTCGTGCAGAAAATTCAAAATCCGGTAAAAAAATCATATTTCGAAACTGCACCGGGAATTTTCTCCAAATTTCATATCTATAGTTTTCACATTAGCCTTAAGAGATACTGTGATTTTAGTCAACTTCTGACTACCGGAAATGGCAGTTAAATCTTGAACGATTTTTTTGTTTTTTTTTTTTTTTCGACCTTTTAAATATGTGGTATCGTCACAATATTATAATGTTGTACTCCTGAGTAAAATTTCTAGTTACGAAAAAATAATCATTAAAATCAGTCAACCGGAAGTAGGGTTTTTTTTTTGTCGAAAAGTTTACCACAGAATATTTCAGAAACTGCCCTATTGATCAAGTCGAAAATTTATATTTATAATTATCATATAAAATTTAAGAGTTGATAAGGTTTTGATTAAAATCCGCCGACCGGAAGTGGTAGTTTTTCTTATTTGAATATATGCCGAAGATCGTATTTTATATACGCGCGCGCACTCAACACAGTAATTTCATGATATGTATGTATGTATTTTGATTGGTGTGGTGGTGGTGTATGCGTTTTATTTACTTACGTACTTAAAAAAATTTATTTCGTTACTCTTTGTATTCCTCAAATATATGGATAAAGTCATGGGTTGGCTACACCCGAATTTTTTTTAATGAGTCTACCGAAATGGAAAATCTCATCAGCAAGTTCATCCACTAGCGTTCAAATTTTCATCGAACAAATTGCTTTGGGTACTGGCCGATATTGAAAAAAAAATTAAATAATAAAAAAAAAACATACTTCTTAGAAGAGAAATCTTTTATATTTTATATTAGTCAATAAATGCCCGTTTACGGTGTAATCAGATGGTTATCATTTATGTATATTTTATCGCCATCGTTTTCCGCCGATTACCATCCACTGTTGGATGATACCATTGGATGATGATGATACCATTGGATGATTGGATGGTACCAATCCGGTATTCTTTCTTCCATCGGTATTCTTTCGGCCATCCATTCTTCTTCTTATTGAGCAATCTGTATCCTTTCACATCCAGTACTCGTGTCCATCTACCATCCATTCTTTTCGCTATGTGCCACTTCAACTTTTTCACACGTTCCGCTATATTTGCCACTTTGGTCATGCTTCTTACCCATGTATGCCCCTTACGATCTCATTTTGTTATACTGAGCATACATCGTGCTTCTCTGTGTGCACTGAGCTTACGTAACATTCTTGAATTCAGCATCCACGTTTCACATCCATACGTCATAGCCAGTGGTGTTTTTCTAATATTTAATTTACCGGCTCGCACCCATAACCAAATAAAAAAAAAAAATAACAACAACAAAGAGATATATTTGGTGTGTTCATTACATTCCTTAGAAATATTCAAAATTTAAAATAATTCTTGGATTACGATACCTACTTGTAATTGACAATTTTGTGTTTTGAGACCCTTTCTTTTAAAGTAATATTATTCTCGGCAACTTTTGAATTACCGGCTCTACGAACCTAAATTATTTTATTTACCCTGTTTTGTCTTTTCCTATGTTTTGTGTTTTTCAATGGTGTTTTCCTATGGTGTGAACCCATAAGAAAACACCATTGGTTATAACTGGCAGTACGCATTGGTCGTATGCCTTCTTTTTTTTATTTTGAAGTTCAAAATGTAACAAAAAATGTAGTAGGCAGTTGAAATGTGAGAGTGCTTCGGGCTACCCGTGCCGTGAGTGTATTATACATAATATATGTGTGCATGCCATGAGTGTATGCGAGAGTTCCGCGGCTACCCAGCCAGGCAGACCCTTGCGCTACTATATATAGTTGTTACTGACACTGGATTGTTAAATTAGCTAAGATGTAAAAAATTGCGATTTTAAAAACTGTCTGTCTTCTTAATTGGTAGATTGGTAAGCTGCGTTGGTCGGCTAGTGTGTATTCCCCTTTTCCTCTATCCATGTAGATAAAGTATTGTGATCGCGTGAAAGTTCAACCTCCTGATATTATTATTTTTTGATTAGAAAGGAGTTTTCCGGGAAAAACTCGATTCAACTTGTTACTCATTCATACATAATAATGCGCACAAGGTAGGCTTCTAGAGCCCGTAATCTGTCGGATAAGTGGCTTAAAACGGCTGCTCTTCCAACCCTGAGTAATGTAGTGATTATGCGTCCGCTTAGCACTTCTTGTGACTCGTTACGGATTGTAACAAGCCAAATTGGCACCCAGGTGAAGCAGGTGTGCTGGCGACAGGGGTGTGGCAACTTTTACGATATCCTTTGTCTCCATTTAAAATAACATTAGTCGATAAATTTAGTTTTGAACGTCTGAAAATATCAAAAGTACATTTCACCTATTGAATAATAAAAATTGTCGAAATTTATAGTTAGCTGATCACGCAATATTCTAAGTTCGATCTTCTTCTTTGATCTTTAATTTGTGTAGGTATATGATGGGTAATTTCACAATGAAAGTTTCCGAACCCTGCCGATTTCGATACTCGGTGATTTTACATAGAATTTAAAGTCGAAAAGTGAGCAACAGAGTAAAACATGCACTTACACAATATATAATAAACATTAAGAAATCCTTGGCAAGAGTGGTAACTTTGCCGTGGTTTTCTCTTTTGTCGACAGTGAAAAGTTTTCCACTTTTTCCAGTTCTTTAAGCACATACATCCATATTCCACCGAGGTATAGCATTTTTACTTTATCCTAATCGGATTTAGTACATATTGTGATCGTGCGAAAAGACGACCTCGAAATTTTGTCTGATTTGTACCAAGTATCACGTTTTCATGATTTCTGGAAAATGTCTGAATGGCTGTGTGTCTGTATGACTGTGTGTCTTTTTGTCTGTATGTCTGTGTGTCTGTGGTTAGAATCGCTAATAACTCAAAAACCGTTTATCCTATTACACTGAAACTTCATATTTATTTGTTTTTTGCCAGCCATTACAATCGTCAAACAAAAATTTTCGTCAACCGGAACTGGTACTTCCCTTGGAAAGTCACCTAATTTTTTGTAATCGTTGGAAGGTTTTTCCAGCAAAACTATGATGCATATTAAGCTGAAATTTTGCATATGTAGTATATGTATCTTCAATATAATATGTATATGTAATTTTTAAATATTTTTTTCCAAACGGATAGTATTTTTTTCCAAACGGATAGTATTTTTACTCTTGGTTTTCGGTGTTTTTACTTTTTTCTCCGAAATTATCAAGTCTGTCAAGCTGAAATTTCATATCTATTATTTTCACATAAGGTGTGAGAGATATTATGATTTTGGTTAACATCCGCTAACCGGAAGTGGCAGTTTACTCTGAACGAGATTTTGTTTTTTTATTTTTTTCGACCTATTCAATATTTGGTATCTTCATAACATTATAATCCTTAAAGCAATACCTAGTTTTAAAAAATCATTAAAATCGGTCAACCGGAAGTGGGGTTTTTTCTTGTAACAAAGTCAAAAACCCTGTTATTTTTCTTTGTGCACGGTTTTTTGACTTTTTCAGTTTTTGGTTACTCTTCATATTCCTCAAATATATGGATAAAGTCATGGGTTGGCCACACCCGAATTTTTACTTTATCCTAATCGGATAAAGTATTGTGATCGTGCGAAAATTCGACCTCGAGATTTTGACTGATTTGGATCAAGTATCATCCCCTGATCACGTTTTCATGATTTCTGGAAAATGTCTGTATGTCTGTGTACTATATGTGTGTGTGTTTTCTCCGAAACTATTAAGTCTATCAAGCTGAAATTTCATATCTATAGTTTTCATGTTAGCCGTAAGAGATGCTGTGATTTTAGTCAAAATCGTACGACCGGAAATGGCAGTTTACTCTTGAACGATTTGTTGTTTTTTTATTTTTTTTGGCCTTTTAAATATGTAGTATCGTCACAAAATTTTAATGTTGTAATCAGGAGAGAAATTGCTATTTTTGAAAAAATAAATTTTTTAAATCAGTCAACCGGAAGTAGGTTTTTTTTTTTTGTCGAAAAGTTTAACACAGAATATTTCCAAATCTAACACATCGATCAAGTTGAAATTTCATATCTATAGTTTTCACGTTAGCTGTAAGAGATACTGTGATTTTAGTCAAAATCGTACGACCGGAAATGGCAGTGTACTCTTGAACGATTTGTTGTTTTTTTTTTATTTTTTTCGGCCTTTTAAATATGTAGTATCGTCACAATATTGTAATGTTGTACTCCTGAGAAAAATTTCTAGTTACGAAAAAATAAATCATTAAAATCAGTCAACCGGAAGTAGGTTTTTTTTTTGATGAAAAGTTTACCACAGAATATTTCCGAAACTGCCCCGGCTATCAAGTCGAAATTTCATATCTATAGTTTTCACCTTAGCTGTAAGAGATACTGTGATTTTGGTCAACATCTGACGACCGGAGGTGGCAGTTTTTCCTATTTGAATATATGCCGAAGATCGTATTTTACATACGCGCGCGCACTCAACATAGTGATTTCATGATAAGTATGTATGTATGTATGCTGGTTGGTGTGGTGGTGTGCATGCGTTTTATTTACTTACGTACTTAAAAAAATTATTTCGTTACTCTTTGTATTCCTCAAATATATGGATAAAGTCATGGGTTGGCCACACCCGAATTTTTTTTGTAGCACACAGCTTTGTAAATCTTTTTAATCAACGGTTCATCAGAAGTTTACCTACCTACGGTCAGTTTCGTATTTTTAGATTTTTCTTTGTGCCACAAAAAACATATATGAAGCTCAGTTTGCTATTATGTACAAGATTTAAAAACACGTGTCACGTCACAGTCACGTGCAAAAACATGATGTCAACATATCGAATTTTCCTTATGAAACGTTATTTCTCATTTAGCTGTGCAAAACAATATTAAAAAATGTTACGCTATTCTATAGCATATTTTAGGTTTCAAAAACTTCTCTTTGATGTCGACTATAATTGCTAATATTGTTTTCTTCTTAATTAGTCCAAAGAAACATTTTGTATCACCTTATGACCTATGGGCTTACAATATATAATAAGTTATTGTGAAACTTTATATCATTAATATATTAGGTATATCCAAAGCCGGTGTTTATTACTACGTTTAATTGAACGACGCGTCGTTGTCCTGATGCTGCCTTCCTTCTAGGCAAAATTTATTTCGTTCCCTCCAGTTTATTACAGCCGTTCTAGATTGATGTGTATCGGCGATTTGTGCTCGATGAATCACTGTGTACAATGCATTTTGTTAGCTGAATCGGGATATGTTTGGGATGCCTAAACATTGTACATTATGCAAGTTCCTTTTGTAGAAATCCCCCGTTCGCATGGGTACGCCATTGTTGATAGAATAAAGGAAGAGCAAGGAAATATAAGGATTTCTAATCTACGTTCGATGTCATTTTCACCCTCAGGTATTGAAAAAGAATCAAAACACTCGCAATCAGATCACGCATATTCCCATATCAATCAACTCGTAGGCGTAGCTTAGGTTTAGCAATCCCATAAAATATTTTTAAACTCAATAATTCGGATTGTATTCGTGTACTACGAAACACGGATTCATTATTTCTGCATTATATACATAGGTACACACTCGTACCTACATACATATGTAGGTACATACATATAATATAATGTAATATACTCGTATTACAAAAACATTTTGAGAATGTAAAAAATGTCATCGCCCGATTCTATTAGACGATGAATTGTGCTATTTGGATGCCGAAAACAAAACTTGACGCTTGTATTTTTTTGTCATTTTAGAATCTAATATAATATTTATAGTAGGATTTGAACAATACATCCCACATGCGAGTGTATTGCCGAGGCCATTGTTCGATTCTTCTCTTTGTCTCAAAACAAACACTTGTTGTTCCAGCAGTCAATAATAAGTGACGGTGAGGACGACGCCCACTTTTCCAATTCATCATTGAACGCTCACATTGAATAATCATCGTCGATTGCGAAATTCGAAAGCGGACCTGAGACAAAAAGATGGGGAGGGCAACTGATTGACAGCATTTCAAAACAATGAGTACGAACCATCTGATGAATTCGGAAGTTAGTTTGATTTATTTTAATTTTGTGAATACCAGTAGTTGCGGTGGCGCAAACACAATGGCCCAAAAGCGTGGGCTAATGAACGTCTCGACGTTATAAATAAACCTGACAAAACAGAGATGGTATCTCGACGCTCGTCTTCATCTTGGGTAGACAAAAATGACATTATGAAGACAAAAGGTCGCCACAAGCGGGGTGGACATTATGAGCCTCAGATAAGCCATCGGCGGTTAAAGAATCCTGTCGAGTAGCGCCGCAGGACACGTAAAGTACACCCATGGATCATCTCTGGAAAGATGTTGGTCTGATAAAGCAAATTCATCGAACAAAACAAAATATTCAAATGTGTACAAACGCCACCGACACCGTTTATTTACATATCAACCGTTCCAGTACCATTCTCGTTTAGTTTCTTTTCTTAAATTATAATATTTAGGATCAACTGTTCATAAATATCCATTATTGATGTTTTACTAATGGAAGCATTTAAATTAAAGCGCATAACTTTGTCAACTATCCTTGGTGATTGTATCCAGAACAAAATGAAGTTTCAGCGTGATAGGATTACATACAGACATTTTCCAAAAAATCATTAAAACGTGATCAGGGGACGATACTTGATACATATCAGTCAAAATCTCGAGGTCGAATTTTCGCGCGCTCACAAAATTTTATCTATAAGTATTACATATATGGATAACGTAGGTATTACGTATATGGATAAAATAATATTAATATGCGATAAACGTTCTATGATATTCGAATAAATATTTTTTGCTTGCTATCACCGTGAAAGGCGTGACGCTCGAAGGGTTAAAGTTGACTACAATCCCATATATGCACACGTGCTATCTACTAAAGCGTCATGTAAACAAAGACGCTGAGGAATTCCGATGACGGTCGATCGTCTTCTCAGCAAGCATATCTTTGTAGACGTCAGTGGACATCAATCACGATTTGACAGTGATTTCAAACGAGTGGGTGGCGTTCACCTCCCCTCATAGCTGTGTTTTTATTTATTTGTTTATTATATTATTTTATTTGATCCATCCGACATGCGACGAGAATTTCGTACATGTGTAAATACACACAAGCACAATAAAGGCTGCATCATTGTTGATATTGTAAACTCACGATTAATCAATGCCTTTCTTTCCCTTCTTAGCGTTATTATGGTTCGTTAATCAAACGTCAGCCGGTTAGGGTACGGAGGGAACCCCGTCCTTCTCGACAAAATACACAATTTATTATACCCTTTATGCTCTGCATAAACATCCCATTTTGGTTATAATATAATATCGAATAAAACGTTCATTTTTTCGCAAAAGTACCGGATACATTCTACCTATGGGTACATTCTCCCCATACAAAATATGAAAAAACAAGGAATTTCCAACATGTTACACATAAGACATTAAGATTTTTATTAATCTGGATATAGAGTAAGGATCTAGAAATCTAGCACCGATTGAAAAATCGAAAAATTTGGAAGAATATGGCGATACATAGATACAGATAGTACAGACGGATGTAAAGCTTTCGTCCACCATCCCCTTCAAACTAGTTATTATATCGGTGTTGACTTACGAATTATGGCCGATAAAGTCAATCTGTCGAGTGTTGAATGTTTTGATTGGGAGGTCATGCCTCGTAAACGGCCCATATTGTCGAAACACGCTAATCAAATCTGACGTCGAATGAGCTTTCCTTTTGCAAACAGCCGCTATTAATACTGCAAACATCGTAAAACGGTAAAAGCTATCCAGCTTATGATTGACACATATTGCTCTACAAACAAAAATGTATCTATGGTTACCCTGCGAAGCTTTTCTACGAATATTGTACATAGATCTAAATAAAACTTGATACAAAACAAATATGTAAAAATGTTCAAGTGACGATTGTGTATTCTCAACTTGCAGGTATTTTAGCCGACTTTCGCCGACATTCAACGGGTGTACCTTACCCGGCTAACCTTTTTGTGCCTGTGTGTTTTTTTTTTTTGTGTCAGTTGTCATATCATTTGACCCGTACATAACATTTCTCACCAAAATCCATTTCACATTTGAACGAGCGCTGCCCAACCGACGAGCATGCGCAAGAAAACAGCACTCATTGTGCGATAAACACGATTGAAATAGACGAAGCGTGATTATAAACAGGATAAGGAAGGACACAAAGGACACTTGGCGTGAATGGGTGGCCCGCCGGGGTGATCCGTCACCGGCCCAAGGCGAATAAATACCAGATATACTAGTGGACATACCTACTCTAATAGCACCAGAAATTACAATAACAAAGCCCAAAAAATCAAAAGCTCAAATTTCACAATTGTGACATAATAACTGCAGCACGAGCGAGAATACGTTTCATCGAATTCTAGCTTGACTCTTTTCAGCATCTGTACCCTTGTTGTGATCAAAATAAATACCAAGTTCAATATGCCTACATATATGAATTATTTATAATATAAAAAAAAAACTACCCATTTCGACCAAAATCAGTCGATTCCGTCCGTCTGCAAACGTGCAAACAGTTGTGAGCTTTCATTGAAACGGACACTGAAATGGGATTAGGGTTTTTGGGGGTTGTATTGTGCAACAAACCCTTTTGGGTCCGGTCACCGGGGTTATTCGCAACACGTTCTCAACAACCATAACAATCATTACGTAACTATTAAATCCTTTCAGTGGCCCATTCGTGGCCGGCTAATAGTTCTGGGACTGCACGGTCTTAATGAACCGAACTGGGAACCGTGGTTCCGACACGCGGATAACTATTAACCATTGTGCGCCCGTAAACCCAAAAGCCTTTGATTAATAATGTGAAGATATACCACTCACAATGGACGGAGCTCGTTTATTTACATATTGTGTACACACACACACACACATTCACGAAATTAAAACAAATATGTGTACATACATATATAACACGTTCACATACTCGAAACAAGCACGGCGAGATGATTGCTAAAATTCCCCAACTCGTCCGCAAAATAAGACATTTTTATATTAATTTGAATTAGAAAATATTTGAGAATGTTGAATATTGAACTGTGCATCGTCGGTCGAGTCGAAGACAATGTCCGACTACTGTCTCTTGTGTGATTGTGTTCGGTTGACAAATCGCGCGCGAGCGTGTTTAGAAATGTCATTATGATGCACACACGTGAATGCATCTTGCATGTGGCATGCAGTGTGTTTGGAGAGGGCCTGTTGCATCAGCGAGCGAGTGCTGTGCCAACAGACGTTACTCAAACACCAACACCATACTCTTCAACCGCATTCGCCATATTGGATCAAGAAATATTTTAAGCTTGTGAAAATTTCATAAAGGTTCCATTAAGGTTAAAAATTTGAATGGTTTATTAGGTGTACTGCAACAAACACACGAGTAAATTTTTAGCACTCTTGTCTATTATTTTACCTATAATAGATACACATGCATATGTCATACAACGGAATTGTTTAAAGATGTGAAGCACATCGAATGTTATTCTTACTTTTGTATTGTCAACACTGCATACGCGCTATATTCATGCACCACTGTAATCTATTATGCAGCATTTGAATTCTATACGCTCTTGAGACCGTCTTTGAGCGGTCCGTGAGCTATGTCACGCTCATTGGCGACGAAAAAATTAAAATAAAGCGTTAACAAAGCTGCTGGCAAACATTCTAGGTGATTATATTATACATATATGTACGTCGCGAGAGGGTATCATCATGCCAGAGCAAATATTGGGTGATACTTAACGTACAAGTCCAGCATCTCTCTTGGTCCACTGCCGTATGTCAAAGACGCTAATGAACGGAAGCCGTTGGACCAGTAGCCGTGTTGACACTCCAGTGACTTCCATGTCGTCTTAAACCGGACCAGTGGTAGCCAACGTTTTGAGATCTAATCTTGAACTGAACCATGATATGTTAAAAAAAATTTAACCCGCAATACCAACTATATAACAGTTTAATAAAAGTAAATCAAAGAATTTTTAAATAGCTCATGCTGTCAATTGTCCACATTGATGGTTGGCTGTCAAATCGTAGAATAGTTAGTGCAAAACTTGTATAAGGGGTGAACTCCCCTTACTATGGCAGAAATTCTCCCTCTACCGGATGAACTGAGCTGGGTTGAGTTGAGGTGTCATAAAATTTGAAATATGTATTTCATCGTTTTTGTTACATGCTTCTTTATTTACTCAACTATACTAATCATCTGAGACTACACCCGCGTCATATTCTCGTAAAACAAGAAACTTAAACAACGACCAAAAACTCGCTATGAAATACAATGTCACGATTCGACAATTTATAGCTATTAATATTCAAACAAATAATAAGAAATGTTATATCGTTTCGCGCACATCACCTGACACCTACATATGTATGTACATACATAGCAATGGCAGTGGCGAATATCTTTCAAACTAAAATTGCCGTTGCATTTTTGCAACGCGGAAACTTTTAGGAAATACCAGGATAAGCCAGTTGACAACAGCTAAAACGGGGATAGAAGTGGGTGCTCGGGCATACAACAGACTCGGTTTGTTTAACTAATGGATTCTACAAAAAAAAAAATCCCTCTCACTCACCCCGGACGAGTGCACAAAACGTTAAATAGAAGACAGAAAGACAGTTTTGTGTGTGTGATGACAGAATAGAGGTGCGGAGTACGGGAGGAGGTTGTACGTAAAAATTGGTAGACAAATATTAGGGCACACAATGGGTCATTCAATCAAAGACAGCACGGCCACTAGACAAACAATCCTCAGTAGCTTGTTATCATTGTTACCAGATTTTACTAGAATATTACTCTGTGTATGTATGTACATATGTATACACTATGTGAGCTCAATTGCACCATGCGTGAGCTGAAGAATAAGGTAATAATCTTTGAACAATATTTTAAGAAATATAATGCTATTGACAATACATTGACTCTTATTCAAATGTATTCTTAACAGAAATGTGTTATTAGTGTTATTACACTTTGTCTATGTGTAATTTTTTTTCATTTCATTTAATTTTTTTTATTTGATTCCTCAAACGCTTAAATAAATAAAATCTAATCATTGAAAACGTTATCATCTGCGGCTAGGGCTAAAAGAAGAAGAGACAAAGTCAGACAGTCAAGTGATCGGATTACTTTTCAATGTTGGCGACTGCTTATCTAATATTCATTGCTTGTAATCTGCTTGTGATAGTCCGTGTTCTTCGCCTAAGTGGTTTTTTCTTAGTCTATAATGCAAAAATAATAACTACTGAAACTGATATTGGTTTGCCGACATTTTTTGTTGACATTTACTAATGGAATACACCTTTGTGAATGGTAGTAAAATAATAAAAAAAACAAAATCAATAATTTTATACAAAAACTAACCTAAACATTTGATAATGAAGTAAATCGAAAATACGACATAGAATTTATTTGGCTATAGTTTTAAAAACGACATTCGTCGTCGTACAGTTGAACAGTGGTAGCCAAAATGTGACCAAACAACGAAAAGACAATATTGAGCAAGTGATTAGAGCTAGTCCATCGAGGACCCGTCTCTCTCCTTACGTGTGAAATATCATAATTGCGTAGAATGTTATTTTGTGTGTTTGGGGCAAACACGTCTTGTTGGACGATCATTTTCCATGAATGCCTCATTTTAGACTAAATGGGTATGTTCAAAACAAACCGTTGCTTCAACCCGATCCAACCATCGATAAAATTACCAAAGTTCGCAATTAACCCGAAAGTCTGTGTTCGCTGTCAATGTTAATATGAGTAGGTACGAGCATGTACAATATCTAATTTGAATTTTATATTTAAATTTAAGGATCAAATTCCTCTGCGCTCTCAACGCATGGCTTTAACGGTTGTAGATAAACCTTTGTTCAATATCACGAGCAACTTAACTATTAAGAGAACTAGGACCATAAAGATCTAAAATTAAAAAAAAAATTAACATTAAAACATTTGATGTAACCGTCGAGAACATTATCGGTCGGCTCACATCAATTCTTCACCTTCCGAGAAGTTCATTGATCATTTTTGTGTAAAATGTTGGCATACTTTGTATGTACATACATATATTAAAAATACAGTAGCCCTAATATCCCAATGTGAAAATTTCTCACGACAGTTTCAATGATCGTCTTTCTCCTTGCGATTTGAATGTCTTGAAAAAAATCACGGAGAAAGAATCTCCACTAATTTAACTTACGACTTTTTTAATCGACAAATTTGAACCATGGTATTGTAATTATTGTAGAGAGAGAGAGACGGTGGTAAAAAAATGAATAAACAGGTTGAAATAGTCGTTACATTTGCGCTTTCGGTGTGTTAACAAATGTGTTGGTTAAACAATTGAACATATTCGAGGGAAGGAGGGGGAGGGAGGGAGGGGTAGGTTATTTATTACGGCATTTCTTGGTATTCGTCCATTTTCGGACACCTAAATATATGATAGACAATAAAAATGTAAAATGCCACGTCGGACCATAACAAATGTTTTACAACGGGACCAACAATGAGGCGCGTTTGACGGGCTTTCTTCTGGTTAACAGTTTTGGTTAACAGCCATCACTGCCATCGCATCGGGGCTGCAGCCACATCACATCACTCTTTGCAACGAGTCAGAAGATTTCAACCGTTTTATAGTGCGTTCATTATTATAATAATTTTTTATTGTGAAATAATTAAGTTAAACGTTGCTTCCATCAACTTTACTCTTGCGTATATCCATCTATAACTCCGTAGTTAATCATTGACCGAAAAATTTCACTACATATTTCATTTACATTGTACATAGTTCATTTACGTATTTGAAGCCATTTATTTATGACGTCACCGTACAAAGGTACCGAGAGTGTCTTAATATGCCAAAATGGACTTCAACCATTTGATTGCGATAATTTCTAGCGTTAACAATAATTTGCACCAATGTTTGTGCCTAAAGAGATGTAGGTATGCTTCGATTGTTGGGGAGCAAATTCCCAGCATTTCGAAAAGCTACAAAGTTGGCTAGTTTATGATCAGTTTTAAGACTCAAAGTTTATTTGTAGCAGCGCTTGTTTACAACCATTTATGGGGCCATTGTTGAACGACTGTTTCCTTTTTTCTCCATGTGTTGTTTCCTTTTGGTCTCTTCTTGTCCAGCCTCTCTCTTCATTGTCCATTTCACATTTTAATCTTTGGGACGAGGGAGCTAGGTGGTGGGGTGAGGACTTGACGTTTATACAGCCTTGCTCTGAAACTGAACCATATATTTTGACAAATGTACCCATCGTGCCCAACAAGGGAGACAAATGGCCACATTGCGCTTTCAGTTCAAGCCGACAAGAAAGTGCATTATCGTATTTGTCGGAAAAAATGCCCATTTACTTAAAGAAATGAGATAATGTTTTCGAAAGAATTTATGACAGCTGTAAAATAAGCACAGAGCCCAATGAGATAGGTACTCTATGACGAAGCCGCTTTTAAAGCAATTTCTCCTTTTAGTGATTAGCTACATAAATCATCCATTCAATATTGGATCTGTGGAAATTCTTTGAATAAAGCTTTGCAAAATTTTATTCAGTTTTAATTAGGTACTCTATGGTGACGATGGATTTGAAAGCTATTTTTGTTATTGCTAACAATAATAACCGAATCTAATTTTATACCTTGACTATATTAACGAGACACTGTTATAATTATAACTTATTACTATTGAGCACCATTTAAAAAGCTTATTAGTATTTAAATTTGAAAGGTCGCTTAATATAAATGAAATGTAACTATGTAAGTGTGCAATAAAATTCGAGTTTTACAGCCGTTCGTTGTGTACTGTGTAGCCGTCAATCTTGATGGAGACAATGTTGAAAATAAATAAGCCAGTGCTCTTGCTAATTCAAATCAACAAAGTTAATTTTGCCGGGCATACGACATAAAAAAAATTATGACGTATTTTCGTAAATGAAATCGATTGTTAAATAAATTAATTTAATATAGACATACATATGTATGTACATACACATTGTATATATGTACATATTCTAACAATGTTAAATTTACATAGTAAAATTGAAATATGGGGATCTATCTGTGATAGCTGATCGGTCGCATTTTCATGGAATTCATACTTGTTAATAGAAAATGTATAAGTACATACGATGTATGTTTTGTCATGTCGGCGTATCGAAACGGTGGAAATTTGCGTCAAATCCGTGAACCGTTAATTTTCCGCGCTGAAAGGAACGCGTACAAAATTCGACACGAAATTTGTGGAACTATAATCGAGCAGAGAAAATATCCGATGAATATTTGCAAAAACAAATATTATGCACAGATCTCCAAAGCGCGCAAAATTTCATTGTTCATATTTGAGCCGTTTCGTTTCACGATTGTTGGCGAGATAATCCTTTCGAGGCTGCTTCAGAGCCATCGTCAATCGACGGATCGCGTACTCTACATCAACATCTACACTAAATTTTATCAACCAATAAATAAAGGCTCGTCACAATGTATCAGCCGTAGGTATGTTTGTATGTACAAAAATCGAACTTCGAACACTGTAGATGCAGTATTTTTAGTTTAACAAGATAATATGCAGGTTGAGTATGTGTTACTTCTATGTACATATACTCTGTCCAACTTAAGAAGAACCTTCTCTTGCGCAGCTAAAACACAATATGTAGGTACTTTATCCGATTAGGATAAAGTGAAAAGAGGCAAGTGGCCGCCCAAAATTTACGACTAACTCTCATCTAAATAACTGGTTTCAACTAATATTTTATTTCTGTATTAAATTCTTAATTATAATTATTTTAAAGTAATAAAAAATCACAATCAATAGAAAAAATATCTGACTATTGATTTCAATACTCACTTTGAGCACAGGGATACTATATTTTGAGTTATAGATCGCAAAAGCCAAAAAAAATGGATATTTTTTACATTTTTTAAATTGCGAATATCTCATAAACGAGAGCATATCAACAAAAATCATTATCGGATTCGAATTTAATGGGTCAAACTTAGTAAAGATTGACGAATCTCCGCTCTGGGTATTTTTTGTTGTTGCTCAGTGTAATGAATGTCAGTAATTTCGTTAAAGAAAATGAAAGGAAAATTCAAAAGTGAAATGAAATACTACGAATGTAGAAGTTAATTACATTGTTATATTATTGTACCTATAGTTGTGTTTTACGGTCAATATGGTCGCAATATTCACATTAAATATATTATCAAAATATAAAATGCGTTAAAGAGTAAATAGAATGACTGTATAAAAAATGTATGTATGTACATACATATGTATATTATGTATATAGAAAAATTAAATAGTTATAGTTAATGTTTATCGAATGAGAAAGAATTTTATTTGGTCGGGTCTGAAAAAAGGCGTAACAAGTGCGAAAAACGACGCCAAAATGGTAAATTCAAGTCGCTCTTAAAATGGACATAGTATAGTATAGTCACATGTGTCAAAAACGGGCAAAAGTTTCTTTCTATCACAGAGAGACGAACTATACACTGACTGATATACTGACTCAAACTAACTCAAAACAAATTAATAATCCAAACTTTAAACCCGCAAAGAATAACTGTATATGTATACATAGTAGAGCATGAATTTGCCTGGTAGGCTGGGTAGCCTACCCGGCACGTCAGGTACACAAACGCTCACTCACTCATTCACTCACACGACGCGGTTTGCGCGCAATGTGCAATAACTCACATAAACACCCATAACACGGTGACGACCCGATGACATTGTCAACTATAATATTATTTGGACTTTGGACAGTGTTATTTGAACTTTGAGATTTTAGGCAAGGTAACATGTAAAGTTGACAAGATGGTTGAAGATCGCTACCTGTCACGATTATCGTAACTGACGTTCAGCTGTAACGGGCGAGCAATATAGCATCGAAACCGAAAACCGAGAACAATGTGCCATAATTTCGACCAAGAAAAGGTTGTATGAAGGAGTGACCATCGAGCCGGCCATATTTCACTGGCTCATTTTCGCCTTATGCCAAACAATGGCACCAGCGATTCGCGAGCCGAATCGCAACACTTTGTTTATCGGTTCGTGGAAATAGCGCCCTGGGGCAGGGGCCTGGTACAGTGACACCTCGAGCATCATTCCCGTACACTCACTGCACAAAAAATATTATAGTGACAAAATATTGAAAAAACAGTCGAGTAAATCACGCGTGACTGCTTCCGAGGTGATTCAAAGACATTCTGTAATTCAATCCGCATGATAAACAATGACAAATTTGAGCATTTCACTCGCAAAACGTAGTCAAGCTAAATAAAATTATTTCCACGTATGGCAAATGTCGAATTTTCAATGACATGATAAGAAATATGAGACTTTCCTCCCCCGCTATGACATAACGTTAAATTAAATTATTCAGCTCGCAAACCAATTATGAATAATTGTGCTACAAAGCTCACGGCTGTCTGTGCCTATGTGCATTCAAGTGAAAGTGTTAACCATGCAAAATAAATTATAATCTCAGCAAATTTCTACAAGGTTCTAAATTGGGACCCTTATTATTTATATTATATATTAATGATATTGTTAAGGGAGTTGATAAGTGTAAAGTTCATCTTTTTGCAGATGACACTTTAATATATGTGATAGGTTGTGATGTTGATGAGATGGCTAATATTTTAAATATGGAATTAAATTATATGTATAAATGATTGATTGTGTGAAAATAAATTAAAACAAAAATGATGTGGTTGAATAGTAAAAATGTGTTGAATGAAGTTAATGATACAATTATTGAAATAGTTGATAATTTAAAATATTTGGGAATTCATATAGACTCTAAACTGAACTTTAAGGTACATGCTGAATATATAATTTAAAAAATGGCTAGAAAAGTTGGTGTTTTATGTAGGTTAAGAAATATTTTAAGTAGGAAAAGTAAGGTTTTAGTCTACAATACAATTGTCTTGCCACACCTGGTTTATTGTGCCACTGTACTTAATATGTTCAGTGGCCAAGATTTAGAAAAAATTCAAAGGTTGCAAAATAGAGCTATGAGAGGTATTTTGAATGTTGGTAGACTAAAAAGTATTAGAAGTATGTTAGATGAATTGGGATGGATGAGTATTAGAAATTGTTTAAAATTAAACACATTGTCTTTTGTTTATAAGTTAGATCATAAGTTATTGCCAAGTTATTTTAAGAACTATATCATTAGATATAGTGATATTCATAATTATTCTACTAGAAATAAGAACAAACTAGTTGTAGGTAGAGTAAGGAAATCAAAGACAGCTGGTGGTGTTTTTCACAGGGGTGTTTCAATGTATAATGCCCTCCCGGAGTGCGTCAAGTCTTCTAAGACAATAGATGCATTCTTGAAAAGTGTGAGGAGACACCTCTGTGAGAGATAGTAGTTATGTATAAGTATAGTGTGTAATGTGTAATTGATTTATGTAGTTGTTATAAATATGTAATAGATGTAAGTTAAATTAGCTAATTAGCTATTATTATATAAAATAAATAAATGTATTATGAAAATATACATATAATCATTTGTGTAAAAAATAAAATCAAATACGTAACTACTAATTAAATTATAATCCGACAGTTCGAACTCCACGTATCGAAAGCTTCGCGTCTTGTTCTTCACAAATCGGTATTCATTCCTCGTGGTTGATCGTAAATTTAACACGTTCGATCAGTAAGGTATGTAGGTATGTATTCGAATTTGAACCAAATAGCCGGGGGGGTTTGTACGACCCCCGCAGATCATTCAACACTTCATCATCGACACTTTAACGTTTTATTGTGAATCAAATTATTATGAAAACATGATCTCGACGCGTTAACACAGCGAGGGTTAAGTATTGCCGTTCTCCACGTTGCGATGTAGCATTCTGTATATATTAACAAACACAATTCAAATGAACGGTTGGGTTGACGATAATCCAAATTAAAAATTATATATGATTTATTACACAATTCGTCAAGGGTACATTGTTGTAGAAAAAAATTAACATTTAATAATAAAAAAAACAAGGCAATTGTTTGTAGTTAAAATTTCGTTAATGGTTTTTTATCCCTGTTTACCAATGCGTGCCAAAAGGCATTGATGTCACCAAAGTAAATAATTATATTTCAAGTTTAAGTAAATCACGTGAATCTTTCGCGTGATAAATGGTATTTTGGAACGAATCGTTCAAAGGTTTCTCAAACTTATAAAGGCAACGTATCTCAACATCAGATTCTTACATTAAAAATGTGTCTACCAGTATTTTAATTAAAATATTTTGTAACATTAAAGTAGTTTAAACTTAATTCATTATTTATGAAATACATTTGGTATGGTTTTTATTAACGATAGCGTTTGCCAGATTTAGTCGACAATGGTGAAATTTATTCATAACGATCCTATACAGCCAATTGTATGGCGATATCGACACAACGAGCAGGGTGGCCACTAAACTGTGAAATCCCCCAAAAGAATGAATCGAGCTTTTGGCCAGCGCAGTTTTCAATTGTGTGCAGAATTAATCGTTGCATTTGTGATGCAAATGAGGGTCAGGTGCAACGCGTACGACATCTGCATTTATGCAACCAAAACTATATCACCAATTGAACCACATCACTCGCGACAGTTAATAAATGAAACGTCGAAGAAAATTTCAATGAAGCTATTTTGCAATTAAAATCTGCGAATATTCGAGATGAACTGTGTATATTTATATACATTTGTATGTACGTACCTACGTCTCTTTATAGCGAAACTGTTACGGGGAAATTACAGCAAACCCCCCCTTACTCTCTGTCGAATTTCATTCTAGCGCGAAATATTAAGGACGTAGTCAGAGTAGAGTGACCCCATCCCCTTCATCCCTCATCCGCTCAGCACCAGATATTAAAAATATTTTTTGTGTCGTCCCATTGTAAGGCAACACCCCACTTATGTCCGGCTACAATGGCTCGGATAATAGGCATTTTTAATATATCACATTGATTATTCATGAGCGTATTATCTGGGCATTAAAATTTGTAATTTCAATACGCTTCATTCATACCAGACTTAACGCTGTTTGTGTGTTTTTATCGATACAAATCACTTACATATGTAGAGACGCACATTTATGAGAGAATTTTTGCAAAAAATTAAAAAACATTAATTATAATACAATTATTACATCATTTCCGTATTCATTTATTTTATCAACAAATATAAAAGATCTCCATTTTAAAGTTTAAACTGTTAAAATTTTATCTACTACCGTCTTGCTTAAAAAAAAAACTACAGATGAAACTACTTTTGCTTACTTATTTGCACTCCCTATTGTAACATTTACACCCTTTGGTGACTCATATTGAAATCGTAGTGATTGAATTTTTTCAGAATGATGATTGTTCTATATATGTATGTACATATATAATAATGAATAAGATTTACGAAAATGGTCTAAAAATGTCAGTAGGTAGGTATAACATTAACGTTTATTTACAATTTTCATTCTCGCATGAAAAAAAAAACAACATCTTCTTGTTGCATAATCATCACGAAAATTTATCGCACTGTCATTCAAAAATTTTGTGCAAAGTACAATAGATAAATAATAAATAAATGCAGACAGAGATAACTGACTTTTGCATTTACATAGCATCTACTCAGTATCTTACGACGAACAATGTAAATACCGTTTTACGATGAAATAATAGTAGGGTTGGTAGAATAGGCAAATTAGGTCCCTATTGTCGTTTTTGGGATAAACTAGTTTTAATATTTTTTTAATATGCCTCATGAAGCTGTTATACTGGTCATCATAAATATTTATCCGGTTGCGACTGCTTTTTTTTTTGTGAACGCGAAATATCGCCAGGAGATGATTCAGAAAAATTCCCATAAACTGGAGGCAAATAACGTCAAGTGATGTAATTTATGGTGGTCGATATGGGACAAAATAGCCTAGGGACCCGACCGTCTTGATTTCAATAAAGATGGCCGCTGCGAGAATTCCCGTTTCATTAAATATAATATTATGTGTCGCGTCATTGCCAGGAAAATTCATTAAACTGTACCCTAGTCTTATATGTAGATAAATAACATTTTACAATTTAAACCACGGAAAAAATGTATACGTAATTTCTTTTTGTGCTTGATGAGAATTATTACTTATTTAAAAAAAATTGACTGAATGATCTCGCATACGAATTACATACATTTATCGACCATGCACGATTTTAGATTTGATTCAGCGACGTATGCTACAATTCCACGAAACGTATTCCAACTCCTAGACTGTGGGGCGCTTTTTTTTTTGTCTTCTTTTGTATTATTATTTCACTTTATTGTTTATTTTTTTTTGTTAAGTTCACGCAAACATTTCACAGTGACACATTCGAATCGGCCGCGACGCGCTCATTGTGAAATTGAAATTTATGAATATTTCTTATGGCGTTTTGAAAGGATGTTTATGAAAATAAATCTGAAACCCTTTGCGCGCGCGGGGGACTCTTCTTGTTCGAGATTAGCAAGGTGTGTCGCCCTCCATTATGCATTAATTTATGCCTGACAAAAGGTGGTTCGCACAATGGCGCGACACCGCGCATTCCCATCCCCCCGTGTTATATTTTCAATTACGTTTAATCCGTCTTTATTGCGTGTAAGCATTTAAAAGTGAATTATGCGCGCAGGACTCGAGTGCCCGTGTGTGAAACAAGACTAAGGACACACCGACCGAAAACGATTCAGAGCATTTTTTCTGCTACGAGACTCTACATACACAATAGTAGCGGTGATTAGGCCGTGCGACCGGTTGTCGGACTACTGCCACAGCAGCCTACACAAAACCACCAAATTCGCTTTGTTTTTCCATTTTCCCGTGTTCAATGTGAAAAGTTTGAGTTTCGCGAATGTTGCACGTTGTCCGCATCGGTGGATAAAAACCGAATTTCGAGTGGATCCTTCCGGTTTGCACGCATCTGCATGCTGATCGCTCGTTTCGTCCAATTGTTCCCTAGCAGCTTACACACCCTTTCTCCTCGTCGATGTTTGATACGTTTCCAGCAGTTAATATTTCGTTTAAAAACGATCCCTCTTGAGTTTGTATCAGTTTTTTTCCATTCGCCCTCGTACGAAGGGTATTGTTTGCGTAACCATGGTTTAACAAACCATACATAATAGCGCTAAAGTTAGCCAGCCGTAAACTTGCGAGCTCAGATTTAATTTTCTACTTCAGCTGTTTTATCACAAAAAAAAATCACATACAGATTCGTTTTAATTTGTTCGTTTTAATGCTTCAGAAAGTACCTCAAATGAAATTGCAGATAATGACTCAAGTCCGTTGAATAAACAGACGAATTTTGATTTTAAGTTAGTGCACAGATATTGTTATGTCCAGTTTACAAAAAAATTGAATTATCATACACAAATCGTCCCTCTGCATCAAAACCTTCATGTTTAAAAAGTATTGTATGTCCAAATAGCATATTTGAGAATATATTGCCTTATTCAAATATATTATATGTCAATTTCGTCCATAGTTTTCATGCAAAACAAAACTGGACACACAATATCTGAGCACTAACCCATCGATATGTATGTATGTACATATATACATACATGTATACGCCAATAAAAACCTTGTTATGTAATCGAACGAATTGAATGGAACAATTATATTAACGGTATATAATTCTATATTCATTAAAAAAGACAGTGTATTTTAAGTTGTACATTTTCATTAACAATTTTTAATTGTAAAGGTACATAGGTTTGGGACAAAGTTGAAATATACAAAAATGACACCCCTGCCCTCTATTAGCGGCCGCCCAATCTGATGTTTGATTGATCGGAATAATTCTGGGGCCTTGGGCGTCGGTCATTCAAGGGTTGATTCGATCCAGAAGGATCATAGAGGGGATGCTGCATCCCTTACACCCCCCACTGGGCGATGAGCTTCCACATCAAACCAGGACTAAAAGGGCTCCCCGCCATGACGTCGGTTGGGCGTGAAATTGGCCCTTACCTATGACAAAATCTGTTTTCTTGTCCTAGAAAGCATCCATACATATGTATGTATGTACATATACATACATATATACACAAAACAATCATTGGAAAAAATCTGTTTGTAAAATTATTACAAGGAGATCAAGCGGGTGAAACAAAAGGAAAATTGCAAATATATAAATTGAAACTGAAACTATATCACTCTGTCCACAATGTGCAAATGTAATGTAAAACGTGCTAATTCGCACTATATTTCGCAATCAAAGAAAAACCTTTTGAAAAGTTTGCAACAAAAGCACATTGTGCGCTCACGGTTCTTATAATAATTCCGTTCTATACCTACCTAAGTAAAGGTATAGAATATGCACATCTAAGCCGTAGAAATTTAAATGTTCAATTGTGTTAATTTTTTGACGTGAATATATATATACATACACGGACCAGTATGGGGTACCGGTACGGAAACGGTGGTGTTACGTTTGGATGGGCATACATTCCGAAACTATAACTTCGTTACTATTAGCACGATTGACATGAATGTTGTTTTATTCGCTCAGGTATACGTCTACAATACATTTATGACCTTGGGTTAGCACCGTGCATGCGCGAGACGCGGAGGAGGGGGCGTATCTTCCAACGGCTATTTTGGACGTTTTTTGACATTTCCAAGCAGTATATCTCGCGACTCTGGCGTGCTAGCGCAATAATTTTGCTACTAAACGAATGTGTAGTTTAACTATGTGGGCCCATACTCGACGAAAAGCCAATAGGAAATACAAAAAAATGTATATCATCAGAAATAGGGTCAAATCATCTATTGATCAATACCAAAATGTCTGTGACAGAACGAGTGAGCCGGTATCGGGAACATCGGAAAGTCGACGATGTGGAAAACAACGGTGCGAGCACCTCGACGGCCACTGTTTACCACAGGCCTATCTATATATATAAATCAATGTCTGTCTGTTTGTTTGTTTGTTTGTTTGTTTGTCTGTTTGTATCTTATAGGCTCCTAAACCACTCAACCGATCGCGATGAAACTTTCAGGATTTATTGTGATCATGCCGGGGATGGTTCCTGTGAAAAAAAATCGGGGAAAAACGGGAACGGGCCTGCTCACGCGTCAGATAACGTACTAGGAACGGGATCGGGAACGGGATCGGGAACGGGAACGGGATCTGGAACAGGAACGGGAACGGGCCTGCTCACGCGTCAGAAAACGTACTAGGAACGGGAACTGGAACGGGGTCGGGCATTGCAACGCATGCCGGGTCAGCTAGTGATAAATAAAATTGAAATCGATTAGTAGTTAAGACATTATTATGCTAAATAAAAATAAATTAATGTATCCATTTCGATGCTTTCATTTCATTCTCATGTTTAAAGAAATAAAATATTAGCCGCTAACGCAGATGTATTCACGAAAAATCCACGGCCGTGTTCCACACAGCCACACCTCGAATTTTTGTTTTACATATGTACATATGTACGCGAGTGTTTTTGGCGAATAGAACAATAAATAAATTCGCTGTAAATCTCTACGCCGTCGAATGGATATTATAATATAATGCATCTGACATTGTAAAATCACTGATTTGAAGCAAAGCTTCGAATTCGCTGGCGGCATACATATGTACACTCCACAAAAGCGTGTTAACCCCCTAATTCCGGAGTGGAGTGTCACAATCGATATTTCGGGGATTTGACGATACCGAAGCCGGGTCTGACAGACTCGATGATGTAATCCTCGGCCATGGGAACAGTTACTTTGGCTGAATGACAATAGGGACCAACCCTGGATCGAAACGTCGAACAACAACTGATAAACGTCCGACAAACTGGGGTGACATGCACTTCAACATGACCACTAATCTTTTGTTTGTCGCACATCGGCTGCCTATCGCTATATCTGAGCGGACATTAATTTTAATGTGCAATTTATAATTGTACAAGAACACACGACCGAGATAATTGAATTTGCCGTCAAATCACTGCACGTTTAATTCCATAACAGATTTGAGCTGCAGAAGAGAATATTAGGAGGCCATAAAATGCTTCTAGTGGGATGAACTTTACAAATTTTAAGAGGCCGACACACAATAGGTTGGTCTTGTTCAAACGTCTAAATTGTATCTATTCAATTAAAAAAGTAACACTTTGGAAGGCCGCTCATAATACATTCGACATTCCAGTTAAATTTTTTTACGGCCTGACTGACGCTCTTGACTAAACTCATCGATAGACCATATTCGTTTCGTGCTTTTTTTATTATTCTTTTTTATTCCACTACTTCTTTTACTTTTTTCATACCTATGTATATGTAAGCTGCTTTGATCTCAGTGTTCTACGTTGTTCATCGCGGGGCGTTAAACACCATTTTAACGCGTTCAATCAAAATGATCTTTTGTTGTGGCGACCCACACGTGGTTTGGCTACCACACTTCTTTGATCGCTTCATAACGACTCACAAAGGTAACATGATCACACAGGATTTTTATTTCCACAAAATCGATTCGTAATTATGACTACCGCAAGTTGGTCGTGTTTCTGAAAAAAAGTGTGTCGATATTTCTCAAATTTTCCTAATTTTAATTACTTTTTACTTTATATTAATATACTAAAAACGATAATACAGCATTTAAACTGACGTCAAAGCTAAATTATGTAATTGTAAATACGTACAATAATTGAGCTCGAGAGCACAATAATCTCATTCAATCTATTGAATAATTTTAATTAAGAACTGTGTATATACTTACCTACATACATATACATAATATAAAGTATTTTTTTGCACAAGTTCGCCGAAAAATGAATCTCGCTATACAAGAAGAGGGTTTGTAACTACATTGAACAATTTAAAATATCATTTATCCACTAGAAGCCATATTACAAAAGAGGTACAATAGAATTTTGTTGACATTGAATCTGTGTATAATTTATCACGAAACAAGTCAAATATAATGACGATGCTCAAAGTACCATTATTCTTAACTTGATAAATTTCCTTTTTACAAAAATTTGTAGCTTCTGCAGACGTTCAGGAGAGAGATCACGTCAAGTGTGCGCAGGAGGGGAGGGATGATTAATGACATAGCAGGTATCCCAACAATTGATGTGTTTTTATCCGGTTGTCTTGAATTTGATCCAACGAAAGATCTTTATTACACCCTTTAAATACCCTCAACTATCGTCGGACACACTTTTGTTCCACATAATGACGTCAGACATGGACAATCGGCGATTATACATACGTACATACATATACTTATGTTATGCCCCAGAACTGAGAGAAAAAACGAGCACACGTGTACATACATACGTTTAAATAAATAATTTACACGCGCCATAAAGTTAGCGATAGTTCAAATACACATAAAGACATTTCCCTTCAAGCTGTCCCAAAAATTTCGGAAGAAAAAACATGACAATCGACACCTGGATTTGATTTACGACGAGGCAGACTCGAAAAATTATAGAATGTATCACATAGAGGTAATTTAGTAAAATAAAAATAGCGGAAAATGCAATTCGAAAATATGTTTACAATATTACAATGTAAGAATTCAATTTCTTATTGGTCGATCTAAAACTGTGGTGTGGGTCGTGGCTCTTTATTGGTGCATTGGTGCATTAACTTAATTTTTTTTGTACCATGAGTCGATTGAAGTAAAAGGTGAAAACTACTACTAAAGTGTTGTCGTGGAACTCAAATTGAAAGAAATAAAGCTAATGAAATTCGTGCTCGCTTCGAATGGACCGGGTTAACAGATCGTCTCTAGGGAATGTTCGTTGTCAGCAATGGTTGTCCCATTGTTGGATCGATCTCTGTCCAATCGATAGCTTTTGAGCACTCGTTCGTCGGGAGTCAATAAGGCCAAAAGGTGTTTTTCTCAGAAAGCAGATGAATGGCACAAAACCGGGCAACAATGGTAATAAACGTTTCGGGGTGGCGAATAATGGCGATTTTTATTATTGTTTGTCGAATGTTTGCAACATTTCTTCATTGTGCACTATTGTTGCAGCGTCCGTTGCACAAAAGCGTCCGCGATTATGCCTTTTGTTGGCGGCATCGAACTGACAATGGTTCGCAACTACCTGGAGACGACTCCCCTTGTGGATTTTCGCGATCGTTCGCTCAGTAGGGCAACCATTCGTCAACTGTTCACACCTGCATCGTTATGCATTTGAAATAGTGATCAAGCTACATATTGTTAATGAACCTCATTGAATGTGTGTGAATTAAATCGATACTTTTCGCTAAGATCTCGTGCTACCGATTATATGTCCCGTATTTGATTCGTTGAAGTATGGATACCCTACAAGTTGCGGTCCTGTGTGGCATCTGTCGCCATTACTGACGCTTTCAAACCATTGTGAAAATGTAAAATATTGACGCCTAATTACGGTAAATGGCGATCGTTCATTGTTGGCCAGCATATGTATGTATGTATGTAGGTATGTATGTACATACATACATAACTTCATCGAAAAATCTCGAGGCCGAATTTTCGAATGACAAAAGAGTCTAGATCGAATACAAAATGCACGTGAAGTTGCACACAACTGAAACTTTGTTGGATTCAATCATCATTTTCAGCCGTTCACCATCCACTGCTGGATGAAGGCCTCCTGAATCCTCTTCCATTCCTGTCTGTCTTGAGCAATCTGCATCCACTTGACTCCACACATTCTTCTCAATTCATCAGCCCATCTTCCACTCGGTCTACCTTGCTTTCTTTCACATCCTCTCGGATACCATTCCAGTATTTCTCGCGTCCATCTGCCATCCATTTTTCTCGTGTGTCCTATGTGTCTCTATTTGTCCAGCCCATTGCCACTTTTTCACGCGTACTGCTACATATGTATGTACATATATCTGCCACTTTGGTCATACTTCTTACCCATGTATTTCTTTTGCGATCTCTTCTTGTTATACCAAGCATAAATCTTTCCATGCTTCTCTGTGTGCACTGGATCTTTCGTAGCATTCTTGAATTTAGCGTCCAAGTTTTACATCCATACGTCATAACTGGCAGTACGCATTGGTCGTATGCCATCTTTTTACGGATAAAGTATTGTGATCGTGCAAAAATTCGACCTCGAGAGTTTTTAAGCATAGCGGAATGTTGGATTTAAAAACTATGTTCATTCTTCCAAAAACACTCCACCCTAGTTTCATTCTTCGTTTTATTTCTTCTTCTTTACATCCAGTCATATTCACCAACTGCCCTAGGTACATATAAATAACTATCAACTATCTCTACAATATGATTATCTACTGTGACTACGCTTTGCGTGAAAAATTCATTAAACATAATTTTAGTTTTATTAAAATTAATTTTTAAGCCTACTTTCATACTTTTGGATTCAATCATCAGGGCAAATTATTGTGTTGTTTTTCAAGAAAAGGTGACGTTAATTTAAAAAAATTCAGGTGTGGCCAACCCATGACTTTATCCATATATTTGAGAAATACAAAGAGTAACGAAATTATTTTTTTAATTACGTATGTAAATAAAACGCATGCACACCATCACTCCAACCAACAAACATATGTACATACATACATACATATCATGAAATCACTATGTTGAGTTCCTATTATATTCAAATAGGAAAAACTGCCACCTCCGGTCGTCAGATGTTGACCAAAATCACAGTATCTTTTACAGCTATATACAAAACTATAGATATGAATTTTCGACTTGATCGCCAGGGCAGTTTCGGAAATATTCTGTGGAAAAACTTTTTGACAAAAAAAAACTTCCGGTTGACTGATTTTAATGATTTATTTTTTCGTAACTAGCAATTTCTCTCAACATTACTATATTGTGACGATACTACATATTTAAAAGGCCGAAAAAAATTTAAAAAAACAACAAATCGTTCAAGAGTAAACTGCCACCTCTGTCAGAGGGATTTTGACCAAAATTACAGCATCTCTTACGGCTAACGTGAAAACTATAGATATGAAATTTAAATTTGATCAATGGGGCAGTTTCGGAAATATTCTGTGGTAAAAGAATTTTAGAATTTTCTGCACGAAAAAACCCTACTTCCGGTTGACTGATGTTGACCAAATTCCTTATGGCTCTTACACCTTACGTAAAAATAATAGATATGAAATTTCAGCTTGATAGACGTGATAGTTTTGGAGAAAACACAGACAGACACACACACACACACACACAAGTACACAGACACACAGTCATACAGACATTTTCCAGAAATCATGAAAACGTGATCAGGGGATGATACTTGATCCAAATCAGTCAAAATCTCGAGGTCGAATTTTCGCACAATCACAATACTTTATCCGATTAGGATAAAGTAAAAAATATTTATAAAAGCGCAAATTTTGTTGTTTGGTTTGTTTGGAATAAACATGCGACCATTCTGCAACTTTGTAAACAGCTGCGATCTGTTAATAAAAAACGGAAGGAAAAAACAAGGGAAAATACTGCGGAAAGTTTAATTGGAACTCAAACAAATCCGGTAATTGGGTGTCGCCGCAAAACATCAAAAAGCGTCAACCCTTCAAAGCCGGAAAACTCTCGAATCCAATTAAAAGCGCTCGTGGCCTTTGCCGGTCTGGATCTCTACATTTCGGTACGGTGCTGTGTGGCAATTAAGTTCCCGAAATAATTTATTTATGTAAATAAAAAACTTTCGATGTCGAATTTTCGCACGATCACGATTTATCCGATATGGATAAAGTAACAAGTAACGGTTGAAGCAAATGAAATGTATTAATTTTAAGATAGTAATAATTAGGATAATTGTTTGTGTTGAACTACATATTTATTAATTTGGACGATTCTATCTCATTTTTCTTTATTTCCCAACGCGCTTTCATTATTCACCGTCAATTTCAAAGACTAAAAAAGCGTCAAATTGATATGAATTGCTTGGATATAACCTGGGAAATGATTTTGACAATTTATTAGGATTTGGAAAAATGTTTATTGAAGAGTTGGTTAATTAAATATTTTTAGATTGTCCCTCTCTTTGTTTCTGCATAATTTTATTATCGTTACCATTCGATGGTTTGAAATAAAATAAAAGATGACGTGTAAGTTAAATATATTATCCCGTTTAGTTGAATTTACAATTATTTGCACTAGCAATTTAATCCGTTGATTCATTTTAAAAACATGTGCTGACGTACAATTACACTTGAAGTCAAATTAAAACATTCACACGGGCGAAAACGATTTATATTTATCTTTTGATCGATGATATGCCTGAAATTGTGATAGATTGTATAATTATAGTATCTTTTGATGCGTGTGAATTATAGCTATGTAGGTATTTGCCATTTTCGCGAGCCACTCCTTTCAGGGCGTGAACTCGCAACGTTAATAACCTATGTATGTGCATACATACATACATATGTATGTACATACATAGGTATAATGGTCGACATGTGCAAAGAGGCCCACTAATTGGCATTGAAAAAGGTGGCGACGCTAGTTAAGCTCTAGTGGGCTTTTCCTTTTCAGTCGTTATTCATTGGTGGCCAGGTAACACAAGGGAAATGCACGTTGTGCAAAAACGTAAACGCCATTCGTTTACGCGCCACTTTGCACAACGCGCGAAAGCACACTTTTTGTCACGCAGACGCACTCGACGCGCGCGTTAAAAGCTTTCCTGGTTTCGGGAAAAGCTTCCGACGCCATTTCACGCCCAATTGATAATTAAATTCCCCAGCATACAAATTTTGTGCAAAATAATGATTAGTTCAATTTTATTTATTTGTACCTACATACTACAAATATACATACATATGTACATATGTATATCGATGGGTTAGTGCACAGATCTTATATGTCCAGTTTAAAAAAAAATTGAATTATCATACACCAAACGTCCCTCTGCATCAAACCTTCATGTGTAAAAAGTCTGTTCTTCTTCATGTCCAAATAGTATATTTGAGAACATATTGCCTTATTCAAATATATAATACCTATGTCCATTTCGTCCATAGTTTTCATGCAAAAGAGATGTACATATGTCCCTTACAATATTTTAAAACAAAACTGGACATACAATATCTGTGCACTAACCCATCGATATGTAATATGTATATATGTATGTATGTAGGTACAAATAAATTTAATTAAAAAAAAGCTACATTTTAGAAGTACATACATACATAATTTGACACATAGCGAGAAGACTGGATGGCAGATGGACGCGAAAAGTACTGGAATGGTATCCGAGAAGATGTGAAAGAAAGCAAGGTAGACCGAGTGGAAATGGGCTGATGAATTGAGAAGAATGTGTGGAGTAAAGTGGATGCAGATTGCTCAAGACAGACAGAAATGGAAGAGGATTAGAGAGGCCTTCATCCAGCAGTGGATGGTGAACGGCTGAAAATGATTACGATGACATACATAATATATATATATACTAATTAATACATATGTATGTGTTTAACAGTATTAATTTTCATACATCTTGAAGCGTGATTATTTTATGTAGATACAATGTACACATGAAATTTTATCGTACATATGTATGTATGTATGTACATATTCAAACTCAGAGCCTTCTATGGGTGGTGCCCTAACGTTTTTAGCAGATTTGTCAGGTTTCAACCTTACGTATGTAGTTTGAAATTTTCAGGAACCTATAGATTCATACAGCTTTTAATTACTGTGAATGTTTTAAAATTCGAGTGTGGAAAGTTTTTTTTTTTGCAAAACTCAATAAATAACATAACTTTACTTCCCAGTGAAAGCCAAAGTCATGTGCGTCGCAATTGAAAAACTTTATAGAATTCCGACATAGCTGGTGGTAAAAATTTCAATTAGTTTTCGGTTTGACGCCCAGGCCGGAGCTCTCGACTCAATCTGGACTACAAACGAGTCCATTCTAAGCGTTGAAAAGAAGTTAGCCAAGGTGAAAGGATCAAAAGTTGGCTTTTCCCGTTCTCGGCGAGCACTTTACTCCCTGCTTCCTCTCCCCTTCGATAGTGTGAAAACTCTGGAGCCGGGGCGCCAAAGCGCACCCTCAATGGTAAAAATGGCCTCTAGCCGAAGGCTGGTTCGTGCTTTGTAACGCTGAGAGGAAAAATTCCCGTTCTTTGGTTTAGTTCTTTGTAGAAACCGCGCCGGTAATTAATTAAGGTTACCCCCTTCAGCCCCTCCTCTCATTTCCAACCCAAGCTGATTTATTTAACTAATTGAACTGTTTTTACTCTGCGTACCTATGTATATATATGTACATACGACTTTTCATAAATTAATTTAACGATATTTTTATCACATTTTGCCTTTTCTTTTGCGCGTTTGAAGAATTAGCAATTTTTTAAATATATCAAAGTAATTATGATATAATTAAATTCTACTGCAATTACTCGACTTTTAAACACTTTAAGTCCGTGGTTACGTACAATGGTTGCGATTAAAATGAATGTCTAGTGAAAACGCTTCCGGAGGGGACTGCATGTCAGTGGTGCTTACTTTGAGCTAGCAATTTGCTAGCTTTCATTAATCGTGAACGATTCGCTGAAACGTGATACTTTCATATCCTTTGACCGACTCACCTTTTCACAAGCTTTCAAAAGAATTTTTCATCATACTACCAATTTAAATTTAATTCCGGGTGACCATCGCCGACTTTTAACGCCGTTAGTCAAAAGGGGATATTTTTGCTAAAGCTTTTTACTACAGTGAAATTAAAAATTAATTTTGAATTGATGGATGGTGAGCGAGTGGGATCACTCGCGCACCGGGTTTGGATTAGGGGGAGGTAGTTTTGGTGGTGGGGAGGGGCTATTAACGCGAAAAATAGGAGCCGGCCATTGTGTTGGCAAATTTCATTTGTCGGAATAAATTAGATCAATGGTTATTAATGTTTTCCCATAGAAAACATGCGACGAGACGTTTGTGGAGACCGGCCCAGGGCCCCATTGTGCGGCCGCTCGTCTATTAGCGCGCTTTTTTACCGCCGCCTCTTAATGACAATCGTTACTTAGCAAAAATTCGTTTGCGTGAATCGAAAATGAAAAAGTCAAAGAAAAAAGGGCCCCCGCCGTATAATGCCGTTTGAAAAAAAAAGCGACAGCATCGCCATTCAAATAAACAAATCAGTTTTCGTAGGACTGAGAGAGGGGGTCCCCTCACAAAGTGCGATTGCGTCGCTAATTCGAGAACTTGCTTTTGATTTGACGCTCGTAGACAATCGAATGTGGACAATGTGCTTATATCGTGCAAATTACATCCTATTCAACTTTCAAAACGTCACAAAAAGTAATTGCAATCCGTACAATTGACTCGGAATGACGGATCATATGAGAACTTTCGAAAATTTGAAGAGATCTAGAACAACGTTATATAAGCTCTCGAATAACGCTAGATATGTTACAGCGAAAGCATATTTCAAGTGAAAATATATTTTCACTGGCGTTTCGGTGAAATCATATTCAACCACATTTTCACTAGTAGATATATATTTTTACTAGTGAAAATATATTTTAACTGATACTCACTGGTGAAATTATATTCGTTTCCGAACTGTCATTGAAACGAAATTTGACAGTTGTGAAATGACCAATCGAATCATATAATCTGCTGAAATATTCAATCCTAGTTATTTTATCGCTTCTTCTTCTTATCGTGCCGTGCCCGTGTTCAGGCGTTTACTGGTTATAGTACCAATTATACATAGTTTACAATGAATGTTTGGCAATTTTATAACAATTGACTTATGTATAATGGTCGGTTTAAGAAGAAAATAGCACGTGTTGCTCCTCAGAATCTTTATATGTATGTATGTATATATATAACAACGCCACCGTTTCGTTCAAAACATACTTGTAGGGTGACACATCATCGACATGGCCATGACACATACGCTTACTTTAATATACTTTCACCGATACTGAGCAGTAAAACTGTATATTCATTGTTTGATACATTTTCACTCCCTGAATTGGTAAAAATATATTTTCACTTGAAATATGCTTTCACTGTAACGTATACATATAACTTATAATGTCAACATATGTATGTATAATTTAACGAAATTTTATTTTATAGTTAAATCTATTACGCACGCTCGACCGTTTCTGTATTATGTTTTTTTTGAAAACGTTAATAGCATTACAATTTCGTGCAGAATTGTGCTCTGTATAGTGTATTCAGTTTTTTGAGATGTCGCCATTGTAGAAAAACGTCATTTTCTCATTTTCAGTGTAGGTACGTATAAAGAAGTACTAAATTATCCATGACGGCCACACAGATTTTCGCCCTCCGGTAGCCGTCGCGGACACGGAATCGAAATAAGAACACGAATAATAAAGATAAAAAGCAAATAAAAATAAAAACGAATAAAGAAGGCCTCTCGTGAGATGTCCGCTGGAATATCAGATGGAAGTATCACCTCTGGCATATCGGTGCGATCGTGTTCTTCTCGTGGATCAGTTTTTATTGGAACCAGCGGGTGTCCTCTCTTAGGAAACTAATCTACGCGTTCTTTTGTTAAACGATCTGCCGCGACTAAACCTCAAAATGTGGCTCGCGCGGCCACCGTTTCCATGCTTGACATTACGACCGGTCGAAACTGGCCAGTCAAAATTCAACGCTTAAAAATCCCACATATACGAAATATATGTACTTCAATGTACAGTAACCTTGCTAATTGTGAGCAAGAGTGTATTTAAATCGACAATTGAACCATCGCAAGCTAAATTTGACAATCTCTGAGTGGGTTCGCAAAACTTGCGTGTCCTGCACTGCGATGACCGACAAAGAGGAACCGACCGAAAAGGAAAAAATAACAATTGTCATCGTTCTAATTCAAAATTCAATTAAGTGTAATTAGCCCAGAGGCTACCAGAAGGTCCCATTGTAGCGTTAAACAATAGCATCAAGAGAAATACGAGACAACTACTTGCGAAGCAATGACGCCTTTACCTACAATACCCATATTTAAAATAATATCTACCTACTTATTAGGTACAACTGAAATTTCAGGAATGACGGGTAGTTTCTGAAACTATGTATGTAGGTATTGCGTGATTCAAACTAAAATTTATTATATTTGAGATTATTTTTATGTACCTACCAAAGGTAAGCGTTTTACATATTTATGAATGTTCCAATTTGAGTGACGCGTGTTTAATTGTTTTAAAATATATATTTAAATATGTCGACGGCATAGTATTGCGATTGGTATAAATCAGGGGTTAGCAACCTTATTTTGAAAATGGAACACTGAATCAGATATCTAGAACCTCATTCATCACCATCATCATTTTCAGCTGTTCACCATCCACTGCTGGATGAAAACCTTTCCAATCCTCTTCCATTCCTGTCTGTCTTGAGCAATCTGCATACAGTTAACTCCACACATTCTTCTCAATTCATCAGCCCATCGCTTGCTTGCTCGGTCTACCCTGCTTTCTTTCACATCCTCTTGCATACTATTACAGTATTTCTCGCGTCTTTGTACATATGTATGTATATGCCATCCATTCTTCGCTTTCAACTTCAACTTTTTCACACGTTCCGCTATATCTGCCATTTTGGTCATGCTTCTTACCCATGTATTCCTCGTGCGATCTTGTTATACCAAGCATACATTTTTCCATGCTTCTCTGTGTGCTCTGGATCTTGCGTAACATTCTTGAAATCAGCATTCACGTTTCACAACCCATGCGTCATAGCTGGCAGTACGCATCGGTCGTATGCCTTCTTTTTTAAGCATAGTGGAATGTTAGATTTAAAAACTAAGTTCATTTTTCAAAAAGCACTCCATCCTAGTTTTAATTCTACTTCTTTACATCCAGTCATATTCACCTTGATAACTTAATTAAAAATTGTGAGAACGTCAGACTCTGTGTATTTTCATAAGAAAAATTCAACTTTCTATGAAGAATGATACATTTAAAATTGAATCTTTCACCGAACCTAACAATGCAATAGCTAATGGCCACTACGCCACTAGGTATCATCATCACCATCATTTTCAACCATTCACCATCCACTGCTGGATCACCATCCACTCTCCAATCCTCTTCAATTCCTGTCTGTCTTGAGCAATCTGCATCCACTTGACTCCAAACATTCTTCTCAATTCATCAGCCCATCGTCCTTTCCTTCCTTTCACGTTCCTTTCACATCCTCTCGGATACCATTCCAGTATTTCTCGCGTACATCTGCCATTCATTCTTCTCGCTATGTGTCCAGCCCATTGCCACTTGACTGAACGCTCTGATATGATTAACTAATAACCATATCATTTTGAGCCATTCACCGTCCACTCCTGGATGAAGGCCTCACCAATACTCTTCCATTCCTGTCTGTCTTGAGCAATCTGCATCCACTTGACACCATCAGCCCATCGTCCACTCGGTCTACCTTGCTTCCTTTCACATCCTCTCGGATACCATTCCAGTATTTCTCGCGTACATCTGCCATTCCATTCTTCGCTATGTGTCCACTTCAACTTTTCACACGTTCTGCTATATCTACCACTTTGGTCATACTTCTTACCCACGTATTCCACTTACGATCTCTTTTTGTTATACCGAGCATACATCTTTCTGTGCTTCTCTGTGTGCACTGGATTCTTGAACTTAGCATCAACGTTTCACAGCCATACGTCATAGCTTGCAGTATTGCAGCATTGGTCGTATGCCTTATTTTTTAAGCACAGCGGAATGTTGGATTTAAAAACTATGTTCATTCTTCCAAAGGCACTCCACCCTAGTTTCTCTTTTACATCCAGTCATATTCACCAATTGTCCTAGGTAAAAGTATGTCAATTTAAAAAGGAGATTTTCGTTACTGGTGTAATTAATTTATTTGGTTGGCGCATCCTTGAAAAGTACCCAAATTACAATTATTACAAAAAGTGCTTTATAGTGATTTACGTCCGCGACAAGTTTCATTATTCTGAAACAATAAATGACTCGTGCCTTGCGCACTTTTTTTAGCGCGAGGTAAAATGACAGGTAGCGAATGTATTTAGCACGACTTTTCTCTATCAGTGGGTAACAAATGTAACATCGAAGGATTACAGCATCTACGTAGGCACATTGTGCAATAAAAATCGGGTTTTAGCCGCACAGTATAATACAGGTCTCGCTGTCGCTGTTCGCGATTCGTCCGTTTAATTATTTATTTGTGGCCGGTGGCAGAGCGCCTCATCATGCCGGCCCTTTGTTTTGTTTCGGCGTGTCATTCCCCATTCAATTACTTTTGGTCCGTTGATTTGGACCGCCACAATGCCACCGAATGCATTTCGAAAGCTACCGTGCACGTGTGAGTGTACCTGTATATGTATACATATATAAATACCTATCAAATGCATGTGTTTGTGTACGGGGTCAGGTGTGTTAATTTGAAAAGCGACTCGCAGACCACCCGCCGTGATGGTGATTGCTACCGCGGCTCCCGGACCACTCTTGCAACACCTCTGGCCCCAAAAACCCACAAAAAAGTGACGTCTACATGCCGGTTGGCGAGATGGGTCGCCAAATCTATTCGCCAATCAAAACTAGAGTCCTGTTTCGCATGACGAGTCAATAATTCTTGGTATGCGTTACTTTTTCACGTTTTAATAAAACTTTTAATTATGCCTACGTACACAATTGGTGGATATGACCGGATGTAAAAGAGAAACTAGGGTGGAGTGCCTTTGGAAGAATGAACATAGTTTTTAAATCCAACATTCCGCTGTGTTTAAAAAATAAGGCATACGACCAATGCTGCAATACTGCAAGTTATGACGTATGGCTGTGAAACGTTGATGCTAAGTTCAAGAATCCAGTGCACACAGAGAAGCACAGAAAGATGTATGCTCGGTATAACAAAAAGAGATCGTAAGTGGAATACGTGGGTAAGAAGTATGACCAAAGTGGTAGATATAGCAGAACGTGTGAAAAAGTTGAAGTGGACACATAGCGAGAAGAGTGAATGGCAGATGTACGCGAGAAATACTGGAATGGTATCCGAGAGGATGTGAAAGGAAGCAAGGTAGACCGAGTGGACGATGGGCTGATGGAGTCAAGTGGATGCAGATTGCTCAAGACAGACAGGAATGGAAGAGTATTGGTGAGGCCTTCATCCAGGAGTGGACGGTGAATGGCTCAAAATGATATGGTTATTAGTTAATCATATCAGAGCGTTCAGTCAAGTGGCAATGGGCTGGACACATAGCGAGAAGAATGAATGGCAGATGTACGCGAGAAATACTGGAATGGTATCCGAGAGGATGTGAAAGGAACGTGAAAGGAAGGAAAGGACGATGGGCTGATGAATTGAGAAGAATGTTTGGAGTCAAGTGGATGCAGATTGCTCAAGACAGACAGGAATTGAAGAGGATTGGAGAGTGGATGGTGAATGGTTGAAAATGATGGTGATGATGATACCTAGTGGCGTAGTGGCCATTAGCTATTGCATTGTTAGGTTCGGTGAAAGATTCAATTTTAAATGTATCATTCTTCATAGAAAGTTGAATTTTTCTTATGAAAATACACAGAGTCTGACGTTCTCACAATTTTTAATTAAGTTATCATAAAAATTATGTCTATTTTTGAACTGTCAATTATATTTTTGATAAAGTTTTCGAGGGAGGGTTGTTTAAACAGAAATATGTGGTCTAATTTGTAAAGCCAAATAAGTATTTTTGGTAGTGTAAATAGTACCCCCCCGCTATTTTATATTGTATTGTACATAGTTTGTTTTCAAATGTAAAGAAAACATCATCTGTGACAAATGTTTGAAAAGTTTTGACTAGACAATGACGAATATCTGAGCAAACGACACCACACCAACCATTTAGCGACTATTTATCCATGGTCAACCATATTTTAAATGATTTTACATTGTTATACACCGCCCCATTGACGTGAACCATTCTTCTTAATGACAACACCTAAATACTTTGTTGTCGCCGGACTTTCTCTTGTTTTCAATACAAAAAAAAAATGACGGTATTGTTTCGCACGTTGTACTCAAATACACATTGGTCAAATTTTGTTTATGCTTTGTTAACGAAAAGGTACCATTGTCTGCAAAACACTGAAACACGTAATAGCTTCAGCCTATTGTGTTTTTGTGGCGAGAGTTTTTTTTTTTTCTCCTGAAATTTCTTGCTGAACATTGTTTCCGAAAGCTCAGTCTCATTTGAAACCACCCCAATTGCGGCGCGTAAACACAATGTCAAGTTTATTTCGCCGTTTTCTTGCTTTTGTTTCGTCCGCGGGGAAAAGTATCGCTTTTTTTTCCCCTGTCGCTTTTCACGGTCGGTCACTCGAGTCGTTTCGGCGCAATGGAATATTGTCCAATAACATCGATGGTATCAATGCTTCGGACAAAATGGATTTCGCAGAAGCAGAAAAAATCAATTAGGTGCTGTCAGGAGCAAAAATGGAACGTTAAATGTCGAAATGGAACGGTCACAAAGGGGGACGACAAAGATATCAATCGAACGGCAAAACAACAATACCTACACGTGAAAGCCCTAAATGGCTATAGTCCTGCTGAAGAAACTCACTCAAATTCACCCCCCTTGCAAAGAACTTGGAAAATTACACTATTTTTTACTGCAATTTCAATTCAACGATCAATATTTTTTAGGTTGTCCATCACTTGAAAACAAACAAATAAACCTCTAATTGATGTTTAATTTAGAAGACTCTTCAGGTTCCACATTCACAATTGTTATTTGAGTTTCGGCTGTTGATTTATTGTTAAAAGGACCTACACACTTTTGATTGATTGTCTCAATACTGAATAATAATTGTGGACAAAGATAGTCGTCTTTGATTGCATCCACACACGCTAAGCACACAGTTAGGCGCTAAAATCAATACGGCCAACACGAATCAGCATATAGGGCTTCACGGTTGTTACCTCATGTGAAATAAAAGTCGTTGTAGTAGACAGGGTTGTATTGCGCGGTGTGTTTGTGTGAGGGTCTCCCCGCGGGACAATGGTATACACACGGCCATCTGGCACTAATGCAACCATTCCCTAATTTAATCTGCACCGTAGCACCCCGATTGTTTGACGAATATTTCGTAATTTTGTTTACAAATTTGTTTGCACATACGAGTGCGGCGTCCATTGTCCAACGCAGAGTTCAGCAGCAAGGCTGTATAGGTTGAGTTGGAAGTTCACTGTGATAAACGAATTTCCCATTGTGTGCAATATGATTAGAAATAAGTACATATAATATAATTTATTGAAAATTTGTTAAATGTGGGCGCCAAAAGTAGCGCAGGTGCAAATTTTGATACGGTTCTCGGGATGTGCGAGAGACGTGAGCCACCTGAAATTGATACAAATCAGATTTGCGATGTATAAACGCGCGGTTATTATTTATTTAGTATAACAATTGTACTGGCGGCCATTGTGTGTCCGCTTAGCGCGATTGTGATCTGTATGGGCACAATGGCGGTCGGCCGTTCGTCGAGGACCCCAGTGGCTCTCGAACAGTGGTACGGTGGCAATAATTCTAATGGTAGATTTTGAAAGTCCAAAGTTGACACAACACTTCAATGGATTCCGTTGCTGATTTTGCATTAAAAATATATAATCAAATCAATACTTTGCCCTTTTTAATCGTCTTATAAGATTGCTAATTGAAAAGTAAGCACTTGGTATACTGACTTGTACGTGGGTGGCTCAGGAATATTGGTACGAGAAAGGTGCAAAATCGAAGAATATTATGTCGATATTAAAAAACTTTATTTTACGCCAAAGGTTGTATAAATAAAATAAAGTTTAACAAAACTATATTTTCCCCACATCTAGACACCAAATGCAATGCAACTGTAAAATCATAATCAACAAAATATGCCCGAAGTGTCGTAAAACTATTATATATATATATAATAGCCAAAATCCGCCTGTCTGTCTGTCTGTCTGCTGATAACGCTCGCTGAGGAAAAATTGGGAAAAAACTTAGCAGCACGAGTGGGGTTCGAACCCACGACCTCAGGCTCGGGAAGAACGTCGTTAGACCAATCTGCTAAAACCAGTTGTCGGTTGGGTCCTTTTTTTTTTAAACATATCGTGACTCGGATTTACCTACAAAAGGGATCGTGATTCTGCTAATAATACATAGATGACACTATAGAAACTATTATTTTTTTTTTTTTTTTGATTTTTACAAAATTATAATTATTATACATATATATAATAATTAATAATTATTACATAAATAGTAAAGTAAAAAAAAAATATTATTTTGAGTGGGTATCGATAGCGTTCAATTAGTGGGGATTGCCATAATACATGGATGGCGCGATAAAAACTATTTTTTTTTTTTTTTTTCGATCAATTAGTAAGGATCTCTATTAAAAAAGCGCTTTACGATATTTAAAATTCAGCGGGCGTTGATATTCAACGGGCTTACACTAGTCATATATATAATAGCCCCATTCCGTATGTCTGTCTGCTGATAACGCTTGCCTCGGTAAGTAATTAAAAAACCAGAACGTTGCGCGAGTGGGATTTGAGCTCGGTATCACTGGTTCAGAACATTGAGCGCTTACGCTGTGATCCAAACGGAGGTGATGACGGGCCTGCCGCAATTTGACAATATAAATTATTAATAGGCTCGCGACTTTGCTAAATTGTTACGTTGTTGTATTATAACGCGCCATCTATGCAACAACTATAAAAACTATTAAATTTAGTATTATTTTTCAGTACGGGTGATGAGAAAGCGCTCCGTTGATATTCAACGGGTTTACACTAGTTATCATATACATATAATAGCCCTATTCCGTCTGTCTGTCTGTGTGTGTGTGTTTGTATGTCTGCTGATAACGCTCGCCGACGTAAATAATGTAAAAACTAGAACGTCGCGCGAGTGGGATCTGAACCCGGTATTACCAGTTCGATAGATGGTGCGCTTACGCATTCAACCAAACGGAGGCGCTGACGTACGTGCAATAATTGGCCAATATTAAATCTCATGGTGTTCGTGACTTTGCTAAATTGTTACGTGTTATATTATAAAGCGCCATCTATACAACTATAAAGACTATTAAATTTAATATTATTTTTCAGTACGGGTGATGAGAAACCGCTCCGTTGATATTCAGCGGGCTTACACTTGTAGTAGGAATAATACATTTAAAACTAGAGTTTTACGAATCAAAACGAACCATCTCCATGCTGTGAAGTAATTGTGCTCGAGCCACATATTTGCTTATCTAAAGAGGCTGCACAAATGCAGCCAAGTCGAGCGCATAATTGCGAGTGCGTGAAACTTTGTTTGGCATTTATTTCCCCCCATTGAGCTGTGCAAAAATAAACTCGCAGAGACGGAGGCGTTGTTCGAGATTAATTTTGGGTTTTGTGAGCGCATCGGCGCATCTTTGCCGACAAATTAAGCGTGAAGATCGCGTTTTTTTCAGTCCATACATTTTTCTTTTCAATCTCGATTTGTGAATGTTCTGTGCACTATTTCATGTGCAACGAGCGGATGTTACACATTGGAAACGAATTTCAAATCAGCTTACATATTATGTATGTAATATGCTTGTGCCTTCACATGTGAACCCTATTTTTATCCTCAAACGCACACAATGTAATACCGCTGTGCTACGTTTCGCTGTAGATTGAATTTAAACGTATTTCCCGAGTAAAAATACAAGATTTTTTTTTATAAAATCAATTTTAAGAATAATTACCATCCTAGACTGCTTCGTGACGTGAGTGACTCATGATTTACTTCCAGAAAATTCTACTCGATTTTATCTAATCTAAAGACGAGTATCCCATCGCCAGGAGCCGGCTTAAGATCAGCTGTGAAGAAAATTTTCATTTATTTATTTCCTTTCTATTAATTTTCATCATATACATATATAATAGCTCTATTCCATCTGTCTGTGTGTCTGTCTGCTGATAACGCTCGCCAATATAAATAATTAAAAAACCAGAACGTCGCGCGAGTGGGATTTGAACCCGGTATCACCGGGTTGGGAGGAATCGTGCTTACACTATCTTCCAAACGGAGGCGATGACGGGCCTGCCGCAATTTGACAATGTAAATTATTAATAGGCTCGCGACATTGCTAAATTGTTACGTGTTGTATTATAAAGCGCCATCTATACAACAATTATAAAAACTATTAAATACACAAACACTTACAGTACGGGCGATGAGAAACCACCCCGTTGATATTCAATGGGCTTACACTTGTAATGCTATAAAGAACCAATGAGACTATTAAGCTTTTCAAATATACCTACATACATTTGAAGGTACATAAATAATATATGTAATCAATTCCGTTATTTATAGGAATGATTTGAAAACACCTTTAAAATTTTACGTAGCTATTTCAAAACAAATCGACGTTTTACACAGCACATTTTTTCAAAAGAATGTTAAAAATTCACGATTTTAATTGGTACACCTGAACGTTTATTGTTTTAATTTGTACAGGTGACAAATGTTTCACAACAACTTCGCTTCGTTATTGTCAAATTCCGTTCAACTATTTATTGTTCTAGTTTCTCGTTTACATATGTATGTATTGAATGCATGCATACAACTAATACGGATGTATCTCTACCAATATATTTAATTATTTTCCAAACATTTACTAGGTACATAGATACACGGTTTAATATCAAAATTTAATTACGCTACTCCAGATTCAATATTAACGATCGCACCTACACGCTTTTGTCAGTTTTATCTTTCAATCAAAAGCGAATTATAATTTATCAGCGAAAATGAATATGTTTCTGACGTGTAACGGCAAATTAATTTATAAACCTACTATGTATGTGTATTACTTTTTTTTTTTTTTACAATCAAGCATATTTATGATTAGATCATCATTCTGAAAACCAATTAAGCATCAAAACGATTCGATTTGTACATTGTGCGCGAAAGCGTAAATGTAAGAACGAAACTTTTATATTACAATTACGCTGCCGAAATTTGTAACGCTATTCCGAATACAATGATGCTATCTGTATAGATTATTATTTTTTAGTACAGAACAATCTAGACCGATTCGTCTCGTATTAAGATTCAAATAATATATCAACACTGTGACAATTTCATATGTATGTATGTACATTGTACATATACTGTACTACTATTATGTTATTATATAACACTATGTATATTGCAGCCGACTTCATTAAAACTACATACATATATACATATGTATGTACATGGTATATAGAAATATTTTAAAATTTCAAATAGTTACAAATTTTGATTGTATAAAAAATATTTTATTATTGGTATGATCTGGTGTTCTACCTGCATAATAAATATCATTCGTTAATTTTTTTACAATCTCATTAATATATCTACTCCATATTTTTGCTGTCGTGTTATCCCTAATTAGGTGAATTAAGATAAATTAAAATTTTAGTTATGCATACCTACCTATCTAAATTTTAGATTGGAAATAAAAAATAACTACAGGTGTGCGTTTTATGGGCGCTACTGTATTCGCAACTTGTTACAATTGCGATCAAATAAAAATAGCACCTGTTGTAATAAAGAAATTTTACACCTATAAATTCATTTAGCAGGAATCGTAAAATTCCATTTATACATATTAAAAGCGGATTACATTTTTTTAATATACTATTCAAATAAAATGGGTAAATGTTATGTCGATACGATTATTTCGAAATGGATGTTTGGCCGCTTCGATTGAAGACAATCCTTTGAATGGTCGCCGTCAACTTCCTAAAATGACGATGATGGATCCTCTTGTAGAATGACAGTATACCACAAAAGGCATACATTTGTAAAGGTGCTTTTTTTTTTTACGCACTATTTCAACTGTCATTCCACTCTGACATAAGAGCCTCTGGTCTATCGTGAATAAATTATAATTGACCGCGTGAAAAATCTCGTCAATTACTTTGAAATGCACTCAACAATGAAACATAAATAACGCAAATTAAGATTCAATAGCGTACTGTGTACTTGCCGTAATCGATTTTTCACATTTCTCAATCTTTCTCGCCAATGCAACATATGTACATACATAGCCATATATTTAAAAACCTACAAATCTTAACGACAATTTAAAACGTGTAATAAAATACGCAATAAACGGATGAACGTGGTGTGTGTGGCTAATCGCAAATTACACAATAATTATCAACGTTACAACGCCATGATAATAAATAATGTAAAGAGCAAAAAGCTCTACACTTTCAACCCTCTTTCACCCCTTCGGGGTTATAAATTCAATTTAAAATATGCCGCAAATCTGCGAGGGTGATTCGTGGCATAAAAATTCATACAATGCACATTGGAAAATTAGGGGTAGCTAACCTTTTCGAATTGAAATTATTCACTTATTACTATCCAACACTGATAATAATAGCACCTTGAAACAATATACATACATATGTAGGCGTAGATAACAAATACAATATGCTTTGATTTCACATTTGGTTTTTTTTTACATTTTCAATCAACCTATGTATGTACATATTACATTCATAAATGTGAATGCTAAAATTACAATCAACGTGTTTTGTTTTGAAAACGATATTGAATTTATTTTAAAACTTTCATATTTTTATGAGTAGATCGAAAATGTACATACATATGTATGTATGTTGAATGTATAGAGTCCTGTGCTGTGTGTGTGTGTGTGATATTAAATTTCATATCGTCCTTTGTGCTCGTAAAGCGTTGTTGGACACAGGCGCGTCAGCTATTGTCATTTTTCGCCTCCATTTTTTAGCCATGATTGACAGTTACAATAATAGCGCCATATTGTCACGCGTGCACCAACACCGCGATACAATACGTGCCACATTTTAGACTGAGCAGGAAAAACCAGAGTGTCAGTTGTGTCACGTCGACGCCGTTCCAGAGGGAAACGACTCGTTTGCTTTTTGCTATAAATTTATATTTAAAAATATATACATACATGTATATAAATTTATTGTGCACAAATAATTTTCATTAACATCAGGTAGGTATGATTACTGATATGATCTGATACATAGGTATGATTACTGATTATGGGTTTACGTTTCATAAATGTTGATATTTTTGTTTGAAAACTTGCATGTAATAGGCTTCCATTATGTGTGTTAGATTCGACACTCGTACAACAACAAATCGTTCATAGTATATTGCGAGATTCGAAAGAGGGAAAAACAATTTATACGCGCACTTCAGTTGAACATTGTTAAGGGACGTTAGGTAGGGTGAGATAAAATCAGTGGTTTCAGTCACAAAGCCACGACATCAATTAGTTATCAGCGCCGATATTTCCAACCTGATTAAAAGTGCTCTCGTCGCCAAAGACAGGGAAGGTAGGGTTGAATTTTGCACCCCGCCCAAATATTTTTCACCATTTTGTCAAAGGGTAGGCGGTCGGAATAAGGGGTATAAATAATAAATTGAAAAGTTCTTCTGCGGAGCGAAATATCCAAACAATAAAGGGGCGCAGCCACCCTTTGCCGTCGAAAACAATGCCATAGTTGTCACCCCAAATCTGAATCGAGCTTTTTTCAATGCCGTGTACCTACAGCGTTGAAGAGCAAACGCTATTCAAGAAATCGCTAATCTCTTTGTGCCGACGAGTGTGTATGCAGAATTGATTGAAAACGTGGCGACACTACATTGCCGAAATTCATTATTTTAATTAGTGCATTTTGACTGTTGTATATAAAACTCTTACTTTACTCGTATACAAAGTTATTGTGCAAAAAATTCAACTAAAAAATTTGAACCACCATAAACATATGTAAAATTCAAACTATTACATTTTCAGGTTTATGGTTTTATCGCAGATATTTAAGTAAAATTCGGGTGTGGCCAACCCATGACTTTATCCATATATTTGAGGAATACAAAGAGTAACGAAACTATTTTTTTAAGTACGTAAGTAAATAAAACGCATGCACACCACCAAACTAACCAACATACATACATATATACATATCATCAAATCACTGTGTTGAGTGCGCGCGCGTATGTAAAATACGATCTTCGGCATATATTCAAATAGGAAAAACTGCCACTTCCGGTGGCAGATGTTGAGCAAAATCACAGTATCTCTTACAGCTAACGTGAAAACTATAGACATGAAATTTCGACTTGATCGCCGGGGCAGTTTCGGAAATATTCTGTGGTAAACTTTTCGACAAAAAAAAACCCCTACTTCCGGCTGACTGATTTTAATGATTTAATTTTTTCGTAACTAGCAATTTCTTTCAGGAGTACAAAATTACAATATTGTGACGATACTACATATTTAAAAGGCCGAAAAAAATAAAAAAAAAAAAACAAATCGCACAAGAGTAGACTGCCACTTCTGTCAGAGGGATTTTTACCAAAATCACAGTATCTCTTACGGCTAACGTGAAAACTATAGATATGAAATTTAAACTTGATCAATGGGGCAGTTTCGGAAATATGATTTTTTACAGAATTTTTGAATTTTCTGCACGAAAAAAACCCTATTTCCGGTTGACTGGTGTTAACCAAATTCCTTTTGGCTCTTACACCTTACGTTAAAATAATAGATATGACATTTCAGCTTGATAGACTTGATAGTTTTGGAGAAAACACACAGACATACACACACACACATAGTACACAGACATACAGACATTTTCCAGAAAACATGAAAACGTGATCAGGGGATGATACTTGATCCAAATCAGTCAAAATCTCGAGGTCGAATTTTCGCACGATCACAATACTTTATCCGATTAGGATAAAGTAAAAATAAATAAAAATTGTTAGTAGGTACGTATTTAGTTTCGGCAAACAAGCGATGAACGCAATAAAAACACACTGACAATTGTTCCTAATCCGAATACATAGCGGTTACAAAGAACTGCCAGTAGAGCAATGAATAATACAATATGCCCTCGGCAATCATTATTGTCATTGTTGCCAAATTATTCTCAACAGGGTCAAGTCATGCTGTATATCCTCCCCATCCTCCCCCTGCACCCTTACGGTCCCAGTAAATAGAGGGTGGAAAGCCGGGGGCGGTCAAAAGTTCACCCCATCCGAATAGATAATGTTTAAAAAGCGTACATTATCAAAAGCAGCTGCTACATAAAACATACAAAAGCACACATATATTGTGCCTATCTCTATACTATCTATACATACATGTACATATGTATGTCTACCTATACATATATAGGTAAATGTATTTGTAAAGTTTGGGTATCAGCGGGTCGCCACACTGTCTGGCCAGTTGGCGTGTGGTATGTCAGGAATGCGGCTTCATCTCAATGAGAATAGCGTTAGCATCCTTCATAAATGCTACAGGTATGCATTAGAATAATATTTTAACACTGACAAACAAAAGAAAGAAATAGACACGTGAAACACACAAAAAAAAGAAAGAAGAATTCATACAAAAAATGTGTGACTTGCAAATTTGTTTTAAATTTCGTTCGTTGTATTGGGTGTGACTTTTCCAAAAATTTGTCGCAGTGTGATTGAAAATGAATCGTAGAACTAAACAAGAATTAATACAGAAGAGATTATTGAATTATAATGAAATTGAATTGGTGAACTGCTTTGTTTTTGGTTTTGATCAGTGAGCACCCACAGCGTACAAGAACAGATCAGAGGTGCGATGAAGACGGTTAAGAGTCGATGGGTATCGTCCTAAGTACAAAAGGACATGACAGTGAGTAGAAGGTAGAAATAGAAGGAAAAAAAAGAAAAGATACAGGAAAAGCCGAGGAATAAAGGGGGACTAAAGCACCAAATTACAACACAATAGGGCCAGGCCGCCCACTTCACACCACACAAATTCCAAATGGATGATGAGGGCGGATGGAGAAAGGTCACCGAGTGACAGCTCACCTTGATCCTGCGGACCCTCCACACAAAGATTTGTTTGTGTTTGACTCACAATGTGATTTAATACCACCGAGCCGAGTTCGATAGCCACCTACGAGACATTCGAGAAATTTTAATCGTTGAAAAGTTCGCAAAGGAGCCACGATAGTAAAAATTTGAATTTCACAAGTGATCGAATCAGTTTTTAAACGTGAAATGAATGCAGATGAGGAGGTGTAGGAGTGGTCGAGCAGTTTGTGGACAATGGCGCGTATCCGGCACCCGAACAATGTGTTATTACGCGGGAGAAGGATAACATCTAACTTCAATTTGTTCTCGAGCCGGCTTCTACTGCAGCATGTTAAAAAAACAATCAGCAAGCTTAATGGACACCATTCGAAACCGTAAAAGATTCCGTGGACGATATACTAAGTGCGATGTTTTTACAAAGCATACAGGAAGAGGAGAAGCCGAATTTGATTATAATAATATATTTTCCGCTACATGTAGAAATTTAAAGTTTGCATCACATTGACGTGGCGGTATTAAGTTAGGAATTGGGATTTGTTAACAAAAAGTTGATAAAACGAAATGGAAATAGCATAAAATAACATACATATATTAATGTTGAAAAATACACAATCTTATAAAAAAACGATTGCAATAATAATTGTTGCAGCTACATATGTATGTACATACATATGTACATACGTACGTACATATATTGTGGGTGTAGTGTAATATAAGCCCGATGTAAGCATCTGTTGCTTCCAACAACGCGCTTAAGCCTAAATCCCTTATTGTAAAACATGAGAAGTTACATACAAATGGACAATGAAGAAAGGCAAGCAAAATACGAATAAATAGAGAAATATCTAATAAAAAGTCTACGTGTGATTGCATTAATATTACAAAAGCATTACAATATTGTATAGTCGGATGCAAACAAGAATATTATTGGCTCTCTAAACCGGTCTACCGGCTACCAGTCGCGGAACACCTTGTTATCGGCCACTTAACTGATGGGTTTTGTTAGCAACAAAACGGTCTTTTAATATTGTGTATAAGGCTCAAAAAATCTTCGTCTTTTTGTCGGGAAAATTCTCCACCATTCATACATTGTGTACGATTTTGCATTAAGTGGACACTTGGACAGTACAACGCTTCTGCAGGGCAGTTCAACGACAACGGCGAAAATGTGTAATTTATTTGCATATAAAAACAGAATGGTCCAAAGTCAAGGTCGACGACAAACATGTTTTTTAATCCGCGTCTAGTTTTTTTTTAGATACCCAACATCTAATACAATATAGACATTAATAGTTGAAATATGAGACGGCATATTTATGCACGTATTATAAACAAAAAAAAGTGGTAAAACGTACATATGTATGTATGTATGTATATCTGAATTGGTTTTATGGTTTGAATTAATAGTTGCAGCTATTTGAGAACTAATTGGAAGATTACAAATACGTGCACGATGGTTTCACCTGGCGATGTAACAAACGCGTAGGTACATACAATATGGATATGCATTGTGCATAATTCAATATCGCCACCGTTTTTTGATATTTAAATTTCAATTGTGGATGGCAATCAAAACATGACGTCGATTCAGTATCGCTCCTTCCGAAAGGATCATTCTTTGTCGATTGTTGGGCAAAGACGTGGTCCAACAATTAAAACTAGTCCTATTACAATGGCCATCTTCTGACAATGCTTTTTCACTCCAACAATCATTTGAACAGGCATACTCATACGTCTCAAGCGCTCAAAAACAGCAGGAAAACACAATGCGACAGCAAATATTTAATGTGCGATATTTAATTCCACGGTTGATGCTTTTTACAGTTGTAACTTTATTTAATCTTATATCAAAAATGCCACTATTTCATGTATCAACCTAAATCAATGATGATTGATTTATTTTACAATATCTAAAATCAATATACATATGTATGTTTATATGAGTAGGTACATATAGATATATTGAATATTAAAAAAAATTAAATAAAGAGTCTCGATATTCTTCCAAAGCAACAATCATCTCAAACCACTTGATCAGTTGACGTGCGCTCTACAGCGCCACTAACAATAACATCATCAAGTTTGAAAAGAAAATTACATTTAATGAATTCGAACGAACAAACAACAATAATAACATCTGACATAAAGATTGAGTTGTAAGAATTTTATTTAAATGCAAAAGGAAAACGTATTAAAATTTCACCAATATGTTAATATAAGTATGTACATATGTAGATATAATACATATGTATGTACATGTACATACATATGTATGTATGTATATAATATTTGTATGATAGGTGACGAAAATAAAATTGGATAGTAAAAATTAAATTAATATTCCTTCTACCACAGATTTTGATGTTGTTTTATATTTTTTACGGTTTTGAATATTGCCTATATATTGTCTGTATATACTAAAAAAAAAAAAGGCAAAAAAATGATAGTGGGTCCGAAGAAACGCGGCGCGACATCTTGTCCAACCTGAATCATAAAAATAAGTCACGCCGCTCTGCATAAAATTAATATGGGGTCCCTCGCGTAGAATTTTATTATTACCATAATCAGTACCATTATTTTTCATTCAAAGCTTTTAGCTAATGCCGAAGCCATTTCCGACCATAAATAATCCGACGGCATAAAAGAAGAATACGGCGCGAGAGGAGAAACCAAAAGCTGTGTTCAACAAGATAAAAGGTGTGATGTTTGTTAGTGATAAACGGGAGTTGAGGAATCCGCGGTGTAGGGGTTGAGTATGTCCGTTCTCCGCGTGAAACGCGCGCCGACACACACGCCTTGCCCCGTTTCTTATTTATTACATTGTAAAGTAGTTTTACGACGACGCACCGCGATTGTTATTGTCCTTCCGAGTGTTTCTTCGGAACAAATTTTGAATAGAAATTACCATACGCACGGTACATACATACACACACATTCACCTACAATAGATAATGTAATACGAACACTTTTAAAGTCATTTATATTACATTCAACTGCATATAAATACATCGGAATTTATTTAGGACTATTTATAATAATTAATTAAATTTTAATAAAACTCAAAATATGTTTAATGAATTTTGCACGCAAAGCGTAGTCACAGTAGATAGTCGTATTGTAGAGATATGTAGTTGATTGTTATTTATACCTAGGACAATTGGTGAATATGACCGGATGTAAAGAAGAAGAAATAAAACTAGGATGGAGTGCTTTTGGAAGAATGAACATAGTTTTTATGCTATGCTTAAAAATGTGGTGTATGGACAGTGGCGGAACTTCAAATTTTGGGCCCCCGCGCAAAAAAAATATATGCCCCCCCCCATATATACAAATAAAAAAATCTGGATGGTGGATGGAGAAAAACACAGTAATCATGGCATAATTATATAAATTTATTTAAATTATATAAATTGAGAAAATTCTTAAAATGTAAAATCTGTAATTTGTAACTGTAATTGGAAGTGTCAGTTGAAGTAATAATGTGGTTATTACTTCCGGAAAACTGGACACTAGACTAGAATATTTGATAATTAAGAGTTCGGAGAATTTTCAACACATGTTTTAACAGGTTAACAGAAAAATGTACCTAGATAGAATACGTTTATTTTCATTAAAAAAAAACTTATATTTGACTGAAAATTGGACGGCCCCCCCCCCGCACTGCGGGATCTGCTCCCACCTAGTTCCGCTACTGTGTATGGATGTGAAACTTGGATGTTAAATTTAAGAATGCTACGTAAGATCCAGTGCACACAGAGAAGCATGGAAAGATGTATGCTCGGTATAACGAGAAGAGATCGTAATAGAAATATGTACATGGGTAATAATATAGCAGAACGTGTGAAAAAGTTGAAGTGGACAGAATGGATGGCACATGTACGCGAGAAATACTGGAATGGTATCAGAGAGGATGTGAAAGAAAGCGAGATAGACCGAGTGGAAGGTGGGCTGATGAATTGTGAATAATGTGTGGAGTCAAGTGGATGCAGATTGCTAAAGACATACAGGAATGGAAGAGGATTGGAGAGGCCTTCATCCAGTAGTGAATGGCTGAAAATGATGATGATATTAATTATTATAATACTTTTTTAATATGATTTAATTGGGTGGGTAAGCTTTGGTACGCCTCCACAACTATATGTATGTGTACCTGTTGATGAAATTCGCGCTTCGCACTCAATTTCTTGCGCTTCACTTTCGATTTTTTGCACTTCAAGGCAGTTACTAGTGTATTTTAGTATTCCAATCTATCATTGCTGAGTTAATATAATTTTTTGAATATAACGAAACGCAAATGAGCCCGGCTTAGTATTTCTATCTCGCTCCATCTAGTGCGGATGACGAGAGTACTCTTTATTCGGCGGTAGCTCTGGCAGAGGCTGGCACCCCGCAGAGCCTTCTAGCGACCGCGGCAACCTCTTTATTCATAAACACCCGGTTTTATGCCATTAAAGGCTTTTTTATACGGTCGCCGCCACCTCCGCAATGAAGAATACCGGCCCACCTGTCCGGCCGACCTTCTGCACCGACACAATCACCCAGATTGCTACCTTTGGAATGCGATATCAAACTTTGAAAACCGTTTAACATTGTGCATCCAAATTATTTGAAACGAATCCCTTAACTTACACCAGTGGGTGCTTATCAAAACTGTCCTTTCACTCGCGATGATTGGATCCGCAATGTAAAATGTGTGCTTGCGCTCAAACATATCGATCCACACTTTGGAGGAGTGATATGTGTGTATGTATATTCAGCAATGTGTTGCATTTTTTTTTTTTTTTTTTTAATAAATTTATTTAATCCCCAAACTGCTGTCGTCCGACGAATGTTGGTATTTTTATAACAAAGTGCCAAATATGATACACCAGTGTGGCAGTAGAATGCTTGGGCACAAAAGGCCGGAAACCGATCTGCGTAAATAATAGCGCGTATTCTTCAAAGATGAACGTGAACACAACACCGAAATAATTCCGAAAGAAATACATATGTACTCACAGTTCACGTCTACCTGTTCAGTATACACATAATAAGTAGGTGCATACAAAAACTCTTCATATCTTATTATTAACACAGCGGTTACATTCTCAATACAATATAACTATGTATGTATGTACATACAAGTTAACTCACTGTGTTTCGAGTACAGGTAAAATTAAAGAATTGTCTGTAATTCCATATTGTTCACTTTATCTATGTATATATATATATATATACGCAGTGTGATAAAGTATTGCGATAGTGCGAAAATTTGAGTTATTTGTATCAGGTGTCCCAGTGCATACAGAAAAGCGTGGAAAGATGTATGCTCGGTATAACAAGAAGAGATCGTAAGAGGAATACATGCGTAAGAAGCACGACCAAAGTGGTAGGTATAGCAGAACGTGTGAAAAAGTTGAAGTGGCAATGGGCTGGATACATAGCGATAAATACTGGAATAGTATCCGAGAGGATGTGAAAGAAAGCAGGGTAGACTGAGTGTAGGTACGATGGGCTGATGAGTTGAGAATAATGTATGGAGTCAAGTGGACACAGGAATGGAGGACGATTGGCGAGGTCTTCATCCAGCAGTGGATGGTGAACGGCTGAAAATGATGATGATGATGATGCATCAGGTATCGTCCCCTGAATTTGTTTTTGTGATTTTGTGCGGATGTGTAGAATCGCTATAACTTAAAAACCGTTTAACCGATTACACTAAAACTTCATATGTATATATGTATGTAGGTGTTTAGTGCCGGCCATTATATGTAAGTAAGAAGGTTTTCAAATTCTTTCGTCGACCGGAGGTGGTACCTGACTACCTCCGCTTGCAAGTCACCTCATTATTATTATTTTTTTGATCGTCTTAATTAAGAGGCATTGTAGTCTACGTTAGTATCGTTTGCCAGAAGCGTACGAAAGGTCCGTATTGTCCGTGGAAGTAAATAAATACAATCAGACGCTGTGTATAAATCATCGTCTCGCAGTGAGCGCTGCTGCACAAACCGACGTAAATATAGAAATGCGCGCTCGATATTTATTGTGAGATCGGTGCGCTTACGCACCAACAATAGGCTAAACATTGATTTTATTCGATCTGTTAAATGATTCATACAAAGTATCGGGGCATTACGCCATTGTGAAAGAGTATGCACGCGGAGGAGCGCGAGCGTAATGTTTCAGAAGTAACGCGCTCTTCCGCCGCCCCTTTATTACACAAATTGCTACCCTGCACGCCACTGTGCGCCGGTCATAAGGGCGGTTTTCCCGCGCACAAGCTATGTTTATTTGTTACGCGTCGATTGATCCAGTATATCCTGACATTGTTGAGTCCGACAAAAAAAAAAAGGAAAAATTTAAGGGAATACAAATGAGACTCCATTACTGTCCGTTGTCGTTCTCACAATGCGATCGCGGTGATCCTGTTCGATATACTATGTATAACATATGCCCATAATTACACAATACATAGTTGCTAAAGCGAAAGACTAAAGCGGTCTTTTTCTCTACAGTCTGGTACAGGCATGTCAAACTCATTTAGGCCCGTGTGGCTCATTGAATAGAAAAATTTGACCACGGGTCAGGGTTCAAGAGATATATAATTCGAGAAACTTGACATCTTTTTGCAAACCAATTAATAATTTGGTTTGATTAATTCCTTGGGATGATGCTACATTTATTATTGCGCATACATACATATATGGTTATTAAGCTGATAAGAACAGATACTACACTTTGATCTTACCCAACAGGCCAAAGTAGGAATACGACCAATGCGTACTATGACGTATACATAGATGTGAAACGTGGCTGCTGAATTCAAGAATGTTACTTAACATCCAAGAAGAGATGTAACAAGAAGAGATCGTATGAGGAATACATGGGTAAGAAGTATGACCACAGTGGTAGATATAGCGGAACGTGTGAAAAAGTTGAAGTTGACACATAGCGAGAAGAATGGATGACACACGCGAGAAATACTCCGGTATCCGAGGGGATGTGAAAGAAAGTGGGGTAGACCGAATGGACGATGGGCTGATGAATTGAGAAGAACGTGTTAAGTCAAGTGGATGCAGATTGCTCAAGATAGACAGGAATGGAAGAGTATTGAGAGTATAGAGACGCTTTCATCCAGCAGTGGACGGTGAATGGCTGAAAATTATATGGTTATTAGTTAATTGTATCAGAGCGTTCAGTATACTTTTTTTTACAATTGAAAATATATACTCACATAAATATGTACCTACTGCCAAACATGCACAATATATTCAGTAAGCAAATTTTATAAATATTAGGAAACGGTCAGCTGACAAATGCGAATACAAACTCATGCCAATATTCATAAACTTTTCTTTCAGAACAGAGTCACACTGCAATAATTCAATTAATTCTACTGTATGTCATCGTCAGCATCTTCGAGATTAAAATTACATAAATGGTGCAGTAAACAACGCAAATTCGTATCTCAATAATAAAATATTTGTCGTTCTGCGATACGATCTGCCACTCTATTTCTGATAGAATTATGCTTTGGAAATCCTTTATTTTTTCTGAACACATAATTTTTACTATTTAAATCAAACATTCTCGAATGAATTGTCCTATTTCGGAAATTGACGCGGGCCGCTAGTTTGACACGCCCGGTCTAGTAGATACAGATTGAAGATATTTGTGCAATTTTAAACTTAAATCGTTCAATACAGTGTGCGCCGTGTGTAATAGTGATTATACGATCGCTGAAATCGTAGACAAATTAAATGTCAAAGTAAATATTCGAAATTAAATTGTTTATTTAACATTAGTGTCGACACTGGGAACCTGATCGCATTACACCTGTACTTGGTACTTATCCGCGAGCCCATCAACCCTAAATGTGGGAACGCCGCCACTCAAATAAATTAATTCGTTTTGACACTAATAGTTTGACCACCAGGTGACATCGTAAGGCAGCGAGTTTATCTGACAGCGCTGTCTTGTTTTATTAAAAATCGAATGCTTTAATTAACTCGGTAAGCCTAGTCGCGCCGTGCCGCGCTGGGGTAGCCACCACTCAAATGATATCCTTATCTTATTTTGCAATTAGTGTTATTGTTGTTGATTCAATTATTCATGTAAATTAGCCGAATACTTTTTACGACACATTTGAATTAGGTTTTTTTTTAATGAAAATTGTGTCTAATTTTCATATATAGAGTTCGACACGCTGAATACCGTATGTATGTATGTATGTTTATATTACAGCGAAAGCATATTTCAAGTGAAAATATATTTTCACTGACGTTTCGGTGAAATCATATTCAAGCACATTTTCACTGGTAGATATATATTTCTACTAGTTAAAATATATTTTAACTGATACTCACTGGTGAAATTATATTCGTTTCCGAACTGTCATTGAAACTAAATTTGACAGTTGTGAAATGACCAATCGAATCATATAATCTGCTGAAATATTCAATCCTAGTTATGTTGTCGCTTCTTCTTATCGTGCCGTGCCCGTATTCAGGCGTAGACTTTTACTGGTTAGTACCAATTATACATAGTTTACAATGAGTGTTTGTCAATTTTATAACAATTGACTTATAATGGCCGGTTTAAGAAGAAAATATCACGTGTTGCTACCTTATCCTCAGAATCCTCAGATATAACAACGCCGTTTCGTTCAAAACACACTTGTAGGATGACACATCTTTGACTTAGGCCAACAACATCAACAAGTCACAAACACATACTCTTACTTTAATATACTTTCACCGATACTGAGCAGTGAAACTGTATATTCATTGTTTGATACATTTTCAATGCCTGAATTGGTAAAAATATATTTTCACTAGTGAATATATAAGTAAAATAGTAATAAGTAATAGTAATACTAGTAAAATATATAAAAATATATATTCACTGTAACATACATATATAGGTACATACATACATACATACGTACATAGGTATGATAAATAATAGGTAGGTACTAACACGATTTTCCACGTAACATAAGTTTTTTTGATATTGCAGTGGCAAGCTCAATACCGACGTCATATCTTAAAGATCATAATAAATACCCAATACACAAAGGAAGGGTCGTTTTTTTTTGATCGACGTGTAGGTGTGTAGGAGAATCGAGGCTCCAGAATGTCTGGCCCGACCCATCCGGATTCGAGTATTTTCGGGACACCTGCATTCCTACATACGTAGCGGGTACGTCCCTTTCATTCTCAAAGTGGCCGACACCTGAAACGGGTTACCGATCGTTTTTTTTTTTTCACGTTGTCAATTTGTTACAATACATCAATCTAGATTGTTATCGTTGCGAGATTGATGCGCTCAAGCCGACGAATATGTGTCACGAAGCTTGCTCTTCCGAGCTACATACGTGTTCGTTTGAGCGACGTTTAATCACACGCGCACTTTAATTTCAAACAGTGGCAGATGCCAAACAGCGATAAGGTTATTATATTGTAGTCATTTGAATTAATTAATAAAGTTGTAAAGTTTAAAATATTCACGTCCGGATTATAATGAACGGCCAGTTTAAGTGGAAGCACTGTGCCTCTATGTCTATAGCTAAGCAGCCTAAGCGTATAAATTTAGACTTAAATTTCCTCCAACTGAAAAAGTTTATATGTACATATGCACGTTTCTAACTATCCATTGATTGTTTTAAAACGTGAGTTCAGAATCAGTATAACCTTTTTTTTTATTATTTATCGCTTATTCCACGAAAGTCATAAGGACACACAATATACAATAAAATATAAGGATTAACGTAAAAATGTTTATCGTCTTAAAATTCCTCGCGCCCATCTCACCTTTGTCATAAAACCAAATGTGCAAAAAACACACCGAATCCCAGAAGACTTTTATTCCTTAACCACAAAATTAATACGAACGCCTAAAAAAGGAATGCTATGATGATTTGTTACCTGGTCCTTTGTTTGACGACGACTATGAAAATATGCAATTTGTAAACACTTTCAATTGAATTTATATGTATTTTTCCTATTTTTTTTGGTTAAACGTCGGTTTGCTTGCACACTGGAGTTTTTTTTCCGTTCCCGTACATCTATACATACTCCCTTTTCTCCTTTTGTGAGCAACTCTCGAACGGGCTCGGACCAATGTTGAGGACACTCGAAAAGCCACCGATGCAAAGTTAATTTGTTTGAATATTCATGCCGTTTTTTCAACATGTCTCTCTTTGTGATACGTATTCGTCTTGTTGCGTTGTTGTGGCGAACAAAAACGCGAATGATTCAATTTAAATGAAACCGACGTCAATGGTTGATCGGTTAGCCCACATTTAAGCACTCGTAGGGGCGTTCGGTTTCGCTACATCCCTATAGCGAATAAACAATTAACGTGTAACGTAATAGTTCTAAATTGAGGCTTCTGCTTGAGTAACTTAAATTTTATACGCTATAATTCCGCATTGCTTATTTAACATGGCATCAGTTAGAATTATTTCAGGAGGTTCTTAATCAATTTCAAATTTTAGCATACCGCACCGTATCTAAAATTTCAACGGTCATGGAACAGAAAAATATATCGACCAACGCTTTTTAGGGTTAACGATCCCGGTCATGAAGCATCCAATTCGAAAGGTTGAAAATGTAGGTATTGTTAATTAAGGTGAGTTCGCTTGTGGATGCAAGCCGCGTTTGCGCGTGCGGCTATTCTTACCTCCACTTCAAGAGCAACTTTTCACGATGTTAATTTCGACACACTGGAAAAGAGTCAATTGTTAAACAAACGCCCCATTGTCAACGGCCGTTTCAAAATGCAAAATCAATAGTCTCACCATTTTGAAGACCACTTCATCAATCAATAGTTTCGAATGAGCGTCAGGCGCTTTGCCCGCTCATTCTCTCCATTTTTTTCTCGACTCTTGTTATTTATTTTTTTCTCTTTCTCTCTGTACTCTCTCTTTGTTGCATGATTGAAAAAGTCACCGTCGAAATAATAAACATTGTTTCTGGTAAGCGGAATGTTATTTACGAGACAATGCTGTTCGAAGTGTGCCCCCATTGTGGTCTGAAAAGAAAAGCACTCGAATGAGTCGACTCCGCCCCTGAATATATTGAATCCTTTCAAAAGTCATTCTACACAAATAATCGCTATCAACGAAATTAAAAACCACTAGTAATATGTAGGTACAAATTATTTTACGAACCATTCAATTCAACGTTGAAATAAGTCTACTGTTGAAAAGCACACATATAAAATCTACAATTTGTTAAATTTTCCGGCATTTTACAAAATTTTCCATTACATAATCAAAAAAGGGTGAAAATTTTGATAAAAAAAATATACTTACTAAATTTAAAAACCTACTTGACATCGAAAACATTTAAAGTGAGTCCTACGTAAATAATTTGCGCTAAAATTAAATGCTTGAACACTTGTGATCTACAACATAGTAGGCTTAAGTTTTCAAGAGGTTCTTTAATTACGTTAAAAAGATAAAACGACGTGTGACAGAGACAAATTTGAAATTTATTTAAAACGACATTTTCATAAGTCACACAAGAACAATTCCTCGTTCACTCTTTGAAGCGGGATTTTTCGTATTTACAAGCTCAGAATTCTTCCGTTGTCATTAGAGGCGATTTTAATGTAAAATAAGCCGCATAATTCATGTTATAATTTATTCCCCGCGACGACCAGATGAAATATTCACAGATAAAAGTTACTTAAAAAAGCATATAACCCAGTGTTTGCCCGGCTAAAGTAGCTGGTTTCAGTGTACGCGCTTACATATAAAATATATTATTATATATACATACACCGGCTTATAAGCACATATATGTAAGTATATATGTAACAAAAAACATATTTTTCATTGTTGGACATGCGCTATCCCCGTCTTTGTTATTGTCATAACCGCTAACAATAAATAACCGGATAAAAAACCGAACGAATTAGTTAAAAGCGCCCATCGGTGTTTTTTTTTTTTTTTTTTCGCCTCCTTTTTTACTGGACTTGTCTCGCTGTTTATTTAAAATATTAAAATTTATAAAGAGGAATATGAACCTGTTATACTGTTATAGTTTACCTCGGTAGCTACTCACTCTAACGAGTCAACTAACTGTGCCATTATACAGAATAGTTTGACTATCATATGCTCGACATCGAATATTGGTGTTCAATTATGTCTATTTGAACCAAAAAGTGCTTTCAAATACTAGAATTCAAGGCAATTAGACTCGTGAAATAATCAAAAATAACTTCCAATCAGACTGATTGCAATGGTAAAATGTTACATTATAATAAAAATACTTTAAAGATCAATACAATTTATATCGAAGCTGTGTTGTATAAATTTGCAGATATTTTCAATTAAATTCAAATGGTATAATATTTCTGATTGATACTATGCAATAGTGTGATATATTCTGCACTGTTGAACTGTTTGACGTCAGTTAATTAAAGTCCCTTTAATTAACGCTCTCAAAAATCCATCGTACCACTCACCAAGCTTCTTTATTGTAAAAAGTACAAAAACAACGATTGCATACATATAAACATTTTTGCACATCCAATATAACAACGCTTTATCTAAATATACTACGTATGTATGTACATGCATAGAGTAAAAATTATATTAAAAAAATTACAAAGTAGAGTTCCCTTTCTAAAAGCTTCTACTATAAATAGTAAAAGGACGACCGGAATAGTTGGCGAAGGGCGATTATAAGCGCGCACCACCACGGTGAATTCATTTGACCAAAAAATTAAATTTCCCAAATCTAATTTTTATACATTGTATTGTTATTAAGTCGCCATTGAAAGCCCACGTCCCAAAAGAAAGTGTTGGAGCGTTTCAAATCCCGGTCAAACATTTTTGTCATAATGCGTATTGAAATACAAATTCGTCCGGTTGCTCGCCCGAAGGGTGCCTAAAGTACACGACCACCTCGTTTAAATTTTTTCCCGAATCGAAATGACAAAATATTGTCGGAATCGTCAGTAATGAAAAGAGAGACAAGCTAATTTAAAAATTTCAAAAGATGAACGACTGTTCGACGAGCTTTTAATAAAGCTCATCTTCTTTAATTGACCACAACTTTCATGAGTGCTTAACGTCTGGGTGTTTCGGAGCCGGAGGAGCACCTCCATTACGGTGGGAGGAGTTGTAGCTTTTTCACGTAAAAATTCAGTATACATAAAAGCCAATGCGTATGTGTGTATGATGTTGTGTTGTGCCATAAATAATGTACGAGTGTAGAGGCTCCGGTTCACAATGCGCGCGCGCAACAGGCCCCTCTAGTAAATCAGGCTTAATCCGCTCGCGACCTCTGCTAACGAGGGACACCACCCCGTCAGCGGTCGACAACCGATGGTCAATAGCACGAATATTGCAACTTGCAGAACCCGTGGTCAAAATTATGATTTCAGATACCGAAGGTTTCATTCTTACGTCGGCAGAAATGTCGCCCGACTGATGTAATCTGAATTAGAATCATTTTACTTGTTTGGCCACAGAATTAATAAAAAACGTGGAAAAAATAACATAAAACAATAAAAACAGTTTCTAGCCATTGACTGCAACTATAGTGCCTTTTAATTGTAGGCAAAACGTTTTAAGCGGCGAGGGGGATTCAACCTAAGTGTATCATCTGAAATATCAAAAGTGATTTATTAAAAAGTTACATTGCCCCTTTCATTTCATCATCATTTTCAGTCGTTCACCATCCACCGCTGGATGAAGGCCTCTCCAATATTTTTCCATTCCTGTCTGTCTTGAGCAATCTGCATCCACTCCACACATCGTTCACTCGGTCTACCTGGCTTTCTTTCGCATCCTCTCGGATACCATTCAGCCCACTTCAGCTTTTTCACCCATTCCGCTATATCTGCCATACTTCTTATCCAAGTATTCCTCTTACAATCTCTTCTTGTTATACCGAGCATACATTTTTCCATGCTTCTCTGTATACACTGGATCTTACGTAACATAATTGAATTCAGCAACCACGTTTCACATCCATACGTCATACCTGACAGTACCGCATTGGTCGTATGCCTTATTTTTTAAGCCTAGGGGGGGTGTTGGATTTAAATGCTATGTTCATTCTTCCAAAAGCGCTTCATTCTAGTTTTATTTATTCGTCTTTACATCCAGTAATATTCACCGATTCAAAATTACTAGTAAATTGCCCATTAACGATCAACTGATGTTCGTTAATTATTTATTGGCATACCGGCTGGTTTTTTCGTAATATGAATTCAGAAAAAAAAATTAATTTGACATACATATTATATTTAATGAAATAAATTCAACCCCTTTATTTACAACCATTAAAAAGCTAAAAACGTGCTTTAAGATTGGTGTTATGTATGTTAATCTCATAGCTACTTATTACTTCGAAACTATGTATGTTAACTAAAGCGATGAAAGTTCATTGATTGGAAAATATTGACTATGCGGGCTAATTACTGCGCTGGGTATTGTCGCGAAATGGTAACACTGCTTTGCAAAATAAACCAATCTATCTTCGTATCGTTGACGTCTGTCGTGTAATTGCTTGTTGACGCGTTTCTTATATAAATAATTTGATCACAACACGTCGCGTCGCGTCGATGGCGAAAATTTGCAATATTTACGAGTAGGAGTAAAGTATAGCGTACATTGCAATAATTTGGCTGGTGCAATTCGGCCATAAAGAAGACAAATCACTGGCGGTCCATTCGCCGGTCGCGCACCACTCCAAAATATTAATTTATGACCGTTATAAATTTCGAAAGCAACACACGATTATAATGCCCACAGCCCAGCGGTCAAACGGGGCGACAACTTGGCCATTTCCCACCGCGACCATAATAACGAATTAAATTATAATTTTTACGTAATAAATTGCGCAACACGTCCAATTCACGCCAATTGAAATGTGCGATTGTTAGTGAATTTGTGTGATGCGTGAAAAACAAAATAACATATGTAGATGGCTATAATAATACGGGCGAAAGTGATTTTTCGATATGATATGTATATATACTGGTGTGGGCACATTAGATCCAAATTCAGCAATAATTTTATGTTGAAAACTGAAAATTAAATCTAATCACTATGTATGTATGTATGTGCCTATGTATATATGTACATATGTATATCCGCCTAAATTACATGGTTATTAAAATGATAATTTCATAAAATAGGAATAGCTGTTGGTAATTTAAATGGTAGCACCGTATTCGATAAATGCACATTGTAAAAACACGTATGTATTACCTTTGTGCTATCGCATAGGTACATATACTATGTTGAGTAGAATAAATGAATACAAATTGACTTTCACACGAGAATGTACAATAATCCGTTCCCCAATATAAAAATCCAGTTTCAATAGTCTGATACATATTGATGGTACAATAATCGCACCAATAAAATAGGCAGTAGCAGTTCAGGAACTGTACCATTTTCCAACATTAATCATCGACACCCCATTGTTGCGTCGTACCTTGCATATTGCAGTCACACCATATCAGCATTTTATAAATAAAATAGTGTCCATTCTCGTGATGAATGGTTTTCGAACACACCTTTGCTACGAAATTTAAATTTATTAAATTAGCACAAACGCACCGAACCTGCCAATAAGGTCAAACCTTCACATTTCTGATACACGCACTGTACATCGAGGTATATAATTATATGCTTTATAATTAAGGTATTATATAGACGGTTACGTATTTGCATTTAAGCTAATCAGCTTACACGAAACGCTACGCTGGTCAAGATAGAATTAGCAATGGCAATACAGCAAACTGTATAAATATATCTGATAGATAGTTATCCATGTCACTACATATTAAAATAGACACATCTTGATAACTAAAAAAATATTAAATGCTCCCCTAGCCGTGTTAAAATCTTAGAAGCATATTACTCACAACAGTATTATGTATATTTACATTTTTACTATTCAAATTTAATAAATACCTGCTCATAATAAAACAATATGCAATTATAATATTTTATGATCTTCGATAAGTTTGCCAAATGACTTAGTGCTTAAGTCTACGTTGTAAGTTTAGATAGGCACCTATGTATAATAAGTGCCACTAACATTTCCTACGTGATTGCATCAATTTCTTGAATCTAATAAAAAAATTTTCCTTAAAACTGAGTTGACTTTTTGAGTCAAGTAATAACAATGAAGATATTTCTACTAACATATTATATGCATTCAGTACACAGTACGGGGCAGGAGAAGAATTATATAAGTTTTGCGAAAGCATTGTCACAATTGCGATTCAAAAACGAGCATGACAATATCGATGCCCCGAAGGTGTTGCGAGGCGACATAGGGAACATAGCTAACAATAGGACCAAGAATGAGAAGAAAAAATGATACGAAAACAACGGCTGAATAGACAGAATGGGGAATAAAATCGAAATGCGCTCACCATTCTTCCTTATTCAAAGACGGACAATTGAATTATTATTCGTTTTGATCCGTTTCAACATTCAAAACCCTTGGGCAGCCCTAAAAATGGGGTGGCGGGACGTGTACGCGCACGTTTGGCAGTAAAAAAATCAACAATGCTCAAAAGCCAGATGACATACTTTATCTATTCCAATATTTTGTATCTACAAATAGTGTATAGGTATGTGACTCAATTCTATGTAGGTATTATAATATTAAAACACTTTTAGTTTGATTTTATTGATATTTTCCGATTGCATATGTACATAAATAAATAATATATATTTAAAATTTTATTTACATATATCGTAAATTTTGAATTTTTCATTGTATGTACATATGTGAAATTGCAAGCTAATAAAAACATATGTTTAAAGGCGTATCAAAACGAACAATGAGTAATTGATTCTTTTACAATGTTTCGGTTAAATTCAATAAGCAAGTGAAACTTTGTTATTCCGGGATGGTGCCATGCAATATTAAAGTACCCACGCGCTATTCACCGATGCATATTCACTGTGTGTACAAATGTAAGCAATTATTGACCTGAAATATATATTTTGTGTAACGTACCTACTAAATTACCCATAATATCATATCATTATGAAAGCATCATCCCGTTGAAGATAATAATTATTGACTTTACACAAAAGAAGTTTTTTCTGCAAAACGTATTATTGATAACACAGGACCAGCAGTTGCATGTATGGCGAGCAATAAATATGTCAATTTTAATAGTGGTAAAATGTATGAAAACAGCTCATATCAATGCATGTATACGACAGTAGAAATAAAAATAATCAGGGAGAGACGCGCGAGTGAATGTAATTTATTTTGAAAAGAATATAATAGATTTGTATCCATCGGCGCGTGAAATATTTAGCTGTGTCAATGGGAACGAGTCGGCTAATGTGAAAAACCCTACCTTACGGGGACCTGAGAAATGTCGCTTTTGGACCTTTTCATCTATGTATGTAGTCACCGATATGATCTGCTCTCGACTACACACGGGACTGAGGAAGCGCTAGATTCAAAGACCAATTTTAGACAATGGGGTAGCCTAGTCGGAGTGATTCGAAAGTCATTCGGGGCGAATCTAGATCTGGACCCTGTGACAGGATAAAAAGGATGCCTTTGGAATGAAGCCGATGAACCTTTTAGGCGGGCATATGCATATTATCTACAATAGTAATCGCAAGCCTGACACAATCGGTGTTGAGAAATGACAAGATCACCTTTTTTTTACACTCAGCTACGCTTTAAATGAGTGCTACGCGTAGCGTCGGTATTATGGAATTCCTAAATAGTAGTTCATGAAGCAATAATCGACACACCTACAATGCTATAATAGTATTTTATTTGTGGAAGTATTCCCAATTTTTATTGTGGTTATAATTTTAAAACTCACTACTGCTTTCGAGGAACTCAATACGCAGTCGTACAAAATTTTCAAGCACAATCGACTAAAAAAATTGTGATGCTAGTTAATTCTGTATTAATTTGGGCATTGTCTAAGTGGGACCAATATATTGGGGAACGTGAGAAGCAACAGTAATTCCCACGTATTCTCGACTACACCCATTTTACACCGGCGGGTGATCTGGTGGGCGGGAATTCCCTTGAATTAACTGATCAAGTAAACTGGCAACCAGCATGGGGTAGCTGCTTGGGCGGAGCACTCCAACACGCCCAAAACGCCCCAAACTCTCCACTTTTGCCACTTCTCCACTTGACTTCTAGTCCCGCAACGATAATAACATGCTTCAACCCTATTTTGAGACAACCTAGCCTTTAATTTCATTGCATCGCAATTTAACAGTCATATAACCAAATAAAAAGTAACGTGGGATACTGTTATTTGCTGTGAACTTTGCTCACGTTTGTTATACAAAATGTATTTGCGTACACAAAGTTTTAAAATAATTTAATTCATAATACCTTTGGCAAAGAGTTTAACTCGTTTCTTTATAAATTAAATTCTTATATACGTATATGTAAGCAATTTTAACGCCCCGTGAGCGTTATATTCATGTAATCGTTATTTTTCCATCTTAAATATTTATTTTTACTTCAATTTCAACGTGCACATTGTTCTTAATTACATTCGAGGTCAATCCGTTCTGTTGCGTCGTGATAAAAATCGTTATGGACGTTCGTGCGAGAGTGACGATTTCGATTTTCCCCATTTGTTTGAGGGATCCGAAACAAAAAGAGTGGGTCCCCGTCGCTGAGGATCTCGTCTATTTACAAAAGAGCCCAAAAGGATTCTGCCAGAACTAGGGACAAACCGCGGGTTGTTATTTTTTGTCTCTCGGCCCGATATGGCCCTTTGATACATAGTTATCTGTCATAAATGCCCCACACCGAAATTTTATAAATCCTCTACCTACGTGTTATCTCAGCGCGTCCGATCTTCAGTGGTTCTTAAAATATACAAAAATTTTAAATTAAAATCATTTCAGTATCAACGAGATTCTCTTATTAAATATCTCTTACACTGGATTCGTAAAAACGTTAAACATTGCCTAAGTTGGTCTACACTACAATTAATTAATAAATACCAGGTAGGTATACATATGTACATACATATACATATGTAGATATCCCCTTCTCGTCTAAATCAATTTCAAATTAAAATTTAACTAAACTTTCAGTTTCATAATTGAAATTAAATTACATATGTACATATATTGGGGATCACAGATTGATCACAAGTATTTTGTTCGGTGTGATATCCTCGTGGTCGGGGTCTTGAATGGTGCCGACCAGTCTAGAATTCGGGAGACAACCAGTCGCCAGTATTTTAAATATCTCTACTCGAAGGATCACATAATGTGCTCCAAACTGTTGGTATTATATTTTATTAAGTCCACATTTATACAAAGCCGCATTCCTTAATGGCACACACACTCCTATTGTACCTATCACTAAGCCCATAGGTACATACATATATAGCATAATCAACCAATATATTTAATCTACCCATTTATAATTCAATTAAAAATTAAGTTACGCGTAATGGTCGAATATTTCGGTGACCAGGAAGAAAACAATGGTATTATTCTTTTGTTCAAAAGCCGCAATTTATGACTTGTCGCATCTATGTACTTGTCAGAATCGGGGGTGTCTTAACGCTTATATAGCGGTGGTAGTTCGTGTGAGTGGACTTTGGTGCTTTTCTTTCGTTTTGAAAGAGCTTCTACAATAATAGGTAAATATGCTGTGTTGTGTTTTGACGAAGATCCATCATAATTCTCTCTCCTTTTGTCAGGGATACGGTCGTTATGAAAATAGTCGTGCACGCATATTTTATTCGCCTTCTTTACCTGCTACTTTTCACTCTACCTTCGTTTGAATATAACAAAAAAAAAACAATCACACTGAACAGCACGTTCGATTTCATTAACATTTTAAATTGTAGCATCGCACAATGTCATTTGCGCATTCATCATTTGATACGCTTGCGTAAAAATTGCAATTCAAACGACAACGTCGTATAAGCTAAAAAAAAAGCAACAACAATAAAATTAATGTATTCAATATGCAAAAAAAGGGGGATGAGGCTTGTCCATCTTGCAGCATTGCTATTGTATAAGAAAAATTTCAATATAACAATAGAGTACTTTTTTCCATACTAACATGACACATTTTATTGCGGTGTAAATGCAATTTTCATACGCCATTAAAAATAGTCACGCCTGCGTCACATGAACGCACAATCAAATATATACGTACATACACCACTTAATTACATACGATTGATGTACAACTATAATCACCATACATTATTTTAATTTAGTGTGACTACTTGACAAATATTTTTATTTATAGAGATACATATATGTACATATGTATGTACATATTGCAGTGATAGTTGATAGTTATTTATACCTAGGACAATTGGTGAATATTACTGGATGTAAAGAAGAATAAATAAAACTAGGATGAAGCGCCTTTAGAAGAATAAACATAGCATTTAAATCCAACATCCCCCTATGCTTAAAAAATAAGGCATACGACCAATGCATACTGTCAGGTATGACGTATGGATGTGAAACCTGGATGCTAAATTCAAGAATGCTACGTAAGATCCAGTGCACACAGAGAAGCATTAAAAGATGTATGCTCGGGTATAGCAAGAGAAGATCGTAAGAGGAATACATGAGTAAGAAGTATGACCAAAGTGGCAGATATAGCGGAACACGTGAAAAAGTTGAAACATAGCGAGAAGAATGGATGGCAGATGGACGCGTGAAATACTCGAATGGTATGCGAGAGGATGTGAAAGAAAGCAAAGTAGAACGAGTGGACGATGGGCTGAGAAGAATGTGTGGAGTCAAGTGGATGCAGATTGCTCAAGACCGACAGGAATGGAAGAGGATTGGAGAGGCCTGATTATATTCTAGTCATTTCTAAACTGCATGAATAACATGACATTGCTAAAACGAGGAAAAATAAAAATAATCTGTTAAAAGAGAAATGTGGTTAGTAAGTAAACGAGAAATGATTTTTCAAGTGGCCGATATCAGGTGTCATAGTCAAAGTTTAAAAAATTAATATTGTTTTTTTTTTTTTAGGAAATATAGGTATTTTGAACCAAATACGGATTAGACAAGACAGCTAAGGCAACCACTAATTTTCTGAATATAAGTGACAAGGTATGTGATGGTGATGGTGAATGGCTGAAAATGATGATGATTGACTGTAAAATACTACAATGTAGCTACTTCCTAGCTACCGTGAAAGTATAACCTCCAATATCGATTGGCGAACTTTGAAAGAATTTAAGCTTCGCACGGAGCTTTCGCATTTCTTAGAAAGTGGTGTCATCGCTGTGTGACAATGGCAGTCACGTTTTGTGATCAACAATAGCTATTCGAGTTTGGCGAGCTTCCGCGGCCCGCCCGCCACCTCTTGTGCTCATTGTGGATCCCACAACAGCCTCTGCGGTAAAAGCTGCTTGCTCTCAGAAGCTTCGGTGGGACAATACAGTGTGTCGCTCCCTCTGAGGGAGCTTTTTCGACCCATCCATCAGCCATTGTCCGGCGGCTAACGGCCGCAACACAACTTTATCAATTAACCCGCTACAATAGAGAAGGGTTTTCTCGTCGAATCGACTGAACACCAAGGCAACTATCGTGCTTCGACATCAACTACAAAGACTCGTGGTTGACTTTTTGTGATCACCACCACTTCACATTACCGTGATGGTATGCCTTGAGCACGCATGAAACTCTCCAAAAGCGCAAGCAATAGGCACTACGTTCATTTCGCGTATCTCCCAAAATAAATCAATTAACGTATCGACAATGCGCTAATACGAATCCGTGCCCACAAAAGACAGATTTATAAGTGATACAAAAAAGAGAAACACTCATCAAACAAACTGAGCGAAAACCGAAATGATTAAACCCTCAAAGGAACTGAAGCCGCACACGCTGAAGGGCCACGTTAATATGTATTATACTAAAAGAGGAGATGAAAGAGCTTCCTGGTTACACGACAATGGTACAAAAATACTCTGGGATATTGTTTACAAGAATAGTCGACCGGTATTGTACCTCTCGATATAAGCCAAAATCCTTACTAGGAACACGTACGAATCGCTCGCAAAAAATCATCTGATATCCTATGTGCCTACACAGTATTTTATAATACAATACTTTGATCATTAAATTTAATTTTACATGCATATCTATGACTACACCGAGGTGTGGGTATATGATTGTATGTACAGGGTGTTCCAATGAAACGAATGCATAATAAATACAATTTTTGACAAAAACTGGATGTGTACGCTCATCATCATTGTCAAGCTATTTATGAGCATATGCCTGTTGGGATTTTGGCACAAAAGCCTTCCCATTCGCTTTTGTAATGTGCGTGCGCATACAATCGACACGACACAATGGCAATAATGGCGGACGACAATGCATGAAAGACACACGGAACAAATAAATATTACTATTCAATACCGGGAGAAGTTGCGAAATCGTACTGTTGCCGAATGTGAAAATAAAATAAAATGATGGAAAAAAAAATGGTGCACACAATAGCAGAAATCACGCGTGGACAATGGAACCATTTTGGGATTTGAGTCGCGCACACCTGAACTCAGGGGTGGCAACGAACGAATCGCACCACCCTGAGAATACTTACTTAATTTTCATGCGATTTTTTTAAAACAATATTATGAAAAGTGCTCATCAAAGCATCGCAATATAATTTCGGCGAAAATTTTCGTTTTGATAACGTGAATTCGATTACTGTTCATTGTAGTATTTTATAGTCAATCATCATCATTTTCAGCCATTCACCATCCACTGCTGGATAAATGCCTCTCCAATACTCTTCTATTCCTGTCTGTCTTGAGCGATTTTCATCCACTTGATTCTTCTCAATTCATCAGCCCATCTTCCACTCGGTCTACCTTGCTTTCTTTCACATCCTCTCGGAAACCATTCCAGTATTTCTCGAGTCCATCTGCCATCCATTCTTGTTACATATATATATACGTATATCTCTTCTTGTTATATTGAGCATCAATGCTTCTCTGTATGCACTGGATCTTGCGTAAAATTATTGAATTTAGCATCCACGTTTCACATCCATACGTCATACCTGGCAGTACGCATTGGTCGTATGTCTTCTTTTTTAAGCATAGCAGAATGATGGATTTAAATGCTATGTTTATTCTTCTAAAAGCGCTTCATCCTAGTTTTATTTATTCTTCTTTACATCCAGTAATATTCACCAATTGTCCTAGGTATAAATAACTATCAATTATCTCTACAATATGATTATTCATTAAACATAACTTAAGTTTTATTAAAATTAAATTTTAAGCCTATAAGCCAATCTGCATCCCCTTGACATTCATCTTAATTCACCAACCCATCTACCTCGCTTTCTTTCACATCCTCTCGCATACCATTCGAGTATTTCTCGCGTCCATCTGCCGTCCATTATTCTTGCTGTGTGTCCACTTCAACTTATTCACACGTTCCGCTATTTTACTGCCACTTTGGTCATACTTCTTACTCATGCATCCACGTTTCACATCCATACGTCATAACTGGCAGTACGCATTGGTAGGTACGTATGCCTTCATTTTTAAGCATAGCATAAAAACTAAGTTCATTCTTCCAAAAGCACTCCATCCTAGTTTTATTTTTTCTTCTTTACAACCAGTCACATTCACCAATTGTCCTAGGTATTCATTAAACATAACTTTAGTTTTATAATTTTTTTTTATGTTGCTTAATTGTGTTCATCGAACTGTATGTAGCCCTAGTCAATGTAGTATAAAATTTGATATGCGATTTTGGCTTTGGCAATGCTCGATGTGACAACTATGCACAGCGGGTGCTACAAAAGGATACGTATCATTATATTGAGCCGGCTCGTAGGTGTGTCGCCGAGAAGAAAGAGATCGGGTGTCCGATTGTTGGAGAGCTTTGTCAGTGCCAGCTTCCGGGGTAAAACAACGCCAGAAGTGACATCGGTCCACAAAGGACCGATACGAGACACCTTCGACGATACGCAACCGTGGATGGTGAAGAATCGCGCCATTGCATTGTCGACCGTTTTCTTTGCCAACCCCATAATTATTTCCATCCGAAAGGAGCCGGAGCTTTTTGTGCCCGAGGCTTTTCGTACAACCAACGTAATGAATTCCCAAACATTGGCGCGCGAGTTCCCCCCCCGCGTTTTTGTCACTGACTGAATGGATGTTCGATCGCTGAATGAAAGCTCGGACAAAACGCGCCATTCACATTAGCTCTGCACAATGCCGATACGATATTATTGTCCAGCGACAACGACACAACATTGCAAATAATTTCGACGAAACAATCATCTCTCGGATGCGTTTCACAATACGGATACCTCCGTGAATGTACATATTTCGATAATGGTACAATTGCACTGTCGCGCATTCGCTTCGATTGTTGAAATTCCTCCAAAAAGTATTCGTCAACGATTAGAGACTATTTTATATCGAGTTTAGCATCTATTTCGCATTTATATTTTTTAATACAGATCTATTTCAATACTCTGTAACACCGTTTATTATATCATCATCATCATTTTCAGCCGTTCACCATCCATTCCTGTCTGTCTTGAGCAATCTACATCCAGTTTTCACATCCTCTCGGATACCATTCCAGTATTTCTCGAGTCCATTGCCCTTTAACTTTTTTTAACGTTTCACTATGTATATCTGCCACTTTGGTCATACTTCTTACCCATGTATGTATTTCATTTGCGATCTCTTCTTGTTATACCGAGCGTACATCTTTCAATGCTTCTCTGAGTGCACTGGATATTGCGTAACATTATTGAATTTAGCATCCACGTTTCACATCCATACGTCATAACTGGCAGTACGCATTGGTCGTATGCCTTCTTTTTTAAGCATAGCGGAATGTTGGATTTAAAAACAATGTTCATTCTTCCAAAAGCACTCCATCCTAGTTTTATTCTTCTTTACAACCAGTCATATTCACCAATTGTCCTAGGTGTAAATAACTATCAACTGTCTCTACGATATGTTTATCTACAATTTAACAAGATAACGTGACGAACAAAAAAAATAGTAGAAAATTATTAAGAAGTAGTAAAAATCATGAATTAAAAAGTAAAATGTGACATTAATTTAAAATTGATTTAAACTCAATACACTCAAACACAATAGCAACCCTTCGTCGTTTGCTGTTCGGTTTGTCGCGTCGGTGTGTACCCAGCATAACAGTTGGCTCGTGAACAGCATGTCAATATGGACACGACTGTTTTAAGAACTCAAAAATAATATTTTATTTTAACTTTCAGTTATTGGTTCGCTAGTTTGTGTGTACAAACAAGTCTCAACGTTGTTTTAGTAATATTTTTATTAAAAAAACTCTATACAATGATTTCAATGATAGCATAAACTTACTCTTGTCTAATAAATTTCTGATTAACAATATATGACATAGTTACCCGCAATATAATCGACACAATCGCCCGTTAACGTCGGTCATTCGCAACGTGCAACAGTGAACGTTTCGCGTCTAATGAGCGCAACAATGTCCAATTAGGCAATCGGGGAGGGGCAATATACATAAAATTTTATTGTATTATATATTTATTAATTTATAAGTCGTGTTTACGATTAATCAAAGGGAACAATTAGCGGACGCGTAAGCACGGTGCTACTGATATGGCGGCAACACCGCGAACGCCATAAATAATATCAAAACCCCCGAGACCACTCTAATTGTACGTTTATGGTGGCACCGAGTCGTAAAGTGCGTGTTTTAAAAGCGATTTCATTAAGACGCCGGTGTGAAGTCGGATTCCACCGAAAACTGTATCCAATTTGTGCGCGGTGTCCATTTTATTAGTATAATGGCGCGCGTTTGTCTATTATAATGGCCGGCCGTAAAATAAAAATGAATGGGGACTTGTTGGCATTCCAACAGACCCTCATAAATGTATTTGCTATACGCAGAGGCTCCGAGATTGGTTAAATGCTAAATACCCATCAAATTTTAAAATTACCCACACACCATCGTAAGATTCCAATTGGAGTTCATTTTCAGTATGATGCACAGTGCACCTGAAACAGTCATTCGTAATGATATGTTAGTTTTATAGTTGATTGCATACTAAGCTCAATTTTAAAAATCAAATAAATATGCGTAGGTTGGTATTTATGCTTTTTTTAAACTCCATAACGGCCAATAGTCCAGATTCCATGACGAAGTTATTTATTTGTTGTTCGGGGGGGCCCAAATGTACCCCTGTAGGGTGCTCGGCTGTCCAACTGCATTGTCGAACGTAATGATTTATTTATCCTGGTTTCTTGTGTGAAAATGAAGTGCGACTATGCGTAATAAGGGAATCTAGCCCATTGTCCGGGAACAATGTCATATATGGGGCATCTGGTGGTCAGACGATAAGCCATCCACTAGTTATGGTACCTCCACGTGATTTATTTCATGACGATCCCGTAACCACCATGCAAATTATGAAAGAGATAAAATTTCTCATTTTAAATATTTACATTTACAAATAAAAAGTTGAAAAAGGCAACGAATGAAAATTTCCTACCGTACCGATCATACCGATAAATCTAAAGATCCTAACGAAACAACGAAAAATTAATAACTAAACTTATCTGTAATTTTTAATTGAATTTAAATTAACATAATTTGAAATCTGATATTATTAGGTAAGATCTTATTATTTTACACTGCAAAATAATATACCTAAACTAGCATTTGTATATATGTATGTGCGTATATTTTACCAAAACTTTACAATTATAATGGAATGTATGAAATTCCAATAATAAAATTCCAACTGGAATTACAAATCTAACTAGTTTTATTAGAAATTCAATGAATTTTTTGATACGATCATGACGATTTAAAATTATGTTTAAAAAATTATTATTTCAAGTAGGTACCTACGTCCTTTATTCCTCGCAAATCTTCAATTGAAGTAAAAACATGATATTATACAGTTAGTAATGAACGAATGGAACAATAAATAAACAAGTTTCCTATAACGGTGGCCATTCGCGGTTCGTATTATTAAAATGGATTGTGAATGTGCCAATTCCCATTGTCAGTACGATCATTTCAGCACATTCACAGTCCGTTTTAACTAATACGTTCGTATGTTCGTCGAGGTATACGGACCGGACCGTGAATGATCATCATAACGCTGAAAAATGGATAGACACATTAACTATTTAATTAGATATTTTCAATGGTTAATTCAAATATAGATTTTAAACTTTTGATATCTATACAATAAAAATTCAAAAGTGAGAAACCAAACGCGTAATAATTTTATGCTCAGATGAAATTAATCAGTGTAGGTAAAGCGAATTCCGACAATGTGCGAATAGGCGAGTATATTAGAATTTGTTTTGTCGGTGACGTGTTATTAGCATTTATATTGGTGTTGGGTCGCCATTATGCCAAATTCAACAAAACGCGAACTATCCACTATTGTGTAGCAGCATCCAATAATGGGGCGGATAAAACAGGTACAACACTCCGACTCGGCGTACAATTGTGCCTTGCCTCCGATACGAATCGTATTTGCTTATTAGAATATTATATTATTCTCCGAGCGGGAATCGCAAAGCGGGGCTATATCCACGTGGAATTGTAGTTAGAATTCTCATAAGACTCGCGAACAATACAACAAAACACTTGTGCGTAAATGAACTATGGTCCTATTATATAACTTATAGCACGTATATTAGATATATGTACATTTGACATACATACCTACATATACATATGTATAATATGAATATGATGTAGTCGATACCTATTGAATTTTAAATTTTAAATAAGAATTGAATTGATTGTACGCGAGCAAAAGTCTCGTTAGCTACATACATATGTACATACCACAAGACTTCATAAATAAATCGTAATATTATATTTTTTATTCGGCAACGTACCTCGAAATAAGTTCTCAAGTTTATTGAACGCAGGTACAAAAATCAAATATTATTTTACAGGAATCGGTGACCGTTACAAATGTAGTTATACTCACAATGCTTTCCTTGCTATTGGAAAGCAAATTAGTTTGCTACCCATTTTAGATTTTAGACATGGGCTGTTACGGATTGAATCGTCAATTGTTGCAATAAATTCATTTTTTAGCAGTGCCCTTTACAGCGATGCACCTCCCAGTTACATTATTGCCGCCTTACAATAACCATTCGATTGTACGTTTGTAAAATATTAAATTTTTTTCATTTCAAAAGTAATGATCGCTATGGGCGTGACTTTGACTGCATGTGAAAATGCACATAAATTGCTTCATTGCATTGCATCGATAACACAATAATTGTACATACATACATCTATGCGTTGCAAATCGGAATAACTTTACATTTATTGATTTTAAATTTTGATTTATTTACAATTACATTATTTATTAACTGAAAAGTTACATAATTATGTATATTTAATCAATGTTTATGCACTACTCCAAATTTATTGTTTGGAAAAAATGTAACCGAAATAGATTATCCAATATTATGATATAAAAACAAAAACCACCTATGTATGTACTATGTATGTATGTATGTATGATCAATTCATTACAATTTCTACAGATACATAAATAGATGTTCAAGACCCCCACAAGATGAGCTTACGAACGGAAATGAATTCGTCGTTGGGGTGGGGTGGTTGATCTACTCTTTATTATACTACTTAGCGGGCCAAATAGATTTATTCGTTTTTGTGTACAGCCCTTTCGTAGCATTGGTTTTTATTCGAATGCGAATTTATATTATAGTAATCCGCATTTATGTGACAATTTTATAAATAGTTCGCTTTACAAATTCCGAGTCACATTTTAAATATACTTCTGGCTAATAATTTTAAAGAAATGTATTGTTTAAAATTGAACATCCAACGAAGAAAGCTAAGTCTACCGTTTACTTTGTGTACCGTTTACGTACCTACATAGCTCTCCGTATAAAAGTGCACTTTTGCTTGGATTGAAATCTTCCCCTGTCTCCGCTTTTACAGCACCCTTTGGGGATGTGGAAATTGTGTAGTAGGGGGAAAAGGGGAGTCTCTCGCGCCCCCGGGATCGATCGGGAAGACATTTATCAACCGGCACTGCCGAACGGTTTCCAATGAATAAATAATGCACCTTTGTGCAAGGACCTACATAAATTATTTTATTAAACCCCATTCACGATTGTCGGCTGTGTTTTCAATCGGCGACGATTCGACGCTCCATTTTTCAGACAACAGATGCAGAAACGCTACACGGTGTTTATTGAACGTGTACCTACTTTTTTTATTATCAACGATTGACCCACGCACAAAATATAAAAAAAAGCACCAAATTGTTTATATATTTATAAATGTACAATATGTATGTATGTATGTACCCATGTACTATGTTGCAGATATTGTATGTCCAGTTTTAAAAACTAGTACATATGCAAAATTTCAGCTTTACATGTCGCACACCTAGATCTAAACAGTATCAACTAAAAAAAACACTTTCTTCAGGAACGACGAAAAACTTGTTGTCATTTCGCTATAAGTGATAGGAATTTACTGTTTTTTTATTATGAAAACAAGCATATTAAAGAAAGTTCAGATTAAAACATTTCGTTTTGTTGGTTCATGCAGCTTCGTTTGTAGAATTCGAATAAATGATTAACTAAAAAATCTAAATTTTTGAGTTGATACTGTTTTGATCTAAGTGTGCGATATGTCAGATATGTGTATGATAGTTTTGCTGGAAAAACCTTCAAAAGATTACAAAAAAATTAGGTGGCTTTCCAAGGGAAGTACCACTTCCGGTTGACGAAAAATTTTGGAAGCCTTATGGATTGTAATGGCCGGTAAAAAACATATAAATATGAAGTTTCAGTATAATAGGATAAACGGTTTTTGAGTTATTAGCGATTTTACACACAAGTACACAGACACACAGACATTTTCCAGAAACCATGAAAACCCGATCAGTGGATGATACCTGATCCAAATCAATCAAAATCTCAAGGTCGAATTTTCGCACGATCACAATATTTTATCCGATTAGGATAAAGTAAAAATTGAGTTATCAATGTTATCAGACACAAAACGTCCATCTGTATCAAACCATCACAATTAAAAAGTATCGTATGTCCAAATAGTATATTTGAGAATGTATTGCCTCATTCAAATATATAATATGTCCATTTCGTCCATAGTTTTTATGCAAAAGATATGTCACTTACAATATTTTAAAACAAAACTGGACATACAATATCTGTGCACTAACCCATCGATATGTAGAATTATAGAATGTGTAAGCAATTGAATTTGAATGATTTTTATCAATTTATAAATTAAAAAAGTCCTAATGCACATCATGATCACCCTATGTTATAGTTTACATATAAATCGAGATCAATGCGGAAAAAATCGTGATCGAATAGCTCAGTGCAGAAATATAAAAGTTATTTATTTGTATTTACGGGGAGCTTCTCGCACAAACAGTTGACAATGGTGATATAATCACATAATTTAGCGTGGCCTTACCCCGGGGTGATCACCGCACCCCATTATTCGGCCAGCTAAAGGGGTGGCAAACGCAATTCTTTCCGCAACCTCTACACTGTCACACCGTCATCAAATCCGGTTCCGGTCATACTCAATATTGCAAGGAATCAATAAAAATAATTTTAACTTCCAAACTCGCGAAACTCTGCATTGAAAAATTGCATTGAAAACCAATCCCGTCAAAATATTCAACGAACATCAAACATGCATCACACTTCAATTTCATAAAATTTAAATTTAGATTGTAGAATAACATCCGTCTTTGATTTTGAAAGGAGCTTCCGTAACACGAGTGCAAAATCTTGGTTGAAAGTGTATTTTAATCCACAAGGGGGGTAAATTTCGGCATTTCACCCTTCGCATACTACAATGCAATAAATGAAATTATATCAGGTTCCTTTATCGGCACAATAAGACTCCGAACTTGCCCTTTTTTCATTTCTTCAATACAACAATAATACCGAACTGATCTCAAATAGAAATCGAATTTGTTTTTTATGATCTGAACACACTGTGAGACCCTTTCGCACGGGCTTATAATCCATTTCCATAGTTTTTTTGGCATGTGAAAACGGTGACATGTTATTTCGTGTCATCTACTTTTCGCACGTGAAAAACTTATAAAATTAATTTTGATAGGTAATTGCACGAAAAATCGCTGTTAAGGTAACCCATGTAGACATTTTAATAAAGGTTTTCACGATTAGACACTAATTTCAATCGTATAGGTACATGCAATAAAAAAGCTATCAAATGCATTGACATATGTGAGCTTAACTATGGGATGCTTTATACATATCGGATTCCACAGAGCGGCAAAATTCAACGGTGCTTATAACAATCGATGGTTGGGTTCACTTTCAATAATGACGCTTCTGTTGACTGTTCACCAGGATTTATCTGATGACAATCAGGATAATGCATAATGGAAACCAAACATGGAAGAAACCCATTTTTTACGATGCGAATTGAAGAGGATTCCAACTCTTTCTACTTTGAAATACTTCTAGCCGCAATGTGCAAAGAATATATGTACTTTTCGATGAAAAAATATGCTTAACATAATGTAATGTAATAATGTAGGAATAATATGAAAGAGTTTTTGAATTGATTATTTGCCATTGACCGTTTTCGTAATAGTCTCAAACAGTCCGTGACACTTTTCTTCGTTGAATAGTTGGTGGTATTTGCTCTGTTGGAGAACCAAAAGCAACGACGGCAAACAGTCTGGTTCTACAAATATTAACTAATCTGCTTTATTGAATTTCAAAAAGGTAGATAGCATTGATGGTCGTTTTGTCAAATCGACCGTCCACTACAGACATGATCCCACTTCCTGTGTTACGCGGCACAGGACCAAAGGATTTGCACGGGATTAGCAGCGTTAAATAGTGACTGAAATTTCCCAATGTCCGTCACAAAGCGCCGAAACCGTTAAAATGGATCTTTTTAATAATACGCGACACCAGGTGGGTATGAGAATTTTTTTTCAAAACGACAAGAGCATGTATGTATGTATTCTCTGCACGGCATTTATCTTATTTGCTTACGTTCGCCGGACAATATGAGTGCAAGATGGCTATCTATCGGCACATCGAGGGTCACTATTTAACCGTAGGATTACGTTTTATTCGCAACGATCATACAAAGCATTTAATCCTTGTATTTATTTAACGATGGAAGATAATTTGCGGAAAATGTATACGCGGCACGATCCGTTGTACTTTTTACTCGCTTTGAAAGGTATTTATTTTTTTATCGAGTTTCAATCTCGTCAATTGTAAACTTGTCGAGTAATCGCCGTGCGAAACCAAAAAGCTCGATATCAATCAGAGTTATTCGAAATGTGTTGAGCGGTTTTCGTCTTATTGAAAACGCGGATAAAAACAGCAGCGGTAGGATTCGGGGAAACGTCGAAATTGTAATACGATTCGTGATGGGGCAATTATTTATTCGTCGATCAGCGGTTCTGAACCGCTGGCGCATGTCAATTAAACGTCATTAATTCCACGAGAGTTTATTTTAAGTGTCGTCGAAAAGAGTGAGTGGCGTAATGTGGAGGATGCACACCTTGTGATTTATCTACGGAGGCGAGCGGCTCCATTCAAAGCAATTATAATGTGATTGTACGCTAAGGTGGCCATTGTGTACGGGCCAGATTACCCGCCAATTTACGGCCAGTTCGAATCCCCGTAAACGGATTAGTGTGTCTTGTTCGCAACATTGGGAACTGCCATTCAATTCAACTACTAACAGCGAAGATGAGAAACTCGTGTGCAATAGAAATTTATTGTTGCACTTTTTTCCATTCTCGAATCGCCATTGATCATTTGTTAACAGCGTCTCATAAATACCTAGCAATCGTCTAAAATTATAAAGAACTCAAATAAGCAATGATACAGAACCTTTTTTTTAAACCAAGCTATTGTCTGATTCAATACGTATGTACATAAGTAAGTTGTGTTTATCATTCTCAGTTCTATTCATAAAAAATTCAATTTGAATAAGCCTAAGTAAATCTGACTGTACTTTCATTTTAACCACACAATTGGCAATCAAACTACTAAGTTTATAAAATCTTCAGTTACTTGGGTATATCAAAGTTCAGCGTATGAAATGTGAGATAGGTATATCAACGGTCGATACAATTTTCTATAAAAATATTTTGTATGGGTCGGTTTCTGCCAGGTTAGAAATCCCTATTCAATATCCCCAATCGATATCGAATAACGACAAATAGAAATGAGCTCGTCCTCCAATTTTTAGATGCATTTATGCGCATAATTGTTAATTTTCCATTGACAAACGTCCATATGGGCCATGGCGTCGATACTGAAACCGTTCCGTAAATTTTACATATCAATTAGCCTCGCGGCTCGCGCTCAATAAACCTATTCACCGATACGAATCGCTTTAGCCGCGCATTTAACGAATATCAAAAATTTACATATGACCTAAGCACTTTACGATTACCGAAAAAATATATACATATGTATACCTATTTTAATAGTGTATGTATACATGTATGTATGTAAATTGCGCAGAAGCCGAGTGCGATGCGGATGCGGTGCAATCGAATTACATTTCATGTAAAATGCGTTCGTTGCACACACGGTGCGTATCTGACGACAATGCATGCGGCAAAATGACCTTTTTCTCGGTTGCATTGTTGCAAAATGCAACCTATTTTCATACGAAGTTAAACGTTCGATCGTGTCGCTACACTGAAAGAAATGCACACACAATACCGTACAAGTCGTATATTTGCATCTAAATGCACTTTATCAATTCCGAAATGGTATCAATACACACCCCGTCAAACCTTCATGTTTCTTTTGAGTGAGATATTTAATAATGGAATTTTTCAATTCCATTTGCGATTATAATTTCTCTCGTAGATACAGTTGAAGCTCGTTTTTAAACATTTTTTAAAATATAAAACATAAGAAAATCCTCATATATCTACATATGTATGTAAATTTTATATCTCTCAAAGTAATAATGCAACAGTGATACAAATAAAAACCTTTTATAAATCATATCGTTTAAAAAAAAAATTTACAGAAAAATACATTTCATAAGAGAACTTCATTCATCATGTTATATCATCAGATCATACCTAACTCACAGGAAGTTAGTGGTTAACGTAAATACTGAAATATCCTCACCGAAATCAATCTCAGCAGGGGTCCCACAGGGAAGTCTGCTAGGCCCTCTCTTATTTGCCATATATATTAATGACATACCCATCCCAAAAAACTGTCACATAGCTCTACATATATGCAGATGATACTGCTTGCTTCACAAGCAGTATCAAACCAGAGGCTATTCGCAGAAACCTTGAACTAGCCTTAAAGACACTGACGGACCACTTCACTAAGTGGAAAATTAAAATTAATCAAAACAAAACAGACGCGATTTTCTTTAGTGTACGAAAACATAAACCAAATTCAGATCTGAAAATCCCATCTGGAGAAAGTCTGAAATGGCAAACACAAATAAAATACTTAGGAATTACATTCGATAAGAGAATGAGATGGGCCCCACATAGAGGCGGCGAAATGCAAAGCAATTCGCCATATCTTCAATATACTCTATATTCAATCGACATAGTGCCTTATCACTACATAATAAAATTAAAATATATCGCGCACTCATACTACCCTTACTAACGTACGCTGCTCCCGTATGGAATAATGCCTCCAATACTAACCAATCAAAGCTTCAAGTAGTCCAAAATAAATCATTAAAAATCATTTATAACACGCCCATATATACTAACCTAAAAAGACTACATTCCCAGTATAACATCCCATTAGTCGTAGATGTCACTAACAGATTAACCAGTAGATTCTATGATAGAATTACCAATAACCACACTAACAAATTAGTGAAAGGTCTCGGTGATTATAGCAAGATGTCTTTACCCTTTAGGTATAAACACAAATTACCTAAACATAATTTTCTTTAGATCGCCGACTCTAAAAAGTATTTAATTATGTAAAATATATTATAAACATTTGATAAGAATTGTAAATAGGTTTTGAGCTCTTTCTCCTATTATTCTTTAAACACTAACATTAAAATAAAAGAATCCTTATAAATACTAACAAAATGAACAATGTGTAAAATAGATAATGGTCACTGGACCAGTAGCTATTAAAATAGATTTAAGATGTATTGTGAACATAGTATAAGAACAATAAAAAGCTTTTTTAAATAAAAATAAAATAAAATTCATCATCTTAAAAGTAGGTACATAGTTACATTCAAGAGTCTTAAATAATGTCAATCAATTTTATACCAAAATTATTCGAAAAAATCTTTTTAAAACGTCTTGAACAGATAATAAAAGATAAAAGAAACTAATACCAGCGCACCAGGATTCCGGAACAAACACTCGACGATTGATCAAGTACACCGGATAACAAACATTATTGAAAAAAATATGCTCAACAATTTTCCTAGATGTATGTAACTCAAGCATAAATGAAATAAAATGTTGCCGATTCAAAATACCTTGGCATGACCCTCGATGCCAAATTGCGATGGAAGAAGCATGTCAAAAAGAAAAGAGAATAAATGCAAATTAAATATGTATAAAAAATATACTGGCTCGGAAGATATTCCGAAGTTTGAATTAACAATAAACTGTTCTAAATAAATCCATTAGCAGATCCTAAAATCCATATGGATGTATGGTATCCAGCTTTGGGGTTGTACCAAACAGAATAATTCTAAAATCATCCAGACATTCTAGAATAGAGTACCTACTCCGGAACACAGTCAATGCTCCCTCGTATGCTCGTAATAATGATATCAACAGAGAGTTAAAAACGGACACAGTTACTGACAAGACAAGAAATCAAGCGACAAAACACCAAAATAGACTTCATCCCCACACGAATGATGAAGTATCGAAACTAGGTGGGAGCAGATCCCGCAGTGCGGGGGGGGGGGCCGTCCCCAGAGGGGGCCCATTTTCAGTCAAATATAAGTTATTTTTTTATGAAAATAAACGTATTCTATCTAGATACATTTTTCTGTCACAACTTGTTAAAACATGTGTTGAGAATTCGCCGAACTCTTAATTATTATCAAATATTCTAGTCTAGCGTCTAGTTTTTCGGAAGTGTTATAATAACCGCATTATTACTTCAACTGACACTTTCAATTAGGTACAGTTGCAAATTACAGATTTTACATTTTAAGAATTTTCTCAATTTATATATGTAATTTAAATAAATTTATATAATTATGCCATGAAAACTGTGTTTTTCTCCATCCACCATTCAGATTTTTTTTTTTTTTTTTTTTTTTTTAAATTGTATATACATATGTAGGTATGGAGGGGCCCCATATTTTTTTTTTTTGGGGGGCCCAAAATTTGAAGTTCCGCCGCTGGATGAAGTCCTCCAACTATTCCACAATACTGAGTTAGTGCGGAGATTAAAAAGGGTTATACCATTCGATATATCTACATATAGTTCACTTTTGGGAACTGTTGGGACGGAAGAAACTTTGAATGGCGCCAATTTCCTGTCACAGCAGTGGAAACCACCGCGAATATATCGACGAACCTCATACTCACTCATTTTAATACCAAATGTTGAAAGCTCACGTGGACGTCTGTAAAATAATTTTTCACAACCAACATTTTACATTCATACGATACATTGTAAATACGTTTTTAACAGTTAGTTTCAACGAATCTATAGTTCACTTTTGGGAACTGTTGGGCGCCGATTTTACACGGAACCGTCTCAAATGCGACTAATCAGCAGTGGAAACCACCGCGAATATACCGACGAACCTCACACAAACTCTTACATAAATACCTAGTGCTGAAAACTCACGTGGACGCTTATACAATGTTTTCTTTACATTCTTTATATGTACTTGCGTACGATACAATGCAGTTAGTTTCAATTAAATCTATAGTTCACTTTTGGGAACTGTTGGGACGGAAGAAACTTTGAGTGGCGCAAATTTTACACGAAACCGTCTCAAATACGACTAATCAGCAGTGGAAACCACCGCGAATATACCGACGAACCTCACACACACTCTTACATAAATACCTAGTGCTGAAAACTCAGAATATACCGACGAACCTCACACACACTCTTACATAAATACCTAGTGCTGAAAACTCACGTGGACGCTTATTCAATATTTTCTTTACATTCTTTATATGTACTTACATACGATACAATGCAGTTAGTTTCAATTAAATCTATAGTTCACTTTTTGGGAACTGTTGGGTTCACTTTTGGGAACTGTTGGGACGGAAGAAACTTTGAGTGGCGCAAATTTTACACGAAACCGTCTCAAATACGACTAATCAGCAGTGGAAACCACCGCGAATATACCGACGAACCTCACACAAACTCTTACATAAATACCTAGTGCTGAAAACTCACGTGGACGCTTATACAATGTTTTCTTTACATTCTTTATATGTACTTGCGTACGATACAATGCAGTTAGTTTCAATTAAATCTATAGTTCACTTTTGGGAACTGTTGGGACGGAAGAAACTTTGAGTGGCGCAAATTTTACACGAAACCGTCTCAAATACGACTAATCAGCAGTGGAAACCACCGCGAATATACCGACGAACCTCACACACACTCTTACATAAATACCTAGTGCTGAAAACTCACGTGGACGCTTATTCAATATTTTCTTTACATTCTTTATATGTACTTACATACGATACAATGCAGTTAGTTTCAATTAAATCTATAGTTCACTTTTGGGAACTGTTGGGACGGAAGAAACTTTGAGTGGCGCAAATTTTACACGAAACCGTCTCAAATACAACTAATCAGCAGTGGAAACCACCGCGAATATACCGACGAACCTCACACACACTCATTTTACATAATACCCAGTGCTGAAAACTCACATGGACGCTTATAAAATATTTTCTTTACATTCTTTATATGTACTTGCATATTTACGATACAATGCAGTTAGTTTCAATTAAATCTATAGTTCACTTTTGGGAACCGTTGGGACGGAAGAAACTTTGAGCGGCGTCAATTTTACACGAAACCGTCTCAAAAGCGGTTAATCAGCAGTGGAAACCCCCGCGAATAGTCGAAACTCGCTCATTTTAATATCCAGTGCTGAAAACACTCGAATACATTCGCGAATAAGGGCGATCGCTCGTGAGATGATTACATATACAGATAATTAATTGATCCTCGACATCTCAACGTGACGGTGGGCGTTAAACAGAATCGAGTGTAGGATAAACAAAAACAAAAGCGAAGGCTGCGCCACACCAGCGTGACATTATCGATAATCAAAACATACGTCGGCAGACGAGAGAGACGCCACCAATTTCCCGATGCTCCATCTCTAGCTACGGCCGACCAATCAGAGAGCGATCCGTCAACGGGGGTGCTGACAACTCGCTCTCTGATTGGTCGAGAGGTATTTGGTCACGCCTACGCCGCTTTCCCGACCGGTCTCATCGTCAGTTAAGCGCTTAACGTGGCGCGTGTTGCCGTCACGCACAGTAACGCGGTCTATATCAAACGTTCGACGACGATGGCCGTAAGAATTAAACTAGCCGACGGCCGAGTGGCTGTCAGTTGTTGAAACGGTAGCGTCCGATGGGTTGCGAGCTAATCTGAACGGTTATTTCTTTCGGTGAAAATTTGACTGTTGTGTCGACTAACTAACTGACTGTGCGAGAGCTGTCACGCAAACGGCATACAAAATATACGCCGCGTGCGTTAATTTCACCAGGGTAGACGACGGCCCCAACGTGGATCTGGAGCTGCATCAGAGGGCCAGCGGTCACTTTATGAGGTGGGTGTTTAGGTTTGTTTGTTGTGTATAATTAATTACCTAGTTTATTGACGGAGTGTACCTGTGATCCAACAGTTTGATGAATGAATGATTGCCAACGTGACAGTTCACATCGAACCGTTGCAATGTTTAAATTAAATAAGTATTGTGTTGCTCATTTCATACGATTTGGTATATCTTGTTAGAATATTTTATTTTGTTTATCGAGCAAATCTAAAGTGCTCGAGTGTCCTGCATAATTTAAAATTGAGATGGTATTCGTGGATATGTTCAATTGATCTACATATCACGTACATACATATATTGGTTTGGTGTTTAATATTATTAAAAAAAAAATTGAATACCTAAATACTTTAAATGTACATATTGTTAAAAAATGCACAACAAAAAGATTGTGCATATGCAAATGCAAAAAAAATATCTCCCTATTTCTTATTTTATTTAAATCTTTTCATATGTACATACATGTAATAGATACAAATGAAAATTGTTTTATTTTATATGTTTTTTGATCCTGAAGTGCATATTTTCTAAATAAAAAAAAATCTATACATTTATACACATCATTGTGCAATTTAGATAGGTGTAAATTTTCTTTAAAAAAAAAAAGTTAATATATAATATATATGTAGGTACCTACATACATACATATACCTAACAATGTTTGTAGTAGATACATATAACTAGGTAGGTACGTATTAATCACGTCAAAAATAAAATTATATTACTCATCAAATATATAAATACCTCTTTATTTCATATACATACATACATATGTACATAGGTATACCTACTTGTATCAAATTTTGATAAATTTGATTTCAATAACAATACATATTTGATTGAAATACCTAAATACTAAATATTTACTCATACATTCTACGTATTTTTAGAGTCAGTTATACATACGGTACCCAATTTACGAATGACATATTAAAATATAAATATCGTTAGCTGCGTAAAAATTATGAATGCTTTACTTTTTGATTACCGAATTTAAGCTCACAGGGAGAGTAAAAATATTGCACAATTTTGCGTGGGCTTCATGAATATGTTTTACAACACCACAGTAAGAATAAAACCTTTATTCCGGTTTTTAATAACCTCATAAATATTAATCGCCATTCATATATCTGTCTTCATATATGTACTGAAGGTGTGTATTTATTCGATATAAAAATCATAATAGCGGGATATGACGCAGTAATTGTCAACAAGAGTAGCCCACTTCAATTCTAATAAAAACGCTAGGTAGGTAAGGTGTCCAAAATATTTGGATGATCACCTAGGTTTAAGAACGTAATGATAATGTCATTTCGAGATTTGTTATACCTGAATAAATTGGCGTAATAGTCGTAATTGGCGGTTGAGGAATGAAACCGTAAGCTTAATGGAGGGTTATCCACAGATGATGAAATTGAGGTTGGGGTCCGCGGCTTTTGAGACCCAGCAGCCGATCTCCATCAGTATAATTTATGGTGTCATCAACACCCTGAAGCGTGGCCTCGGGGACACCCCTTGGCAACCCCTCGACCGTCACATTCTTCACGCATTCCTAGAGCGCGTGGCCCCATCTGCGAAATCGTCCTTTTGCCCTCTGCACACTGGTTGCATGGTTTCAAAACAGTCGATTCTCAACGTTTTATTATGCAAATAGTATGCAAACTTCAAAAAAAGGCACCACTTGTCATGCAAATCCTTATCAAATAATTAAAAATCATAGATACCTATTCAATTTTACATTTCATTGAATCATTTATTTATTTTACATTACACGTCAACCGAATAATTTCTAACAACAAATAATGTAAATAATTGATTGAATTTTTTTTTTTTAATATAAATATACCCATATTTAATAAATTATCCAATATTAATAATAAAACAGTCTTCTTAGTATGTGTATACCTACCGAAAGAGAGGATTATACTAAGCATTTCTTTACCTTGTCCAAAAGTAGAACTATTTTTTTGAACAGGATATCATCTCTATTCGGAAATGGCCAATGACGGTCATTTGTCTTTTGACTTTATAGTCATAAACATTAAAGTTACAGACGTAACTATTTTATTTTACTATAAAGTCCAGGGAAAAGTCTTTCTTGCAATGGACAGGGTATTTTGAAATGCTGCGTACACACCGACGAACCGAACAGCGAATGATGCAGGGTTGCTATTGTATGGACGTTCATAAATCATCAGACGTTATTGTGTGGAGCGGTCCACACAACAGCAACCCTTCGTCGTTTGCTGTTCGGTTCTTCGGTGTGTACGCAGCATTAGACTATGTATATTAAAATATAAAACTTCTGCAACATAATATTTCCAAACTGATACAGTTATTTATATCAATATAAATATCTAAATTCATAAAGTAACCAATTAGCATTGACTGAATTTTCAATTCAATTCAAGTCACTTTGACGCTTTTCAGTTTGAAATTTTAAAATTTACATTTGTGTTTATATAAAATGAATTGAATAGCGATAAATTTTCAATGAAAGCTAAAATATTAACTTCCCAAATAATAAAATAGTAGGTTTATTGCGATATCCACTCAATTGAATGCGCAAATTTTATGATAGGTAGCTATCGTATAGGACTATAGGTATTTCTATGCAATTAGCTAATCAAAAAAATATTGTATAATTTTCTAAATCGGAAGTCATGTTTAATTTATAAATAAAGCTGCATTATTATCAATATATTTATTTAAATAATCATGAGCATACATAGTACGATGTGTTCACCTGTGTACGTTCACCATTCGCAAAGATGTCACCTAAATATGTAGTAGCTATCCGATGAGTAACTGTCGTGTGTTGACACATCTTGGTTAACCAAATCGCATGGTAATGTAAATCGCGACAAATTAATCGATCATGACACTTCATCACCTGCTAAAAATTCAAATTTTAATCCGCGAATAATTAATTTTATTGTTTGTTTTTATAAATATTCGCTAAATAATGTTTATTTTTCAGTGCCGCTGGTGCAATGTGTGACCGGGGAGGTTTCGGTGGAGTGGGCAGCCACCTGACCATGGGCGGAATGGCTGCCATGGGCGGAATGGGCGGCATGGGCTCAATGGGTGGCATGGGAGGACCAATGCAACCCAAGAAAATGCAAGAAGATCACATCAAAAGACCGATGAACGCGTTCATGGTCTGGTCCCGACTGCAGAGAAGAAAAATTGCACAAGACAACCCAAAGATGCACAATTCGGAAATCTCCAAACGATTAGGTGATTTTTTTTTTTATATTTTTAACAAAATTATTTTGAATTTTTCACGATAAAAAATGACGGAGACGAGTGTGAAAGTTGGGTTTGATATTGGGGTTTCTCTTGTTAATACGGACCTTTGGATCGAAGAGGGCTAATATGTTCCCCTCAGATCGCCCCATATAATCGTATTTGACAACTCAAAGGACATAAACCTGCTTTCCTACCCAATATAAACTTGTAGGTGTTCTTTTCATATACCTTGGCCCCTTGTCCGTGCCCCCGACTTAATACCAAGAATCAAATTATACCGTAAGCCATATACATACATATATATTTTTTCTTTCAAGTTTACTTACAGGTGGCTACATTAAAAACGTGTTTTACAATTTAATACGTAACCTATACGGCGATACGAGCTTTGGAATAGAATGCGATCTTTGGGTAGTTAAAAACTCAACTTTAATCAAGATTCCAGTTCCATGATAGAAACCAACAAAATGAAAAAACGTGTACGAAGTACGAATGAACCAATGTATCTATAGGTTGGTGAATTGTACAACTACCCGTACCTTTTTTGTTTATCTGTCATCCCCAAAAAAAAGTTTTCGGGGATTGATTTTTTTACGCCTGAAGCCGAAACTCAAACTGAAGAGTATTTCCAATCTAGCATTTTGGCAATGAAGAGATTTGAAACAAAAGTTAGCCGGTACGGTTGCTCATTTATAGTACTACGAGCTTTATTTTGTCTCTATTTATAATACATACCTACAATTTCGTGTAGTTGCCGATTGATTTTGCGACAACAGTTTAAACTGTAGTAGCCATGCCATATATGTACATATATAACAACATATTTATGAGAATAAATAATATAGCCAATTACCCAAGTCACAAAAATTATTACACTCGATATCAACAGTACGGATGTTCATCGTAATCAGATAGACATGTAAGCTATCTAAAATGGAAATCCAGAATGGACAATACATTTTTGTACTCCATTATAGGTTTTGCGATTTTGATGAATACGACGTCCATTGTCTACCCGTTCATTTATTCTGAAAGGCAATCAGGGCCGGTGTTGTTCGGAAAACATCACACACAATGGCGAGCCAATTGTTGGGAACGGCCGTCGGGGGTTGGAAAATACCGCGTGGGCGGTGGCTGGTCAATAGCCATGGAAATTGAAAAACACAGCAGCGTGATGAAAACACAACATTATATCACTCCGTCCACAATGTGCAAATGTAATGTAAAACGTGCTAATTCGCATTATATTTCGCAATCAAAGAAAGACCTTTTGAAGAGTTTGCAACAAAAGCACATTGTGCGCTCACGGCTCTTATAATAATTCCGTTCTATACCTACCTAAGTAAAGGTATACAATATGAACATCTAAGCCGTACGAATTTAATTGTGCAATTGTGTTCATTTTTTGGCGGGAATACATCTATACACGGACCAGTATGGGGTACCAGTACGGAAACGGTGGTGTTACGTTTGGATGGGCATACATTCCGACACTATAACTTCGTTACTAATAACACGATTGACACGAATGTTGTTTTATTCGCTCAAATTTGTTTTATTCGTCTACGATACATTTACAATCTTAAATTGTTACCCAGCATGCGCGAGGCGTGGGGGTGGGGTCGTATCTTCCAACGGCTATTTTGGACATTTCCAAGCAGTATATCTCGCGACTTTGACGTGTTAGCGCAATGATTTTGCTACTAAAAGAAAAATATCCTTAAAATATGTCGATTTAAGGCATAAAAAGTGAACTTTTTAAATAATTTATTTGTGAAAAATCAAAAACAAGTTGAAAAAATCTAAAATTTCACTATGTCGGCCCATACTCGTTGAAAAGCCAATAGGAAATACAAAAAACGCATATCATCAGAAAGAGGGTCTAATCATCTATCGATCAGTACCAAAATGTGTGTGACAGAACGAATGAGACGGTATCGGGAAGATAGAAAAAAGTCGATGCGGCGCGCAGGGAACAATGGCGCGAGCATCTCGACAGCCACTGTTTACCACAATCTATGTACCTATGTACATATGTACTATATAAAATTCAATGTTTGTTTGTTTGTTTGTCATTCCGCTATGTGTCATTCCGCAAATCTACAGTTTTCAACTTAGAACCGCCAAACTTGGTATACTATCTCATGATACCCTAACTCAGACCGTAGGTGGGTTTTGGAAGGGGTCAAATTTTTTAATCATTTTTTTTTTAACTGGAGAATAAATGTTTTCATTTGTTTCAATTTTTCATTCAATTTTTGTTTGTACTGGAGAATAAATGTCACCCGCCCGAGCAACGCCGGGCAATTCAGCTAGTGATAAATAAAATTGTAATCGATTTTTGGTAAATGTTTAACTATCGAAACTAATACCATATTATTGAGAATGTCAGTAACATTGCTGCTCTGTCGAAATTAGACTTTCCTCAAATTCTAAGAAATTCTAAGTTGCTTTGAACTAAAAAAAAAAAAAATACAAAATGCGTGATCAGTCGATCAGTCGCCAGGTCGAATCCCGAATTGTTCAATGTTGCGTGACGACCTCTGGTAATCATTTGGAGCTCTCTGATTGGTCGAACAACAGCCAATCGTAGTTGTATCCCTCTGACACCTGCGCCCGCGCCTACCTTTCTAAATTCACCCCCACACACACAACTAATTCCTAATAATCATTAATAGAATAAGCCTACGCTATTGGCCCATGTCGCTATCGAACGTGTATCGACTTTTTGTCTCATCAAAATTCCGCGAAACAAACGTTTGAAAATATTGTGTATGGCCAGGGGTCGGCAAGAGGGTCTCGCAAAGTGTTTTAAATGTCTCGCGACTCAATTTCTCCCAGTGTTGAAGATGTTCCTGATTATTTACAACTGGGAGTAATTGATTTACAAACCATTTACGTATTACAAAGACACTTTTAAAGTGATGAAGTTAACAGAGTTCTATATGTACTGAACTTTCAACTTCTTTATTTCCTGCTCTGAAGAAATTTTCAGCTGGAACGATAACTAGCTACATTTGCCAGCACATAATATATTTGTGAACAAACATTTTCTATAATGAATTATATTAAAAATAAACATCGGACTAGAATTATTACAGATGGTCAATTGATCGTTTATGTACGTTCGTTGCTACGAGTTAGCACCACTGGTACGACGTTGATTTTACTAAATTGGCAAAAAAATTACAAAAACACTAAACCTCTCATTAATTTGTATTTTTATACCATTTTTATCATTAAACAAATTTAATTGATTAAAAAATCGCATTTATGTACAAATCCCAATATCTCAATGTGGCCCCCGTGTAAATTATGTTGCCGACCCCTGCCACTGTATGCGATGTCCGTGTGTGGATTGAATTGAGGGGCAAGAGGACAGGATGTTGTGCTTTTGCATTGTAATTCCAACGCTACTGTAGCACATTGCCCGTTTGAGATAAGATATCAATTATTACAAGATCGTTGGGGCTACATCATCATTTGAATAAAACCAGCGATGATATTGTATTTTAGTTAGGTGAGTTAGACAACGCGGAGTTTATTTCCATTGATTGGTATATACACGGGTAATTTTGTCCGTGTTTAATCAATGTACGAACATCAATGTTTCAAATCAGATTTTGTGTAGGTATGCTCGCGACAAAACATTTCATGTTTGCGCCTGTTTTTATACAAATTATACGAGATCCACCTGTACATGAATCAATACGTATTCAGGTATTCTTACAGGACATGTCCCCAGTGTTTGTGCGACAAAGGGGTATTTTCGTCTCCGTCTTTCGTGCGGGGGCGCGCTCGAGTGCGAGCTGAACAGAGTCATGTCTCCGGCGCGATTGTTCCTTTGCTGAGGTGCACAATACTGGTGCTATTGTCTTCCACGAGGATGAATTCAAATTGTCTTGTCCCTCTTTCAGCGAGTGAATGGGGCCGTATTGTAGCAGGTAGCGCGTCTGTTTGCCCGTACATATCCATCCGCGGACTTCTATTGAGGGCCGCTTTCCGAGAAACAACAGACATTTCCATAAAGTCGCCGTATTGCTTCGCGGAAGAATGCCTTCGGCAATAATGAGCCGTCGACAGTACAACGATATCCTCGGAATTAATCAGCGAAACTGAAAATTGAGCACTCGCCGAAACAAATTCAATAAACGGGGCCCGCAAGGGGAATAAACCTCGTCTGCGCGAAGATTAAATTCATACGCTCGCGAAAGAAAATACAAAGTTTTGCAATAACATTTGTACGATGTAGCACGCTCGGGTCGATCGATATGAAATATTCCATTTTTCTGATCATTTACAGTGTTCTCATCTCACGAATGTGAATCCCCGGTCCTCGTTTTGAGATGCGCAGTAACCGAAGCTCTAACTAATTTGTCACAAACGCATATCTAACCTGCGCAGTAGAAAGGATTCGTGAGATTAAAAACACTTGTACTATGATTTAAATAAAAATTAAAAAAAACCATAGATAAACGTAACTCTCATTGATTCTTGATTGAATATTATTACTAATATTACAAGTAGGCACCTATGTACATTTTAATAGCGGTTGAGATTTATTTTTTGACTAAAAATCTTTGAATCTAATTTTTGGAAATTGGTTATAGATTAATCGAATAAAGGCGCTCATACACCTTAGCAAAATCGCCGCGGTATCGCTGCGTCATAACCGATATAATTCGCATCGGTGCGAATCGACGGCGATAGAGGGCGTCAGTTTGACGCAGCGATTTCGCTAAGGTGTATGAGCGCCTTGAAGTCTGAAAAAAGATTCAAAATGAACATCTGATTAATCAATTTGTCGAAAAATGATTAAATTTTTAAATAATTTTCTTCTATGTACATACTAGTGCATATCGTTATATTTACGAATGTAAATATTGATAAAACTCGATAAATTGATAAATTCTGGAATCGGACGCTTAATATTTTCAATGAAAACTTCAATAGGCACCTTACTCGAAACAAATTCCTTGATTTTAATTTAAAAAAATAAACAATCATACAGCTCTAACGAAAAGTGTATTTCGAAACGAATTTCGACTCGTGGTCTTCTCGCTCCGGTGAACAGTGGAATATGCATAAGTATGAATCCAATTATGTTTCTAACGGTCATTCGTTGGAATAGCGCAGGCACGCGTGTAAGTATAGCATTATTGCAAAATATCGTTTTAAGAGAAAAATGTGAAATCTTACGGGTTCTATAGTGTCGCTAGGTGGGTAAGCGTCTTCCTACCAAATGGCAGAAGATACGCATTGTGTCGGAATCGGGCAAAAATACTCTTCATTACTGTGAAAGCCTTTGGTAGGTGCACAATGGTGGGTGCGCGGCGTAGGGTGCGCTCCTCTCCTCTCCTCCGAGAAGAGAGGAGCGCACAGGAATAACAACAATAGTACCTATGTAGTAGCGTTTATGTTCTGCGCAGATAATGGAAACAGAGCGCCGGTGTATGAGTGCCACAATGGAGCCAGATAGAGTCGCCATTGTCGGCGCATTGTCGACCCACAATCGGGAGACCGAAATGACGACTCAGCCAAACAATTGGATATCGACTGAGTCTAGGGGGGTTGGGGGGGCCATGGGGTGGTTAAGGGACTTGCCAGCTCCCCAGAGACCACCCTTCAATCCACCCCACCAAACCCACCCACACCCACCCGTTCATTATTGAAAGCAATCGCCTTTTATTTTCACCAGTATCTCGACAGCAGTTTTAATTCACCGAGTCGGTTCAATCTCGTCTAATTGGCAGATTTGTATATAAGTGTGTCTCGACTAAATACAAAATGATTTTATTATATTCCCATTAAAACTATGTAGGTATTTATATTTTACAGCGAAGGCGTATTACAAGTGAAAATATACTTTCACCGGTATAAATATATTTTTATTAATTCAGGCAGTGAAAATGTATCAAACAATGAATTTACAGTTCCACTGCTCAGTATCGGTGAAAGTATATTAAAGTAAGCGTATGTCTTTGTGACTTGTTGATGTTGAATTTTTTCGTAAAGTTTAAACTGACCATTATAAGTCAATCTACTATATAAAATTCAATGTTTGTCTTTTTGTTTGTTTGTTTGTCCGCTATGCAAATCTACAGTTTTCAACTTAGAACCGCCAAACTTGGTATACTATCTCATGATACCCCAAGTCAGACCGTAGGTTGGTTTTGGAAGGGGTCGGAGTCCGCGGTCAAATAATGGGCCCCCATACAAATTTTTTGAAATCTGAAAATCTGAAAAAAATTTACTTCATTTTCTGTGGTTTTGAATATTTCAATAGCTGCTGCCAAGAATAAGATGATGTTAAAATCCAAATCAGCAGTCACCTGTTAAGCTGGTTCCACGGCGTTAAGGCGAATTGGGGCTATAAGGACGTTCGGTTCGCATTCGCTGCGACGTCCACATAGCCCGAATTCGCCTTCGTCCTTCGTCGTCCGCTGTTCGGTTCGCCAATGTGGACCCAGCTTTAGAACTTTTCAATTTATCTGACAATTGGTGACATGGATCTTTACAAAATTAACACCACTTAAGACTCTTCCAACCAATCTGTCCCATTTTCCTTCCAGACTACAATGGGAGAGTACTGGAGAGTTTCATTCCCCCTTTCCTTCACTGTGAAAGATGGTAAAATTTTGCGCCAAAAAGTGAACGTGCGGCACATTAACATCAAGAATCCATCGCCCACTCTTTTCCCCATTATGGTTAAGGATTTTATATTAAAGCATTTAACAATTGAATATTTTAATTTTGATTTTGCAGGCGCTGAGTGGAAACTGCTGAGCGAAGATGAAAAACGGCCCTTCATCGACGAGGCGAAAAGGCTGCGCGCCATGCACATGAAAGAACACCCCGACTACAAGTACAGACCCAGGAGAAAGCCCAAAACACTTCGCAAAGAGGGATACCCGTACTCCATACCGTATCCGTCCGTACCCATGGATGCCTTGAGAGCAGGTCAGTAGCATTGCGCAACGCGTCGACCGTGTCATTATCATCAATCGATAAGACACAATATGGAATATGGATTGTAAAATTCGTACGATTTATTTGTGTCGCCGTTATTAATGAATCAAAATAATAACCGTTTGTTTTCGTCGTGAGTGGATTAATGAACGATGCGAGACGAGCATGGGTGTGGTGTTAATTAGTGAGAATCTAGCGAGGGCTAAGTGATGCGTTGGGGAATGTGCGGCGCAGTGATTCGGCAAAACTGTCTCGTTATGGAATCAATTGAGGCGGACCCGCGTGTCACTAATGACGACACCTGGAGAATGCGATGCTTCCAACTGACGTAAATTTAAATTTGTTCATTTGTTTCCAAACATTCTTCGAGAATAAATTGTTCCACACAGGTATTAAATACCCCACCGTTGCCGACGATGCACAATATCAAAATTTTCACCATATTTTAACGTGAATACGTCTACACGCGGACCAGTATGGGATACCAGTACGGAAACGGCGGTGTTACGTTTGGATGGGCATACATTCCGACACTACGTATAACTTTGTTACTAATAACACAATTGAAATGAATGTTATTTTATTCGCTCGGGTATACGTCTACAGTATATGTATAACCTTGAGTTGGTACCGTGCATGCGCGAGGCGCGGAGCAGGGGGCGTATCTTTCAACGGCTATTTTGGACGTTTCTGAGAATTTCCAAGCAGTATATCTCGCGACTCTAACATGCTAGTACTGTGATTTTGCTATTAAACAAAAAAATATCTGTCGATTTAAGTCGTAAAAAGTGAACTGTGTAAATTATTTATTGGTGAAAAATCAAAAACAAGTCGAAAAATCTAAAATTTCACTATGTCAGCCCATATTCGACGAAAAGTCAATACGAAATACAAAAAATGCATATCATAAGAAAGAGGGTCTAATTATCTATCGATCAGTACCAAAATATCTGTGACAGAACGAGTGAGACGGTATCGGGAATATCAGAAAGTCGACGCGGCGCGCAGGGAAAACAACTGCGCGTGCACATCGACGGCCACTGTTTACCACTGGCTAATGATAAATTAAATTGTAATCGATTACTAGTTGAGACTTTATTCGTTATGCTAAATGAAAATATATTAATGTATCCATTTAGATGTATCCAATATAAAATTCAATGTTTGTTTGTTTGTCGTTCCGCTATGCAAATCTACAGTTTTCAACTTAGAACCGCCAAACTTGGTATACTATCTCACGATACCCTAACTCAGACCGTAGGTGGGTTTTGGAAGGCGTTCGGAGGTTTTTTTCATTCATAAACTTTCACCCGCTCGAGCAACGCCGGGCAACTCAGCTAGTTCCAAATAAAATATTAGCCGCTAACGCAGACGTATTCACGAAAAACCCACGGCCGTGTTCGACACAGCCACACACCGAATTTTTTAGTGAGTAACAACACATTTGATTCTTTTGAATAAATAATCGAACGTAAAATGATGAATATTGTGATGGTCCGTTAGCGGTAGACTCAGTGTCTGGTCGAATCGCCTTGACCGTTGGCCCAAGAGAGCCACCTGAGCACAACTGATTGTCCAACGGATAAGAACCTCCCGGGTACGAGATGACTCGCACAAATAACAAGAAACGTCAATCAACTCTCACGCCGATGTCTCTCTGATTGGCTTCAGGCCGTAACCCTGTCCTATGCAGCCGTCTCTCTCACGTGTACATCAGAAAACATAGTCCTTTCTCTGCGTTTGCGGTTTGTTTTTTGATTCTATTCGATCGGAGATGATTTATAGAAGTGTCGTTACGTCGAAGACAGCACCCCGTGTAAATTACACTCGTACAGTCAAAGTTTAACTTAATGTACATATTATAAATATAATTAGAATTTTTTAGGATAAATCTCTTCAAAAGTACATCATCATCATCATTTTCAGCCATTCACCATCCACTGCTGGATGAAGGCCACTCCAATCCTCTTCCATTCCCGTCTGTCTTGAGCAATCTGCATCCACTTGACTCCACACATTCTTCTCAATTCATCAGCCCATCGCCCACTCGGTCTACCGTGCTTTCTTTCACATCCTCTCGGACACCATTTCAGTATTTCTCGCGTCCATCTGCCATCGATTCTTCTAGCTATGGGTCCACTTCAACTTTTTCACACGTTCCGCTATATCTGCCACTTTGGTCATGCTTCTTACCCATGTATTCCTCATACGATCTCTTCTTGTTATACCGAGCATACATCTTTCCATACTTCTCTGTGTGCACTGGATCTTACGTAACATTCTTCATGTATTGAGATAATGGTAATAAAAGAACAAGTTCAAGTACCTGTTAAAAAGGCATTGATATTCTTTCCCCAGATTTTACATACAATGTTTAGATGTTACGCTATCAAAAATCGTATAAAAACGGTCAATTTCTATAAGTTGTTGAGTTTAAGAGTAAGTATATGTATGTCTGAATTCAAATTCAATATAATTATGATTTGAAATTACTCGTTAAAACTAATAATAAACGTATGTACATATGTACATATGTAGCATTAGGCGTACATGCATTATGTAGCAGATTCACTCTACGGCGATGGTTCTAGTCTCTACACTCGCAACCATCTGTTTGACCTCAACGACCTTTCACTCTAAAGACCTCACAAGATTCAAATAGCCTGCACATAAAAACAAACTTGCGTACGAACAATCGATACTAGGTACTATAACTTTAAATAATTTTATTAAAACGCAATTTAATATTTTTGATGGATGTACATACGTACATATATACACATATGTATGTATGCACGAGTATGTAGATAACCCAAATTTTACGATATAATTTTTATTGCATTCATTGTTTATTCATTCAAATAGTATCTACGTATTAAAATTAGAATCGAGAAAATTAATCTAAAATTAAATACACATGCAAAATTATCGTACGCTTAAATGTCATTTTTATTGGAATCAAACGTTTTTAGCAAATAGGTTTTTCATTTGGGTATTGTTATTTTTCAAAGCAATTACAAAAAGAAAGAAACAAATTTTTGTACTCACAGATGCATGTATTCACAACGTAAAACCGAACTGTTCAAATAAATGCTGAATCATATGTATGTACATAGTTTTTGAAACGCCAAAATCAATATTTAATTTTATGTGTATAAAATATTATATTAAATTCATCGAAATCCTAACTGAAATATTAATCGGATTATTTTGTTTACCTAAAGCTTAAATTAATTGAAAAATACCTATATTTCGTAAATCGGAAAATTTTTAGCTTATTAAAAATATGTTTTTTTTATACATTACCAAAAATGAATTTCTATTCTGTCACAAATAATACAGTAGTTGAAAAAAAAAAAATTCATGACATTTTTCTAAGCATAGGTAGCCCAAATTATAACGAATAAGTGACATCATATTTACACAGGTGTTTTTCATGGACTTTTTTTTACAATTTTAAGTTGAATCATTCTACCAATTTCGTAATATTAAATTTGATATAGAATTTACTTCACCAACGAGACGTTTTTAAAAATATATTCATAAAAATACAAATTCAATGTAAAATATTAACGCGAAGTTATTAACTTCTGCTTTAAACCAAGATTAATTTTCAATGGGAAATTGAAATGGCATGAAAAGAGAAGAAGAATGAATTTATGCAAAGACTGAGAACATGTGTTGCAAATCAAAGATACTCAAGTGATTTAGAGCATTTAATTGCTAGTATTATTTCCATTTCGACATTTTACAAATACTAATTCTTTACGGTGTTTAAACTGTGGGTTTACACAAAAACCGATAAACAATGTTATCGCAAAACAGTTGAACATACAAAATATACGCTCATTTACTAACTATTCATTCACCTCACACGCTTATTTTTATTTCACATTCGCTAGAATCAAATCAACACCTAAATTAGTCAAAATATTTTTATCTCAACACTATTCGAAAATTTTACTGGTATAATATATGTAGGTACGTATCAGCAGTAAAATGCGACTTAAATTTTTGTAAATGTAATAAATTAAATTCAATGAATAAATATTTAAATAAATAATTTTTAATCGGCCTACGAGCCACAAGTACAACATTGCAAGGGTTAGTTTGCAATTTAATTCCAACGTTTGGACAATGCACCACTGTCATGGGCATATGCTTCTCGCGTTACTTATGGGGGTGAATACGGGAGCTTTCAACCCCTGCAAACAGTTCCGGTGCACTCGTGAATTCACAAATGAGTGCAAATGGATTTGACATGCAATCGGGCGTGCGCACTAACCATGCACAAAACTCGCCTCACTTTCTTCAACTCTCATTAGTCAGAACGTATTACATACTTACGTTTGACTATTTTATTCATCTATTCGTATTGCGAATGTTTATCTACAATAATAGGTGTTTTTGCTTAAACATAAACATAAACATACAATCACACATAATTCATCAGTATAGGTATAAAGGTGAGCATATAAAAACAAAATTATTTAACGCTAAACTTTGGGTCATTGGGAGATTTGCATTTATTGCACACGTTATTAATTTTTCTTTTTATGTAGTGTACCCATTTGCATTTGCATTATGTATGCTCACTATTTTCAAAAATATTATAATAAGAGTCTATTGAGAGGCTAAAGCCACCAGTTTTAAGTAGCCGGTCACATGGCACGCGTCAAGCGCGACATGCAACTGACATTGACACAAAACTAATCCTATTAAAATACCGCATAAGTGTTTCTTATGGTACTGTGCATCCACCTAACAATAGTTATTATAAGCTCCAAACAAACACTGCACATACATATATATAAATAAAATATAACGATTTTTTAACTAATTTATATTTAGCATTATAAATAGCATACTAAAATTCATAGTTTTGTAATACAATCTGGGTATATAAAGATTGCGTGTATGAATAAGTCATCATTGAATAACTCAATTTTAGCGCTTTTTTATCGTGACTATGTAATCGTAAATATTGGTCATCCTATGGATTTACTGCAATGTATAAATAGTAAAGCGCAAAGTAATGTGCTACAAAACATAACCATAACGATAAAAACATTTAAACGTGTTCGCATATAAAGCACGGCTATCAAAAATGAAAATATGCCGGTATTTGTCGCAACAAAACGTTGTTTTATTTTTGTTTTTCTAACTCTGTTAAGAATCGAAACAGTCATACGATGGTGAAATTGCGTGTTTTATTGCCGTAACGAATGGAATAGAAAAGAAAAGAGAACACGAAGATTAGTATGTATACTTGTAGGTATATATTAACGTGATAAATGAGTCGAAAAATACGTAGCTACGGCAATGCGCCATTACAATACGCAAACAGCGGATTATAACTAATATTAAATATAATAAGAAAAATATTGAACTATGGTCGTAAAATTTTCAAAAATATCAAAATAGTTTCTTATGATACACACTGAGCCGTTTGTGCAGCTATATTTTCGTATGACAGCACGCACAGCTAAATTTATATGAAATTTACGCATAAAATTAATAAATTTATCCGCGATATTGCAACGGGACGAGTTGCGCGTGATTTAGGTGCACGGTGCAACCCGCGGCGATAAAGCTCATCTGAATAGGAGGGTCCGTAAGTCATGTGCGTGCGATTTATTCGCGGCCCTCGACCGCTGTAATTATTATGAATTTTCTGTCAACATATTTATCGTGGTCGTTTCCCATAAAATGAACCCACTCGAGACTTGTCGCAGACCATTTATCCATAGGTATACCTTACAATTGTCGCAAACGCCACTATATGCTTCAAATATAAAGGAAACTTTGTCTTATTGAACATTGTATTATATGATCAATGAATGATCACTATTTCGAATATATATACATATATACATTAGGTTGGAGCGTCGATGTATGGAACTTTTTTTTTTTTTTTTGGGATATTCGTTTTGAAATAGTTATAAAAAGTTGCCTCTACATCATACCTCTTCTGTACAAAAAAATTTGCTTAATTAAAAAAAATTCATAAATTAAATAAAACCAGCACTTTTATCTTAATACTTTTACTTGTATGAATATTTCCAATTGATTGTTTCCGATCTCTATAAATAGCAATTTATTAATTGGAAACAATCTATTAATTGGGAAATTAATATTTATTTTTACTATGCATACTTATGTACTTTACTCGTATATACTTATATTTACTCGTATGCCTACCTCCACCGCCCTCACAAATTCACACTTATTTGAAAATAATTCAAGGAATACGTAAATAAATTAGATTTTACAAAAAAGTACTTATAATATTCAATAAAGTTGGGGTAATTTTATGAGCATGTAATCTAAAATTTTGTATTCTGTGTTCAGATTTCGAAATGTATAGGCAAATTTTCATTTATCGCCTTCAGGTAGAGGCCTGAAGACATATTCACAGATTTTTTTCAGTATTTTTACGAGAATACGGATGATACAACAAAACTTTTGGAAGGTATAACAATGCCGATTTTTAATTTTTGCAATGTCGCTCCACCCTAATGTACATACATACCTACCTTACATATGTATTCTGTGTCACTGTATAGAAAGCTCGTTCAATCAAAATTGTTTTTAGTCATTTAAATCGATTAATTTACAATAAACATTCATCGGTAGTGTACGCTAGATATGAATTGAGTTTAATGACAGCATTACGTTGGCTTACGGTCTCGTTAAAATATTAAAAAAAAAACAACAAAAGCTAACATCATTCGGACACTTGAAACCTCACGGTGTGCATGTGAAGTTCATTGAGAACCGGCACAACATCTTATTTACCATGTTAATTTTTTGTTTGGCCTTGTATTTTTAAGTTTTAAACGTCAATTAGTGGGGTGTGTGTTTGATGGCCGTCGGATGCGAGATGTTACAATAATAATTGAAGCGGTAGCAGACAGTGATGCAGGTATAATGATACGCCACTGGGTGGACCGTATACTATTTTTGACACATGGACATAATATTTTACTACAATCGGAATATGTATACCAATTCAACAAGTTTTTTTTTAAATAGCATTTTTAATGGGGATTAACATCGAAATCGAACAGTATTTAGATACGGAATGGAGGAATATTCATCCACTTTGATATTTTTACAAAATAAACAAATTTTATACTGAACGTACCTATTCGCGCTAACTTTGATGAGTTGACACAGTATATTATATCTACGTATATATGTATGTATGTACATACTTACATCAAAAGTTTGAGATAAGGTTAGCGCTATTTACCATAAGAATGCGACTTTATATAGAGAGGACGCAACTATCGATTCGGCATTGTCAGTGATTGCCAACACAAGGACCGCTCGCGACCGATGCGTTCAAGTTTCGACAACAATCGAACACCTCTGCTTATTATCTAGCGGCTATTGTGCAACCGTTATCGCGCATTGTAAATAATTATGCAATTTTTTGCATCGTATAAAATATTTGCACGACAGATCGACGCGTCGATCTGAAATCGAATATAAAATGTACATATGTACATACATACATATGTATAGTGCGATCTGAATTGTTATCGCCTAGTGTCCAGTGTCCACGTATTACTAACTAACTGTATCTACAAATATTTTAAAACTGTATTCCACATGCCTTTAAGTCCGTGTCAAATTAGTTTTTGTTCTCGGATTGGTTTTCGATGCCACCTGCTGTTATGAAGTGGTGATGCTGCATCAATTACGACGCGAACGCGCGGCCCCCATAAACAAAACACCAGTGTTTCTTAATTGATGGCACCGATATACACAGTTATCGATGATGTATGAGAGACTCGTAAATCACGCGGTTTAATCACGTCCGTTATAATATTGAACCTTCAATGTATGTATGTGTACATATATATGAAAAGTTGTTCCTTTCGATTTTGTTATTTATCGAATTCAATTCCAGTTGGTAGTACATACATATGTATGTATGAACATAATATCTGAGTAATAATTTTTACTTTATCCTAATCGGATAAAGTATTGTGATCGTGCGAAAATTCGACCTCGAGATTTTGACTGATTTGTATCAAGTATCATCCCCTGATCACGTTTTCATGATTTCTGGAAAATGTCTGTATGGCTGTGTACTGTGTGTATGTGTGTTTTCTCCGAAACTATCGAGTCTATCAAGCTGAAATTTTATTTCTATTATTTTCACGTAAGGTGTAAGAGACATAAGGAATTTGGTCAACATTAGTCAACCGGAAGTAGGGTTTTTTTCGTGTAGAAAATTCAAAAATCCTCTTACCACTGAATATTTCCGAAACTGCATCGGCGATCTCGTCGAAATTTCATATCTATAGTTTTCACGTTAGCCGTAAGAGATAATGTGATTTTGGTCAACATCTTACTACCAGAAGTGGCAGTTTACTCTTGAACGATTTTTTTTTTTTTTTTTTTTTTTCGGCCTTTTAAATATGTAGTATCGTCACAATATTGTAATGTTGTAATTCTGAGAAAAATTGCTAGTTACGAAAAAATAAATCATTAAAATCAGTCAACCGGAAGTAGGGTTTTGTTTTTTTTTTGTCGAAAAGTTTATACCACAGAATATTTCAGAAACTGCCCAATTGATCAAGTCGAAAATTTATATTTATAATTTCCATATAAAATTTAAGAGTTGATATTGATCAAAATCCGCCGACCGAAAGCGGTAGTTTTTCTTATTTGAATATATGCCGAAGATCGTATTTTACACACGCGCGCGCACTCAACACAGTAATTTCACGATATGTATGTATTTTGGTTGGTGTGATGGTGTGCATGCGTTTTATTTACTTACGTACTTAAAAAAATAATTTCGTTACTCTTTTGTATTCCTCAAATATGTACATATATGGATACAGTCATGGGTTGGCCACACCCGAATTTTTATTATAAGAGAAATCGAACCGAGTCAATGAAAAATGCATTTGCCGGTGGGTACCTAGTAATAATAGCAACGGTAGAAAAAAAATGTCGCCAAGTTCAACGACAATGTTATGTTATAATTTGCGCAGGACAACAACCCCTGAATAGGTGATGGGGATGAGAGGGTGGCAGGCTCGTCATCTTGGTCGAGTTATCTCACCTTGTGCCAGTCACACGTCTTCTACCCCTGGCAATGTAAACAGGAGAACCACCCCAGCATACCCCATCATATCCCCCGATCACTGTGAGTGCAGCAATGGGGATGCGATTCGGATAAATAAATGTCATTTGCATCCCCAAAACGACGCTCATTGTCGCACTCGCGCGGATAACCACCGCACGCGCCCCATGCACTTGCAAATTCACTTTCGTCAAACAATAACATCAACGATGACAATACATTCAAAACCACATCTCCTTTAGAAAAAAATACATAAATATGTTTATAGAACACAATAATATAATATCGGCTTAAATTTTTTTTGTGAAATTGACAGACATTCCATTTTTAATTAAATTCTAAGCGTCAGCCAAGGCGTCTCAAACATTCCGAGCAAACTTCACGGATTGATTAAAAATATACATTGATAGTACTACAAGAAGAACGTGTATTCTTCTTCATTTTTATTCAAAACTAACTGTAAATAACCAGCATTTCCCGGGTGCATTTTGGATTGCAGAATATACATATGTAGGTACAAACATTGGTAAACCGTTTTTTGAACTAGCAATACAAGTTAATCTGTTTCAACTGGTAGATGTACCCAGTGGTGTTTTCCGGTTCCATGACAAAACAGAACAGTGAACAAATAAAATATTTACTTTTGTCGTATCTATTTATTAATTAAATACATATAAAACAAAATATAAAAAACTATTATAAATATTACAAAAATATATAAAAGCATCCCGTCGAGGGTATCGCACGGTGGTAGATGTGACAAATTTATAAAGGCATTGAAATTAACTGCTATGATTTTTTTATGGCTTGACATTACATAAGCATTTAATTTTTAACATTTATGTGGTTAAAAAAACCTTTCTTTTATTTATGTGCAAATAATATAATTCAAAAGCTGCCGAGAATAATTTTACTATGAAAGGGGGCTCAAAACACAAAATTGTCAATTACTTGAAGAATTAAAGAATTATTTTCAATTTCGAATATTTCTATGAAATGTAATGAATACATCAATACACCTAAATGGTTTTTCGGGATGTGCATGACCATTTAATTATATCCAGATGTTTTCTCAGAATCTTACAACTACATATGTGCATAGTGAGTTATTCTATCTTTGTTTTTATTTTAAATTTGATTTCGGGTGCCGGTAAATGAAATTTAAGAAAAACACCACTGGTTATATCCACTGGAAATTTTTCAGTAGCTATGGTCATCTAAACATCTATTTTTAGACACATAAAATTTGTATCTTTATTTTCTCTTGTATTTCTTTTCTTCTTGTAATTATTTTCCTTTTTGTAATTCATTTATTTTTTGTAATTTTTATTTTATTTTTATCTATTAAGTGTATTTTTGAAATGGCCTATTGAAAAGACCGTATATGTATAAATAAATAAATAAATAAACAAAACGTGTATCTATCTACACATAAAAAGTCCATAAATAAACCACCTTTTGATACTGTTTTTGACACAATCTGTGTAGTTTGTTACAACATGTCCGTGACAGTGTGACACCCGGCTATTTTATCTGGTTTGTTCTTAAACGATTTTTATATTTACAGGAATGGCAGCATCACAGATGAGCCAAAGTATGTCTTCGTACTACGGTCCAGCAGCCTACGGTTCATTGAGTGCAGCATCCATGGCTGCAGCTGCGGCGGCCGCCCAACAGAACGCCATGTCCGCCGCACTGACAGCACCAGCTCAGGTCATTATCAATTTTATTACGACTCAAAACTGCCATTGTAGTGTAAGAGTAATCCATTCGAGCGCAACGTATGTACAATATAAATATTGTGGCGGTCGCATTTTCGATTCGATCGCGGGTAATGCGATGTTGCGGTGCGCGTCGCATCAATGGCGGCGCGTCGACATTTATTATATTAATTTTTTTTTTAAATTTAATGTTTGCTGTAACTAACGAAGTGTGAGAAATGTGAAGGTGTTGAAAAAGCGGCACCAACAATGTATGGCTAATGGTGTGTAGATGTGAAAATACACAATGGGCCTGCACGGGTGTGAGAGGTGCCTATTTGTGCGGAAAACGCAAGTCACCGCCGGCCTATCTGTACACTTCAGCGAACGGACAGGCGGACAGACAGGGCCGGACTCACCCCCTATCACACACACATACATACAAACATTCTGATGCCAAAAACACGTCAATATTCTAAGCCGAATGTGAGCAAATTCTCTGATCAATGCAGAAGAATTATTGGCGTCCATACACCTTGGAAACTGGGACCATTTCTTTTGACTGTCATTAAATCCGGACACATAATAGCTCAGTGGATTCATGGACGAAAGCTTGCGACTTAATTCCCGATACGGTCCAATAAAATCCAAATCCAGCCATTTTATCTGACAGCTCTTCCCAGATAGCAATTCACTGTCACTTAAATCTATCCTCTATTTCCCCCCCCCAAAAGGCAACGTAAAACCGTAAAAATGTTGTCAGAAATCGAAGCAGTCGTAAGATAAAAATTTTTTTGCACAACACTAAAAAATCGCAGTGTGTAGCCGCTACTCACTATAGAAGTAAAACTTCTTTGTAATTTAAAGCAAGTGCGGTTTAAAACGCTCACCCAATGACTCACTGTTCTCACTGCTACCTGACGTTTAGCCGACGTGGGGGTAACCGCTGACCGCTGGCCGTCACTGGTTTTCGTGTCGTGCCACGCTTCGATGAAACGTTTTTACTAAACTGAGGAGCGGTGCGGGGCGCATAGGGGACCTTCGTGCTCTCTCGCACGAACGCTAAAGAGCAATAGCCTACCTCCAAACTGAAGAAGTGGGGTTATGCGTTACAGCTTATCGCTCGCTTCGTTTGTATGGCACGTTGGATGAACCGTTTTCACTCGACCGAGCGAAAGGAAGTTTTACTTCAAAAATTCTATAAATAGTTCAATATATTGAGTGTGAATAGGATTGCCTGAATATACGCAAAAGTGTAAATTGGTAGGGTCAGTCCGGTCCTGTGTCAGGTACGAACGATCGACCATCAATCTAAGTGTATCTGCATAAAAGAAAAGGATATCCAAACAGTGTCCGCCCCTACCCGATTGTCACGGTGCAGCGTGACTGTGGAGAATGTGATCCAAAGCGCAGACACACATTAGGTACTGAGGACACTGCGAACATGATTTATTTTATTTTATATTATTCAATACTGATATGTATCGGAAAATAGTATAGCGCAAACTTTCAAACGAAAAAAAATACTTGAAAGGAGGGGGGGTGCATTTGACTCTAGAGGGCGTAAAACGTGGATACTAATTAAGTTGAACTGTCATCAATCGTGTACGTGTGCTATTTTTCAAATTTCGATCGATCTCAATTCGCGAAAATATTGTATATGAAATAAATATTGTAAAGCCGTCGCAGGTTTCTCCCTTTGTAAAGGAGGACCTGTCCACTCGACATGCACTTCCCTCCCTAATCTTGCCACTCGAAATCTCCTTCGCCTAAATCGCATTATGGAGGGTTGTTAAGCTACGTAATTTTCAGTTTAAAATCCTTACAAATCTGACCGTCGTTTATCCTTGCTCGTTTTCCATTCGTTACTCTCATCTATCACTCAAATATAACACATTTACAAAGCCCGTACGCATCGATTGAAAATTTAACCCTTGAGGCGTAAATATTAATAAAAATCGCAAAAATTCAATGAAACAAATAATTTTATACCTACAATACTTTGAATGTATTTCAATTTTAATACAATATAATTGTATCCAACATTGAATATAATTTTAATAAGGATGGAATTTTCTTTCGACTTTTCACGTAGGTAAGTAACGAAATTTTAAACTTTTAAGTGGGTTATACTGAAAATTAAAGTTGAGAAGTTGTAACTTTTTCATGGTACTTTTAATTAATAAGTAATTTTTAGAATTCTAAGCCTAAATACAAGTTTGAAGATGCTTCAATTAATTTGCAAAGCAACGTGCTACATCTATTATGTTGTTGAATCGACGCTGCGGTATGTTATTACGCAAAATGGTAACATCCCCTAATGAGCAAATCGAGCCTTGTGTCCGATAATGATGACTGGTGTGTTCGTCGAGGGGATGCTCCAGAATTATGTCATCAGAATTTCAGTGGGTTTTCGTTCCTCGGCCATTGTCCGCTGCCAGAACAGCGTGATGTTGCACATCCTCAGCCCCGCCGCAACATCTGCTAATTTGTCCCAAGAATTCGGGGGCTCGGCCTGACGAATCATTTAATAACGAAATCATCGTTTACTACCCCCGACCGACAATGATATTAATTGGTTGCATTCTGGATATTTTTTAAATAGACCAGCAGCAGCAACGGCAGCAAGAGGGAGCCGCTGCTTTTGTTCCTTAACGCTTCATCATCGAGTCGTGAACGTGCACTTTTTTCTCACAATGGCAAACGTGTATTTTTTTTTCTCTTATCTCGCCACCTCCAATGGGACCTTAAACGTAATTAAAATTTAATCTGAAATTAGATTGTTGCCATTGTGGACAAAACAAAAAAAGAGACGTTTCCATCGCCTTGTAATTGAATGGGCATTCAACAATAAATTGACGTTAGCACTCTCAGAATGCTACTGCTTGTTTCCTACCGAAATTCGATCACTACCGATATAAATCGAGCATAAAAAAATATCGATTTCAAAATGAACGTTGCAAAACATTGCAATCTCGTAGGGTATTATTATAAAACACTTCTATTGAATGCGTACAGCAAAAAATGCAGATTTTTGCAACATCTCAAAAAAAAACCGAAACGTAATACTTATTTTTTCAAAATTGAAACAGTGATACTATCACATCGATCATAACAAGATTAATTTTCAAACACGACAACGTTTCCAACAATACCGAGGCTTAATGTAAATGAAAAAAAATACCAACTACAGCGCATAATCCTTAGCATATTTAACGTGTTTCATGCTACAGTAAATCGACCGAATTCGAGATATACATGAAAAGAAAATAAGACCCCTTTGAGAGATTACTCGGGGGAAAAAAAGGTTTCTTACTTATTGCGTGTTGGCTTAATGTTTTCGCAGAATTAATACGTCATAGTAAGTATAATTGTATATATCGATCGTCAGCGATAATTTTAAACGTTCTGTTGTGTATTTATTTTTGAGGTTTCAAATTGGTAACTATTATTACGTTACAGGTACAAAATATTTGCATGTAGGCTGATTTCTTTGTAGTGAATAATAATTATTTTTGACCTGAGTATTCGCGCAAGTTGAGTTCTATTGTGTCTTGGCTAATCCTGATTTAATAACGACACGTCCTGGATTAATGGGCAGGGACGTTCAGGCCAGCTTTAAGCCGCGCATTAATATCGCGTGAAAGCTCGTGGCGCGGCGGCACGCACAAACAACTGTTTTATTTTAATGAAAATTTATTATGCCGAAGGATAACGTGACCGATCTCACTATGTACATACGCATAGCCTAAATGTATCAAATTACCAAATTATATTACACATAAATATGATTAAATTTACATAATAGTTAAATTCGGGTATTTGATTTAAATTAAAATAATATTTCTGAAAAAAAAATCAGTAGATATTTTTGAATCTCATCATTTAAACTCTCTTTGACGTAAACTGGATAATTTTCAATTGAATCTCAATTCGAATGATTTACGGCGTTTTGTTCGCGTCAATGCAGGAATGTTCTCACAGTTCGCGTAATGAATCGAGCGTGAAACAACAAACGTAACCATTTGAATTCGAATCGGTATATCCGAAATACTACCACGTATAAGCTTTTTGTCCCCCCTTTTTTTGATTTATTGTACAGAGTGAATAATGGCCGAGACCGAGAAAGAAAAAACCGTAAAATATGTCCTCGAATTGAAAACTCTTAACATTCTTTATAATTTTTTTTCTCGCTTAGATCGGAATCGACTGACATAACAGCCAATTCAATAAAATAAGCGTGTTTGGGTAATTTAACTCGTTTAAACATTTAAATCGCAACCATGTTTTAGAAGGGACGATTTTTTAAATATTTTTTTGGCTAAGACGGACTTGCTGATAAATATTGGTTTCGTTGAGTCCCCATATACGCATGTGTATCTCATAAATAACATTATGATTCACGGCTGTGAGAAGGAGGGGCCCCGCAATAATGAATTTAGAGGGGCCCTGCTTTATTCCCGGCCAAGCACCGAGATTACGTCGACCTGGATACAATATATTATACACCGTTATTGGGAATTTCTTTCAAATGACAATGCCTGTCAAGCGTATTGATCACAATGAAATCAGATTACATTTGCTCGTATTATTTTTTTCAATTTCTTACTTTTTTTTATCTATACAGAAAAAAGGCAATTTTTTATCTCATTTATCCCGTTTTTCAGATTACCCTATATTGTACCTACATACATATGTATACTTACCGTATATTCGCACTATATTTTTAATTTTAAAATTGTTATATTTTTCTGCCTATAATTACGAAAAGTAGAAGCAAACACAGTCAAGCTACACAGTGAAAACGACATTCGAATCACAAAAAATAATGCCTAATTTTATCAGAAAAAAATATTATTAGGTACCCCTTCTATTTAGATTATTTTTAAGTTTTTCTTGTCGGATTCTGGTATGTTTTTTGTTCTTAATTAGTAGTTTAAACGTGTGTGTCGCTTATTTGCAATGTATTTTATCTGCGTTTTAATACCGCACATGAACCTTTCACTTTTAGCTTAAAAGCATATTTTTTCTAAATTTTTGACCCCTTTGGGGCCAGTATAAAGAATTAAAATATCAAAAAAATAAGTAAACCGTTTGTTTTGTATACCCATGGAGCAACTTTGCCAAGCCCAAACATTATGATTTTCAAAAAAAAAAAGATTTTGCTCCACCCTAATACTCATACTACCTATGTATTTAATATTTTCTGAACTTTAGGCTAAGTTGGCTAAAGCTATTCACAAAAAAATGTACAGTACAAAAGTTAAATAAAATCCTGAATCCTTTTATCTGCTTTTAGCGAAATGACGCATCGTTTTATTTTATATCAACATAAATATACATATGTAGTTACAATGTCCTCGTTTACATTGGAATTTATAATTCGATCACAATTTCATATAATACAAATGTTATACAATTTGCAGGTGGTGTCTACGATGGATGCCATGTCCAAGTACTCCCTGGAGGCGGAAAAGTACCGTGGTGCTTACAGCATGTACCCGGAGCCATCTCGTGGATACCTCGACTCAACCCTGTCGAAGGCCTACATGTACATGGAGCAGCAGAGTCCAAGACCATACCCCATGGACATCAGCAAGATGTACTCGGAGGCTTCAGCGGCGGCAGCTGCGGGAGCTGCACCCTCAGCTTCACCCCGTTCTGCAGCAGACTCTCCAGAATTGACAGGACGTGGGGGTGGAGGACATGCTGATGGGGGTAGTTCAGCATCTTCTGCCTCCACTTCTTCCCCTGGTGCTCTGTCATCGTATTACCCCCCTGGAGCTGGTCTCCTGCCCGTGCCCCAATACGGACAACACTATCCTGCTTCGGCGCAGTCCTCTGGTGAGTTCAGAAGACCGCTCACTGTCATCTTCTGACCGGACTCACTATAATCACCAGCACTCCGCTTCCCGTTTCAAAACATATTCGAGTAAATATAACATCGCACGTGTTCTATAGAGTGATTACAAAGCGCACAGCAAACGCCGACTCTGCATAGTTTATGGTAGGTACGGTCTCGTTGGGGTTGACGTCACATTGACTCGTAGATTGCATTGATTTTTAGAATGCCTCCAGCATGGTGAAGATCTAAGTTCGATGTATTTTTATTATTCATTTCGGTCGTGTGTTAGATATACAAAGTCTATGACATGTGTACATACATATGTATGTATGTACATACATATATTGCTCAGCGTGTGTATGATATATCTATACTGTGACATGAACCTCAGTTTGACCGTAATTACATTTAGAAACTTTTTGGTTCATCTTGTAATGGGGAAAGTGATGGATGATTTTACAGTCATTATTTGTCCTATAAAGCTAATTTCAGTCATCATTGCCATTACGACAATGTCAACCATTGACAGCAATCAGAGCAATGTTGATTAAAATCGTAATTTTTAGTGACAGAAAGTGGTGTTTGCAATGCGCGCTGTGAAAGCTCAATATGACGCGAAACGACTTACATGTAGTATTTTCATCGTAAATATTGTTTTTGACAGATAAAGGAATGCGTTATAAAGTAGTGTTACACGAAGCCCCCCCCCCCCCCTCAATTAACGGAACACGAATTAACCGATCGTTTTTTACGATTGGAATGTTTATTTACAATTTTTCATTAACAGTCGACAGGAGGTTTCAGTGTTTTTGGTGATTCTGGTGTACGCTAATTTTAGTGTGTTGCAATGCTAATTTGCTTTGCTATTTCTTTATATGTGATGGTTCGCTCTGTATAATATTGACTCTTGTTGAATATATTTTCATTAAATTATGTAGGTACATACTCGTGGAATTTAAATTTGATTCAAATTAAATAATTATAACTGTTATGCCAAACGAATCTGATTTTTTAATGTTTTTAGTTAATATTGTACTTGTATGTACCTACTTACATATATAATTTTATGCGTGTAATTATTATATTTATAATTAAATCTGAATTTCTATCGATTTTTTATTGGAATTTAAATGTTTCATTCATATTTGATAATAATCGTGAATTACCTGTAATCTCGACGATAACTATTGAAATTATTTCTCTGATTTCCAAAATATGTAAGTGTAAAATAATGTTTTATTGAAACCAAAACATGGTGTCCTTAAACATAGTAGTCTACGTATATACCTATATTTAAAATTGAAAACGAATTTCAATAATTAATTTACAATTATTGATATATCCATTATAATAGGTATTAATAAACAAATTATTTTGTTCATGAAAAACTTTAGTAAAAATCAGTATCGAATTTGTTTTGCATTCAACATTCAAGGCAAAAAACCTAAAGGGGAATTTTAATGCATAGCTCATTTATAAAATGTATACGATTAAAATATAATAGATAATATCTGATATCTTTGACACACGAAATTCGTTAGTTTATGTAATGAAAATAATTTATTTTTTAACATGTTAGTGATTAAGCATGTGGAGATATAACAATCTACCGCTTAGTACTTAAATGTGTTTTGTTACAATTATTTTTTTCACGAAAACAACGAAAGGGAAAAATCATAAATAAATGTTTTAAACGAAGTATTTTTCTTAGTTTTCCTAACAATAAGTCTGGGGGACTAGCATGATAATGTGATCTCTTATTTTGTATTTGAAAAATTTCTCTAACAATCGCCATGAAAGTTTAGTGAAAATGACTAATTATTATTTTATTACAGTGCCATTATTTTTAACACAATAGAATAAATCTGCATTCGTAACACTACCGAAATTTTTATTAATTACCATTGCAAAATGGCGTTCGATATATTTTTCATTGAAATAATGAAAAAATTTAAAACATATCAAAGTTTAATTGTATTTTTACTTAACCTAAATATTTTTTTCGATGAGTATCCTTAGCAATTGAGAATTGGTTAAACGTTACGAAAAAATAGTGCAACCGCATACACGACATAAAAATTTTCATTTGAAAATAATATGTTGCCAATGCAATGGTTAGGTTTTCGTATTATATATTTTATTTCTGTGATGTTTATTTGTATAATAGTTATTAAAAATTAAATTATAAATATTGTTGTTTTAGTTGATTACTGTTAGGGAGCACATCCAAAATTTAGTAAAATTTAAGTACAAAATCCAAAAACGTGAAATAATATAATCGATATCTTAAAATCGATTCTACTCAATGTTAAAATTGAGTAACTACATACATATTGCACCTTTATACACAATCTGTATATTATCATCCACGAAGATAAATCATGTTACTGAAAATTATTTGATATATCCTGCTGATGAGTGAATATATCGAAATAGATTTAAAATAATGTTATATGATTGTAGTTATTTCGGATAAAGTTAAGAATAAAATAATGTGTAAATAATAAAAAAAATATAAACATCTGTTTTAAAAAGAATTGAATTTGTCTTTGAAATATGCCATTATTTAATTGATTACTGTATTATTTTATTGTATGGCTTTTAGTGGTTCAATAAATGTTATTTCCTGCCATCGAAAATATTTTATTTGTCTCCCGTAAATACTTGTCGAGCTTACGATAATAAATACATACATACCATATTTTTGATTTAAACATTTGAAAGAAAGGGAAACTGGGGGGAGTGGGCGAGTTATGTGAAACGTCGAATAGAAGTTGTTTTTCCAATGGCGTGTTGAGGGTAAAAAAACGAACAATAGTTTGATATAATTACCCAGCAGCTGGCACGCGCGCTTAAAACAACACTCGTGCATTTCGAAACGAAAGTAATCACATTTCGCCATTTGCCCCCGAACAAATATTATTATTAAACCGTTTTACGACCTACTATATGTGCAATGATCTGTTTTATGAGTAAATAAATAGGTTCGTGTCGTTACATTTTCACGAATGCACCTCCGTGTGAGCGTAGCTCTTTTTTTCTTTCAGCAGTGTTAAAACGGTCGTTTAAAATAATATTACAATTAAATAAACATTCCATATAATATAATGTGACATCCAACTATCCTAGCTGTTTATGATTCATATGTGGATCATCGACTCAACTACATTTCGTTCAACATATGTATATTATTAACAAAATTGTCCATTTTTTTACAATTGTACTGCCGATACGATCGACTCCACGCAAAACTTACATACATATGTAGTACCTTCAACGGTCATCTTTACAGACAAAAATTTAACCTGTCTCGAAATGTTTAATGCTATCCCATTCATAATAATAATACATTTTACTTCTTCTCGAGATTGAATGAGTACGATCGCAATGCAGTTTACGAGCAACCCTCAGCGAAACTATCACACCTGCGAATTGTATATGTTACAGCGAAAGCATATTTCAAGTGAAAATATATTTTCATATTCAAGCACATTTTCACTAGTAGATATATGTCATATGTATTTCTACTAGTGAAAATATATTTTAACTGATACTCATTGGAGAAATTATATTCGTTTCCAAACTGTCATTGAAACTAAATTTGTCAGTTGTGAAATGACCAATCGAATCATATAATCTAATGAAATATTCAATCCTAGTTATTTTGTCGCTTCTTCTTCTTATCGTGCCGTGCCCGTGCTCAGGCGTAGACTTTTACTGGTTAGTACCAATTATAGTTTACAGTGAGTCTTTGTCGATTTTATAACAATTGACTTATAATGGTCGGTTTAAGGAGAAAATAGCACGTGTTGCTACCCTCAGAATCCTCAGATATGACAATGCCACCGTTTCGTTCAAAAAACATACTTGTAGGATGACACATCATCGACTTATGTAGGTCAACATCAACAAGTCACAAGCACATACACTTACTTTAATATACTTTCACCGATACTGAGCAGTGAAACTGTATATTCATTGTTTGTTAGATTTTCACTGCCTGCATTGGTAAAAATATATTTTCACTTGAAATATGCTTTCACTGTAGCATATATAGTATTTATTCTATATGCTTGTGTTTCATCAAGAGTATTTCGATAAATTAAAACCACATAAGCCGTAAAGTCAACAACGCCCCCGGGATGATGAATGCACTTGCACAGTGATCTGTCGCATCTACATATAACGTCGGGTCGCCATCTTGAAGTTAATAGTTATCGATCAGGCGTCCCATGCTGGTCTGCAACAGCCCTAAGGTGGGTGCCCCCTAGCTGTGAATATAATTGGCAATTATTGGCGACAATGGTGGACAAAGCAGACCTCCATTGTGTCGTGTCCCATACGCGGGGGTGTCCTGAATGGACAGCAGCCACTCGCCCGCCAAATGATCGGCTCACGTAAGGATTCGATCTCCGACACCGAATTACTCACATATCGTATTATCCTACGCACGACACACCCGAGTGCCACTTTTCATATACAAACGAATGCGTATACACTTTCAACTTGTGTAAAGTGGACGTCGGAACGCAATAGTGAACCTCAACGGCCGTCGTATCCATAGATCGAATCGATACCATTACATTGTGGGAAGTCAAAGTTCAATTTTAATGCCGGCACTTCATATTGGTCGAGCGCTGACGAGCGGTGCCGAGCGCCAAGGTGTGGGTATGTCGCTCGAACATTTTCGCGTTAACACCAACGTACTTTATAACATTCGCGCGACATCCGCAAAAGTTGAGCGAAGGCGAGCGAACCGCCAAAAAAGCAATATCCTTCCCCACACCCAGGATCCCTCCAGTGTTGTCTGTGCCTTTAGTGCGTAATCATGTGGACCAATTCAGTGACTCTGAACTTTCTCGAAATTCTCCACCAAGAACCCGTGATATGGGATCCAAAACACCGATGCTACGATCGTTTGCTGCCGCTTGCTAGTTGACACTAGAGTGGTGCCACTAGCGATACGATAGCAGCGCTCTGGACGGGCGAGCAAGCGGCAGCTGACCACGGCGCCAAGGCCAACATTTCACTAACATTCGCGCGATGGTGGCGGCATAAGTGGCGGCATAACGGTAGTCTGAGATATGGGGCGCGCTGCGGTAATTGAGCGACAATGCAGAATGCGCGTGGCGTCTAATGGAAAATTTTGCAAAAATAAAATGCTGGATGCATTCGAGTCGAGTGCACTCTCAGTGCATGCGACGACAGCGACTTGACGTATTCTAGGGGTGGGTTTTATTACACATTTTGTGCCGTTGGACGTACGATGACGTTTGCAGGTGGCTCGTGAGCGCCGCCACTTGTCTCGTTGCGTCTCGAGGACGCCCGTTTTTGTAATTTTGTAATTGGATGAAAAGCGCGCTTTGTGCCATTCACCGTGTTGTTGCCGTAAATAAAACTGAAATAAAAAAAATAAAAAAAAAAAAAACCACGTGAAAATGTGCGCCAATGTTGCTGGCGCTCGTCCCTAGCGCACACTCAATGTAAGCATAGTGCCACTCGAGTCTCTGTCTCAATATTTTGCGCTAATTTCAAAAATGGTACGGGGGAAATAAACGTGAAAAGCTTTTTGCCTCGTTTATGCCAGCGTTTTTTAAACTTATTTTACTACGACCCACTGCAAGAACTGCACTTTGTATTGCGACCCAGTATGCCTATATAATAATATATCAAACAAACTCTGTCCATTGTGTTTCTTTATTTACTATTGATTATATATGTATATGTATATAATAGCCCAAGTCTGTCTGCTGATAACGCTCGCCGAGGTAAATGATTAAAAGACGTGAACCGTCGCGCGCGATTGGGATTTTCAGTTCGACAGTTCGGAAGAGGGTGCGCTTACGCATTCATCCAAACTAGGTAATGATGGGCCTGCTACAATTTGACAATATTAATCCTCTGTAGGTTCGCGACTTTGCTGAATTGTTACGTTGTTGTATGATAACGCGCCATCTATGCAAAAACTATACTCACCCACACAAAAACTCACAGTACGGATGACGCGAAACCGCTCCGTTGATATTCAACAGGCTTACATTAGTAAATGCATATTTATGGATGAAACTAGTTTTCAATTAGAAATTTTGTTTTTAATTGAGATAAAGTGGAAAATCCTAGTTCACACAAATAAGTTGAAGTAAAAGGTAATTGTAGTAGAAAGATTGCTTTTTTACTTGAAAGTGGAAATTCTCCTTTAACCTTAATTTAAAATTATAACAAATTTAATTACTGAAAATCATTCTTCAGTGTAAATGAACTAATAAGGTGCAGATCCTCTTCAGGATCAAAGTTTAGCTCAATTATTGATTCAGGGCTTTCAAAATTAAATTGAATTTTTAACTATGTAAATATTTCAAATTTCTGCACTGGAAAATATGTAGTTGTCAAAGCTTTGGGATAAAGAAGCTAGATGTGACAATATCGCGAGTTTTAATTATTTTAACATATCGACATTGACAATTTTAAACAATGATAGAGGAACTGACCATTCCGGTGTCATGCGAACCTTTCACAAATTCTATGAAATCATAAAATCTGGTAAAGACGACTATTTCCATTCTCAATATTTGCAACGTTTGACGAAAACCATTTTTTTTTTTTTTTTTTTTTCGTGTTGTCGTGACCCCATCTTTATTTATTTTGCGACCCACAGTTTGAACAACCCTGGTTTATGCTGTACCGTTTTAACGTAGTATTCATTTATATTTTATATTTTTTTTTTATATATATATTACCTACTAGATATATATATATTATTATTATATATATAATATTACTAGATATTTACCTACGTGGACAATTGTACATTGAAACAATACAAAAGCATTTCTATCCATAGGTACATATGTGCCTACTGCCTACCTATGTACATACCTGCACATATGTATGTACATACATTAATACATACATATGTAATATACTCGTACATACCTATCGAGTTTTTGAAATTAAAAAAAATATCATGAGATATTTGAAATGTGTGTCACAAATTGAAATATACGTCTTGACATTAAATTTTTTTACCGTCGCATTGATTGCTCAAGTATGCACAATGGAGACAAGCGCTCATCAAGTGAGCGGACTCAAACTATGTATGTACCGATGTCCCACTCGAGATCGTCATATTCTCACCTGGGCTTTGATACCAGACAGGCGAAACAATACAAACGCCTTGCCTGAGTAATAATTAGTGTCACTCGAGACGATTGAGAACCACTGGGTACACTTGAGTGACGACCAAGTGACGCGCGCTATAATTTCGCTCACGATCCGATCGCAAATCATTTCACTTCATCGTATTTTGTAAGTTGGGGCTGTTAGCTAAGTGGATGAGACATTATTCAACACACGACGAAAGCGTACGGTTAATTTCTAATATTTTAGAGTTTTCATAGTATGAAATTTGGAATGGAGATTTTCCAACAGTTGGTTTGTTAGAGAAATGAAATTTTATTGAGAAAATAGTGAAGGCGTCAGTGGCGCACGTTGAGCTTCGCTCTATATTGATTTTTGTAAAAATGTCAAATTTACATCCAAATACACCACAAAGCCTCTCTTGTTATAAGCTTAGCCGCCCACCGCCCACCGACCACCCCCGCTTCACAACATTTCACATTCAAATATCGACTACAAACACTCTGTTGTGACACACTCACATTGAATGGGTACATACGTTATTGTGTCCCTGCGTGAGCTCGCTCAGAGACTTCACCCCTACACAGCGACAACCAAGGGTAGCTCGCCATTGCATTTTATTGAAATATTATATTGACAATGCTTACTTTTTTAAACTCAAATCGAAAAGTATATGTTTTTAAATTAAATCGACTCACTTTCCATGTTTCGTATAAACCATACAGAAATGTATTTATATTTACTGCATTTAAATATAGTACATTATTAAAACCACTGAAATAGAAATACCATACCTACAAACATACAATATAAAATGGGTGGTAATTGATTTCACTTTAGTTTGGATCATATTCACTTTCATAAAAATAATTTCCACTAAATAACAAATAATTTGCCCTTATAACAAATAATTTCCACTTATAACAAATAGTTTCCACTGATAACAAATATATTGCACTCAAGAAAAACGTTCGCACTAAAAAAATAGATATTTCGCACTAAAAAAATGGATAGTTCGCACTTAGAAATAAAAAAAGTTTCGGTACTTGTGTGTTCATAACCTCTCCTTATTGCTGTCAAGTTAATCGTCATATCAATTGCCTTGTTTATTATATACAATGAGCAATCTAACTGAATTTATTGATAAATACAATTCCGACGAAGCAAATATAATTTTTCATTTTGTTTTAATGTTGTCAATGTGTTAAAATAATCCCTTTCAAAGTGCAAACTATTCAAGTTAAAGTTGGTGGTACTATGATAAAACCATCTGTTTCAAAGTTCAAATAATCTTTCTCAAAGTTTGGTGTACAAAGTTAATACTATCTAATCCAAAATGCAATTATGTATTCCCCATATAAAATTAGGCAATTTTATCAGATGTGAGTTTGGAAAAATTAATTTTAGCATCGCCCCTGGATTTTCTGTAAACGAATGCAGACGAAATACGCGAGATATAAGGATTTAAAAAAAATTCAATTCAACATTATTGTAATGGTGGGATGTTGGCACAAAACTACCAGACACGAGAGTGCAGAATAGACGTCAAAGGAAACTCGTTTATAAATTGTGACGTATTGTATTATTGAAACTGAGCGCGATTTCGTTAATATCATTTATAAATTACATACTATATATTCAAATGAAAACATAATATCAACGGTGATGCAATAAGTTAAAAATTTTCATCGCTGAGCTGTAAGCACAGATTTACTTATGTAGAGTGGTTGATTTAAATTTAGGGTGCAAACGCACATACATAGACGCATTGATCTAACAAAGTTCGATCGGTAGTCGAACATTTTGTTTGTGGATACGTTTAAATTCGTCTTGGCGACACGTTAATAAAGCGCATCTATGAATAAAATGTTATAAAAAGAAATGTTGTGTATCCTGTATCGGGTCGGTAAAAAAGTGTGTGAATATTAAATTTACGAAAAAATAAATAAAATCTTGGTGGAAATAGCTGTCAGTCATTGATAAATGCTCATTAAAAATACGCCGTATCTTCTTGCGATATATTTTTACGTTAAAAGTCTCACTCCCACAGCATCTCGGGGATTTTATGCGGGAAGGGGGTGGACATTGTGAAAGATTATGTCGCAAACACATTATTTTTCTGTTGTAGCATTATGTAGCATCAGCAAAATAATAAGCAGACACATATCGAATATTTTGGTAAATTAATAAAAGTATAAATATGTATGTATCAGAAACTTTCTACATATTTGTGAAAAATACAATTGAAGCGACCGCTAAACCTATTGACGGGCTTTGAGAATGTATTTATCAATTATTGACAAACTTTTCAAAATTAATAGTATCAGAAAAATCTTTAAATAGACATTACCAATACTTAATACTTTATGTTATTTCGCATGTTATTATAACCTGATACCTAGTACAACAATTATTCCTGAAAAATCAATGAATAGACATTCAATTCATACAAATTGCGTATATGTACCTACCTATGTATGTATGTACATACATAATATGTAAATGTATACGAATTTTCCATTTCTATCTGTCACCTGACGCGATGGTCACAATGGCAGCAAAAACGTCACCCCACCAACCGGTAATTTTTTAAAAACTTTTTACCGGATTTTTTAAAACGTCACATAGATATGAATGACGGCTGCAGGTTTCTATTCCCGGTAATGACGTCACGGCGAAGGCCAGATAAAAAGGCTGAAAAAGATTCAATATTGAAATAGGGGTGTGTCGGATATTGTCTTTGCTCACCGACGCCAAAAGAAAATTGCTTTTCATTTTCCGCATCCGTATCCGTCGCTCACATATGACATCGTCAGAAATGCACAAATTTTAACATTGCAATTATTTTCAACGCATTGTACCTACCAACCTGCTTATTATTTATTTTCGATTTTCAAAAAGTATATGACGTCATCGAAACGCACACATACAAAGGAGTCCTTTGATACACTAACAAAGAGTTTTATCTCCCCAAAACACGACCGCTAGGTGACAATATGGTAAGGCGCGTTAGGGGTTGATTTCTGAAATGCATGAATACCTATATAGCATTAGTAGGTAGGTATACGTAAGCCGACTTCATTTTCAATTCAAAAGAATTGCACACACACACATTCACACTTTACTATTTAGAAAAACAAAACTGTATATGTAGGTACCAACGTCATATATGTATGTACATACATATGTATGTATATAAAATATCCATATTTAATTAGGAGAATGAGTCTCACCTCTTTGGAGACGAGAAGATTGAAAGGCGATCTATGTAATACATAGAAGTGTATAAAATAATAAATAATTAATATAAATGCCCAATAAAAAATCTCCTCACGTTCAATAAAAACGCACATCTCGACCGTCATACTCTGAGACTCCAAAAAGACAAATCCAACAAAATTTTCAGATACTCGTTATTTTGAAATAGAGTGATCGAAGTTTGGAACCGCCAAATCAGCTAGCAACTTATGAAAATATTATTTTTGATAATATTTTAAAAAATTGATTTTTGTAATCGTTCAAATGTAAAATATAAAAAAAGCTAAAAAATTAAAAAAAAAAAACTATGTACAATTTATATCAGACCCCTGGGCCCCATCGGCTATGCCGCCTGCCCATGTATTTTAAATAAATAAAATTTAATGCAATCACTCTTTAAGAGATACATGCGAGTGGTGTACGTATTATACATATAAGAGGTATAAGTATGCATTTATTAAATTAATGCACCCGTGCCAATAATGCAAATCATTAGCATTGTTTTCTGCACTGTTGAGTCAGGCTCTCCACCGTACCAACATCCGGGGGCGCTGCGCCCCATTGCGAGGGCGCAGTTCCATTGTGCTCGTCAGACGATATCTTCAATTAAAGCATTGTACCTACAGTATCTACTGAATATTGTCATGTGGAATGTATTTTTTTTTTGTTGTTACTACGTACGAATACTACAAACATGGAAACAATTACCTTCGATTGGCACGGCGCTATTAATTTTAGGTTAACATCGACACCGATTAAAAATGAAATTTTATACACACAAGGGTATAAATGTGTAAAAAACTAATATGTATTTGTGTAAATACCTAGGTATATGTAAATAGAGGGGGCGGCATTAGGCGCACGTGAGTGCCGTCTCCTGGGCGCCCGCCCATTCACCGCCACAATGGCGCGTCTCCAAGGCGTTTTGCAATTAGAATTGACTTTTCATATGGAGCTAACAACTTCTCCTGCTGCCGCCCCTGTTGTCGCCATTCACCCGGACTCATCTGCAATTTTTGAGCGCTCAGCCGATGCTGAAAACGACTAGCGGATTAAATTTCACCGCTCACATTTTACGTTGAAAATGGAGGGGTTTGAGAAATCTACCGATGAACGATGTACCGTATGAGGATTTTAAATTTCAATCAAAGCAATATATGTACCTATGCAGTCACATAGAGTCGGAGATAGACAGAGGAAACAAGTCATAAGCCATAGTGACGAATTGGGGCAACCTGTCACGTTACTATGGTATAATTTGTAAAATAAATAAAATAATTAGAATAGTTCCATGTAGTTCCATGTATGTACGTGAAACATTTACCAACGGGAAGAAACGCGGTGTCCAGTGATGTTTTCCTACGAGCTTGCACCGGCTCTACAGAGCCGGTAAATAAAATAATTTAGGTTAATAGAGGGTAAGAAGTATGACCAAAGTGGCAGCTATAGCAGTGCGGGTGAAAAAGTTGAAGTGGCAATGGGCTGGACACATAGCCAGAAGAATGGATGGCAGATGAACGCGAGAAGTACTGGAATGGTATCCGAGAGAATGTGAAAGAAAGCAAGGTAGACCGAGTGGAAGATGGGCTGATGAATTGAGAAGAATGTGTGGAGTCAAGTGGATGCAGATTGCTCAAGACAGACAAGAATGGAAGAGGATTGGAGAGGCCTTCATCCAGCAGTGGATGGTGAACGGCTGAAAATGAGGTTAATAGAACCGATAATTCAAAATTTGCCAATAATAATTTTACTATGAAAAAACCTTTTTTTTTCTAAACACAAAAGTGTTATCTCAAAACACAAAAATACATATCGCACACTTATGTACATATGTATGTAGATCAAAACAGTACCAACTCAAAAATTAAGATTTTTTAGTTTATCATTTATTCAGATTCCACAAACGAAGCTGCATGAACCAACAAAACAAAATAAAATGTTTTAATCTGAACTTTCTTTAATATGCTTGTTTTCATAAAAAAAACAATACTTTATCCGACTAGGATAAAGTAAAAACAGTAAGCTCCTATCACTTATAGCGACATGACAACAAGTTTTTCGTCGTTCTTGGAAAAAGTGTTTTTTTCGAGTTGTACTGTTTATATATGTAGATTTAGGTGTGCGATATGTATGTACCTACATACATATGTAGGTATCTGAATCCAAGAATTATTTTAAATTTCGAATATTTCTAAGAAATGTAATGAATACACCGATTTACCTAAACTACTGTAAGCCCGTTGAATATCAACGGACGTGTTTGACGTAATTGATTACGTAACAATTTAGCAAAGTCGCGAACCTACTAAGGATTAATATTTTCAAATTAAAGGAGGCCTCCCATCACCGGTGTTGGGTGCACGCGTTAGCGCTAACTCACCCAACCTGGTGGTCACGGATTCAAATCCCACTCGTGACGTTCGTGTTTTTTCAAATAAATTTGAATTTCAGCCTTTACCGAGGCGAACGCTATCAGCAGACAGAAAGACGGACGGAATTGGACTATTATATATATAATACATATATGTACATATAATGGTTTTTCGGGATATGCATGACAACTTAATTCTATCCAGGTGTTTTGTCAGCATCGCACAACTATGTATGTATGTATGTAAATACCTACATATGTACATACATACATAGTGAATTGTTCTTTGTTTTTTATTATTTTGATATCGGGTGCGAGCCTGTAAATGAAATTTAAAAAAAAAACACCACTGGCTGTGTCCATAGACGAAAAGCGTGTTAGCATAAAACGTTCAGAAAATACTGAACAGTTTCACTATTTAGAAAAATTCTGAATAGTGAAAATATTGAAAAAATTATATAACATAACAAAATATTTATTTATTTATTTAACAGGCTTTAAGCCCAAAATCATATACATACATATATACATATACATATGTATATATATATATACCCACACAGAAATATGTACATAAATATGGGAAATGTAGAGCTTGTTCGCGTCAGTTTTTCTTTGTGTGAGAACGTCATTCAAAACGATTTTTAGCGGCGGCCGTTTATGCGTATAGCGTCATAGCATCTCACACGGAAAAAATTGCCAAGCTAAACAAGCTCAAACTCCGTCGAACATGCTTGCCTATCGGTGGATATATGTAATAGATTGTTATATTTTAGATTGATTGTTATACCGCAAGTGGATATAATGCTGCAATATAAAACGATCGTTCGTCATGTTTTATTTCATACGTCCGATCTAAATTAAGAAAGCTTCCCGCGGATGGGGCACAAAAAGTGTTAATTGTGTCTGTGTCGCGGTTAAAGGCCGCATAATAATCGAAGCTTCATTACAATTAGTTACAATTCGGGAGCAACAATAAGGAGCCATTATGGCCGAGTCCCGGCCGCGGCATTATGCGCCCGATTCTGTTGCACCGTGCACAACAAAGTGCATCGGCCGCATTGTTGCGCCCCGACAACGGTTTTGTCACACCGCATCCCGTCGACATCGAAAAGCTTTCAATTTATGAATTAAACTTTACACACATTAGGGACACAAATGAGTTTTAAGGGTTAACAAATGATATTTCCACCGAATCGGCCGCGCGACAATGGCCTCTAAAATAGACACGATGATGTTTCCAAAATTTTTTTCTCGACGGACTCTCGTCGTATACTAGATTTTTTTTTTTTTACTCTCCACGATTTAGTACATATTTATTTATCAATGAAGTGCGTGTGGTGAATGAGGGTCCTTTTTCTGGCGGTGCAGGTGCAGCGAGCCATTGTGAGATTTGACTGAGAGTTACGAGGACCCCTCACAAAAAGCGGATTATTCATTAAATTTCCCCCGTTTCGGGGATACCTGCAGCTCGCTCGTCAGTCGCCACTTCTTTGATTTTTCTGAGGGAAAAATCACCGACAATGGCAGTCCCTTTTCCGTGTAACATTCCACCGACAGGGTGTTTCGGAACAGACTAATTCAAACGGTGGTGGCACAAAAGCGCCAGAATAGATTTTCATTCTTCACGTGTGATCTATTGTCGGGGATGCTTTCGGTGTTGAGACGGTGTCGGTTCATTCAGCGACAATAAGCACTCCAACACAACAGTGCCGACTGCTTATTGACAAAATACTCGTGTTGTACCTTCATTGTCAACTGCTTTCGGACACCAATAATGTACCGTTATTTCCTTTTCAATTATTCCATTCTGCGGCACCGAGAATCGTTTCCACGCACGTTACTATGTATGTAATTAGCACGCGTCCATAAAACGAATCACGTACACATTCACGACAATTGTTCAATAAATGAAAATCTAGATTCTACATAGACCTATTGGCATGGAAGCATGAAACACTGGTGGTTTTCAAAATCTTAACATGCAATATACTGTGTACCATACGAACAAAAATTATATATTTTTTTTTTTTTATTAAAAAAAGCTTTTTATTGTTCATATACAGTGTTCACAATACATCTTAAATCTATTTTAATAGCTACTGGTTCAGTGACCATTATCTATTTTACACATTGTTCATTTTGTTAGTATTTATAAAAATTCTTTTATTTTAGTGTTAGTGTTTAAAGCATAATAGGAGAAAGAGCTCAAAAACCGATTTACAATTCTTTATCAAATGTTTACAATATATTTTACATAATTAAATACTTTTTAGAGTCAGCGATCTAAAGAAAATTATGTTTAGGTAATTTGTGTTTATACCTGAAGGGTAAAGACATTATTATATATATATATATATATATATGTATAGGTAATAGTCAAGATCCATCCGTGTGTCTGTCCGTCTGTCTTTCTGTCTGCTGATAACGCTCGCCTCGCTAAATAATTTAAAAAACCAGAACGTCGAACGAGTGGGATTTTAACCCGATCTTCCAAATCGATTTGAATCTTCCAAACGGAGGCGATATAATTGGCCAATTTTAATCTTAAAGTGTTCGCGACTTTGCTAAATTGTTGTTTTATAACGCGCCATACATGGCGCTATAAAAACTATTAAATTTAATATTACTTTTCAGTACGGGTGATGAGAATGCTGAGAATGAATGAGAATGCACTAGTCTTGTTATAATCACCGACACCTTTCACTAATTTGCTAGTGTGGTTATTGGTAATTTTATCATATAATATACTGGTTAATCTGTTAGTGATATCTACGACTTATGAAATATACTGGGAATGTAGTATTTTTAGGTTAGTATAGATGGGCGTGTTATAAATTATTTGTAATGATTTATTTTGGACTACTCGAAGCTTTGATTGGTTAGTATTGGAGGTATTATTCCATACGGGAGCATCGTACGGTAGTATGAGTGCGCGATATATTTTAATTGTATTATGTAGTGATAAATCACTATGTCGATTGAATATAGGGTATATCGAAGATATGGAAAAATTATATATAAAACATTGTCGACCATTTCAACGTATGTTTTTATGTTCATTTATTACGACTCACATGTTTCTAAGCTGAATAGAAAGGCCATCCGAGCGAACATTATTAGCAACGAGTGTTCGGCTCAGGTCTCAATCATCGTACCGTGAATATTTATAATATCGGCAATTGTCCTAATCTTCGTGCGTCGACTTTACATCCGCCCCCGTTTCCCATCCCAACTCAGTCGGGATAATTTCAAGAAAGCTAACAACCGTAAAATCGAATCATAATTCCGTGTAAAAACTTCCCCGTATATGGTACCGAGTTAAATCATGTAAATCCGATCCGAAAATAACAACAATGTTACCGTTTCACGCATCGGCGTTTCCATTACACGTGACGCTTCGTGATACGCACATCCTCTGCCCCAATATCGAAATGTGGCCAAAATATTACGCCCAAAACGCTTCACGTTTTCAAGTATGAGTTTGTGAATGGCAAATATTAAAAACTGTTTGGGGTCGAATGGAACGTATTGTTGTAGAGTTTTGATGGCGTAATCCACCAAGCGAACAGTTCGTACACGAAAAAGCTTCTTCCAATTTACCCTTCTGTTGGTTAAACAATCGTCAACGGAACTGACGCCCTTACTTCGGCCGCTCTAAGCTTTGGAAAATAATCCTCAGTCAATTACCGGGAGGCGTATTATGACCTCCCCCTATTAAAATCTATTGTTATGATTCATGACAGACTCTGCTGCCGTTGATCGAGTGTTAATTATGATTCTTGGAATCGGACAAAACCGGACGGATTAAAATCGCGACTGGTCCCGCTCTATTTTATACCCCTTTTCTAAGGTAAAATGGATCCAATTTTGAACGAACAACTTTGCTTTTGAAGACATTGTTCTGGTTGAAAGTCCCTGCGACGACCTCCATTACGAAAAACTTGGCACTTGCCGCTTTTCCGAAAGTGGTTAAAGTAAATCCGTCGATTTTCAAATTTTTCGAAAAGATCATCTGTCTACCTGTACATACATACATAGGTGCCTATTTACATCCTCAATTTTATTTTATAATAATTGTGCTAAATAAATGACGTGGCACGTTCAAAGCGGGACAATCGACCATTCAAAGTTTAAAAACACGATTTGCTCAATAAAGTACGACACTTATACGTTTCATTGTTGAATTAGATGCTTTTTGATAGCGCGATGCACCCAACAATATCCACATAATCCAGAAATATAGCCAGATTCCAACACAAAGCTTTGAATTGTAGGACGATATCCGTAAACTCGTAAAATAACGCGATCGCCTATGTCAAGAGGGATTATGCTAATGCCGATCATAACTCAAAAAAAAACCTTACGTTTCACGATGGGTGCATCTATACATAGGTGCGCATGGTATTTATTTGTACTTGGTATTTCATATGAAATAACCTATCCTACAAAAATGGCTAAAATTTAAAAAAAACGCAGAATATTTTAGTTACACCACCCTAGCACGATTTTGTGCAAAACACGTACAATTGTGCAATACGTATTTATATTTAATAAAACTTGAAAAGCGTTCGTCTACATTTACATCGAGAAATTCACATGAAGATGCCGCTTTCCCTCGCACCCAAGTATGAACGAGAGAGCTCAAAGGCTACAAGAGGGCAGTCTCATACTAGGATTTAAGGAGATTACAACTGGCTCTCACAATGGGTGTCCTATATCCTCTTCCCTTTTTGTACAGAATCAGACTATAGATTCTCTTTGCTCTCATAAAAGCCATCGTTCACTTTCTTCCGTTTCCGTTAGCACGGGTAAAAGGTATATTATATTTAAATATTCACCTGAGAAAATCCCTCCTACCCAGTATTTTTTTTTCTTCGTGTAATATTAATAAAATTTAAAATGTGTACCTACTAACTCTTATATTATATTATTGATATAAAATCTAAAATTACAGCGCATTTTTATTAATTTTTCTACGTATTTTAATAGCTTGGTCTTACTGGGTCGGCTTTATATGACCACGACAATACCTACTGTTGATTGGAAAAGTATAAATATGTAATTTAAAAATTTGCTGATTACATTATAATTTATAATCTATTAGAACGAATTTATAACTGTCTACCTACATAATTATATTATAAGTTTCTAATTACATTTGTGCATAAAATCAAATTTTCTTATGATTAACATGAAAATGAACCATCGTAGATCTTTGTAACCTGTAACGTGACATCATATACCTAACAAATATCGCGTGCTCAGAGCACAAAGGTGACATTTCGATGATTTTGTGAAAATGAGTTATGAATGCAACTTTGTTCCTCTTTAATTATTCTATCACTGCAGTCAAATGGCACATCCGAATGATGTCACAATTAAAACAATTAAACCTACCTACAAAAGTTTTACTAATATTCTTGGAACGCACAAGTTACAAATCCGGACTTTCTGCATGCAACTTGACAAATTTACTTGTGACAACAATGAAATATCATCTAAAAATCTAAAGTACATACATATGTATGTAGGTAAAAATATATATTTTTTTATTTATTTAAAATACATGGGCAGGCGACATTGCCGATGGAGCTCAGTGTACAATTATCATTTTTATGTATATAAAATCAAGCTCAAACATTAAAACTGCTGCCCTGAATAATTTACTATATTGGACATGTCACCTTTGTGCTCTGAAGACGCGATATGTTTCATACAATATTAAAACGTAAAATTATTAAAATATTAGCATTAAAAGTGTTTGCGGAGGGGAGGGTGGGAGGGGGGGGGTATTTCTTTGATCGTATTTTAATATGATATTAATCGGTTTCGAGCCACTGGCTAAGGAGGGGTGCTCGCCCCTTTACACGAGACAGATTCACGCACTGCTAGAGCCGAGAGTGCCTACGGCCCTGGCCCCAAAGGACCTCAACGCGGGGACTGGGTCACTTGAGTCCCGTAGAACCCACTCGAATATCTGCCGTTTAGCCGAAACCAGTAAATTGGCTATTAAAATGTCAATGCGCAGATTACGTACGACTTTAGCTATATTTTAACCGGCCATTTAAACACGGACGGGTGAGGACTCGAGAGCCCCCTATAACCCTCCAACGAGCGAACTTTCAATTTTCCATGTTGTATGTATTATTGTTCAACGCGAATACGAATACAGAAAACGCATTCTATTCGTAGAGCGCCAGGTACGTCCCTCGTCGGAGCGGGTGTGTTTGTAAATACGGTCTATCGAACCCAACAGCACTCGCAAATATGGCGTAAAGTTGTGACGCAAAAAAGTACGAGTCGACAAATCGGATCAGTGATGGATGTTACCGGACAAAAGTACAAAAGGTAGGTTTTGACACTGAAGTCGCCCACGCCCCAGGCTGAAAAAGTAATACGATGTTCAATACGCCGTGAAATTGTCTCTTGTCTCAACAAGTCATTCATTTAGGTAAATGACACTTACATAGGTAATGAAATTTAGGTTCTTCAAAATTTTTTTACTATGACCCACTGCAAGAATTGCATTTTGTATTGAGACCCAGTATGCCAATATAATAATATATCAAACAAACTCTGTCCATTATGTTCCTTTATTTACTATTGACACTTGAAGGCCTCGGGGCAAGATAGTGCCAACCCTCACTTTGATAGTTTTGAGATATATCAATTTTAAACATTGTTCAAATCCATAAATCAAAACACGTACTTTTTTGAATACTTTTTATTTTTATTTGCTTTAATGATATATCCTTAATAAAACCAGTAACAAAAAAATAACAAAACATTAATATATTAAACATAAAATGAAAAAATAAAATGGTGCATATCAAAAATTGTGGGTTGACACTATTTTCCACCAATTTTTTTAATAATGACACACAAAGATATGACATTTTTTTATATGAAGAGGGAAATAAAATAACTCCGAAATGAGTAAAATTATTCACCATTATTATGACAAAAGATGACACTATTTTGTCGCAAGTTTTTCAAAAAATTTTCATCCCGTAAAGAAATGCATAAAGGCTATATATATAGTCATCTATTAGTCAAAAATAAATTATGTTTGGTTCAAAACATAGCTTATGATTAATTTGCATAAATGACATATTCAGTTCAATTTTGACCAAAATGATGGTTGACACTATCTTGCCCCGAGCCCTTCACTTGATATATGCATATTTATGGATGAAACTAGTTTTCAATTAGAAACTTTGGTTTTTAATTGAGATAAAGTGAAAAATCCCAGTTCACACAAATACGTTGAAGTAAAAGGTAATAGTATAAAGATTGCTTTTTTACTTAAAAGTGGAAATTTTCATTAAACAATCCAAAATGATGAAAAATTTAATTGCTGAAAAACATTCTTCAGTATACATAAATTAACTAATGAGGTGCAGAAATTCATCCTCCTCTTCAGGATCAAAGTTTAACTCAATTATTTGATTCAAGGCTTTCAAAATCAAATGGAATTTTTTATTCAAAAGCTTTTCTTTATTGTTTCAAATTTCTGCACTGGAAAATAGTTGTCAAAGCTTTGGGATAAAGAAGCGACATGTGACAATATCTCGAGTTTCAATTATTTTAAAATATCTTCATTGACAATGTTAAACAATGATAGGGGAATTGATCATTCCGGTGTCATGCGAACGGCATTTCATAAATCATAAAACCTAGGTAAAGATGACTCGTTCCATTCTCAATATTTGCAACGTTTGACGAAACCAATTTATTTTTATTTTATCCGTTTGTCGCGACCCATTTTATTCAGGTATTCTGTGACCCACCAATAGTTTGAAAAACCCTAATTTAGGCAATGCCACAGAATGTGGCCGAGCGTTGATCGAAAACGCGCAATGTGGTGAAAGTTATCTCAACCTGAAACCCCCCTCCCAGTTGTGGGATAATCCCGGAAGTATGGAAAATCTGACGCTGTTTCTCTATCCTTACATATGGTTATGTATGAACTTTGTTTGCCGCACAATGGTCCTATTGTGTGCACACAATACAGGCCCCGCCTTGCGTGGGAGTAACCATTGTCTACTCGTCACCGGTTCATTGTTCCCGGACAGCCGATTGGCCTGTTCCTTTGTTCCCGGAATAAACTCTAACCGCATTCGCCGCACAAATTTCCCCTCCTCCATTTTGCCATAGCTATCCTATCCTATCACATCCATTATATCGTCGATCTCGGGAATACCTGAACAGTCCCAGGAAATTACGGTGGCTAGAGTATTCAAAGGCCGTCTATAAAATGGTTCCAGAAAATGAAATATGTACTATGAATGAAAAATCTCGATCGCAAGTCCGCAGAAGATTAAATTCTACATATGTTGGTATGTATTATATTATGTTAAACGAAGAGCGAATCTATGATGGAGCGCTTTTAGAAGAATGAACATATGTAGTTTTTAAATCCAACATTCCGCTATGCTTAAAAAATGAGGCTTATGACCAATGCGTACTGCCAGTTATGACGTATGGATGTGAAACGTGGATGCTAAATTCAAGAATGTTACGCAAGATCAAGATCAATACTCGGTATAAGAAGAAGAGATCGTAAGAGGAATGCATGGGTAAGGACCAAAGTGGCAGATAGGTATAGCAGAACGTGATAAAAGGTTGAAGTGGCAATGGGCTGAACACATACCGAGAAGAATGGATGGCAAATGGACGCGAGAAATACTTGAATGGTATCCGAGAGGATGTGAAAGAAAGCAAGGTAGACCGAGTGGAAGATGGGGTGATGAATTGAAAAGAATGTGTGGAGTCAAATGGATTCAAATTGCTCAAGACAGACAGGAATGGAAGAGATTTGGCGAGGCCTCCATCCGGCAGTGGATGGTGAACGGCTGAAAATGATGATTATATGTATAATGTTACAGTCATTTCTAAACTGCTTGAATAACATGTCATTGCTAAAACGAGGAAAAATAAAAATAGACTCTATAAAGAGAAATGTAGTTAGTACCTACCTAAACAAGAAAGGATTTTTCAAGTGGCCGATATCAAGTCTCATTATAGTCAAAGTTTAAAAAATTAAATATTGTTTTATTAGGAAATGTAGGTATTTAGAATCAAATACGGATTAGTCAAGACAGCTAAGGCAACCACTAATTTCCCGAATAAAAGTGACATCTTTAGGTTTGTACCATTGTCAAAAATTATTCATCAATATGCAACTGAATATATCTATTTTTTAATTGAGACATCTATATTTAACTGAGACATCTATTTTTTAATTGTAAAAGGTTATGTACGCCAAGGTGAATTTTTCTTATGTTACATTAGCGCGAACATACATAGTTGTTTAACTCATTCTATATAGATGTCACTATAACCACATCTTGTTTTCCCCGGAAAATTGATTCTAGTTTGGAAAATTTTCGACAGAGTGTTTCAAGGTAATCTAAATTCACTAAAATGAATCGTTCTGAATTGTGAAACTTCGAAAACAGCTGAATTTATGAAACTTCAAAAACAGCTGAATTTATGAAAGCAGCGAAAATAAATTCATTTAACGATAATAATTTATTAATAATGAAATAACATTTGATCTGTGTATGTGTTGATGTTTGTTCGGCAACATGTCAACTAATAAATTATCATTTATGAAAATATAATGAATCTACATATGTCCCATTGTCCTACTTATCGTACATTTATAAAGTACAAGCGAATTCTCATTAAATAATAATTTTTAGAAAAATGTGTACATTCGTACGAAAACACTATAGGCGAAGGAATGACAAAGCGAATTAAGAACACAATATATAATTCTCACGTATTTGAGTTGGCGGCAGCAAAAAAGGTGTGATTTAGTGAGAATGGAAGAAAGAATGCAGATAAAAGGCGTTGGAACAAGAACAAATGCGCGCCGGAAGTTTGCGCACGTTTTCTCTCCTGATACCACAAACGGGAAGGGTTGCCAACCACGCTGCGCAAAATTTAATTATTTTTTAACTTTTAAATATTAAGTTGTATTAATATTAAGTATATACATATATAATAATATTTCAATTTGATTTCGCTGTAAGACAATAAGAAAAATTAAATGTCTCAAATTCATTTCGTTCCATTATACAATTGATTACAAAATAACAATGATTCAAATACATAAATATATACGTCATCGTTAATATGACCGTACATAAAAATGATCGGTTAATATCAAAAAACCAAACGAATTGAACGTACATATTGTAATCCTTGCAGACACCCCTAGGAAAAGGCCACTTCCCACCCTTTATGTAAGTCGAAATGATTTAGGACATAAACCACAGCTTTAAAAGCTCGCAATAACAATAAGTTACAGCTTATTTTACGTGTCTGAATGAAATGGGAAACGATCGTGGTTGAGTACCAACAGCCGTCGAGCCACAACCTACATACAATTCGAAATCGTTTTAATTTAAATTTTTAACTTTTACAAATTACGAAAATCCTACTCTAAATACATGTACGGGGGTGGGTATGAGAGTGATGTAAATAACACGATTACTAATTTCAACCAAATATAATATACGACACAATACCATATCGGATAACTTACTTCCCAAATGATAAACTACAAGCATATTAATAATAATTTATTTGAAATATCATACCTAAACTTATATTAAGTGTATTTTTGTTCTTTTTACTTGATAAAACATCAATTATAGGAATTGTTTGCGTTTAAAATATTTAATTGAGGAGCACCTGGTAGCGATTGCGCTCGGTGTGCCCCCACCCCGGTGTAGAACAGAGAGCGGTCGCTATCTCAGCCTTGCGACAAAATAGCTCCATTTTGCTTTACATAAAAAGGAATTATATTCCACCAAACGACCCCACACCCTTTTCTAGGCCACTCTCTCACCCCTTCGCTCAAACGGGGTGAGTCCACCCACACTCCCTCGCAACGAGACTGGGAAACGCACCAAAAGAAAATATTTTAGTATTTTATATTATAATAAAATAGTACCCGAGATAATTATTGCAACGTGTGCTCTTATAACAGGATAATACATGAAAATTTCGAGTTATGAAAATGATTATATATATCGGCAGAAATAAATCTGTACACAGAAGTAGACGTATTTGATCATATATGCTGCTTTCACTACTGACCACACACGATATACGTACACACAAATAACGCCAGACGACATACACGAACACGTTACAATTAATTAAAAAAAAAAAAACTGTGTAAATATATTAGATATTTTAAATTTCCCCTGGCACGAGAAAAAATATAGCGGCACAAAGCGTTCTATAAGTATATTTGAGGCATTCTATCTACCCTTTATGTTGCTATTGAAGCGATATTTTTATTTCCCATTCAGGGATTCGATACTGGCAACACAAGGACGAGACGATCGCTGACATGCCTGAAAACAGACACACACACATGTATGTGTTTATATACATATATAATATAGATATGTTCATACAAACATACACGCGCATGCATACCTACGTGTTTATTTGAATGTGAGCAAAATACTCATATAGAAGCAGTCGATCGCTCGGGGCAATGTTTTCACGGGGGTAACATTTTTCACCATTATTAGATTGTTCTAGCCACATTCACGTATTTCAATCAGCAATCACAATTTGTAATAACAAAAACCTATTTTCTATTCAGTTTCCTTAAAATGATTTTCCATTTTCGTTTACTTTCTGATTTGCAAGTAGGTACCAAAAAATAAAATGAATTCAAATTGTTGTACATAGTTTCAATTGCACGATTTTAAAATCTATTTCATTTTCACAGTATGCATTATCATTTTGTCCTTTCAATTCTACATTTTCAATGACAATAAACAGATATTGAATGTTGGCTGGCGACGCGTTGCACAACATCGATCTCGACTGGGGAAGTAGGCTGTGGAGCGCTATGCAGAATTCGTAAGAGTTTTCCGGCTTTTCTTATAGTTTTCTTTGTGATACGTCGCCTTTGGGCATCAAAGCAGAGATTTCCCCCTCATCTGTGGGAGCGGGACAACGAAAGGACTATACCGGGACTATATCGCTGAATATAAAAGAGCTTGGCGTAAACATCGCACACTAGCGGCACGCAATCTCAATTGCCAAAACACGCACAATAAAACAATAATTATTACTGTAATCCTACATAGTAATATTTTGTATTTAATTGGATACTACTAACACTATTGCCTAATATAATACGAGTTCCATTTCATTCAATCGTCCTACCTCACCAAAAATCATACAAATGAACATTCTCGTCTTATGATCGAATAGAATTGCAAAATTTATACATACATAGATAAATAAACGAACGCATGATTATTCCTTTCATAAAACACAAAATGTGTGGCGAAACAAATTGTTGTTCGTTGCAGTCTATTGTTGAACAATTAAAAACCATTATATCTAGTATGTATATTTAAAGAGAACCTTTTCACAGTGTGAAAATTGGATATAAAAATGCGGTTGTTGATGAACGCCGCTACTGTGATTCGGTATTGAAAACTCAATACCGTTTGTCCGGATTGAAGCGAACTGAGCCGTCATCAAATCATAAAAGAGCAGCAGAATGCCGAAATTTATGCGGCACGGGACTCGGGAACCAAGCCTGCTACCCCCTGCAAATATATCCAATTTCTTCGAATTATTTCCTTTATAGGCTCTGTATCATTTTCCCAATAATCAAATAAATTCACAAATAAAATATCCTTATTTTTTTCATCTGTCGACACCCGAAATGGCGCACCGCGCCCAACTAACACCATTGCGGTATAAAAAGCTCGTGATTACAACATTTTTCAGCAAAAAGACGACGCGTGAAAATTGAACTGGATAATGCTAAAATAAACCAAAACCTCTTTTAATACTTTACGATAAAAATATAATCTGTTTTACATTATTAATAACAAAACAATAATTCCTATTAAATTCTGAATCCATTTTTACGCAGAAGATTTGTTCATATACGTTCTTGACATTATTGACTAAAAACGATTTAAATCATACGTACGCATCTTCCAGATTATTCAACAAAGAAAATACGATGTCTGCTGAAATCTTTACCGCTTTTATGATCGAATAGATATCTCTTTCAAAGCATCACACAAAAAATCTATAAACTCTCATATTCATATTCCGATGCGGTAAGTACATATATACATACATACATAGATACATTTATACATATGTAGGCGTATTATGCAACAGAATTGTTGTTAATGTAAAATATATCAGTCCTCTCATTACCCATTATATATATAATAGCCGAAATCCGTCTGTCTGTCTGTCTGTGTGTGTATCTGTCTGCTGATAACGCTCGCCGAGGTGAATAATTAAAAAACCAGAAGGTCACACGAGTGGGATTTGAACCCAGTATCACCAGGTTGAGAGGAATCGTGCTTACACTATCTTCCAAACGGAGGCGATGACGGACGTGCTATAATTGGCCAAAATTTATTCTTAAAGGGTTCGCGACTTTGCTAAATTGTTATGTTGTTGTTATTATAACGCGCCATAGATGGCGCTCGGTTGCATAGATGCAACAACTGTAAAAACTATTAAATTTAATATTATTTTTCAGTACGGGTGATGAGAAACCGCTCCGTTGATATTCAACGGGCTTACACTAGTCCATATTTATAAATTAAATCCAATCGAGAATTGATAATTGTCTCGATACAGATCTGTCAATACAGGTACCTATGTTTGTATAATATACCCGTAAGTTCGATAGAGTGAATTTTCTGTGATGGTGGTCCGTTGGGGTGAGGTGTGAGAGACCCATTGTGACCGCACAATATGAGAGCCCCAGGCGCCCAATATCACCCTGAGAGCCAATATGACACCCGGCAAATATTTATGCTTTCTTTGCGCCACAATGCGACCGCCACTTTCTATATTATTCTGTATTATTGTTGTATTCAATCGCCAAGAATGAATTCAAGAGCGGCCCAGTATGCGGACGGCGACACATCGATACGATAGCAAAACGCATGCACGATTTTTACAACAAGATTGTGGATTTTTTGATCACTTTTCAATTGTGAGCTTTTGATAGACTGAATCTGATGCGATTTCACAAATTATCAATCCGTTTCGGTCACATACATATGTATGTACACAGGTGTACCTACGGTCTGCTTCCGTGCAAGAAGTTAATTTGCATATGTGCTGCAGACGTATACAGTGGCGCACATCGAGGGGCCCCGGTCCCCTAGAGCGGTTCGTTAGCACATGGGTTTTCGGAAGGGAGAGGAGGAGGAGAGAGGAGATGACAGGGGTGTCCAAGCTCGTCCTGCGCACAAAGGCGCCATTGAAGAGGGCTATTGTCAACCAAACAAATGGACACAATGGTCGCTTGATTCTTAGAGGCCGCTGATGATTTCATTGTGACCGCACCGACTAATGAAAATCGCATTCCTGCACCTGGGATATTGATGATGGCCGAGATGACACAATAATACACTATCATTATAGACATCGTTTATGCGTGACACGTTATACAAAAAAAAAAATCTAGCATTCAATCCCCTTTTTTTCCTGCTGTATATGTACATATGTACATACATACAACCAAAAAGTGCTGGGTTATGTATGTATAAGCAACGAAAGTATGAAAGTAGGCTTAACAATTAATTTAAATAAAACTAAAATTATGTTTAATGAATTTTGCACGCAAAGCGTAGTCACAGTCGTATTGTAGAGATAGTTGATTGTTATTTATACCTAGGATAATTGGTGAATATGACCGGATGTAAAATAGATGAAATAAAACGAAGAATGAAACTAGGATGGAGCGCTTTTGGAAAAATGAACATAGTTCTTAAATCTAACATTCCGCTATGCTTAAAAAAGAAGGCATACCAATGTGAAACTTGGATGCTAAATTTAAGAATGCTACGTAAGATCCAGTGCACACAGAGAAGCATGGAAAGATCTATGCTCGGTATAACAAGAAAAGATCGTAAAAGTAATACATGGGTAAGAAGCATGACCAAAGTGGCAGATATAGCGGAACGTGTGAAAAAGTCGAAGTGGCAATGGGCTGTACACATGGCGAGAAGAATGGATGGCAGAGAAATACTTGAATGGTATCCGAGAGGATGTGAAAGAAAGCGAAGTAGACCGAGTGGAAGATGGGCTGACAAATTGAGAAAAATGTGTGGAGTCAAGTAGATGCAGACTGCTCAAGACAGACAGGAATGGAAGAGGATTGGAAATGCCTTCATCCAGTAGTGGATGGTGAATGGCTGAAAATGATATGGTTATTATTAGTTAATCATATCAGAGCGTTCAGTATACCTCTTTTCACAATTGAAAATATTTACTCACATAAATATGTACCTACTGCCAAACATGCATAATATATTCGGTAAGAAAATTTTATTAATATTAGGAAACGGTCAGCTGGCAATTGCGAATAAAAATTCATGACAATATTCATAAACTTTTCATTCAGAACAGAGTCACACTGCAATAATTCAATTAATTGTGATGAAAATGATGATGATGACGATGAATTATATTTAATTTCCTTAAATCTCTGTAGGTTTCTTATCTAAGTAAGTGAAATAATATGGTTTACGCATTCAATCTGAATTCGAATTTACTTCAAATTTTTTCCCGTGAATCTTCAAATTTTATTTTATATAAATCTTATTAAGTATACATATAGGTATATCTAATAGAAAGTATTACCTACATACGTCAATTTTCACAATAGCGAATCGTTAAATTGCAAAAAAAAATGCCAACGCAAACAATGTACATAGATATCTGTAAAACTTTTCTCGATTCAATAGCAACTAGGTTCATTCAGCATTCAACAATAATTACCTTCCACTTGAATGCCTATTCCAATAGAACACAAAGCTTTTCCGCTGTCATGGCACCAAAAGCTTCTAGATTAAATGATCAAATATGGTTATTAAATGTGCTTAATGAACCTCTATACTATTATAGATTTAGGTATAATAAACATGAAATATTAAAAAAATTCAGAAATTGAATTAACGTAATGCTCGACTATTTTGAATGAGTAGGTGCGAGAAAATTGAAGTGTTTCGTATATTTTTGCCATTTTTAATTTAAAATATTATAATGTATTTCATTAAACGGGCGAAATTTAATTTGGGGTCGAGTTATTCAAAATATGCACCGTATGCCCGTCAGCGTCGAATCTCGTCTTCAAGCTGGGGTGGAGAATATCACATTATATTTCGTTTTCACGCGCCACTGTACCCTAAACGAACACCACTTACGACATTTTGATATCAAAACATACCAAACATATATGTACACGTTAAATTTTCACGGTTCATTGCTCATTATCAATCTGCAGAATAGGTATACGAAGGTAAATTACTACGAATAATCAAATTCAATATAAAAATTGACCATGTTTAACCGTTTCAGCAAAATATTCGTTTTAATTATGCCACCATTACGGAATGGCAATTATAACTTTCATAAATTAATATTATGTATTATAAAATCATAATCTTTGATTCATTACAGTCATAGATCATTTAGACATGCATTCTTCGAATTCGAATTCTAAAAATGATTTTCACTTCACAGCCCATGACGATTAAGAAATGCAACCCACCTCTTTAAATCATCATCGTTAGAAAAATTTAAATTTAAATTAAATTGCATTATGTAAACTGCATTGAATAAAAACAAATAAAGATTCAACATATTTCTATGGTGGTAGTTTTGATTTAAACTAAGTCATTTCAACGGTTGTTTGGTTTTTTACGGGCGTGGATTGGATTGAAAAATTCCAACTTTTTCGACTCTTTAAAATTTTAAGACATTCCGACTTTTGACTCATGCGAAAAGTGCCAAAATTTACCCTACGACTCCAACCCCGACTCCTGAAATTTTTAAAAGCTCCGACTTTTGACTCAACCAAAAAGTGCCAAAATATTCAACTCCAACTCCACAGTGTTGGGTTTTTTTGCGCAAAGCTTTATTTATTATTGAGAAAAATTTTAAAAGTTTATTCTGATTTTGATTTTGGAAATTTAAATCGTGATTTTAGGTTGGAAAATCTAAATAATTTTCACGGTCGAAAAGAAAATTGCCTTCAAGATTTTGGTGACTTTTTTTTGTGTTCACCGAAATTGCAGTAGTTTTCTGATTTTTAAGAACTGGCTTGCATCTCTGGTGTTTGATGCTTTAAGCTTATTTCAAAGTTAAAAATTGAGAAAACTAGAGCCAATGGTAGGCAACCTACGCCACGCGTGCCACTAGGTGGCATGCGGAAGGTTTTTTCATGGCACTGCCTAGAGCAGCGTTTTTCAAACTTTTTTTACTACGACCCACTGCAAAAACTGCATTTTATATTGCGACCCAGTATATATATTATTATAGTATTGCGATCGCTATATACTCGTAGTTATAATAATATATCAAACACAAACTCTATTCATTATGTACCTTTATTTACTATTGACACATGATACATATGTACATATATGCATATTTATGGATGAAACTATTCAATTAGAAACATTATTTTTAATTGAAAATTTACTGTTTCAAATTTCTGCACTGGAAAATATGTAGTTATCAAAGCTTTGGGATAGAGAAGTGAGATGTGACAATACTTTGAGTTTTAATTATTTTAAAATATCTTCATTGACAATGTTAAACAATAATAGAGGAACTGACCATTCCGGTTTCACGATGTTTTCCGTTTTATTCGTGGATGGAGAGTTCTTAAAAGCAACCTTATCACTGATGTCTGAAGGTCTTTCTTACAATTTTTTAAAAAAAAATGAGATTATAGTGGCACGCGGAATGTCCAACACTTAAAAATAACAATTATGTATGTGGTACTTCAGGTTGCCGACCACCGAACTAGACCACGATCGAAAAAAGGTTTGGGCATAACAGTGTATTTCAATTTTGAAATCTTATTGAAATTGAAGATTGCGACAGGTGTCGACGTCGGATTACGATTAATTTGATATACCATTGAGGTACAAATTTATTCATTCGTACATAAAGCAACGATACGATTCGCATTCGCCGTTGCCATTCCCATCTAGAGTAATAAATATGGAGAGAGAGAGAGAGAATCGGACTTGCGGCAACGTAGTAGGGCATTTAGCGAGTTTTGATTCGTAGTAATCCCAAATGACCGGAAGCGAAGACCGGAAGTGACAAACTCAATTAGCAGACGACGATGTCCGTTTCCTGTCGCGCGCCACCACCTGTTGCTGACGGCGCCATGTTGAGTTTCCGCCAATGGGGGCAAATGGGGCGCGGCTTCGGCGCTTCTTTGCGCCCCAATTGGGCAAAACCCCTGCGCCCCCCGCGCCCCCTATAACCCCCTAAACCCCTCAAACCCCACCCCTCAAACCCCCCGCGCCCCAAACCGCAATCCGACAACACCAGTGCGCCCCTTGACATCTCAGGGCGCACTCACGCCTCGCCATCCGACCATGACGCACGAGACTCCCTGAACACGATACACGATACACGATACAAACTCGATTCGAACTTTTCCGTTCTTCAGCATGCGATGCAATTGTTCGTCGTCGGTCGCATGTTGATATAAACTCAATAAGAGATGTCCATGTCCGTCAAGATGCCGTCACACCAAGAGCACATCAAGCGTCCGATGAATGCGTTCATGGTATGGTCGCGCGGCCAACGCAGGAAGATGGCACAAGACAATCCCAAAATGCACAATTCGGAAATTTCGAAACGGCTGGGTGCCGAGTGGAAACTGCTCACCGAGATGGAAAAGAGGCCTTTCATCGACGAGGCGAAGAGGCTAAGGTTAGTTTCATAAAATGAATACTTTCAATGTGATTCCACAAGGTGATCTAAAGTTTACCTATTGCATTTAAAAGTAATTCGATTCGATAGTTAGTGTTGATTGAACTTCAAGTAAATTAGTGCAATTTACTGGTGTAAATATATGATGGAATGTTGATTGGCTTAAATTTTCGATTTACCTATATCAATTTTCAGTATTCCGATACGGATAGTCTTTGGATAATTTTTATTTTTTTGAAGACATTTATTTATATCGAAATTTTCAAAGTAATTGTAGTTGTACATATGTAGGTACTATTGCATAAATCAACCGGGTCACAATTCTAAATTAAACTTGAAATTGACAGAATTAGCGTTGAATCCCAAAACTATGTACCCTATGTGGATATCATTTTTAGATGTACCTATATATCGCACACCTACATACATACATAGATCAAAACAGTATCAACTCAAAAATTTAGATTTTTTAGTTAATCATTTATTCGAATTCTACAAACGAAGCTGCATGAACCAACAAAACAAAATGAAATGTTTTAATCTGAACTTTCTTTAATATGCTTATTTTCATAAAAAAAAAAAAACAGTAAATTCCTATCACTTATAGCGAAATGACAACAAGTTTTTCGTCGTTCCTGAAAAAAAAGTTTTTTTGAATTGATACTGTTTAGATTTAGGTGTGCGATATGTATGTATGTATGTAGTTTGTTTCTTTGAAATTATTCACGAGGTCGTTACGTGAATTTTTTTTCCATTTCTAATGAGTATAAAAATACATATACATATATGTATGTTTTCTAGAATTTCATTCTGATACCTACACCCTTTTGGAAATGTTTGCATGTTTAGCACCTATACTTTATAATCGACGTTTTATACTTACTTACTAACTTTTATGCATACTTTTTAATACATTTGAAACTTTAAAACGCATGCATAATTGTAAATTAATGTCAATAAATAAATTACTGCACAAACTACACTTAGCCCAAGGAAGACGATTGAAGATAAAGAAAATTCGTTTGAACTTTAGTTTAAAGCTTTATCAAGACATTTAAAAATCCAATAGGGAATAACAATATTAATTTCCCTCTTTATTGACATAGGGACGAAATAATAAATTTACACTGAAATGTATTTTCATCAACCTAAAACTATATAATTTAAATATTTCACAAAAAAATTTCTACCATAGGTACTCGAGTATGTATGTATGTATGTAGGTATACCTACCTACTATCAAGATACTGGATTATGTACACAAATAGACTGCAAACTCACACACTCAAATGCGTTTATCAAACAAAAATTCATTCGCGATATATATTAATTTTTTTTTATTTTATCCATGTGACAGGATCACACCCACAAACAAATGAGCTAAGCACCTCATCGTCTTCAAATCATCCTGCATATGTACATATGTACATATCGATGAGTTAGTGATCAGATATTCTATGTCCAGTTTTGTTTTAAAATATTGTAAGTGACATACATATGTACATCTCTTTTGCATGAAAACTACGGACGAAATGGACATATTATATATTTGAATAAGGCAATATCTTCTAAAATATACTATTTGGACATACAATACTTTTTAAACATGAAGGTTTGATGCAGATGGACGTTTTGTATGATAATTAATTTTTTTTAAACTTGACATACAATGTCTGTGCACTAACCCATCGATATACTAAAATTGTAATTACTAGCAGCATCTTGAATTTCGGTAATTACGCACAAAGTCTTCCTCGTGACCACGGAACACCATAAATGTGGATTAGGCAAGTTTAGCACTGACTCATACTACATATATATCATGACTATTCTACATACATATGTACATTAGAGTAGAGCGACGATGTATAGAACTTTTTTTTTTTTGGGATATTCATTTTGAAATAGTCTTTACGTCATACCTCTTCTGTCCAAAAAAATCTGCTTAGTTAAAAAAGTTTTTCTGGTCTCTACCAGCAAGTTGGGGTAATTTTATGAGCATGTTATCTAAAATTTTCATTTTTCGCCTTCGGGTAGAGGCCTGAAGACATATTCACAGATTTTTTTCAGTATTTTTACGAGAATACGGATGATACAACGAAACTTTTTGTAGGTATTACAATGCCAATTTTTAATTTTTGCAATGTCGCTCCACCCTAATGTTCATACATACTGCCGTCCTAAGCCCACTTAACGTAACTGACAAAACAACAATATCAAGATAAATGGACTTGAAAGTTTTATTCTAAATTTATGTTTTTCTTCATATATTACTGATTTATTTAAACTTTTTTTTAGTGCATGAGGTTATTTTCTATTGTGTTTTGATAATTATAAGGAAAAAATAAAAAAAAATGAATATTTTAGTAGTTACGTCACTCCATTATTCATTATTAATGTATATACATATGACTATTCCAAACTTCAACCACTCTATTTTAAAAAAATGAATGTCCAACAATCTTATTTTATATTTATTTTCGGAGTCTAAGAGTATGACCTCTTAGATGGGGCTTCTAATAGAACATAATGAGGTTGATCATTTCACATGAATAATGATTATTTATTATTTTGAATACTTCAATTAAATCACCTCTTAATCTCCTCGTCTTCAATGTGGAGAGATTCAGTCTTTTCAATCTTTCATGATAAGGCAGTGACCGAAGTAAATAAGTATTGGTGATACTATTTCTCTGCGCATGCGGATACGTTAGATTTAATAGCTTAAAAAAGTCACTTTTGGATGAAGATACATTAATTTTGATATGAAAAATCGCAAGAATACACTCCCATAACCCCTAAAACATATCTAACTCATTTTCGTAAATTTTGTCAATTACGTTAAGTGGGCTTAGGACGGCAGCATACATATACATATGAACAATATATTTTCAATGGGAATAATTTACTTGTAACTTGTAATAAGTTAACGATATGTCAATTTCGACTCTACCTATACATACTTGGCATATTTCTCATCCCACACAATAATATAATTATTGATATCAATATTCCGCGAGACTCGTGACAGAGGGGGGTCACGATATCAGATAGAGGACATCGCTTCAGTGTATTGCTTCAGTGTATTGTTTATGGGAGTGTTAATTAGGCATGTGATGGGTATGATAGAGGGGTGTGAGGGTGCGATATAAATCACGATAGTGGTCCCGTGCACCGGCAAGTGAATTGATAAGGCGGGCGTTGTCTGGGGGCGGTTATCGCCACCGCCCAGGGCAATAAAAGAGAGCTCATCCCCCACGGCACCGCACTAATTTGCTGGGGATGCTCTACCACCACCTCCTACCCAACACTTACAACATTATTTATAATAATATGTTAGTCTCGAAGGGGGGGGCACCCCAAACGCGATTATTGCGCTCGTGTGTCGCCTCCGAAATCAAATCCGCTCTACAGATGACACTATTGTGTTCGCCTTTATCTACCGATACCCCCCGAATTAATAGCGGAACGAATTTACAATACGTCGCTTTCATGGTGAATTATATTTTTTTCAGTTGCATAAAATTCACTTAATTTATTAATTTCATCAAATGAAAATTTCACCGTATTTTTCAAACTATATATGTACATATTTCAATCGACATGCATGTGCGAAAGATCAAAACTCATTGTTTGCATTGCTCTCACACTTACTCACGGCCAGCCGAAACATATAAAATGTCTAAATATAGAAGCTATGGATGTCTGAGGACTGCATTCCATTGCAATATTATTGAAATTTTGAAATTGGCAAAATTCACGCGGGCACATCAGATCGGTTCTCTGGACCAGCGGTCGCCAACCGGTGGTACGCGAGAGAATTTTGGTGGTCCGCATTTTTCATAATCAGCCGTTCACCATCCACTGCTGGATGAAGGCCTCTCCAATCCTCTTCCATTCCTGTCTGTCTTGAGCAATCTGCATCCACTTGACTCCACACATTCTTCTCAATTCATCAGCCCATCTTCCACTCGGTCTACCTTGCTTTCTTTCATATCCTCTCGGATACCATTCCAGTATTTCTCGCGTCCATCTGCTATCCATTTTTCTCGCTATGTGTCCACTTCAACTTTTTCACACGTTCTGCTATATCTGCCACTTTGGTCATATACATTGGTCATGTACATCTTTCAATGCTTCTATGTGTACACTGGATCTTACGTAGCATTCTTGAATTTAGCATCCAAGTTTCACATCCATACGTCATAACTGACAGTTTTCATAATGAATATATCGTTTCTTTATTATAATTTTTCTATCATTATAAGTTTGATATTCAACTTTTTGCAAATAACTTGGAGTGAAAATACAAGTTTAATTACCATTTCATGTTTAGAATGTTATTTTTATGGAAAAAATCATGGTCAAAAAATAGTGGTCCGTGAGGTCCGAAAGGTTTGCGACCGCTGGTCTGGACCATTGTGCGTCGGTTCGTCGACCACTGTGCGACAGTGAGATGTCAAGTATTTAAAAGCGTTAAAGAAATATTTCAATATAATCCTAATGGATTCTCGGATGAGCAGATTCAATAAATAAATTGATAATCTAAAGCTCTTTAAAGTGTGAAGATTCGGAAGGGGTTCAAATGCGAGGGTGCTCCTATTATTACGATGTAAAATAATACGTGAATGCGCTGATAAGGCAAAAGTTTAAGTAAACGTTGGCTATTTACAGAACAAATTTAATAACATATTTTGATGGGCCGTTTGATATAAATATCTATCCTATACCTATGTAGGTACTTATTGTATCGATGGTAAATGTTTGTTTATCGACATTCGTATTTAAAATGAAGTTGTTGAATCAACATGGTGTTTTTATCAGTTTTTTTTTACAAAATCGACAAAAAATTGATATGACATAAATGTAAATAGGTAATCTAATGCTTCTACAAATGATATGATTCATTTATTGATTGTTATTATCTGAATGTACATTCAATATAATGTAAATAAGATTTTCATTTCGAAGAAGCGCTATGCTATTGCTATGCAAATACGTACAAATGTACATATTGACTTTGTCACAATCTAAAGAGCATTTCGTATTTTTTTATTAACCATTTTCGAAATTACATACATTCTCAAATTTTCTATGGATTATCACCGGAAAATAAATCGAAATTTTAGAAAATAAAGAAAAAATGATTTACAAAATGTCATACTGTAAGTATACCTATGTACATACATACATACATATGTACATACATAGGTGCTGAAAAGTTTTATTTGAAATTCAAGCTATTTTACCGATCGTTTAGTCTTTAATATTTTTCGACGTTGTGTGATTGTTATTTATTTTAAATTCAATACATAGAACATTTTTACATCCACTGTATGTACATACATACATGTACATATACATATCTTGGTATCTATTCAACCAGTTAAACACCGATAATAGTCGAATTGAATCGAATATAATGTCATATCTATCTTACAATACATTCATATTTTAAAGCTTTATATCAATCGTTTGTGTATTTTATTGTGTATGTGTAATTTACCTTACAATACAAATTTCGTTTTCCATTCGATGTATGTATGTATGTATGTGTAGGAATCAACATTACAATATTTATAGAGGGCACGATGATAACCGCGCCTTTGTTTACATTCATTCTAGTAATATCGTCTTTCAAAAATATGACATATAAACGATTCTCCTATTCCGTGACGTGTAAAAAAAAATGCAACAGTATCACACAACTTGATATTGACGCACATTTATTAATAATAACTACACTTATTGTGCGATAACAACAAACGGAAAACGTTTCATTGTTAAATGACAACGGAAAAGTCGCGACATTGAATGACAAATACGACAATTGTACTTTTGATAAAGTGAATAATTTTGAATAATAATTTGATACTAACTTTTTCAATGCTGTCACTATGGATGAGTACCTACGACATACACATTGAGTTTTATTTTCAGGAAAACATCAACATTTACAAATTTTCACATGTAGCTTTGAGTTGGCAAATTTCGTCGAGAAACATTCAATGGTACAATTCGGTTGAAAATTGGTCGAATATGGGAAACTTTATTTGCAGGCATTTTGGAACATAGGTTAATTTAAAATCGTGAAACATTTCGACGAACATTATTGTTGTCAGCCGCTGTTGGAAATGTACTTTTTTTGTGCGAAAATCCGGGATCGATATGAGTGGTTCCGGCGCGCCGTTACCCGCCGTTACGGTTTGTCCGCGATCCGAATACGCAAGCGGCTCTCAAATAAGTGGTGCACGTAACGCCGCATTATTATCGTCATCCGAATAATAATCATATTCTAAAATGGAGCATTCCGAGTGAATAATACAATAACAAAGGTATTATTGTGCACACAAAGCGACGCTCGGGGTATTTGTCGGCGCTGCGAGGCGCGCTGTCACTGTTAAAACAACAATGTCCCCCGCTGGCTGACAATGGCCAGATTATTACCATTGTCATTGTGACAATCGGACGACGGGGTTGCACCAGCTCTTTCGCATCACCTACCCTGGATTTTCGTTTAATTTTTAACCATTGTTCTGACTAATAGGACGCAGACAGCGCGCGCAAATTCGCGCGCTCACACTATCAATTTGAAGCACGCATATCTGAAAAATGTTCAAAATTAACAAAAAGCTTAATTGACAAAAAGCTTAACTACGGGTTATTTGGAACGCCGTCAATTTGACGAATATCTTAACCGAATATTTGCAATCGTAATTTATGTTCCACCATCCACTGCTGGATGAAGTCCCCTCCAATCCATTCCTGTCTGTCTGACTCCACACATTCATCTCAATTCATCAGCCCACTCGGTCTACCTTGCTTTCTTTCACATCCTCTCGCATACCATTCCAGTATTTCTCGCGGCCATCTGCCATCTATTCTTTTCGTTATGTGTCCCAGCCACGTTTTTCACACGTTCCGATATATCTGCCACTTTGGTCATACTTCTTACCCATGTACTCCTATTACGATCGCTTCTTGTTATACCAAGCGTACATCTTTCCATGCTTCTATGTGTGCCCTGGATCTTGAATTTATCATCCACGTTTCACATCCATACGTCATAACTGGCAGTACGCATTGGTCGTATGCCTTATTTTTTTGTCAAAAATGTCGAACAATCGAGCATGGTATTTTAAAAAGCATTCACGTTATTATGGTCGCTATTAGGGACAAGCAGATAGTCCCAAAAAAATTGAACATAATATTTAGTTTTTATTTAAAAAATTGTCTGATAAAACAAGGACATTGATTCAAACTTCTGTATAATTTTTTTTTAATTGAACAGTTGAAATTTTAATAAAAAATAAAATTATATAATTTTTTTAACCCCAGAGTAGTCTATTAGCAATGAGTAAATCAAATAGGAGTGCAAAAGTGTTAAGAGCCACATATTTCATTAGATTTGTGCTCGGAAATTTGTTCCTTGTTGGGCTTGGAAAGTTCCGACTTATTTGGTGGAGTTGGAGTCGGAGTCAAATTTCAGAAGTCAAAAATATGAAGAGTACCCTTACTAAGAGCATTTGCATTGTTTACACGCATATAATATATGCACGACTATATTAATTAATTTATATAGTAATTAAATCGAGGCTTTATATTTATTTTATTATTTTTTAGGAGTACCTACCTACTTACGGCTACAAAATTATATTTGTATCAAATTTTAACTATTAAACTAAATTCATATGTATGTACATATGTATTAATCATTCGACCGATTAGGGGTTGCGTGAGGAGCCTACTTATACGAACTCGCGATTCCTTTAGTAGTTTTTATCAATAACATCATCTCAATGTTAATAATGCTTTGTTTTAGGGCACTACACATGAAGGAGCACCCGGACTACAAGTACCGTCCACGCCGAAAGCCGAAAGCTCTGATGAAGAAGGAGCCCAAGTTTGGGTTTCCGATGTCGTCACTTCTGGCACCGATGCCGAGGCTGCTTGCACCGGTGCCACAATCCCACCACCCACTTCTGAGTCCGGACGGGAAGCTGGACCTCTCCAGGACGCTGTTTCCTCCGTTTCCATACCCGTTCTATCCGTTCGGACCGAAACTACCAGGGGAGGAACTGGCGTCCGAATTGGCCCAACTGGGAGCACTTTGCCCCGGTGGATGGTGGGCTGCAGGGGCGGCAAGTGCGTGTGGCTGCCGCCCACACCTTCGCTCCCCTACAATCTCCCCACCGCCTCCTGCTCTGTCTACTCCTCCTTCCTCGGGAGATCCTCGCCCCCTCGCCTACGTGCTCATGAAGCCTGGAGAGCAGGAGCCTCCACAACATGTCATATGAAGACCGCTCCCGGTGCTTCCTGCTCGGGGAGCGCTGGGCATATGGGGTTGTTACGATCGTGCCGGGCCCTCCTCAGACAGGCCGCCCTCCTTGGACAGCAACTAAGTAGCCTGTCCGTCTCGATTCGCCGATTTGTGAATTTTCCTGTGGCGACCTGCCACCGACCGAGCCGTCGCTTGCGGAAAATAATAATAATTTATCGAAAATTATTACATATACCTACTAGTAACTTATTGGGAATACTAATACCCATATAGATTAGAAAATTCAATTTAAATACGAAATTGTTTTTTAAGACGTAAAGCCGCGTACTCATTAGCAAACGCGAACGTGTAAAGGCTCTCACATGCAGCTGCGAAATCGCGTATGAAAACCACGTGGAAAATCTAGAAAATTTCGCAAGTCTACCGGCCTGCGCAAGCACCGGTTTCTGTCACTCTTACATAGCCTATCAAACTACCATCTGTCACCTCGCTTTCGGAACGTTTGTATTTCACTCACCATTCTGAAATGGACTCAAGTCAGAGTTATTTACATACAACATATCAACTTTTCTACAAACGTCATCGAAGTCCGCGAATCGCGGAATTAGGAGGAAAATCCTTCTTGGTGTAGATGCGTATTCGGTTATTCTATTCGAGCATTGCTGCCACTTAACTTTTTGTTGCGAATTTGTTTCAATTCTATTATTAATCAATTGTTTTTGCACTACTTTACGTAATATATCTATTATAACATCTAAAAAATATATAATGGCCACCCCCTACGCCCGTTTCAATGCAAACTAAAGTTTACACCACGTGGTTATGCCCGAATATTTAGTGGTTAAATCCAACTTTGGTGTCACGCAATCTGTATGCTATCAAACAGCATACCTACCGAAATTCGCTAGGTTTGCCGCGCTAGGTTTTCATGCGCGATTTTGCAGCTGTGTGTGAGAGCCTTAATGCAACAATGTTCGTAAATGTGTACGCGTTCGCGCGCACACTCCGCGATCAACTCGGTGTCGGTGTCGGTCAAACATTAGCGTGCATCGAACGCGCATTGCATTACATGCGCGGTTCGCTAATGAGTACGCGGCTTAATTGATTCACACCGTCGCAATACGATCGTGATCAACTGTGACAAAACTGTGCAGAAGGGCTTAATTGCAAAGATGCGATCTTGAGAAAATAATGTTAAAATTACATAATTTACATTAATTAGATTTCAAATTATTTGTTTAAATTGTGATTCGGTGTAATGATACAAAAAACAACTTCGCAACTGACGTTTTATAATAAAAAGTTAACTGAACTGCAAATGTGCGATCTTTATATAAATAAAGTCAATTGCGCCCTTCTATCCAGCTCCTCAATTATTATCATCGAATAGAGTTTACCTTATTGTCACATGCTTATAACATTTTGAGTTATTGTAAATTACAAATCACAGCTTGTAATGCTGATGCAGCACACTTATTATCAAGTAAAATCGAATCAAATAATAGATAGATCTTAATATTTTATTAAATATAGACTTATTGTAAGCCGTCCTAATTAATAATAAAATCTCCCATTTCATCTAAAATACATGTAAATATTATATTGTCGAATGTGTATATGAAATCTAAATTAAAACATAACTATTGTGATCTATGTATGTATAACATTAATTGCTCGTTATAATAAAAACAAAAATGTATTCCGGTAAAACGAATATCGAGTGAAGTGAAGATAGTGTGTTATTTTATATTTCTGAGTATTTGAAATACAACACACATCGCTTTAGCAATAAGATGAATATATCAATATCAAAAGCAATTGGGATAAAATTGAATTAATATTTCCATTATATCGTTGTTTGTTAATTTTTTTTTCATAGTTTTAAAAAGGAAATTTTTTTTCGTTATCAATTTTTATACTTAATAATTTAATAGGTACCCTACATTCCTTCGTGTTTCGTTTCTAAGGAATATTTATTTTACACATGTATTGTAATATAATATGAAATGTTATTTTTTAAATTTGTTTTCTTGTTTAGTTTTATTGTTGATTAGTATGATATTTTTTCAAGCAATGACTACTTTTTGTTAATTTTTGTTTAATTTAAAATGTTTTTGTTGAATACTGTTGTTGTTCATATTATTTGCGGCAAAAATATTAAAATTATCTAGAAATTTAAAAAAAAAAATGTTTTCTTCATATTATATTTAGTCCCTTAACACTAAAACGATTACACAATTTTATAACAAAGTATGCTTCTGGGTAAAAAATCATATTTAAAAAATATGAAATCCACTAAGTCCACATACGGTCTTACCCGACGAGATAGGATCACCACATTTCCTGTCCAGGAGAACCAAAAGAGAACCCATAAATATATCTGCCACGGTACCAATGTCTTATCTATTCTGTTTGGTCAACATATCCTGTTGTGGGGCATCTTTATGTGTTCGAAAAGCAGTTACACGTACCTATGTTACCCGTATTATGATATACTAGAATTTCATATTGAAAATATAAATTTTATCTATAAATATTGTTCAGAACATACCGTCTCTATGGTGAAGCGAACATTTCCGTTAACTTAGATTTACGACACGTATAATACGAACAGAATAAAAAAAACATGTACACGTTTGGCAATTCATAAACTTAAAATTAATAATAAAACACTTGATGCTGCGGCGAAGGAAGGAAAACGTTCCACCTTAACGAGAAAAGCAATAACGATTTTGCTAACACTTGATTATGTTGCCGTCAAATGAAAGTTTTGAGCAAATTGTGAGTTGATTACATTTTGACTTGAACGAACATTGAAGGGCACTTTCGACCCTCCACAGTAAAATGAGTGGAATCAAACACCTCGCCCTGCAGCGAGACAGGGATGAACTCTAAATTGATTTGCATTTAAAAATAAGCAATAAAATGTAGGTGCTCTTAGCTACGAGAAGCATTGGTTGAGTGGCATTACGAGCTTATTCAAGTATATATGTACATTATAATAATTAACGATATGTAATAATAAAAATAAATAGACGTTTCTATTTTATAGGATTTTTCAATAAGATTACAATGCTGCCACGTGGCGGCAAATTAATATGATTCAAGTCAATATGAACAAAACGGTAATTATGAAACTGGTGAAAGGGTACGGTGTAATGGGCGGTGTAAGTGATTTTGCTCTTTGTGGCGACTGAATTGGATGCATTGAAGAAATCCGCTGAAGCCACCAAAGGGAGGAAAGGGGGTTGATGGAGAAGTGATGACCCACCCCATCCACTACAGCTCAATAGAAACCTAAAGAGTGCTATTTTAGAACATCTTTCCATTTACGTGAGGGAAAATGTACACTAACTGGAACTCTTCTGCCCAAAACGTTATTACAAATGATTATTGTAAAAAAAAATTCAGTATGTACCTAGGTGTAATCCGAGAGCGCTTCCAAGTTCAAAGAATTGCCTTATTTTTGAGTTAATTATTATTATAAATTATAATAATAATAATTGGAATTCACTTTATTATTACAGCGTTTGAACATCTTCACCTTTCGTTAGTCATAGCTCAATACAACCATGTACATACATACATACATACATATGTAGAGTAAATCCGGGTCCAGCAAACGGACACTAAGTAAGGTACATATGTTGCTCTAGCCTAGATCCAGTTGCATAATTGCGCTTTTTCCTTGGAATCAGCTTATTCTTAAATTTTAAACAGATTAATTTTAATTTTTAATACAATAAGAGTTACTTTTCCAATATTGATCAATATCCACAAAAGGTGCAAATCATTGTAAAATTACACAGCTCACGAATAAGACTCCTCTTTGAGAGGAGAGAGAGAATAAAAAACAAAAGCTATTCAAAATCTGTAAAGCTTTCACATTTTGTTATCAACGAAATTTTACGTTTCTTTTGAGGCCGTTGGAAAATTGACCATTATTATTTATTTACCCAGTAAGTACACATGGGCTATCATTGCGGACACCCTTTCAATAAAAGTGACATAATATAAGCGGGCGACACGGAGGGGTGCAAACAATAAACACTTGATAAAGAATAATCATGAATAAATACGTCACCCCTCCGTTTATAATGCCTCTTGTGACATGATGTTCAAGGTATGTTCAGAAACGGTTTCCAGCGATAATAAATTTACGATGCACACTATGCGAATGCGTGAACAATTATTTTTGAACAAATAAAAATATAGTATCATTTCTATAATATTTTTCATTGAAACAGTATCACTCTTCGAAAAAAAATATGGATAATGTAAAAAATAAATCACATTTCCCCCCTCATTCTATCGTTTGAGAAGACTCTCTTGCGATTATTCAATGTGATTAAGGGACATTTTTATTTGCGTTTGCGGATAGGATTATCTCGAGTGCAATGTCGAGGGCGTTTTGCCACTTGTTGTTGCGGTCTACCGTGAAAATGACTCTATTTCAAACGCAGGCACTCAATCTGCCTTATCAAATTCTTTTGTGTTTATTATAAGAGCGACCATCTAAATTCGCAGCTGTCGCAAACAGTGTTCCTTTTTCATTTTCAGATATATTCTCTTCAGACTTGAGCCGTAAAAAATCCAGTTTTCGATTGTATCACTCACTACCATATCACCTAGTGTGGGTGTGTACACGGTGTCATCTACATACATATTACACTAGTGTAAGCCAGTTGAATATCAACGGAACGGTTTCTCATCACCCGTACTGTGAATGTTTGTGTGGGTGAGTATAGTTTTTGCATAGATGGCGCGTTATAATACAACAACGTAACAATTTAGCAAAGTCGCGAGCCTATTGAGAAATTAAGATTGTCAAATCGTATCAGGTTCGTCATCGCCTCCGTTTGATGATAGTGTTAGCACGACTCATTCCAACCTGGTGATCACGGGTTCAAATCCCACTCCCACGTGGACGGTTCGTGTCTTTTAATCATTTACCTCGGCGAACGCAGCAGACAGACAGACGGATTTCGGCTATTATATATATAATGTGCAATGTGTGTGCGATGGCTCGCGAATGTATGCTTAAAGCCGTTCACACACATTAGCGAAATCGCTGCGTCAAACTGACGCCCCTATCGTCGTCCCATTCGCACCGATATAATTCGCATTGGTGCGAACCAACGACGATAGAGGGCGTCAGTTTGACGCAGCGATTTCGCTAAGGTGTATGAGCGCCTTAAGTGTTACGGTCACGCCCTTGGAGCGTTTCCAAAGTTGTTTATTCATTCAGACTGAAATTTCTCATTTATTGTATTGTATTGTATGCATAGATGTAGAATAACATAGATTGGCTTTAGCGCCCGAAAAATGACATACAAAAAGGGCATGCAAAATGCACTCCTTGCATGCATTTTGCTTGACTTCTTTTTTGTGAGAATTCCCCGTATTTTAGAACCCCCGCACACCCCCGTTGCTTCTGACGCTTTCTCCAGGCAAATTTGTTTGGAATGGCATATCTATGGTATTTTATATCTATGATTGTATGTATTTTTACTTAAATGTTACTAGTCTCTCTCTGGGCGTGAGACAACGCCATACGTGTGAGGGGCAACAACATACGTACGACACGAATTCGTACGGATACGTACCCAGTGTGCGCCCGGCCTCATCCTACGTCACAGCAACGCTTACTATTCGCTCTATCAATTTTCAACATATGTATGTATGTATGTACCTCAAAGAAGACTCTGTTTTATTGAATTTAATTGTGTATTTGTGTCGTAAATATGTAAGTTGCAGATTGGCGTCATGTGCATAACGTCGTATAAGCGCGCGAATCTCGCAAAAATAATGTGTTGCGATAAGTGTTGAGGGCGCAGCCTTTACAATGCGGTGATGCTGTCTCTTGCTCCCTTACCTACATACCTACCCTCTTGCTCTTTGCCACCCCTATATAGTGACACCTTCTTCGCTTGTGTTATTTTGTCGCGCCTCTTGTTCCTCTTATCGGCGCAAATAAACGGAGGGAAGCCCTTTTTTGTTCCTGTGCGCCCTTCGCCCTTATCGCGAAGCGCAGAACAAATGCGCCCATTGTATTTACATTTTTATCTGGATGCCGCGCGCCAAGCTTACGAAAGTGAGAGGCTTTCCACACAACAATAACATGGGAATTTTGTATTTTTCCAATTGTAAAATCACACGATTGCAAATTCAACATGTGCACGTTACGCGTTCACGAGATTCACGCCAGTCACTAATGGTGATGTGACGTTTCGATAGCACGTACATATGTAGATTGTTAAGGCGTCTATCTCTTGAATACACCAGAGTTGCCAGGCGTCCGGATTTCGGCGGGAATGTCCAGATTTAGAAACTGCAATCCCGACTCCCGATACACAGTCTGTATTTCCCGATGTGCAAAGAAAATTTTAAAATCGAACTAAAGAAAGACATTATTAATAACAGTGAGCAACAAAAAAAACTACCGGAGCAGAAACTAGTCTATCTTTACTAAGTTTGGTCCACTGAATTCGAATATGATAATGAAATTTGTTAGTTAGCTTTTGTTTATGAGATATGAGCGTTTAAAAAAATGGTCAATTTTTTTACTTTTGCGGTCTTTAACTCAAAATATAGTATTGCTGTGCTAAAAGTGAGTATTGAAATCAACAGTCAGATGTTTTTTCTATTGTTCCTCTTACGATATCTTCTCATTATACAGAGTATACATCTCTGTGTGCACTGGATCTTGATTAACATTCTTGAATTTAACATCCACGTTTCACATCTATACGTCATAACTGGCAGTACGCATTGGTAAAGTCTCAAAAATTTTCACCAAAGGCTGTTATGCTTCCTCGGAAATGACCAATGCTGGTCATTTCTCGTATGGGTGCGTTGAGATAGACACTAGCGCTAATCCTCCAACAGATATAATTATTTAACTACACAATGAACAAAATGAAATAGGCAATCATGTTTGCTCGGGGCAGGGTATAGTAAATACTCTTTAAATGCTATCATAGACATTTGAGTGTGAATTTACACACAATTACAATCTAAAGCCGCGTACTCATTAGCAAATATGAGCGTGTAATGCAACAAATTTTGTAAATGTGTACGCGTTAACGTTCGTGGCAATCCACGCGGTGTCGGTTTTTGGCGCGAACGCAAAGCGGCTCGCGGTCGGTCGCAGTTGGTTGCACGACAAGTGTGTACATGGCGTCCACATTAGCGAGCATTACATTACACGTTGCATTACGTCAACGGGACAAGAAGCGTGAACCTTCGACTCGCGATTTCAGTGCCCTTCCAACCGAGCTGACGCCTCTGGCATAAATCAATTATGAATCAGTTGCTGGTCAGGGCGATCGCAGGGAAGGGCCGCGGTCGAGCCGGGTCCCGATTTGGCATTCGTGTCACGATCCACCGGGAACAATCACAAATCGCAGCGGCCACACGTCCCTCACAAAGGGGTGTAAATTTGCACGTCGTTTTGCCGCCACCCCTCGTCCTGGTCTTCCGCCCGCACCCGATCGTCAACCCTATCCCTGACGACACCATGGGCGGGACGAATCGAATCAATGGGACCCTAAACTGTCACCCCTCTGGAGTCGCACATTCATATTCTTCAATTCAAACAAATAAAATTGGGCAAATTTTTTTCAAACTTCATTCAAATCAAGCAATATTAATGGCAAAGTCCACACAAATAAAATTTATTTCGAAACTATAGGCGTCAAAGAGTGCACGTACATATAACGCTGATTCGTATTCGCATTGCGGAAAAACGGTAGGAAAATCGCAAGGTTGGTATGGTGGGGAGTTGTATCGCATAGCCGCGGGTGGCGCTGCCTACACCACGACGGATTTCCTACCGGAAAACAGCGCGAAAACGCAACGAAATTTGTTGTCCGTGAATTTTCGGCGATTCGTTCGATTTCGATGACGTTTGTGGAAAAGTTATTGGCGACGGTGAAAAAGTATCCCATCCTTGATAGGTTATGTCAGAGTGACAGAAATCAGACGATTTTGTCAACAGTCAGCCGATCCTCGATGACACACCGTTATAAATTACATTCAACAATTAAAATTATTTAATTAATCATTCATATAAATAAGCGGCCAACAGAACAGCTTCGTAACAGGAGTCCATGTCAGAATTGTGAGTGAAATACAAACGTTCCGAAAGCGAGGTGACAGATGGTAGTTTGATAGGTTATGTCATAGTGACAGAAACCGGCGCTTTCGCAGGCCGGTAGAGTGCGGACTATCGGGCCAGTGTGTGCGATACAATTGACAGACTTGCGAAATTCGGGCGGTTTTCCTACGTGAATTCGCAGCGGTGTACAATTTCATTCGGAAAATAAGATTGGCGTTGAAAAGAAACATTTCCAATTGAAATTGTGTTACTTGATTAATTTGACTAAATTTAAGTTATACAAGCGCACGTAATATAATTATGTTATAATCTATATTCACATACCTACATATTGATTACGATAATGTGTCATTAGTCATTGCATTATCTAAGTCAGTGGCCAAATTACGGAAAACCTTACATAATTGGTAAGTTTGGGAGCAGCGACATATTATTTTCGAATTATATATTCAAAATTAAATGAAATATTACACATTAATCATCGATGAAATGAAATAAGAAATTAGTTATACTCTTGATATTTCTTAACGTTCGACAGTTTATTAATAAAAAGTATTATAAAGTTTAGTCTGAAAAACGATCTTAAAGCTTTTTATTGCACGTCGCGGCTATAAAAAGTTGCAAAGCCATGGCCACAACGCGTTGTGGAAATGGGATTTATTTTGATTTTGTGTAAATTGTGGGTCAACATTTTGTGTTTTACGCAAAACTTTTGATGACAGCGAAAGCCGAAGGATTTCATGCCAAGAGCCGCATGCAGATCCGGAGCCGCCGGTTCCCGACCACTGACCTAGGTATAAACATAGGCTTCCGAAACATAATCTGTTTTAAACCACCGATTACAGTAAGTCACCAGAAATAAGAATTTAATATATCTGCATGCATACTATATACATACATATGTATGTATATTATGTATTGTATTAAAAAATAAAATTGTACATAGGTTTTTTAGCCTTAACATTCCTACTGTAAAAACAAACACTAACGATAAAGTAAGATTATTTTCATTATTATTACTAACACACATTTATTGTAAAATGAATAATAACCACTTGACCAGAAACCATTAGGATACGTTTTTAGTAAATAAGAAGTATTATGAACATTATATATATGGATAAATAAAAGTTTTCAAAATTAAATTAAAATACCTATAAATTAAATTATGTACATACGTATGTATGTATGTATGTATGTACATTGTACAATATATTGAAACAACTGAACAAGTGCCAAAGGTTCAATAACATACAAAAAAGACAAGTGCTATTTTACCACCCTAGTTTCATGCTTTGTACATTTAATGACAAATTGATTTACATGTCAAAATATAGCAACAAAATCTCACTGTGTAATTTCATTCGATTTGAGTGATCTGTATTGTCTTTTTAATCCCACAAATAGGTACGTAGAAATTAATTGTAAATTTGTAGACGTTCATTTGTTGAATCCTTATATTAATATTATATGTGAAATTCTTGTTGAGGTAATTACATTATTATTCAATATGAAATTTTTAATCTTTGTTACTAGACGTTCGCTGGCGGCGTCTCATTTTCATCTGACGTCTCTTACAAATTCAATTACCATCCCTTTCCATCCATCCCATTTAAAATCCACTTAAACGTTCGCATCGCGAAAACGTATATTTAAACGTATTTTTATAATATAAAAAATAATAATTGAAATTACTTTAAACTATGTATGTATGTACAATATATGGAGTAGGCAAGATTGTTTGTCAACCCTTTGTTAAATGTAATTGTCTTGAAAGCAAAAGCAATATCTCCAACTGCAACTAAAGCCATTCGTCACAGAAAAAGCAGCGGTCAGATGAAAAGAAAACATCGTAATCAAGTTACCAATCAGGGGATACACCGCAATAGAATGGCAGGGGAGCTGCCTAGAACTGAAGAACGTACTGCACTGCATGGAAAAAGAAGAAAAATCTTTATTTACGCGAAAAAATAACGCCGAGTGAATACAATTTTTCTGTTTTATTTTTACGCTTCCCACTGCATACATACTACATACGAATACATAGGGAAAAAGTCGTAGAAACGGGAGGGGAAATTCGGTTATAAACGCGACCAAACAACACCCTATGTATGTATGTATGTATAAACAAGATACATTCACACATTCACAGCCTTCCAAATTCTTTTCATTGACAAAAATATTAATTGTTTCACTCAAATAATATTCATTAATTTATCTACATATATATGTATATTATATACGGAGGACTAAATCAAAAAAAAATACAGAACATACTCTATTATGCTTTTGATTCGTCTACCTTTTACATCTTTACCTACCTACTATTGTACCCATATCTAGTAGATATGTATGTATACATATGTATTCGAATTATTTACTGAAATTAATTTTGCATTAATCAACTCTATTTACGAAGGAAATTTATTTGCATTGGATTAATGATTAATGTTTTAAATGAAAATTTTACACCGTGCTGGAAACGAGCTTCTGCGTGAGCTTACACGTGAGTTAATGCAAATTGAAATGTACGAATCTAATTCCTCAAAGTATATTTTAAACAAAATCTTCGATAAAAGCTTCGAATGCGACGAAATCTGTGGGAAATGTGGGGAAAAAGAAACGGAACGAGCGCACGCCGACTGACGCTCGAAAGCTTTGTGCAACCATAAAGGGACACAACTTCTTTTATTGGACGAATAAATACAAATCGGAATTACGAAATCCCTCCTACAGAGCTTCCTCTACCGTCTACTTCATTCACGTGTTCTAAAATATTCCTATTTCCATTCGGACTGTTGCTAATATAATCAATGCGAACTTTGTTATAAGGTATAAATGTGTCCCTAAGATGAATTAATGAATCCCATACACAAATACTGTAAAATTTCAACTTTCCAAAAAGTAAGCTATGCATTCACTTTAAAGCAAGCACCCCACGTCTTCCAATGGGTGAAAGTAAGACGAGATCGCGCGAGTGAGCATATTTTTTTCGATATTCCAATCGTTCGTACGGTTGTCAAAGTCGATTTGTCCATCAAAATATTACATGTGTATATAGTGAAGAGGTCTGAGGGTGGCTGCTGAAGAGATTTAATAACACAGGGGCGCTTCGGTGCCGAATGCAAATGAATGGTCGGACACAATACTTCCGCAGATCGGATCAACCGCTCGGGCGATCCACTGTTCGTATGAATGTGCTCAGAGCCATTGTGTATCCTTTCTAGAACACCCCCCCCTCGTCATACACGAGCTACTGCCCAGTCGAAATTTTAAATTTTATCTAATACTTATGTCAATTTCGTCAAAAAAAAATCAATAGAATTCAGAGTTCTGACTATTTAGCGAACTTTGCTTTTGTGATTATACAGTATCAAGCTAACAGCAGACGCATAGTATCTTTCGGATCATTGCATCCAATTCAAACGCAGATTTCCATGCACAGTTTGAAACAAACGACACCTGAACATGTGTACATATGTACATATGTAGTCTCCGATGAGACGTGTAAAGGCGCCCGCACACCGCTGCAAACAGATAGGAAAATCTCAAGGGTGGTACGGTGGGGAGTTGTATTGCATAGCCGCGATTTATTAACAGTTAAGCCAAACAGAACGCGCGATAGCTCAAATGACAGCAAAGTTGGTTTTAACCGCTAAATATTCGGGCATAACCACGTGGTGAACTTTAGTTTGCCTTGAAACGGGCGTAGGGAGTGGTGGGGGCGATTATATACGCTCATTATATATTTGTTAGCTGTTATATTAGATATACATATCACGCAAAGTAGTGCAAAAACAATTGATTATTAATAGAATTGAAACAAATTCGCAATAAATAATGTTAGATGCGCGTGTGTGGCATTAATGCACAAATAGCTTAACTAAATACGCATCTACACCAAGGATTTTTGCCAATTTTGCGAGTAATCGCTCGATTTCGATGACGTTTGTGGAAAAGTTGCTTGTAAATAACTCTGACTTGAGTTGTATGTACATAAAATAGATTAACAGAATTAAGCAACAAAAGTATGAAAGTAGGCTTAAAAATTAATTTTAATAAAAATAAAAATATTTTTAATGAATTCTGCACGCAAAACGTAGTCACAGTAGATAATCATATTGTAGAGATAGTTGATAGTTATTTATACCTAGGACAATTGGTGAATATGACTGGATGTAAAGAAGAAGAAATAAAACGAAGAATGAAACTAGGGTGGAGTGCTTTTGGAAGAATGAACATAGTTTTTAAATCCAACATTCCGCTATGCTTAAAAAAGCAGGCGTACGACCAATGCGTACTGCCAGTTATGATGTATGGATGTGAAACTTGGACGCTAAATTCAAGAATGCTACGAAAGATCCAGTGCACACAGAGAAGCATGGAAAGATGTATGCTTGGCATAACAAGAAGAGATCGCAAAATAAATACATGGGTAAGAAGTATGACCAAAGTGGCAGATATAGCAGTGCGGGTGAAAAATTTGAAGTGGCAATGGGCTGGACACATAGCGAGAAGAATGGATGGCAGATGGACGCGAGAAGTACTGGAATGGTATCCGAGAGGATGTGAAAGAAAGCAAGGTAGACCGAGTGGAAGATGGGCTGATGAATTGAGAAGAATGTGTGGAGTCAAGTGGATGCAGATTGCTCAAGACAGACAGGAATGGAAGAGGATTGGAGAGGCCTTCATCCAGCAGTGGATGGTGAACGCCTGAAAATGATGATGATGATGATATAACTCTGACTTGAGAATCGTGAGTGAAATACAAACGTTCCGAGAGCGAGGTAACATATGGTAGTTTGACATATGGTAGTGTGACAGAAACCGGCGCTTGCGCAGGCGCAGGTATACTTGCGAAATTTGCTAGATTTGCCTAGCGAAATTCGCTAGGTTTTCATACACGATTTCGTAGCGGTGTGCGGGCGCCTTAATATCGTAAATTCTAAATATTGGGATCGCGAAATGTTTTCAACCGCTATTCGGTACAAATTCGACAGAATGGAATAACCCTCGATTTCTTAAAGCTCGTCGATTGATTTTAGTGTACGAGTGTTTAGCGATTTGTATAAAACGCGGGGCCGCGTTGGCGATGTAAATCGACCGCGATTGTAGATTTTAATGTGACCGGGTGGCCGCAAATATTTGCCTCATTTGCGGTTAAGTAACCGGGCGTCGGCGGCGTCCATTGTGCGAAATAATTGAATTGGATTTTGTCGAGAAAGGCCGCATCGACTGAAGGGGGTTAGAGAGCCTTATCGGCAGACGTGGCTCTAACCCTCTATTAGCAAATTAAACGCTGTCACACCGATGTGATAGAATTTTTAATGTCGATTGAAATGTCGAGCGACGCCGCAGATTCGGGATAAGGGCGTCGGTTTATTTAACCGGTCGGTTTAAAGGTGTGATTACTTTTTTTTTTTTTACCGAGTAAATATACGTCTGGTGAATTATTGTCGAGCACGGCGTTCGTTGTCGACACCTCGGATTTAAATTAAAATGTTAATTTACTTTGCCTAACAGGTGTGCGAGCGCGCAATCAAATACCATAAAAACGACACTTTCATCAATCGATTGTACCTACACTTTTCGAAATTGTACACTCGGAGCTTACACTCAATTAACCTCGTGCACAATTTAAAATTTAAAATTGATTCATTAGTAGAATTAAATTTTAAATTAATTTGTCGACGTTTTTCTAATTGTATCTACTGATTGTACCTAATATAATCATATAAATTAAGCCAAGCCTTATAAGAATATTAAATTTAAATGAACCAATTTTATGTCGGGCTAAGAAGATTATTATCTAAAGAAACTAAAATAAAATACTAATTTACAATGTAATTGTCAGACCTCATCTTATGTATTGTGGTTCATTATTAAATATGTTAGATAAGTCAACTAGAGATAGATTACAAACATTACAAAATAGAGGTGTGAGTGTTGATAGGTATGCTAGTATAAAAAAGATGATGATTGAATTAGATTGGTTGAATGTGAATGATACTTTGAGGATTTGTATGTTGGTATTTATATTTAAGTTACATAGATAATAATAAGTTACCATCATATTTTAGTAAATTTATTGTGAGAGGAATGGATGTATACGTACATATGTATGTGAATATGATTTAAGGAATAAAAATAATTTAATTATAAAAATATAATAAAAATTTTGGAATATACTACCGGATGGAATTGGAAGTTCCAAAACTATTGATACATTCCTGGCAGTCTTAAAAAAACATCTCTGTATAGGTGCTTAGTTAAGGATGATGAATTAGCTTTAGCTATTATATTATAGGTATATAAATAAATAAATAAATTTTGAATATCAAACTTGATTGTATGTACACAACCATAATAAATTGTGTTGAATGGAAAACTGGTGTAGTTACTTTATCGTAAGTATTGTTGTTTTAATTTTATTCTGGATAAAATAATGATATGGGAAGGAAGGATCTTTTATTTGAAAAAAATTGTTAACCGTTTTTGAGTTGAGGTTTATTCTACATACAAGTGTCTTTTTTTTATTTAGAAAAGGCTCAAAAATTATTATTGAGAGATTTCTCCGGTCCACATCTGATATCATTTATCAATCCTCGAACTTTGGGAGGATATTTCGCTTCGCTACGCCACCACAGACCACGGCTGCTTGATAAAATTAATGAGCACAATATTCAAAGTTACTTTATTTCAAAATATTTTTAAAATTATCTACGCCCTTCTTCCACTCAAATCCTCGATTTCCCATGGATATGTCCATTACATCCAAATGTCAAGTAAAACGTATGTACATCTGTATGTATATGTATGTATGTGTGTATATCTACAGGTCCGGCGGCGGGATTGGGCGCAAACAGGCGTTAAATGCCGGGGCGTCGCTTTTATAATACGATTTGTGAGGGGAGTGAGAAAGGAGAGTGAGGGGCGGCTGCTTCAGTGCGCCCCCGGCGACCCTTCATTACTACTGTCGTTTGTGGCGTCGCGACGCCTTTCTGGCCGTACATCGCAGCGCCGTCACATCTCGCATCTAATTCTGCTCAGCCACCCGGTTATCGTCAGATGACATTATCGGCTCTTAACCCATCCATCGTCGCTCTCGAGATCGCCTCAAATTGGGTTTCAAAGCGATTTGTGCGAAATTTGTTGTTCCGTCTACCTTTATCCCCCAAATTGATAATAGGGTCACAATTGACATAATGCAATTGAACGCACCATTTCACACTTCCGCAAAACTAATCGTAAAGTACGTGCCTAGCTACCATACATACGTATATGTACATATAGTACCTATCAACTGTCCACTACACTATTTCGTAGATAGATAGACAAAGCCCGAATACAATTTCATTACAGCAATTATACTATCAATAGGTTCTATTCCAGTATAGTACGGTCGAAATCCCGAATTTGCACTTAGTAGGTAGGTAGGTACAAACTTAAACTCTCATGGACATTTGGACAATCTAATTTACAATTTGCATTAAACTTTTATGACATCCGAGGAAACTCCTCTAAGCCCACTTTATTACTGAAGTAATAGTATAGTATTATGAAGTAATAATGATAGTAACTAAGAAAAAAAAATCAAGGAAAATTGGAAAATTTGGAAGCCGCAACATATTATTTTTTGAATTTAAAATATAAAAAAAAAATGACTCATTTACAGACTAGTAACCACAAATTCCTAGAGCATTGCCTTTGGCAAGAATCTAGCCACCTGTAACAATACATTTGTAGAGGCGGGGCTTAGAAAGGAGAGAGGTAAACAATTTAGCTCTAGAATTAGAGAGTTGTATGAAATTACATTATTTCTAAATGTTAAACATTTTATTACTAAAAAATTATTATACCTATATACATTTTAATATATGTACATACATATATAAGCCGCCTTGAAGAGAAACACCTCCACACCCCCTCTCCTCAAGACCCTCACATGAGGTCACCGGGCCACCACCCCCCCCTCCCAACGAATATAGTCTGTTTCCGTTGGGGACAGACGGTTGTCCAGCAAGGCCGGAGCAACCGCGCATCTCTACTAAGTACATATGTAGAAAACGATTTGAAACTTTTTATGACTATACATATGTATGTATATTTAATTTGTACGAATAGTATGGAAAAGATTATTTGTTAGTATAAATACTACAGCCAGGTGATAGCTCAGTGTCTTAGACCGTTGGTCTCATGAGCGAAAGGTCTGGCGTTCGATCCCCACCTTAAAAACATCGTCACTGGTGAAATCTGAAATTCGGATCGGTCGTCTCCTGCTAGAATTTGCCAATTTATCTAATTTAAGTATTTCCATGAAATAAGCACCACCTTACCTACCTACCAAATCATTGTCCCTTACTCCAGAAGGTAATGGACAAGTAACTTTCCTTAGTTACTTCACTATGGCATACAGTAAAATGTTTGTCAAATAGTGAAGAGGTAACGCTTGATATTCAGAAGATAAACACTATAAATCAATGCGATTTAGTGAAAACTGTATTTTAAAGTCATACAGTGGTACTCAAGGAGCGATTGTAAGAGGAATACATGGGCAAGACGTATGACCAAAGTGACAGATATAGCAGAACGAGTGAAAAAGTTAAAGTGGCAGTGGGCTGGACACATTGTGAGAAGAATGGATGGCAGATGGACGCGAGAAATACTGGAATGGTGTACGAGAGGATGTGAAAGAAAGCAAGGGAGACCGAGTGGAAGATGGGCTGATGAATTGAGAAGAATGTGTGGAGTCAAGTGGATGCAGATTGCTCAAGACAGACAGTAATGGAAGAGGATTGGAGAGGCCTTCATCCAGCAGTGGATGGTGAACGGCTGAAAATGATGATGATAATATTACGTTACAGTCATTCCTAAACTGCTTGAATAACATGTCATTGATAAAACGAGGAAGAATAATAATAGACTGTGGAAAGTGACTTTTAATGAACGAGAAAGCAAATTTTTCAAGTGGCAGATATCAAGTCTCATTAAGTTTAAAAAATTAAATATTGTTTTATTATGGTAGGTATTTTGAATCAAATACGGATTAGACAAGACAGCTAAGGCAATCACTGAATAATGATGATGATGACAATGGTACTAATGGGAGCCGCAGGTTCCCGACCGCTACTATGTACACATTTGACGTGATTTTATTTATTTATTTATTTAATATTACGTAACAAACAGCTCATAGAGTACAATATAAAATACAAAATAATATTAATTTCACATAATGGTGAGAAACCAATTAGAGTATAACTCAATCATATGGTCACCTAATTCACAAAAATACATAAATTTATTGGAGTCATTTAAAAAAAAATACATAAAATTCGTTAAATTTAAATTCTTTAAAACACACAACTACTGTGTCAGCAGCAGTGTTATTTGTAATAGGATTAATTTATTAAAACTATGTGATAGAAGAAAGGTTAATGACATTTTATTTTTATTTCGTATCTTGAATGGCCTCATCGATTGCTCTGAATTGTTGAGCTTAATCAAATTGCATGTACCGGGAAGATCAATTAGATGTAACCATCTTTTTGATATGCTCAAATTTACCACCAACTATTCTTCAAATTCAGCCATACCAAGATTGCACAGACTGAGCAACGAATTTAGTATGTTCGATTTGTTTAATGTCAGCAGATTTAACCTAAAGAATGTTTTGCTTGGTTATTTCCTCAGCAGGTAGTTTGCATCTGTCACTTGTATTTTCCACTTGTATTATCCATTCACATGTAAAATGGTCTTTTTGTTTTGACCGTATATTATATATAAATAAATAAATAAATAATACATTACAGCTAAAATAATTACAAACGAACAACAGATCATAACAAGAAAGGAACTTAGTAGTTAGGGCTGGAAAGCAACTTAAGTAAAGATAATCTGAAGGGGGGCAAAGAATAGTGAAAAAGATCAACATGTGCAGGGATTTCGTTGAATGACGAGCAGGATCTATAAATTAAGGAATTTTGCGAATAATTAGTGGAACAAAGATTCAAATGAAAAAATGGAGGATTTCTAACAGATCTAGGGGGACAATGTAGAAGGATCCTTACTTAGTAGGTAAGGGCTATCTGATAAATTATTTAAAAGCTTAAATACGTAATCACGGGAATCGGCAGAAGAAGAAGAAGAAAGACGAATGCATACCATTTGAAAACGATGATTTTCAGACCACTTTTCCCATGTCCTTTTCCTTCCAGGTGACCTTTTCCTAGCGGTGCCCCACAAAAGCGTCGCCACCCCTGAAAAAGCTCTCGCACAAAACCTTCATTTGTGTATGCTTTCTTTTTTACGACGGTAGCGCGAGCGTGTTGAACGACTGCCAGAGAGTGCGCCGTTTCATTGTTGATGCTATCGAAACGTCAATTATTTCAAAAGCTCGGCAACGACTCGGGTCGTTCGAGAGCCGAACAAAAAAAAGTGGCGCCACCACAGCAACCTTCGACAAAAGCGCAACCTTTGCAAAGATAACGGTGCCACCCCGCAAATAATACCTATGAAAAAACACACACACACCGATGATTTTATTCCTATTGTATATAAGCGACAAAAACGACCGGAGAGAGAGGTGGAATTCGGCAGGAGAATGAGTAGATGGGGGGGGTCGTCTCTTTTTATCGCGAACAAGAGGCTCACAGCGTTCGCTGTGTGCCAAAAGGCCGCGGGAACGTAAAAACCAAAATGACGCCCCCGACGCCATTAATGGGCGTAGCTGCCGAAGGTCCCAAGCGCCACCCCGGCGCTTCAGACGTTACGACCCTCTCGCCCACCCCAAAACCCACCCACACCCGCAATATAGTTCCATTCTTCGGCATATAAAAGGTGATGGCAGCGCTTAAGACTCGAGAGAAAAGAGGGTCTTTATCAGCGCCCGCTACCATTATGAAAGGCTTATCAAGAGTTGCTTCCTGCGCCCGCTTCGCAATTTAACACCACCGCACTTTTTAATTTCATCGTTATTTTATATATTTATTATACGAAAATGCGGCGCTTTTCGGAAAAGCGCATACATATGCATATACCTACATATGAGGCACGCGTTGCCGGAAGAGACAGTGTCGAAAATTACACGTTCAACTTAAAAATGTCAGTCAAACTGGTGGTCGAAGTTTGAAACCACCTCACAAATCAGCTAGTAACTTCTCAAAATATAAATCTGTTTAAAAATCATCTCGACAAGTTTTTGAATATAAATAGATTTTTGTAATCCTTTAAATGTAAAAAATAAAAGCTGTGTGTACAATTTATATCAGACCCCTGGGCTCCATCGGCTATGCCGCCTGCCCAAATTATTCTTTAAATATAAAAAAAAATAAAACTCTCGCGGTTGAATTTTCGAAGGACAAAAATAGGCTAGCATCGTAGCCTGAAATACCATACGATTTAAAAAAAAAAAAAAAAACAAAAGAATTCAAAAAGATTGAAATATCCTTAGACCGGATTTATGTATGTATATGTTTACAGCGAAAGCATATTTCAAGTTAAAATATATTTTCACTGACGTTTCGGTGAAATCATATTCAAGCACATTTTCACTAGTAGATATTGTATATGTATATGTACTAGTGAAAATATATTTTAACTGATACTCACTGGTGAAATTATATTCGCTTCCGAACTGTCATTGAAACTAAATTTGTCAGTTGTGAAATGACCAATCGGTTTGAATCGGAATTGACTTATAATGGTCGGTTTACGAAGAAAAGAGCACGTGTTGCGTTGCATTGTACGTATCCTCAGAATCCTCAGATGAGTATATCGTATATGACACCGTTTCGTTCAAAACACACTTGTAACACACTTGTGGATGACACACATGGACTTACATACATAGGTCAACATCAACAAGTCACAAACACATACGCTTACTTTAATATATAGGTACTTTCACCGATACTGAGCAGTGAAACTGTATATTCATTGTTTGATACATTTTCACTTGAAATATGCTTTCACTGTAACATACATATATACCTACATACGTAGGTTTTCAGTAAAACGACTGCAAAAAGTTCAATATGTACGTTTGTACGATGGCGGACAAACAGACAGATCTAAACTATTATATTTTCTATAAATTACAAAATATCTATTCATCTACTATGTATATAAAGTTGGATGCAAATCTACGGTGTTCAATTAAGAACCACCAAATTTGGTATATACATATGTAGGTACTATCTGATGGCACTCGAACTTAGACCGTAGACGATTTTTGGAAGGGGTCGGAGCCCGGGGTTAAGGGGCCCCCATACAAAATTTTTCATAAACTTTTGTTTGTACTGGAGAATAAATGTCTATTTCGATATTAATTTGTTTTCATAATTAATAATTCACCCGCCCGAGCAATGCCGGGCAATTCGGCTAGTTCATTATAAAACATTGATTTGAATCATTGATTAGGAATCAGAAAAGTCAAACCATAAGTAAAGATTTCACTAAAATTTATATAAGTAGGTAGGTAGGTATATCATAATACAGTACCTTCAAAATCTGTAGAAATGAATATGGTGAAAATTGAAAATTTGCATTCAATGCTTTCGATGGTTCAACCCCCCTGAAGTGACCCGAAAACCTCCCTTCCCCTCTTCTACACGCTATTGACTCGTGGGGGCGCTATTTATGGCATTACTTAAAATAAATTTGCACTATATGTAGATTTTTACGATCGCTTGTTTGAGCGTTTTTACTTATTTTTCATGATAACTCTATCTACGTATTTGTTTACCAGAACAACAATTGAAAGGTTTCGAAAATGATTCAAATTTCGTACCATTTTGACGATAAATAAAGAAATAAAATTATAACAATGCAATGAAGTGAATGGTCATTGGCATAATGAAAAGAGAAACATCTAACGACACATTTGGAACAAATTAATAAATAAAAAAATATTTTATTATACAAAAATAAAAAGGTCATACAACATGTTGATTATTGAGCAATGAGTTGGTTAATAAAAATTATTCACTCACAGGTTTCGAGGTAACAAAGCTTCACTGCATGCTAAAAATTTAAATATTTTTGTTAATACATACATATGTACATATGTAATTATGTCATAATATCATCCGATCATACCTAACCGAAAGAAAACTAATAGTTAACGTAAAAGACGAACCATCGATGCCGAAACCGATCGTGGCGGGAGTTCCACAGGGAAGTTTGCTAGGGCCACTCCTATTTGCCATATATATAAATGATATTCCCGTTCAAAAAAAGTGCCACTTAGCACTCTATGCAGACGATACTGCTTGCTTTACGAGCAGCACCAAACCTGACGCAATTCTTAAAAATCTTGAATTAGCTTTAAAATCATTAAACGACCATTTTACAAAGTGGAAAATAAAAATTAACCATACAAAAACGGACGCTATATTCTTTAGTGTTCGAAAGCACAGGCCGAGTTCAAAACTGAAGATCCCATCAGGAGAAAGGCTGAAATGGCAAGCTCAGTTGAAATATTTAGGAATAATATTTGATAGAAGAATGCGCTGGGCCCCAAAATTAAAGTCAGCGAGGTGCAAGGCGATGCGCGCGATGGCAGCGGTCTATCCGTTGTTCAACCGTCGTAGCGCTTTGTCACGATCCAATCGCATCAAAATGTATCGCGCCCTAATACTACCAATATTAACATACGCTGCGCCTGTTTGGAACAATGCCTCCACCACTAACCATACTAAACTGCAAATCGTGCAAAACAAAGCCATCAAAATCATATATAACACCCCCATGTATACTAACCTCAAAACGCTTCACTCGCGAAACAACATCCCACTTGTAACTGATATTACTAACAAATTAACCACGAAGTTTTACCAAAAAAACTACCAATAACCACGCTAACAAATTAGTAAAAGTCTCGGTGATTACGATAGTGTGTCATTACCATTCAGGTATAAACATAGGCTCCCGAAACATAATCTGTTTTAAACCTCCGTTTACAGTAAGTCACTAGAAATAAGAATTTAATGTATCTGCATGCATACCCTATTTATTATGTATTGTATTTAAAAAAATAAAAATAAAATTTGTAAATAGGTTTTTTAGCTTAAATTTTCCTACTGTAAAAACAAACACTAACGATAAAGTAAGATTATTTTCCTATTACTACTAACACACATTTATTGTAAAATGGATAATGGCCACTTGACCAGGAACCATTATGATACGTTTTTTAGTAAATAAGAAGTATTATGAACATTATATGGATAAATAAAAAAAAAAAAAAAAAAATTATGTCATAACTCATAACATTCACTGAGTACAGAAATAAATTATTGATGTCTAATATAAGATTAACTCATATATCACACGTCTTGTACATACTATGTATATTACAGATGTGACTTACTCAGTATAAAAATTAATGATGCTGATCGAAAAACTCTTTGTCCAAAGGTTTTCGTACAAAAACAAACGTTTCATTTATCGACCGTGAATTTAAATACACCGAAAGTATAAAACTGACCTTTTAAACATTAATTGCTCTATTCACTGGAGAGCGCATAAAAATAATATAGCTGTGAGTGTAGATGTAAAGAATTGCGAAAAAATTTCTAGCGTTCATTATGGCGTTATTGTCTTGCCCCCTCTTTCATATTTAAATATATTTCATTATCTATCAGAAATATCTTCTTTTGCGAGTGCAAATAGCACCCTTTGTTTCTAATTAGATTTCAGTTTTTTCAATGAAGCATTCATACAGTTCTCTTTTCGTTTAATTTTTTTTTTGCGGGTTGACTTTTCGTATGGATGAGCTAATTTTATTTATTTTTTACATACAATAAATTTTAATAATCTACGATTATGTACAATGTAATTCCAAGCAGATACAGATACTTATAATGTATGTATGTACAACTAAAACGCATAAGAAAAATTGAGCCAAACTTTTGCTGTAGGTATTATTATTTTTCGTGAGCTTTTAGATTTTTCATTTTATAAGAGGTTGCTACTTTTCTCTCGCAGTCATAATAGAATAAAATGAGCTGGAAAATGAGTTTCCCTCCAAGCGACTCAAATGAAAAAGTACCTGAATCAGATACGCTAAACAATTTTTAACATTTATTTATCGCGTTGAATTATTTATTTAGTCCATTACAAAAAAAATGTACAAAGCTCATTTTAAGTATATATGTAGAATGTCTCTGTCATATGTATACTAACAAAGTATAAGAATCGATCGATCGTAATGGAATTTTTTTTAATGAATGACAGATTTATTACAACAATGAAACGATTAATTTAATTTAACACCGCTGAATGACATGGCGTTAATTTTACTTACATTATATAAAAGGTGTATTTCTTAAGTTATAAAACATGTAATTTATTGAGGATTAAATATTAAATGAGAATAATAATTCAACAGTGTAATCTCACTATTTATTATATGCATACCTACATGTCTATACATATACATATGTATATACAGTGTATGTACATACATATGTATGTATATACCTACATATATTTAAAAGAAAAACGTGTACGGCAGCCACAGTTTGACGACGCCTGAAATAAAATGCAGAAGAAAACCGACCGTGCAGGGCGAAGAGGGACAGCCATACTGAGTGACTAAATGCTAGTTGAATCACAGATGAGAAAATTAGGCATAATTTGTGCAAGTTTGTGAAAAATTAGCTCACATTGAGAGCGGAAAAAAAAAAAAATATACATATACATACATAAAACGCGGCAAAACTCGCGCCTGCATAATATATTCAACAAAAACTTCAACATACCCGAGAAGCCATTCACGTATCTGGTAAATAGAAAAATTTACATAAGTCAATTTGTGAAAACGCCTCGACAACTTTACAAGACTCGCGTAATTACCGACACATTCAAATGACTGCTTTTCGAAACGATTTTTCTCAGTTCATACGAATAATTTTTATACGTCAATTACACATATTCATACCTATACAAGTATATACATAAATATAATTAAGAAATTGTTTCGAAGTGAAGAACTTTTGAATTCAAAATATAAATTAGATGCCGACAGTCTTAACGATAAACAAAACTTATAATTGATGGTCGAAAAATGAAGATACGGAGTTCGACGAGAAAGCTCCGTTTAAGCTCAACTCGCGAGTTAACTGAGACGAAGTTGGTAAATTGTTTTACCGCTAATTACCATTACGGCGGCGGCGTCGTTTGTTGCCATCATTTAATCTAAATGCCACGAGATTCGCGACTTACCAGGTGCTAAAAATCTCGGGCCACATTTCAATACAACTCGGCGGAAAAATTCCGATGAAAAAAACGGCTAAAAATATCATCAATCACCAAACAGTACTTTGACATTCAACTACATTGAGGAAATTGGCATTCGATAAAATTTTCACTTCCGCGTTATGCGATTTGCTCACAATCCATCACCTACTTTTACATTTAAATTGCCAATACATACTAATAAATTATAATGTTAACATAATTATTAAACTGTTCAAAAAATGATATCCCCTGCCCTAAGTCGAGCTCTTATCCCGATCATCTTCATTCTAATATATTAACCCCTTCTCGTGGCGTAAATTGTGTTCTTCACATTTACATCGTCAAACTTTATAGCTGCAAAGTTTGTAAACCATAATAACCGGAGAAACTCTAAATAACGCATCGTCGATCGGGACCGAATTAGCGCTATTTCAGTTTCGATAAAAAATTTATTTATCAGAATAAAATTTGTGTTATCATTTTCAAAATCTGACTAAAATACGTCACTCTACTTTTCATTCTTTCAGTATGCATTTAATGATGATTTTAATACGTCATTAATAAATATTCTTTATAGTGCTTCTAGTTCGCATGTTCGACGTGATTTAAAAGAAGAGCACAGTCACGATGGTGACATTGTATTATTAATAGGAATAAACGGTAATGACGATCGACATAAAATCCATTGCGGCCCTGATTCCCAGATTATCTGGTGAATCGTGTTGATTTATTCGGCGCTTATGGCAAAAGTTTCCACTTCCGATACATTCCGCACCCCCTAACCACCCTATCCCCTATTTCCATAACGCAAGTTTTGTATTAATTTTGGCGTCTCGCAGATCGCTGGCTCGGAAAAGTGTGTTTAATGTGCGCCGCCACTAATAATGAGCAGATTGTAGCGCGATTACAATTAGTAAACACACGTATATTATGTATAAACCGATGATAGTCGTACTGTTAATGATATATAACAAAAAAAGATGAATAACAATAGCTTTAATTAAAAATACATATTTTACATATCAACTTAAACAAATCAAATAACAATTTTTGTAACAAATGTAACAACTTATCAATTTTAAAACCATATAAATGACTATGGTTCAAATAACATTAACCCCGGTCCAAAATCTTACATAAACTAAAATGTAACAAAATTTATAAAATACTTTGCATTAAGCCAACGTGGCTCTTTGCTTTACGATTGAATTAACTTTTGATACGTTGTCAATAGACGGCTTCTTCAAAAACCTGTCGTACCTGAAACAATCAATGATAAATTAAACAAATTATATTATTTATTGAACCGTACGAATGTTGAGTGTTGGTAAATAATCTTACGTCCTTTCATAATATGCAAGTTGCTGTACGCTGAGAGATGGTCGAGTTTCTTTCAGAGCATTTAATAGATGCTCTTGAGTTACTGAAATGTTCATTGATACTTTTTTTTCTTCATTCAAGTCTTGCATCTATTCCCAATCAAATAAAATTAAATATTTAAAAAATGAAATAGTGAAATTGATACAAATTACGAAGCGTCACAATGTCATTACAGATGTACATGTGTATATTGCACGAGCGAGCGTACATGTATTAGTTTTCGCATATATCCGCCCCATTTATGTATATGTTAAAGGTTGACGTGCCGATACTGTAATTATCTGCGCCATTAACTAGCTACTTCGGAAGACGTTTTACTGTGTAAATAAACAGACGTGAGATACAACAGGCCATCAACTACCAGGAAATTACATCGGCGACAAAATCACTATCAACAGCGCGATTACCGCTTAAGATGATACAAAATCATAGACATTGAAAATTGTCTAACTTTAATTACTTGTTGTTCACAACAGTTGTAGTTTCAAATAAAATTTGTTAATTGAAAAAAAGCATGTGATAAAATATCATACCAATTGTTCTTCAATGCACGTTAACTGTGCTGTGGATAAAATCGCTTTGATATCTGCTCCAGTGTAATGATCAGTGATGTTCGAAAGCTCTTCCAAGTCAACATCATTCTTCAATGGTAATGCAGCACTAATTATTTTTAGTATTTCTAAACGCTCGGTCTGCCAATGTTATAAATTAAAAAAAAATATATATATATAGGTACATATGTATATATGTATATATATTATATATTTATAAAAATAGAAAATTTATGTAAGACAAAATATTACTTCATCTGGTAGTGAACAATGAATATATGTGTCAAATCTTCCGGGTCTAAGTAATGCTCCATCGAGGAGATCAGGTCGCGATGTAGCAGCTACTACAGTAACCCCTTTAATAGATCCTTCGACTCCATCGAGTTGTGTAAGCAATTGATTAACGACTCGGTCGGTGACTCCGGTTGAATCGTGACCCCGTCTGAATATAACAGATAATAAAGGTATATAATTCATAAGGATAATATATAATTCATAAGAAATAAATACACTCACCTGGGTGCTAAACTATCAAACTCGTCGAAGAAAATTACACAAGGTTTTTTCTTTTCAGCTCTAAAAGTTAACAAAACATATATGTACATATGTATATGATTGGAATAAAATTAAACATTGACTATTTTGACTATTGTGTATGTGAAACCTTTTAAATAAATTTCTGACAGATTGCTCGCTTTGTCCGATATACTTTGAAAGTAGTTCTGGTCCTTTGACGCTGATGAACGAAATTTTTGTTAATTTTGAAATAGCGCATCCGATCAAAGACTTTCCAGTTCCAGGTGGACCAAACAATAAAATAGCACCAGGTTGCTTTGGAAAAAGTCCAGGATACTATATATAAAACAATTCTTCGTTAAAAACATCTCATTAAACAAAATAAAGAACGCTAAGAATATTAATTACTTTCAATGGCCAATATATGATTTCAGTGAGTTTTTTCTTGGTACTTGATAGTCCACCTACTCCTTCCCAAATATCAGAATAATCATCATCCATTGATGCATTTATATTTTGAGGAGAAAAGTTCAGCACTTCGTCATTACATACTAAAAATATTAATTTAATATTTTATAATTTTTTTAGTGAAAATTTTTATTTATATTATTTTTGAATAATAAATAATACCTGCAACTTTAACCGCTTCAAATATATTTTTAATTGAATAGTCCACTAGATCTCTAACTGTAAATCCAGACGTATCTAAGGACATTCTATGATAATCCTCACTTTTTAAATGATCATACTTATATAAACTATTCATAATAATGCTTTTAAGAAGCCAAGTACGTTCGTCCTAAAAAAAAAAATATGTACATTGTATGTCACAATAAATATCTTAAAAAAAGAATATGTTTGGAAATCGTGAAATACCTGAGTTAACTCCGGAATTGTAAACGTTTTAGAAAATAAAAGATCACCTTTAGAAACCTTGAATACCGAATGAATGTCCTCTAATCCCGTTGAAGTCATGATTGTGAACACACCAAGCGATTCGTGTATTATATTTTTGATCGTATTGGCTTGTCTACAATTTCAAAAATAGTATTCAGTTTAAAGTAAAAAAAAAGCTATTCCTTTACTTACAGATCAAAATTAATGTTTAAACTACAAACATTTCATAAAACATTAGATCTTGAGTTGAAGAACCTTCTTTTTCACAAGGAAACACGCTTTCAATATCATCGCATATCATAATGGACGGTGCATGCATTTCACATAAGCGTATTGCTTTCTGAAATGTTTCCACGGTGTCCTTTCTTCCTTTCATAGATCGACAATTTAATTTCATCGACCAAAGTCCACTATCTTTTACGATAATATTCGCCAATGTTGATTTTCCAGAACCTGCCACACCTAAAACACATCTTCATTAACATACAAACATAATGTGTATCCGTAAAATAATTACTGAAATAAATATTTACCTAATATTAAAATGTTACTTTTATTTCTACCATCCGTTTTTAAGTTGCATTCATTTACAATTATACTAAATTTTAGAATATCAACACAATTTTCAGTGATCTTATTAAAACCCTGAACTTCTCGACATATCATATCTAAATCTGCATTTTGTTGGTGCATAATCGTTTCAGTCGGTTGAACTTTATCTTGATTCGCTATTATTTTACAATTCCTTAGGGTGTTGCAATTTATCAAAGCACATTTTATTGATTTTGGATGAAAATCTACTTGGCAAAGTACTTTCCTTTCTGAGTTTATGTCAAAAATATCCAAAATATTAATTAGCAATGGTTCTTCTTCCGTGCTATTCAATAGCACGTACATTTTGAACATATTCAGCAACTCGTCCGATGTGAATTCAGCGTTACCGATCACCGGCGAAAGTTTTATAATTTCTGGTGGAAGACACTCTTCGACATGCTCATCCAATAGAAATGCATCACCCGATTGAATGCGTAATTTGTTCCTAAGATGAATCGGAACTATGACGGGCATGTATTTATTCAAAATGTTTAATTTACAAGGCAGTGATTCCAAAGCAAAGGGTTTTAATTTCACGTAAAAAGAGTTAGCATCATTATTTTCCTTATTGGGTTCATCATTTTGATTCATGGTTTTCAAATGAAAAAGTGACTTTTCTAGAGTTACGTCTAAAATGTTCATCGGAATGTATAAGCAATTGTGAACTATTTTAGTTGTCTTCAAAAGTTCTACTTCGGAAATATGAATCGTTCTCATCAAATGCGACCAAGTATGTTTATTATATTTTGAAAGTGCTTCGTTTTGATGATTCATATAATGCGATGTAAATTTTTTTTCCGCAGAATCCCAAGTATTTTTAGATAGTTTATAATTTGAACTGCAACCACCAACTTCGTCGGAACACGGCAAAACAAAGACTTCGGTGTATTCTTTTAAAATTGAAGTATCTCTAGATTTAATGTTGATTGACAATGAAGGCGAGACCCATATAACCATTTTTTGATTTTCTATTAGTATTTTTACTTGGTCCAATAAACACGACTGAAGTTTTTGTATGTTTGACTCCTGGAATAAAAATTGCAATGTAAATTTTTCCAATATTATCAATTTAAATGGTAGATACTGTAATAAAAACTTACCAAAATTTCATAATCTTCTTCTGAATCTGTCGATATGGTCACTTGATTTAACATGGGCGGTGCTGAACATATGGTTAATGAAACAGAGCTACCTTCCGAAATACCCAAACGTTGAGCAAATAGACTATTTAAACCCACACATCCATCAGATACATTGGTGTTGACACACCAAAGAATAACACTCTTATCTTCCCAAATTAATTTGATAAAATTGTTTTGGCAATTCTACAAGAAAATAACCCAAGTTAAAAATAAAGCAAAAAAAACAGCAATTACAATAATTAATAAAACAACTCACATTTCCAAAGAAATTTGTAATAAATTTGTTATTGACATGAGCAAAACAATTTGTATGGTGTAAAAACTTAATAACAGCTGTAGAAGTCCACATTTTATAAAAAAAGGTCAACCAAGACCGTATTTCAAATAATACTTCAAAACTGATAAGATCGTGTTGTGTGGTTATATTCGTCCTTTCATTTACCAAATGAGCGCACGCGTACCAACCGTGAAAAGATAACTGTCACATTGACATCTACCGTAACAATCATATATTCGGCCATGTGTGTTTTGATTCGTTCAGTTGGTTTCACATCTATCCAGCTGCCGAACCGGAGAAAACAAATTTACATGTATTTGTAGACTTATAGATCATAGTATGTCAAGGTGTGTGATCTACTGCGCTGATATTTAACTGAATCTCCCACTCTGTATTTTAAGGATGCAGCGCAATGTTGCCATTATGAATAATACAGGAGCTGAAGTAAAACGTTCCCACAGATTTGTGTGGTAGGCTTTGGGTGCTTCCGGGTTTTTATCTTTCATATCTATCCGAGAATTCGACGAGAGCTACGAAACTATACATGGCCGAATAAGGTGACGTATATGGTTTTCCTATGCGCCGCCTTCTGATCCCGCATTGGTGCAGTACATAATAATTATCATGTTGGTACAACTGTAACTGAGAATGAACTGTCACTTTGACAGTTCTCCGCTCAGCTTATGGTGTGTCCTCACGTGCGCGCTTTCTCGATTTAGAGTAAGCTCAAACATGTGGACGACGAAACTTAAGACTTTTGACTTGAAACCCAACCGGCTGCTGATCGAGTCTTGCTTAAAATTCGCTGTCGAATTATTAATTATGAATTCCCAAAATTACATTGAGGTGGCAAAAGCGTTTGTCAATGAACTAACACAGGTCTTAATGCATAGTTCAAACAAATTTACCAAGAAATTTGGAAGTTGATACCTAAAAGTAACAACATTCTAGTTATCATAAGCCAAATGGCTGCTAAATTTGCAAGCCTGGAGAGTAGGTCTGCCAGATTTCTTGACATCAAAACCGACACGTTTTTTTTAGTTGCTCATAAAACTGGCTAAAACGAGAACAGGTGTGTACAAAATGTATAGTTGCTATATACATATACCATCCGAAATCGTATTTTTTTCAATTTATTTTACTTAAGATTATTTTTTATTATAAAATCATACATCTCGCTACAGTTATACTCAAAATAACATTGCACCTAAGAATTCCTTCAATAGTGTCAGTGTTAAGAGAATTTCTTTCATCCGACCACTGTATTTTCATCAATGAAAAAATCCTTTCTACATTTCCATTGTGTCCAGGAATGAAAAAAAGATATTCACATAATGTAAATATGTCACTGTATTGTTCGGGATATACGTTTTAAAGTGTCCGTTGATGGCTACACTATTGCACGTGTTTTGATATTATTTTTTTTTAACTTGGTAACTGCGAGGACTCGATATTTCTGAACAATGAGAGTTTATCTAAAACCGAGATTTTTGGCTGAAAGGTCCCTTCGGGACGCCGGGACGAGAGGCTTGAAACCGGGGCAAACCCGGAATACCGGGACGCCTGGCAGCCCTACTGGAGAGTGAACCAGTGGTCTATAAAAACTTTGTCAAAGATCTGGATACCATTGAAAGTGACTTGAAAAATATTCCCTCGGTCTGTAAGGTCGTTGACGAAATTGACGAAAGAAAAACGAAAGCTAAAAACCTTATCGTATACAACGTTGCTGAAAGCAATAAAACCATTGCCATAAATAAAATGAACGATGACAACACAAAATTAAAAAATATTATTACAGAAATAGACTCTCCAAGTGCAAATGAAATTTTAAAGATTTGTAGAATTGGCAAATTACAAAACAAACCACGTCCATTAAAGGTAGAATTTTCTAGACCTGATATTCCAAAAACAATTTTGAAAACTAGGAAAACTATTAATGATATACATATGTAAGAATGAAGTTTGATCAAATTGCTATTATATATAAATTAATCCCTTGATATGACTTCCCGTAAAATTGAAATTGCTGATATCGTAAAGAAAATGAAATCATTAAATACCAATACATCTGTAGGACCTGGATATGGTTCCTCCTATATTTCTGGTCAATTGTGTGCATTCTCTCTCTTATCCATTGTATGTATGTATATGTTATTTAATAATTCTTTGTCAGCTGGTATACTTCCTGATGTATGGAAGCATGGCTTTCTTGTTCCTGTTTTCAAGAAGGGGATTACAACAGCTGCGTGTAATTATCGTCCTATATGTTTACTTTCTGCAATTCCAAAATTGTTCGAAAGTTTGATCATAAGACAAATTGCACCTGTCATCACCTTATCAACATGGTTTTATCGCAGGTCGTCCAATTCTAACAAATGTAGTCACTTACCAGAGATACATACTCATTTCATTTACTAACAGGTAAAGGTTGATTCTATCAATATTAATTTCAGTAAAGCATTTGATTCGGTAAATCAATCAAACTTAGCAAAATGGCAATTGATGGATCGTTTCTTGATCGAGGATTGGTTTCGTAAACTATCCGACTTGGCTGTTGTGGCCACGGCAGATTTCCAAGCAACTCTCAAATTCTATACAAAAAAAACAAACGTCCTGTCCAGTATATAAATATATAAGTACATATTAGACATGTAATAATTTATTACTATAATATAATAATTTAATTTTAATAACTATAATATAATAATTTAATTTTAATAACTATAATATAATAATTTATAATAACTATTTATTTTATATAATGTTAATTTATTATAAATTATGAAAATAAGATGATATTTTTATAACATTTATTACTTTTACAACATTTATAACTTTTATGATGTCTACAAAAATTATATAATGTTTTTTAACTCCAAACGCAATATTAATTAAATAAACATAATTACATTAATTCTGTTTTGATTTTTATTGATATAATTATTTCATAATTTTCATTACCATTTAATAGCAAAACAAAACAAATCTCCCATTTTCATTAAGTTACTATATTTTAACATAAATTCGTAACTGTGTATGTATGTACATATGTATGTACATACATACATATATGTAATCTTAATCATATTATAATATTAAATTAATATCAAATACATCTAATGATTAAATTTTATTTTCGGAGGTAACACATATTAGTACGAAATTGAGTTTATGTGACCAACAGTGGCGGCTCGTGGCTAAAATGTTTGTGGAATATTTTTCAAAATTACATCGAAAGCATACAAATAATTATTTTTAACATTCAAATTATTCGTATATAATATGCTGATTTTATTGGGGGTACTGCAACCCCACAGCGCCTATGGACAAGCTGCAACTAGCACTGATAAATTCACTTAAAAACTTTTTTTTTATTACATATGTATGTATTACACATTAAAAAGAATTGAATTAAAATTTATAACGAAATAATTTCAATTCAAAATATAAAAATTCAATAAGTTAACAAATAATATACATTTTAGCTCCAAATGTAAACATATGACATGATGAATTTGCTGTCGTATATTTCGCTTTTTTTTGTTGTGTTGTATTTGTAAAAAAAGTTTTTGAGGTATCACAAGTACCTACTATTTTTATATAAAGTAATCGTAAAATTCCACCACTGAAGAAATGATTAGCACTATGATGCTAAGAATCAAAAAGTATATATTTTTGTTACCGTATCAAAATATTTTTTAAAACACATGTACGCAAAAGTCCAATTATCCCAAAACGAAATAAATGTGACTTATTCCACTTTTATAATAACCGGCCAGGGCTCGAGATGGGCGGGAGCGCATGGGAGCAGAGCTCCCTTTCGTGAAATCTGTGAACTTAGCGCTCCCATTCGCTAAAAAACTAAAATTTCCGCTCCCTTTCATAATTTTGAAAAAAAAAAATTGAAATTCAATAATTATTGCCGAAAAAATGTTAGAAGGTGAATTTTTTTTATATTAAATGTAAAAAAAAATGACTCGTAAATCACAATCGTTGACTGGAAGTTAAATTCTTTACATTTCAATTCTGACAAAGGCATATATCTGTAGCAGAAAGCCATTTAAACTATTATTATGTTTCAACAAGCTGGGTGCACGTGTAACTTGAAAATATGTTTTTATATCGGCTTTGAGCAAAATGTTTTTTTTTACGGCTTTACGGCTGACGATCGGCTATTCGAACGGCACTGAGCCTTTCATCGGTCATTTTGGTGAATTACGATATCTTCCTTTGAATTACTAAGAACTAAGGAACCAAAATATTAAAATTCTTCAGTCTTGCTTGCCATCTGATGAGAGAACTTGAATTTAGCGAACGTATTGGCAATTTCAATCTATGTATCATCGGGAATCACTTGATTATTTTTATTTCTGCACTGAATTACTAGAAACACTTTTTAAAAGTTGTGTGAATTATAATTACTGCACGTGACTAATCAAATAGTGATATTAACAATTATTCAAATTTTAACAAATATACCGTGTAAATTGTGCGATTAAATTTTATGCATGTATTATGTACATATATGTATAATACATTTAACAAATACACATGCATAAGTTTTTTGGTGTTATAATATATGTAAATGTACGTACATTTTCTATAATTTAATTTACATTGTTTACATTTCGTATTCGGTGAAGGATAAGACTTTATTAATCGATGAGTCAACAACAATAAGCTAAAAATATGTAATAAAAAAAAGGTCATTTGATATTTTTTGAAAATTATCGAGCGCTCCCATTCGTGAAAATTTCCATTTCGAGCCCTGTAACCGGCACAATTATTTCACTATAATTTTAAGAAAACAAAATCCTTTCCAAATAAATCAATATTGTGTTTTAGTATGTTTTAAATGTAATTCATGAACTCCTATTTTGTATTTCTTCCCAAATATTCTTAATTTTCACAGAAACAAGTTGTGGTGTATTTTTAAATCAATTAACATAAATTTGTTACTATATACTTTTATATTAAATTAATATATCATTTAAACTTTTATATTAAATTAATATATCATTTAAACTTTTTATAAATCATAAAACACATACATACACACAGTTTCTTCAATTTCTTATTTGTAATAGTTTTTTCAGTTCATTTGACATGAAGTTTGGTCGTTTACGTGAACCGTCATGTACTTCATAATCTTCCACTGTAAATGAGAACAAAAATCAATAGCTTATTTTTGTATGAATGTAAATAATATACGAATGAATAAAACATACGAAAGCAAAGAAATATCGTGTTGACTGCCATTACATAGACATCGAAAAATCCGATGGCTATTAGATAAACAGTGGTTTCAACGATTAGAAAAGGATCCATGTCATAATAAAATTGTTGATCTCCATTGAGTTTGTACAATTCATGTGACGTGAACGTATAACATGCCGCGACGCCAAAGCCGACAGCTATAATTACTTTTGATAGTAACAACAAGTAATTGGTCTCCTAATAAGTGGGTGTTTTTTTTTAATATTACAAAAATCAGATTTGTATTATTATAATTCAAGTGATAAAAATGTTAAAATACCCTGTCCAGTACGATCACCCGCTGTATGTTTCTTTTCACCAACAAAAATGCGTCACGAGCTCTGTGGTGGGATGACTTTCCGCGAATCACGCACATTATGTAAACGTTCTTATTATTGAATTTAAGAAACATTTCAAGCCATAAAAATAACAAATTGCAACAGTGCATTAAGGCGCGTATAAGGAAGCTTTCATCTTTTATTATATTATTTTCTATGAATTCAAAAATCAATCTCATTAGCCCGCAAATGGTAATAATGAGAGAACCAAACGCGACTGCTTTCAGGTGTTTTCTGAAAAAAGATAGAAAAAATTTGGTATTTATTGTTCAGTAACTAATGCACTACTGTAAATTGTGTTCATTTTAAATAAATAAATTTAATTGTCTTAGAATTCAGTGGTTCCCAACCTTTTTCGAGTCGCGACCCCTTTTTATAATAGCCAAGTATGCAATGCCTTTTTATGCAAGCTCCGCCATATTTGCATAAAAAGGTATTTTTAATAGGGTGAAAAAAACTCTTTAAAAATAGATTTTTCAGAATATAATTCTAGCCTAATATTTAATGCGCTGCACAGTGGTGGCTGTAGAACAAGTTAGCCCGCCAATCTAGTTATTTCAAACTAAAATATGTAATTGGGGGTATTTCTGTACGGGACTTTCACTGACTATGTTTTTAACTTATTTAACATACATAACAGCATTTAAATAAAATAAAAAAAATTGAAAAAAAAAAATTAAAATCAAAAATTTTGAGTAAGAGGAATTTTCATTATCCATTCTTTAAATACTTAAAAATGTAGATATATAAATATTTTTAATATATTGATTACAATCAATTAAACCATATAATGTGTTACAATTTTTTCCCCGTTTATGCTAGAGATTGAAAATCATCTTGAGCGTAATGTCGCGTCGCGTCACAGAAATTGAAAAAAATTGTTCCGGGTGGCAGAGCTGCCGCAAAATGTCTCTCTGGAAATATAATTTACATAATATTTTCTTTCAAATCGCAAAAAATGGAGGAATTTTATTGAAATATATATTTTTTAAATTATTGAAAAAAAAAAAGGTTTTTAAAACAAAAATTTCTTGAAGATCAGGAAATAGACGCAAAATTTATAAAAAAATGTACTGAAGTACTTACAATCATAAGTCGATTGCATTTTGCAAAATGTATATAGCTTTATAAATGACGAAGTTATAATCTGATCGTAAACCTTTTCAGTTCATGATATTTTAAAATTAATTATGAAACATTTTAGAAACAAAACATATAGAAATGTATGCCGGTAGGAAACTTTAATTTGTGTAAACTTTCACAAGCATCGAATTTAGCAAAATAATAAAATAACCTACATATATTATTAGTAGTCTTCGTTTTTAAATCGATAAAATTTCTTTTTATTTCTCTAAAACTTCTATTTTGGGTTTTGCAAATATGGATCGGCATTAGGTGAGTTGTTAAACTTGTGAAAACAACAATAGATGGATCGTTCATATGTTGCACAATGCACACTAATCAAGGGTTGCATACCACTGATTTAACTAGATGGTCTTAGCTCTTGTTGCATGTTGCAATATTTTTCGTTTTAGGAATGTGTTTAATTTTATGATAACACCATATTAATCGATGGAATTGATGAAAAATTAACGAAAAGATAAATGCTTTTTTCATGTATGAAATAATAAATGCTTAACAAACTGAAACTAATAAAATTAATTCAAGTTTTAAACAATTAACAAAAAATACACTGGTGTAAAATAATAAATTAGCGAGCCTATTACAGGGTTAATTTTTTTGCTCGACTGCATCAGTGCCTTTGTCATCCTACAATGATTTTTTATTGTTTGTTATTATGTTGGATTTACGGATTTTTAACATGCCCAATACGACACTGAATGAATCTATTTTTTATATTAAATTAAATTTAAATCGAAAACCATGTAAATTTATTAGTTCATTTATATGTAACTTATGAAAAAAATTTTTTTTGAGTTTGAGAATTTTATATTTAGAGTTGATTTTAAGTAATGGAACCTATCTCCCATTTTTATATGTCCACTGTATCTTTTTTTACACGGTAGTCTCTGGAACGTATCCCCCGTGCAAAAAGAGAATCGGGTGTATATGTACATATATAACAAAACGATGACAAAACAAAACAGTGGAATTTTTTTTTTTTCGTATCTCGATATATCTTATCTACATATGTATTTATTAATTAAATATATGTATATAAAACAAAATATAAAAAAAATTATAAAAAATTGTCCTGTCGAGGGTATCGGGCGGTGGTAGATGTGACAAATTTGTGTTGTAACTACATATATCTATACCTAATATGTACATACAAATTCAAAAAAAAAAAGGTTGATAGTAATTAAAAAAAAAATTATTAAAATTATTACATACATATATTTATTTTATACCTTTTACAATTATTATACTTTTATAATTATTGATGGAACAAAAATATGCGTAGACATTAATTAGTGCGACGTTTGCGTTTGTTCTGAGTAACTAATTTTTTTAAGGTCTTTCAATTTAGATGTTTTGTTGATATGTAAAATAATTTCTAGATACCGATCGGTTAAGCGTGATCGATGTTTTGATTTAATAAATTTCATTTTGGAAAACGTCTGTTCGCATATGTACATACATACATATATACTACCAAAAATTGATATAATTAAAAAAAAAGCATAAAATAAAAGCATTTACTACAAAAATTATATCAATTTTTGGTAGTAAGTAAATGCTTTATTTTTTGGATACAAATATGTACATACATACATATATGTACGTTAATAAATGCAGTGCCTTATATGCAAATATGCAAGAGTTGGCAGGAAGCCAATTTTTTTGCGAGACCGATGAGTGACCATTTGACCGTGAGATTGCATGTTACATACATAATTAGGCACGTGAAAGGGTTTTAGTATTCCATTTTTCCAAGAAAGTGATCTTTTTTGTTAAAACAAGGGAAGAAAGTGATCTTTTTTGTTAAAACAAGGGAATCCCGAACGTCGTCAAATAAACAATTATTCCACGCATTATCTACACAGGGCTCGGCAAACTACGGCCCGCGGTCCAAATCCGGCCCGCTGCCTATTTTTAATCCGGCCCGCGAGATAATATTTTATTTTATATGTGAAACTTATAATGCAGTTGTCATACCACCGAATTGAGTCGTTGAGGCGTTCATTAAGTCACAAATGATGTCAAACTGCTTTGTGCATTTCCTATGCTGTCAAAAATTTGAAAAAGAAAATAAATCTCCATTTCCACAAAAATTTGTGGCAGATATACAGATATACATATTTTCTGAGCTCCAATTACAGTTCCAACAGCGTTTTCCGGATCTTGATGCAATTGCTTAAGACATTTCTATTTTTCAAAATCTATTTGACTGTACAGTTGAGAAGCTTCCGCCTAACCTTCAATTGGAAGTTATTAATCTGCAAAGTGATGATAGGCTAAAAGGATAATTTCAAGAAAAGAATCTAACAAAATTCTATCCTGGCCCTTTCTAAAAAAAGTTTGCCGACCCCTGTAACGTAGATTCTACAACGTAAATAATTCGTGGGGTTATATATTAACATTTAATCAAAAACATAATATTTTATTATATAGGTATGCATATAAATAAAAGAAAGGTTTCTTTAACCACATAAAAAATGTTAAATATTAAATGCTTATGCAATGTCAAGCCATAAAAAAATCATCGCAGTTAATTTAAATGCATTGATAAATTTGTCACACTACCACCGTCCGATACCCTCGACAGGATGCTTTTATATATTTTTATCATTTTTTTTAATATTTTGTTTTATATACATATGTACATATATTTAATTAATAAATAGATACGACATATCGAGATACGAAAAAAAATATATTATTTTTCCACTGTTTTGTTTTGTCATCGTTTTGTTATATATATTGTATAATTATATATTTTTATAATATTTATAATATTTTCTTTTATATGTACATATATGTAATTAACAAATAGATTCGACAAAAATAAATATTTTATTTTTCCACTGTTCTGTTTTGTCACTGTTCTCTTTATCGCTTTTCTGTTTTGTCCTGTTCTCTTTTGTCTTGTTCTCTTTTGTCATGGAACCTTAAACCTCATGTCATTCTCAACATTCAGTCTGTTTCTTACCGTTGTCCAAAATCCACTTTCGCAGAGATACATATACATAAATGGAAGTAAAACTCGAAAGGCAAGCATGGTGACATTTAAATATGACTAATACATAGCACATCAGAACTGAGTCAGTAATTTTTCATAAAACAAATTACGTGTCGAGAAATCGTTCCGCAGATCCAAGAATTCATCCTGTACTTCATAGGGAATGCTGGCTACATTCAGGGAAGCAGATAATGGGTTTCGTCACAGTGCAGCTTCTTCTTTAGTAAGCTCAGGGAAGTACCGCTGAAATTCCCTTTCAAGAGATTCAAGGTGTCCGAAAATCTCGTATTTCACATTCTCATTCAGATTCCTCTACCACACTGCACAGTTTTTTAAACATTTGAAGATTTACTTTTCGACTCCAGTTTTGCAGCTTGGATACAGATGCCCGAAGATTGGTTTAAAATTGGATAATGTATGTTTCTTTTTCCCGAAGTTTCAGGTTCAGCTTATTTAGCTGGTCTAAAAAATGTCTGCTAAGTAAGCAACTCTTTTCTTCCAAGCTTCATCATTAACTAAGGCACAAGGTCATGTTTCCTTTGCACTTCCAGGATCAACAGGATTTCATCTTTTAACTCAAAGACACGATTTACAATATTTCTTTTCGACAACCAGCGTACTGCAGTGTAGAAAAGAAGAACCTCGTGATCAGAGAATTAAGTACTGCTTGCAGAGGAGCTGGATGAGGCAAAAGAATATCGATGAATCATTCAGTGGATGCCCTTTGCTTGGGGAGCAATTTCTTCCACTTTTGTCTGAAAGCTCAACTTTGACCTTGGCGTAGCTAATGCTCCATTTGTACAAACCCCATGGACGTTTTTCCACTGTAGTCCTCCAGTTTCAAAAAAGGTATTTATCTTCTCCATAATATCTTCACCTTTTGTAGTAGTTTCGAGTGCACTACAAAACGTGAACTTTTCTTTGATGTCATCTGAATGATTATATTTCGCGAAGATAAACAACTGAGAAGGTTAACTTACGTTCGTTGATTCATCAACTTGAAAAGAAAACAATGGAGACACTTTGATTTCATTAAAAACCTGCTCTTTCACGTCTCCGGACATATGTATCTGAAATGCACCTCTGAATAGTGTTATTGGGCAGAGATATTCGTCGCATCTTTATCTCGCTTCTTCCCCAAGAATTAACTTCAATATGCAGGGTTTGATGAACGTTTCTCCAATCGTATGAGCCTATTTTTGTATGGCAATTTCCAATGCGACTTCATTTGATGCTTCGACTGCTACTGTGCTCTTTTGCTAAAAAAATCTTGTAAGATCAAGTCTCTGACGTCTGATATCAGCTTCGTGGCGTCAAAAGAACTCCAAATCCTTTTTAGTATGTTTTGAATGCTTTGTCTCTTAGTTTTACTTTATGAAAAAAAAGCCTTGCGAGTTTCACATAAACACACATACACATGCATACATTTTACATACACAAAATATATAAATGTAAATATGAAACACTCTGTTAATCAAACATCAAGACACCGATTAAAAATGAATTTTGATATTGAATTTTGTATCATAGTCAATATTTTTTTCAGTTTACTATTTAGTAGTTGGTGACCCCCCCCCAGAAAACTCTTTGCGACCAACCGGTTGGGAACCCGTGTCTTAGATGTACATACATACCTTAATATTCCAATTATACTTTCAGTTAGAATAGAAAATGACAATTTGGACTTATAGATTGCACAATACCAGATTACGAATATCGATGCTAATATCATATCACCCAATCCCTGGAAAAAATATGTACCCCAGAAAAATCCGACAACCTCTACAGCTGAAAAGAAATTTTTAATTATAAAATTAAGTTAAAATTTCATTTTAATTATTATGGTACAAATTTTGGTTATAATACATATCGTAGGTTTAAATATCAAACTGCATTATACATTTTGTCAAAAACTAGCTAAAAATGCTATCTAGTTGAAATTTTTTTAAATAATTGAATAGCAGAAGACGTAAATGAAAATATGGATAAAGATAAAAATAATAGATAGGCAGTTTGAGTTAAAGGTGACGATAAAAAATGTAGTCAATTATTCAGTTTGTATCAAAATTAAATAAAGTTCCACAAGATAATTGACGATCAAAAATAATTGTTGAAAATGTATGAAAAAATATTGATAACACTAAATGGAAAGAGAATAAAGACTCAGTTAATGTTTTGATTTAATCTTACCAATTTTTGCCTTTGTATGTATGAGATTGTTAATGTTACTAGAATGACAAATAGCTTCTCCATCCTGCAATAATGTACAATATCAAATTGAATTAACCTTTATAGTACAAACTTACATACAAATAGGGATGCCAAATTCTTCAACTTTTTTCCGACAAATTCAATATGTACCCGGTAATCGAATATTCCCCATCTAGAACGAATAATACGCGGGTTAGACTTCGCTTGACTTCTTTTGCATTTCATGTACGTCCTCCAAACTTATCAATTCCAATTTGAAAATGGACCTTTCGCTTCAAGAAAGTCATTTTCTGCTTCAATTTTCAAATAAAATTTGAATTATTTTCACAAATAAAATACTATAAAATAATAAAATAATATAAAATACAAAACATTATTATCTCATTTTTTCAAATTTGTGACTTAGTCCACTTTCATAATAACCGGCACATATACATACATGTACATATGTATGTATAATGTAGCACCCAAAAGCACTTCAAGCTGCCTAGTGTGTCGCAACCTGCAAACCAGTGGCGGAACTTCAAATTTTGGACTTCCCAAATCAAAAATATATTATGCCGCCCCCCCTCCCCTTATACCATAATAAAACCAAACTTATTTTTGTTTAAATAATCTCATAGTAACACAATACATATTATTCGCTTACAAAGAAACAAAATATAGCAATGACGAGTTTACCATGCAAGCATAAATTTTTTTTCAAATAAATGCAGTTTTGTGTGAAACTCTATACACTTTTTGACATATAAAGAAAAAATATGTGTTACATACAGGTGACATTTTTTTTCCAAATGACCATTTTAACTTCATGAAAAAAAATTAAATTATTTTGTTATATGTACATATGTACATATGTATGAATATAACTACATATGTATGTACTATAAAATGGTTCCTTCCTTTCGTCTGGTACCCAGGGTAGACCACCCCCTTCTAAATACGCCACTGAATATAAGATATACATAACTATGAAATATTTTGAAGATGAATAATAACAACTTCCGCAGATATACAATAGATATACTAGGGTTGGCATCCCTACATACAAACATGCTGCTCAATGGCGCAAACAGGAAGAATAGATAAATTTGATCCAATATTTATTAATTCACGTCTGAGATTAATAAATTAAAATTTTTTTGTTTTAATTCGTGCTTTAAGAAAATATATAATATTTTTTCTAATCATTTTATGTCGTATTATACATTCCCAATACCCAGTTGCGCAATTGATTCAGTAAGTGAATGAGCTTCAATATTAACCTTGCACTGCGATTCATTTAATCCGAAAGCTTTATCTCTCACTTCACTGGTGAAACTTATATAGATTTCTGCAATAAATGTTAAACGAAGTACCCAACTTTGTGTGATCCAGAAGAAGATTGGGAATATGAGTGTCGACCTCACGGAGCTCACAGCTCTGTATCAAAAATTTCAATTTAGAGCATATATTATGTACATATGTACATATGTACATATGTATGTATATATTATAATGGTTCAACATCAAAATTGTATTGTCAAAACGACGCCTTACTGAATGCCTTCTTTGATGAAAGCAATCGCTACAAAGATTCTTTTTCGCAAAAATATAATTAAGAAGAGTATTACAGCGAGTACAACGCATGCGGCCATATATATACCAAGCCAAGTCTTATGAAGGGTTATCACTGAATATACTACATCTTTTAGATTGTTTTGCGATTTTCGATTATGTGCTTTCAACTGAACATATCGACTATACGACAAATTTATAACTAGAAATTTAATTTAGCACATTCTTAAGTAAAATATGCATAATAATATAACACACAACCATTGATTCATATTTGAATATCAAATTATATACTTACAGTACAAGGAAATAGCTATAGCAGTGAAAATTTGGATCCAATTCATTAGTCTTGCTATCAACTTTATTATTTTTATACGTAAACGGCATACTGCTAATGCAAAATTAACAACTAGTAATGCAACTAGTATCCACCAACTGATATTTATCAAATCATCGGTGATCATCGTACCCATCTGAAAGCAATGTAAACTTTGTGTAATTATTCTTTTAAGAACACAATTTTTTTTTCAATTTTTGTATGTATTGCAATCTTTCACCATACAAATTACATACATACATACATATTTTATTAATTGAGATTTTGAAATTATACACTATTTATGAAAACTTATTTACGAGATTACTTGGAATCCGTCTTGGATCCGTCATATTTCAGGAAGAGGAACTTCTAAGTTACGGTAGCAAGTGTACTGAGATTTCACGTACACAATTTATTAATTAATCAAGCGATTGAAGTGTTAGTTGAATGATAGTATGTATTAATATTTTAATACATAATGGCATTTTTAATGTTGAACTTCACACTTTTTTAGTAATTTATTGTGATGCTTCATGGTCGTATCTATTTATTACTTAATTTTGCAATGACAAACGTGTGAAATAAAATGTCGCAATTGCCTACCTCGTCGATACGAGCGAGTATACTCATGTTTTTTTGTAATGCTAGAATTTTCTGTGGTCATTTTTAACTGATTTTCCACATCAGTGAAATTAAATAGTAAACAACGTTTAGAAGCTACATTTCCAAATAGTTTTCAAAATTTTTTAATCATCTATATATATAAAAATGAATGTCTGTTTGTTTGTTTGTCTGTCTGTCTGTCTGTCTGTCTGTCTGTCTCTTATAGACTCCTAAACCACTCCACCGATCGCGATGAAACTTTCAGGACTTATTGTGATCATGCCGGGGATGGTTCCTGTGAAAAAAAAAAATCGGGATAAAACGGGAACGGAACGGAACGGAAACGGGCCTGCTCATGCGTCAGATAACGTACTAGGAACGGAAACGGGATCGGGATCGGGAACGGGATCGGGATCGGGAACGGGACCGGGATCTGGAATCGGGAAAAAACGGGAACGGGCCTGCTCACGCGTCAGATAACGTACTAGGAACGAGAACGGGAT